>CM038214.1:154703751-155303751 GCA_021442155.1 Cymbidium sinense
GGTTTTTTTTAAAGTTTTATGGTTTTTTTGATTTGGATGGCCCATTGGCTTGTCATTTCTTTTGTTATGGGATAAACTTGTATGTGGTTTTGGCTATTCTTGTTCTTGCTATTTCTAATTCTTGTTAATATGGTTGGCTGGGTGGCCTTGATGGTTTGTTGCAACTGTGATGTTGGTTGGTGGATCTACAAAATTTTTGGTTCTTTACCTTTGGTCTTTGTTTATTTTGGGTGGCTATTTCTTGGCTGCAATCTTGTTTGGTTGGTTTCTTTACTCTGGTTTAGCTGTATGTTTTGTTAATTAGTTTCTTATTTAATCTTGATGATAGATACTGGAACTTGGCTAGCACTTTGTTGTTGGTTTTTTGGTTTAATCGAGGTATGTTGGCTATGATGGTTGGGATGTTTCTCCAATTATCCTTTTAGTAGCACCATATGTGATTGTAACCCTTCTTAGTTTGGATGCTCACATATCTTGTTGCCCTTGAGATGAATGTGGTGAGCTGAGCCTTATCTAAGAATTTTATCATTTTGTTCCTTAGCTTGTCCTTATTTCTAGATGCTTATCTCTATCTTAAGTTATTTGTAGGTTTGTGGGGTTTGTGTGGGTGGTTTGTGCATCTCTTAGAAGATTTGGGATATAGATGGCTTTGGCTACCATTCTTGGAATTTTGTGTTATTTCTTTCTTAGTTTTTGTCTTTTCTTTCTTTTACTTTTATTTTTTTATAATAGGTAGGGGATTTACCTCTTTAGGCTAATTATAGCTCTCTGAGTTGTAGTTTAGATATTTATCCATTTTAAGGACCTTTTATCCCTTTCTTTCTGGCAATAAAATTCTCTCACTTTTGATTTAAAAAAAACCCTAAGAATGGGCAGAACCTTGATGGCAGGAACATCACCGTCAACCAGGCTCAGTCAAGATTTGGTGGTGGAGGTGAAGGCAGAGGCGGCAATTTTCACAGTGGTGGTGGGGGATCTAGAGGTGCTAGTAGATATGGAGGTGGTGGTTAGAGTAGTGGTGGTTATGGAGGCGGGAGGAGCAATGGAGGTTACAACCATGGTGATAACAGAGGGAGAGGTCAAAGATATGATGGTGGATCCCGCTACTCAAAAGGCCGTAGTGGTTTTGATGGGAACTGGAGAAATTAAAAATTGGCCAATATGATTTGTTATTTATGGAACTATGTCTTTATAGTAGAGACGGTTCTAGTTATCTAGGGTTTTTAATTTGCTCTATGCATGGTCATCTTTTATCTATGTCGTTGCTTGTATTTTAGAAAACTTGGTGTGTTACTTGGTTGATGAATTTGAAAAGAAGAAATGTTGATTAAATTTGTTCTCTTAAAAAATAAATACCAAAACCCTAAACCTAAACCTAAACCTAAACCTAAACCCTAAACCTAAACCTAAACCTAAACCCTAAACCCTAAACCCTAAACCTAAAATAAAAAAACTAAACCCTAAACCCTAAACTTGGGGCGTGCATGCCTTTCCCTCTCTTCACGGTGTTCAAGAAACCCTCATTTCTTTGGCTTTTCCATGGATCCTTGATGATCTTCACTTTGGTAAGGCTCTCATTCCTTGGCCTTTGGATTCCCTCTTTTCCACTAGTTTGAATGGTCTTGGAGTCATCGGTGTCTAGAAAAGGCTGATGCTGCTCCTCCTATTGATGATTCTTGGGTAAATCTAAGGTTGCTTCTTCTAAATCCTTCAAAGATGCCTTATCGTAAAGATGCTTCAACCTCCCACAATTTTTGATTAATCTTGTTCATATGATGTTTAAAGGAACTCGACAATAATGTGTTAATTTGGATATTGAGAAACTTGCGGAGCCTTATGCTTTTACTCTGATTGCCAAATTTTCTTTTCGATGGCATAATATGGATGATATTCAATTTTTCTTTCATGATTTAAAGCTTTCTAGTGCATTTTATGTTAGTTTGTTCGATGGTCATCATGTCCTCATAAATTATCTAATGATCTTGACTATAGCTAGTTTTTCCCTCACCGATCTTATTATGTTAAAAATTGTCAAATGCTTATCCTTAAATGGACTCCTTTTTTGACATTCAAGATGAATCTCCTATAATGCTAGTTTGGATTGCTTTGCCTAATCTTAGGATTCAATTTCTTGATGTGGTTGGGTCTATTTTTGGTAGACCTTTACAAATTATGAACAACTATGGCTAAATCTCACCCTTAGTTGCTAGTATCCTTATTGAAATTGATGTTATAAAGAAGTTTCCTAAGGAGATTTGGATAGGGTCCAAAAGTATGGGTACTTTCAAGCAGGAATTTGAAAACCTTCTGCTTTGCAATCACTACAAAACCCATGGCCATGTCTTTTAGATTGTTTCATTGCTCATCCTCAACTTAGAAAAAAAATTTATTAAAATCCTAAGCTGATTGATCAACGAGATCTTTTAACTAATAAAAATAAAAGTTATGTTTCTTGAAAAAGATAAAGATGTTCATTGAATTTTTTTAACTTAGAATGCTTTTGAAAATGTTTCTAAAAATGATGATGATGCTTTGAATGGTAATCAATTTAGATTCTATTGATCCTATGCTTTGGAAATATTCAAGATGATGTTATTCCAATTTTGGTTTCCTCTAAAGATTGTTGTGATATAGCTCTAAAATTTTAAAGATAATGTCTTTCTTTTCGATTTTCAAGAACCTTTAAAAGAAAAGGATGATTTTAATTCTTTTAATATGGAAGTTGTTGATGGTTTGGATAAGATGGATGTTGTGCAACCCGCTTCTTGTTTGCTTAACAAATCTATTTCTGCTCCTTCTTTAACTATTATTTCTGATGATGTTTTGCCTATGGTTTCTTCTCAATTAATGGATACTAATGTTTTAGTGCCTTTTCAATTGGATTCTCCTACCAAATCTATAGTTATTAAGAGTTCTAATGCTCCTTCTGATGATGAATCTTTGGGAAATAAAATTGGTTCTCAAACTATTTTTGTGAAAAGAAAAAATAGTTCAAAAAATTTTCCTCTAAAGTTTCTAGATCACTCGATCTTCTTCATCTTCTTTGCCTAATAATTAATGTTTAATTTTTTTTAAAATGTTGGCATTGGTACTCTTGCTATTAGGAATAGGATTAAGAACCTTTGTAGGGTTATTCTTGAACCTCTTATTTTTTCTTCTAAAATTATGCATGCGGCTACAATGATTGGTTTCTCCAATTATTTTTTTAACAAGAGCAATAAGATTTGGTATTTTGGAATAATTCTCTATCTATTAATGTCATTAATGATTTTCATCAAGTTGTAAATGTGGATATTTCTTTTGGTGATTATCATGCTTTTGGCTCTTTTTTTATCTTTGTAATATGATTGAGAGGAGGATTCTTTAGGATCAATTATCTACTTTTGCTTCTATTGTTATTGATTCTTGGATTGTTGGTGGGGATTTCAATACGGTCCTTTCTATGAATGAAAGAAAGGGGGCTCTTCACTGAATTTACATTCTATGGAAGATTTTTTGAATATGTTCTTGGAGTAATGTGCATGATGTTGGTTTTATTCATTTCACTTGGAATAATCATAGACTTTGGCAACATTTGGATCATGCCTTATTTAATAATTTTGGTTAAATCATTGGCCTTTGACTTTGGTTGAACACCTTAGTAGAACTCTCTTGGATCATGCTCCTCTTTCCATTAAGGATGTTGTTCAAAATAATAATGTTATTAAAAATTTTCATTTTCAAAATATGTGGTTGCAGATAGTGGCTTTCTTGATGCTATTGCTTCTGGTATGCTCCTCTTGCTCGATGATTACGCTTTTGGTATGAAGAGATTTTGGCTTAAACTAAAAGGCTTAAAGCATATTAATTGGTGGAATAGAAATTATTTCAAAATCTTTTTGATAATATCAAGAACATGGAACAATAGGTGAAAGATTTGGAAGAACTTGTTATTAATGATTCCTCTTTTGTTCTAACCTTGAAGCTAAATAATCTCACTAAGTTTAGGATATAGAAACCTAGAGATAAAGCCTACTTCTAAACATCTTTCGAGGGAAAGAAACACTAAATATTTTCATGCTTTGGTTATGAAAAGGAGAGTTCTTGGGAAAATTCATAAAAAATCAAAATTGATGGTTCTTGGATCACCAAAAAAAGGATATTTTTTTCTTTTGCTATTAACTATTTTAAAGATCTTTTAAATAAAATTGTCACCTTGACCAGTTATCTAATCCCTCTATCATTTCTTCTATTATGTCTCTTGAGGATAATGATTGCTTGGTTTCTCCACCTTCGGATGAGGAAATTTTTAATATTCTTAATGGTATGAATGTTATTTGAGGATCGGATGGCTATTCTACTTTATTCTTCCAAAAGCTTGGTTTATTATTAAATTTGATCTTGTTAATGTTGAGGGATTTCTTTCTTTGGAACTCTAATCCTAAATACTTCACTTCAAATATTATTCTTATTCCCAAGAAAGATAATCTAACTTCTAGAATGATTTGGACCTATTAGTCTTTGTACTTTCTTTAATAAATTGATTTCTAAAATTACTAGTAGGCTTGGTAGATTATTTCTCTAAGCGTATTTTACATAAGAATTAATTCATGATTTAAATGTAAAACTATAGGTGGCAATTTACTTTTCAAGCTTGATATTACCAAAGCTTACGACAACATTTCTTAGGATTTTGCTAACATCATTCTCTCTTTATTCAATTTCTCTTCTAAATTTATCTCTTTGGTTAACAATATCATTTGTAATGTTTGGTTCTCTTTAGTTATAAATGGTGAAAACTTTAGCTTCTTTAAGTCTTCCAAAGGTATTAGACAAGGTGATCCTCTTTCTCTCACTTTTTTTATTATTATTGAATATTTGTCTCGTTGGCTTAATTTTTTGTTTTGGAAGAATTCTATCATGTATTTCAAGAATCTTGGTGGTTTGGCTATATCCCACTTAAGTTTTCCTGATGACTTCATTATATTTTGTAATGGCTCATTACAATATGTTAAAAAATTGAAGGTATTTTTGAATAAGTTTGAAAAGGAAAGTGGCCTCTTGATTAGTACTTAGAAAAGCTGTTTTATCTCTTCTATTTCTATTTTTTTAGAATCAATAGAATAAAGGATATTACTAGATTTTCTCATCAATGTCTTCTATCAAGTATTTAGGTTCTCCTTTATACTATGTCCTAAGAGGTCTCACCTTTTTGATGAGGTTATCCAGAACATTTAGAATAAGATTTCTACCCTTGAATTTCATTTTTATCTTTTGGTGGTAGATTAATTGTTATTAAAAGTATTATTTACTCTCTTCCTTTTTATTTGCTACTTAATATTGTTTCTACTTCTCTTATTATTATATTGAAAGGCTTTTTAATAATTTTTTTTGGGGCTCAAGTCTTTCGGCCAAAAGATTTCATTGGCCCTCTTGGAATAACATGTGTGGTACTTTATTTGAAGGTGGTCTTGGCTGCAGGTCCTTGTTGGATTCCACTAATGGTTTTTCTTTTAAACTTTGGTGGAATTTTAGGAAGAATGTTAGTCTTTGGGCTAATTTTATGAATTTCAAATACTGCAAAGGAAATGCCTTTGTGTTATTAAATGGAAAGCTAATTCTCTCATTTTCTGGGGTATTAATAGTGAGTCCTCTTTCTTTTGGCAAGATAATTGGATGGGGAATCCTCATTGATTCTATGCTTAATACTCACTCTACTTTTTTATTTGAAAGTTAAGCATTTTATTTTAAATGGTGATTGGAATCATTCTCTTTTTTCGACTTGATTCGATTTCATTTGTAATAATATCACCAAGATTCCTATTGATGGATTATTTTTTATCAAGATTTTATCGACATTTCTAGTAATGGTGATTTTTCCTTTAAAGATACTTGGCACCATATTAGAGATAATAAACCCTCTTCGCCTGTCATTTTTAAGATTTGGAATAACATTATTCCTACCTCTTATTCTATTCTTGTTTGGAGGATTTTAATGGGTTTTATTGCTGTTGATTCTTTACTTTTGGAGAAAGGTTTTTATCTTCCTTCTAAATGCTTGTTTTGTTTTCATATTGAGAATGTTAGCCATGTTTTTGTTAATGGTGCTATTGCCTCTAAAGTTTGGAATTCGTATGAGGACTTATTCAACATTAGTTCTTTTAATAGTAATTTTACCTTAATGCAGCTCCTTAACTCTTACTTTCTTAATACTGTCAAAGGGCATATCAAAATTGGTGTGCTTGTTACTTTGATTTGGTTAATTTGGCTTGAAAGAAATGATGCTAAACATCATAATGTGCCTATGAATCATAAGAGGATTATTGATAGGACTAAAGAAAAAAAGTTTCTTTACATAAGGTTGTGCTTCTTAATGGTACTAATTTTAGAGGTTGCATGTTTGTTGCTTCTAAATTGGGTATTAAGTTTCCTTATTGTGATATGCCTCCTTCTTATAAAATCATTTATTGGATTAAGCCTCTTAAAATTAACACTGATGGCTCTATTGCACTTAACAAATATGGCTATGGTGTTTATAATAATCTTGGGAGTATTATCTTGGCTTTTGCACTTGACAAATCTGTGGTGGTATTTTTCGTAATAATCTTGGGAGTATTATCTTGGATTTCTCCACTCCTCTCTCTACTACTTCTATTATTATGGCTGAACTAATGGCTGTTTATCAAGCTCTTAAGCTTTGTTTGGAGAAGAATTTTCTTTCCATTTGGTTGGAATCTGATGCTGAGATGGTTGTTACTATGATCAACTCAAATCACAAGGGTAATGCTCAATTTTTTACTTAAGAATATTAAAGCTATTATTTTAAATTGTCTTTTAAGATGACTCATATTTTGAGAGAAGGTAATGCTAGTGCTGATTTTTTTTGCTGGCTTGGGGAGTAATCTTTTTTATTTTACTTTATTTTCCAATGATAATATTCAAAATAAAGAGGCCTTCTAACTTAGATAAAGCTGGTTTATGTCAGTTACTTAATTTCATTTTCTCCTTCTATGATGGTGGTTGCTATCCCTTGTTCTTGGCTGACTTTGTTGCTTGGTCTAGTGCATTTCTATGAGGTTTGTTGGCAATGATGGTGGGATGTTCCTTTTCCTTTTGGTTGGTAGCCTTTTTTTGTGATTGTAACCCTTCTTGAGGTTTGTTTGCTCACAAAATTTGGTTGCCCCCTTTTTCTATATTGAGCCTGAACCTTTCTTTCACTCTTCATCCTTCCTTTTTTCTTCCTTGATCTTTCTCTTACTTTCCTTTCTATAGGTCTTTCTTCTTTTCTTTGCAGGTGTCGGCTTGAGCTTGTGGCTTCTACTGCTCTCCCTCTCTTACTGTTCTCTTTGTCGTCATTGGCTCTTTCTTTTTTTGCTTTTGTTTTGTTGCTCCTTTTCTTAGGTTTTATTTTCTTTCTTGCTTCTCGTTGTAATAGTTTGGGGAATTTTCTCTCTAGGTTGATTGTAGCTCTTGGAGAGTTAGTTTTGAGGATTTTCCCCACTTAAGGACTTTTGAACTCCTTTGTGGCATTGAAATTTCTCCCCACTGTGGGTTTTATAAAAAAAATAAAAAACAAAATCCTAAATCATAAGCCCTAAACCTTAAACCCTAAACCCTAAAAAGCTAAAAACCAAAACCTAAACTAAATAAAATCTAAAAGAAAATAAATAAATATAAACTAAAAAAATAAAATAAAATAAATAAAATAAAATAAAACACTAAAACTAAACCTAAACCTAAACCAAAAGAAAAAAAAATAAAAATAAAACTAAACTAAAATAAAATAAATAAAACCTAAACTAAACTAAAAAATAAAACCTAAAAAAAAAAAACTAAACCTAAAATAAAAATATAATAAACCTAAATAAAATAAAATAAAACTAAATAAAACCTAAACCTAAAATAAACCAAAAAAAATAAAAAAATGAAACCTAAATCCCAAAATAAAAAAAACCTAAACCTAAAATAAAAATAAAATAAACCTAAACCTAAACTAAAATAAACTAAATGAACCCTAAACCTAAACTAAACTAAATAAAATAAAATAAACTAAAATAAACCTAAACCTAAACTAAAAAATAAAACCTAAAAATAAACCTAAAATAAAACCTAACCTAAACCTAAAATAAAATAAAACCTAAACCTAAAATATATAAAAATAAAACTAAAACTAAAAATAAACCTAAAAAATAAACTAAAATAAACTAATAAATAAATAAAAAAACAAAATAAAATAATAAAATAAATAAATAAATAAAGCTACCTGCATTTTTGATTTAAATAAATAATAATAATATAAAAAAACCCTGACCACTGGGCTACTGAGCCCTGAGCCTACCTACCACAAACTAGACCCTAGGCCACTGAGCCTGGGCCCAGGCCCTGAGCCTGAGCCACAGGCCTAAACCCTAAACCTGGCTGAGCCACAGGCTGACTGGGCCACTGACTGACTGGGACCTCTTTACTCATAAAATAAACTTGGGCTCCCTGGGCTTAACTGACCCTGAGCCAACTTACTTACCCTAAATCTGACTCTAAACCTGAGCCACTGGGACCATGAGCCCTGAGCATGACCATAAATCCCAAACCCTAAACCCTACCACAAAACCTAAACTACCTAACCCTAAAAAATAAAATAAGATAAAATAAAATAAATAAAACCTGAACTTACTAAAACCTAAAATAAAATAAATAAACTAATATAAATTAATAAAAACCTAAAAATAAAATAAAATAATAAATAACCTAAATAAAATAAAACTAAACTAAAATAAAATAAAATAAACCTGGATAAAATAAATAAAGTTAAAAAACAAAAAAATAAAATAAAATAATAAAACTAAAATAAATAAAATAAATAACTAAAAACCTAAATAAATAAACTAAAATAAAACCTAAGCTAAAATAAAACTTAAAACATAAATAACACCTAAAACCTAAACTAAATAAAATAAAATAAAAACCTAAACCTAAACCTAATAATAAAAAAATAAAACCTAAACCTAAAAAGAAAATAAAATTAATTCTAAACTAAAAGATAAACCTAAACTTAAACTTAAACCAAAAAAATAAACCAAAATAAAGAAAACCTAAACTAAAATAAATAAATGTAATATAAATAAAATAGACTAAATATAAAGAAAAATAAACTAAATAAAAGAAAAAAATAAACCAAAATAAAAATAAAAAAAAAATAAATAAAAAAACTAAACTACTGGTTTACTTATTTTTTTTAAAAAATAAACCATAAACTAATAAAACCAAAATAAACCTAAAATCAAACCTAAAACCTAAACCTAAAATAATAAAATAAAACCTAAACTAAACTAAAATAAAATAAAATAAAAAAAAAAACTATCTAAAAATAAACTAAAATAAAAAAACTATATAAAATAAAATAAATCTAAATAAAATTTAAAAATAAACTAAAATAAATAAATAAACTAAATAAACCTAAACTCTTGGTTTGCTTAAAATAAAAATAAAATAAATAAATAAAAGAAACCTGAACAAACCACACCTTAAACCCAAACCTAAAACTAAACTCTGAGCCCTAAAACCTAACCCTGAGCCTAAACCCAAAAACCCTGATAACCCAGGCCCTGAGCCACCAGGCACTGAGCTCTGAAAAAAAAAGGCCAAACACTAAACCTTACCACTGAGCCTAAAATAAACTAACATAAACCTTAAACCCTAAAACCCTGGCTAAACACTAAACTAAACCACAAACCCTAAAACCCAACCAAATCTAAACCACAAAACTAAAAAAAGATAATAAAATAAAATAAAATAATAACTAAACCTAATCTGAGCTAAACTAAAACCTAAAATATAATAAAATAAAATAGAAAGAAAACTAAACTAAAATAAAATAAATAAAACAATAAAAATAAAATAAAATAAAACCTAAAATAAAAAAACCTAAATAAAGAAAACTAAACCTAAAATAAAATAAAATAAAGATAAAATAAAATAAATACTAAATGAAAAAACCTAAAAAACTAAAATAAAACCAAAAAAAAATAAAATAAAAATAGCACCTAAAAACTAAAAAAATGAAAATAAAAATAAAATAAACAAAAAAAAATAAACACAAACTAAAATAAAAATAAACTAAAATAAATAAAACCAAAACCTAAACCTAAAATAAACTAAACCTAAACTAATAAAATAAAATAAACTAAAAATAAAATAAGCCTAAACTAAAAATAAAACCTAAAAATAAACCTAAAATAATAACTAAAACTAAACCTAAAAATAAAATAAAAAAATAAACTAATCCTAATTATAAAAATAAAACTTAAACCTAAAAAAATAAAATAAAAAAAACTAAGAAAAATAAACCTAAACCTAAACCTAAACCTAAAATAAACAAAAATGAAAAGAAACCTAAACTAAAATAAATAAACTTAATATAAATAAAACTAAACTAAATTAAAATAAAATAAATCTAAATAAAATAAAAATAAAATAAACTAAAATAAATGAAAATAAACCAAATAAATATAAATCTACCAGTTTACTTATTTTTTTTAAAAAACCCTAAACCCTAAACTAAAAAATAAAACCTAAAATAAACCTAAAATAAAAACCTAAAACCTGAACCTAAAAAAATAAAATAAAAACCTAAGCCTAAATCTAAAATACATAACCAAAACTAGAAAATAAAATAAAATAAAACTTAAACTAAACCTAAACCTAAAAAAATACTAAAATAAAACCTAAACTAAAATAAATAAACTAAATGAAATAAAATAAAATAAACCTAAATAAAAATAAAATAAAATAAAAAATAAATAAAATAAAAAACCCTTAACTAAAATAGTAATTAAATAAAAAATAAATAAAAATAAAACCCCCAACCCAAAATTAACTAGGCCACAGGCCCTGAGCCTACTACTAACTGAGCCTAACCACAGGCCCTAAAGGCCACAACCAAAATCATGAGCCCTGACCATGATCCCTAACCACACTGACTAGGCTAAATTTAAAAGACTAGGCCCAGCCAAACTAAACCTAAACTAAACCTAGCCCTAAACCTGAGCCACTAAACAGGCCCCAGGCCACTGACCCTAGGCCCTGAATCCACAAAAAGACCATACCATGAGCCCTAAACTAACTTAACCAATAATAAAATAAACTAAAACCTAAATTAAAACTAAACCTAAACTTAAAAAAAATAAAAATAAACTAAAATAAAATAAAATAAATCAAACCTAAACTTAATAAAAAAATAAAATAAACCAAAATAAAACTAAATAAAATAAAACTAAACCTAAAATAAAATAAAATAAACCTTAGATAAAATTAAATAAAAAGTAAATGATAACCTAAACCTAAAATAAACCTAAAAAAAATAACTCTAAACCATAAACTAAAAAAAAAACCTAAACCTAAAACAAAAATAAAATAAATAAAATAAAATAAAATAAATGTGAACCTAAACTAAAATAAACTAAACTAAAATAAATAAAACCTAAACTAAATAAAATAAAATAAACTAAAATAAACCTAACCTAAAAGAAATAAAACCTACAAATAAACCAAAATAATAACTAAAACCTAAACCTAAAAAATAAAATAAAAAATCTAAACTTAAATAATAATAAAAAAAACTAAACCTAAAATAATAAAATAAAACTAAACAAAATAAACATAAACCTAAACCTAAAATAAATAAAAATAAAATCTAAATAAAATAAATAAACCTATATAAATAAAGACTAAATAAAATAAAACATAAATAAAATAAAATAAAATAAACTAAAATAATTAAAATTAACTAAATAAACTAAACATAAATTTTGCTTGGTTTTTTTTAAAACCCTACCTACTCTAGGCCACTAAACCCTAAACTAGCTACCCTACCCTGACTAAAATACATCCCAAAACCCAACTCTAAAACCTAAACCTAAATTGACTCTGACCCTAACCACCAAACTGACCTCCCACAACCACTAGGCCCTACTCCCAGGCCCTAAACCCAGACCATCCCTACCCTGAGCCACACCCTAGGCCACTGCTAAACCCTAAACCCTAAACCTGTGCCTATAACACAACACTAAACCTAACTCTTAAACTAACCCAAACCCTAACCTAAACCCAAAAGCATAAATCTAAAACCCTAAACTTAAACCATAATCACTAAACCTTAAACCCTAAACCCAAAAATAAAGTAACTAAATAAATTAAAAGAAACCTAAACCCTAAAACTAATAATCCTAAACCTAAATCTAAACCCTAAGAATGGGCAAACTTTGATGGCAGAACATCACCATCAACCAGGCTCAATCTAGATCTAGCGATGGAGGGAAAGTGTAGGCAATGGTTATCATAGTGGTAGTGGGAATTTGGAGGTGCTAGTGGATATGGAGGTGTTGGTAGGCATGGTGGTTATAAAGGTAGGAGGAGTCGAAGGTTACATGGTGGTGGTGGTGGAAAGAGATCAGGAGATATGATGGTGGATCCTACTCGAGGTGGGGTGGTTATGGGAACTAGAAACTAAGAAATCGATCCATCTGCTTATCGGTGTGTCTTTACTGACATTCTAGTTATTTAGGGTTTTGATTTTTATGCATGCTCATTTTTTATCTATGCTATTGCTTATGTCTTAGAAAACTTGATGTGTTACTTGGTTGATGAAATCAAAAAGAAGAAATGTTGAATCAAAATTTCTTCTCTTTTAAAAATAAAAAAACCAAAACCCTAAATCCTAAACTAAAACTGAACCCTAAACCTAAACCCTAAACCCTAAAACCCAAAACCTAAAAACCATAAAACCCTAAACTCACAAACCATAAACCTAATCCTAAAAGCTAAACTAAAATAAAATAAAATAAAATAAAAGCTAAACTAAAACTAAACCTAAACTGAAAAGAAAATAAAATAAAAAAAATAAAAATAAAACTAAAATAAAATAAATAAATACCTAAACTAAACTAAAAAATAAAAACTTAAATAAAATAAAACTACACCTAAAAAAATAAATAAAATAAAAACTAAATAAAACCTAAACCTAAAATATACTAAAATTAATAAAAAAATAAAACCTAAACCCTAAACTAAAATAAACATAAACTATAAAAATAAACCTAAACCTAAACTAAAATAAACTAAATTAAAATAAATAAATCCTAAACCTAAATAAACTAAACTAAACCTAAATCTAAACTAAATAAAATAAACTAAAAAATAAACTAAACCTAAACTAAAAATAAAACTTTAAAATAAACCTAAAATAAAAACCTAAAACCTCAACTTAAAAATTAAAATAAAAAACAGTACTAAACCTAAAATAATAAAAAATAAATCTAAACTAAAAAATAAACCTAAACCAAAAAATAAACTAAATAAAAACCTAAAATAAAATAAACTTAAAAATAAAATAAAATAAATAAATAAAATAAATTGAACCTAAAAAAAAAAAATAAAATAAACTAAAATAAATAAAAAAAAATAAATAAACTAAACTGTCGGTTTGCTTTTTTAAAATATAATAAATAAATAAATAAAACCATAAACCCTAACCTAAATCCTAAAACCAAACCCTAAACCACAAACTAGAAACCCATACCACAAGCCATAAACCCACAAACACTAAAAACTAAACCCTGAGCCTAAAGAAACCTAAACCCCTACACTAAACCACTGATAACCCTAAACCATAAAAATTGAAAACCCTAAACCTTAAAGCCTAAACACTAAACCCCACAATCCTAAACCCAAAACCCTAAGCAAACCCTAACCTAAATCCTAAACCCTAAAAATAAACCCTAAACCACAAACCTAAACCCCCAAATCCAAATAATAAACTTAATCCTAAAGAAACTAAATAAATAAAAAAATAAACCTAAACCCTAAAACCTAATAAACTAAACCTAAACCACAATAATGGGAAGAACCTTGGAGGGTAGGAACATCTGCGTCAACTATCTAGATTTGGCAATGTAGGTGATGGTGGAGGCGGTTATCATAGTGGTGTGGGGATCTAAAGGTTGGTGGATATGGTGGTAGTGGTGGTGGTTGTGGAGGAGGAGGAGATGTTACAAGTGGTGGTCATGGAGATCAGAATATGATTGGATCCCGCTCGAGTGGTGGTGGTTAATGGGAACTGAGAAACTAAAGAATCGATCCAATCTCGCTTATGGGCTTATAGTAGAGATAGTTCTAGTTATCTAGGGTTTTTTATTTACTCTATGCGTGCTCATTTTTTATCTATGTCATCGTGTCTTAGAAAACTTGGTGCCACTTGGTTGGTGAAATCAAAAGAATAAATGTTGAATATGAATTTGTTCTCATTAAAAAAACCTTAAACCTAAACCTAAACTAAAACCTAAACCCTAAACCTAAAACCTAAACCCTAAACCCTAAAACCATAAACCCTAAACACTAAATCATAAACCCTAAACACAAAACCCTAAACCCTAAAACCCTAAACCATAAACATGTTGACCTCACTTTTGGAGTGAGCTCTCAACTTCCTTATCATAGATCTAGGACTCTCATAGACACAAGAGTTCCTCGGTCTTAAGACACTTGTAGTGATTAGACACTTAACCTAACCCTAGAGACTTAGAAGAGTTAGCCATAGGGGTAGGTTGTGCCTTAGAAAAGGAGAACTTTACCCTATAGCCCAAACCAAATCCTTTCTTCATTCTTCCAAATCAAATCTCAAATTTAAATCTAATTTCCAAAATAAAATCCAACTATCAAATGATTCAAACCCATGATCAAATTCAAACTCCAAATCCCTTCCTAAGCCCTTTGATTTTATCTTATGGACTTAGCCTTAACCAAATTCAAATCACAATTCAATTAATTTTCTTAATTATCAAATTTAATCCCAAATCAAATTATAAATCATAAATCAATTCCAAACTCCAAATGGTTGAAACCCAAATCAAATCAAATTCTTGATTTTAGCCCTTTTAGCTAAATTCTTGAACTTGGCTAAATAATACCCAAATCAATTCAAAACTTATGGATTTCCTCATGATTCAAACATTCCTACAATCATAGATCCAAATATAAATACAAATTATAATTATCAAACCAAATCCAAGATAACCTAAATCAAACCCAAGTTAGCCCTTTTTGAGTTGAAATTATCATATGAACCAAAATCCACATGGATCCAAATTACTTGCAATTGGATTTATATTTTTATATCAGACCCATTTATCAATATAATTAAACTTGAATCAAACCATGATCAAGCCAATTAACCCATTTAGGTCCACTTGACCTAAAGTGACCTAAAAGTCCTTTTTGAGCCAAGTTCTAATTCCACCCAAATTAGGTTGAACTAAGCCCATCCAAACCTCACAACATGATCAACAATCATCTTTGGTTAATTAATTTTCTAGAATTGGGTTAAACTAAGTCAACCTAGTCTATTGACCAAGTCAACATTTAGCCCAAATGAAACCAAAATTAGACAAAATCTACCATAAACCAAATTGATTGAAACCATTGATACAAACCCATTTCTAACCAATGATTGAACATGACCAAACCCTCACTTGAGCCAAACCAAGTCCAATTGGCTATTTGACCCAAGTTGACCCAAATTAGCCTAAAAGGCCAAAATAGGGCAAATCACAACCCAACCCAAATTGATTAAACCAATGGCTCAAGTTCATTCAAAATCACTTATTGAACTTGACCAAAACCATGATTGAGCCCATTTGACCAATTGGTCAACTTGACCTAAACTTAAATTGACCTAAAGGGTCAAATTAGCTAAATCCAAATTATTTCCAAATTAAACCAAACCAAAGCCTGATCATTTTCAATTAGTGATTGAACTTGACAAACCTTGGTTTGACCCAATTTGACCAATTGGTGACCCTAACCAATTTGACCTAATAGGTTAAATCAAGCCAAATCAAATCAAATAAACTCCAAACCACTTGAAATTGGGCTAACCCACTTTTGATGCATCCCAATCACAAACCAAACCCATAGCCAAATGACCATTTTGCCCTTGGGTTTAGGGCATCCCATGAGATAAGACACATGCTCATTTGGTCATTTTCTCCCCCTAGCCACTTGGCACCCAATCATAAGTCCACTTAGGCACCTAGGACCATGGTTGACCCAAAGGTGGTTGGGTGGCCATGATCCATGGCGGTAAAATCACCTCCCCATCCCCGGAGCTTTCCAACAACCATGGGACTCCCACTACTCCCTTGACACCTCACACCCTCACCCAACCAAAGAGCCACATCATGCACCAAGGACCTCCACCACCTCTTTGGCCAATTGATCAAGAAAAATCCAAAGAAGGCTGTATATCGAATGAGGGGTATTCCCCCTCATTCTCACTTGAACACTCACACTTGATTCAACTTTAGTAGAAGGAGAGAGTTCCCAGAGAAATTTGCAAGCCTTTCACTCCCAAAATCCCCATTCTCAATTTTACCCAAAACCAAAATAAGGGAGGCCACCTTCGATTCTCATTTAGTCAAACCCCCACCAAAGTGCAATTAACTTTGCACACACCATCCTTGGAGCCAAAAAAGTGAGAATGAATTGTTTCCCAAGCTTCTTGATGGTCAGAGGGTAGAGTTCGATCAAGCTCAAGCACCTACACTTAGTGGGCTAGTTTTTTGAGCAAACTACACCAAATCAAAGCTAGTGCGGCTCAACAGAGCTTTATTTCTACCAAATAAAGCTTTCTCAATCATTGGCATGGGTCATAAGCGATGAAATGCCATTGAAATAGATCCTTGAATAAAAATAGGTTGGTCTTTTGTGAAAGAAATTTTCATGTCATGCGATTTCCTCCATTTGATCTTCTTATTGTGCTTCCCCGAAGGTGTGGGATCATTTTATCTCCATCTGAGCTTGGGTGAGCTTGGATCGAGCGATGATCGATGGATGGTAGCCATTGTTTGATGCTTGGGAGGAGATAGATCATGGAATGTCCATCCCCCATGATTGGGATGAACGGTCCTGATCTAATTATGCTTAGAACCTCTGATTAATCCTTTAAAACTATGAGTTTAGTCGTGGTCATCTGATCTTAGATCAGATAGTCCACAAAGTTATCGCGTGCACCACCATCTGAGTCATCACATGGATGTGATAAATTAAATAGTAACCCATCACGCCACATGGAAAGCATGCCATGTCAGCCGCCATGTGGCCCGATGGGATTAAGGCTCTAATTAGGTCTAATTAATTAGTTTTTAATCCTGAAACTTCCTAAATTCATAATTAATTCTAGAAAATTCCATAAAAAAAATACAAACTTAGGCTCATTTTAAAGATAATTTAGAGTAAAATCCAGGAAAATTATTATTAATTGATTTTGAACAGTGGATTTAGATTAATTGGAAAAGTAATTAGGCTAATTACTCCCTAATTAACCATCCAATTAATCTCAAACTTTTTATGCATGTTAAGGGGGATGACCTCTCCCTATTTTTTAGCATTTTATTGGTTTGCTTAATTGGTTAGGCTTAAACTTTCTTTAATAATTAGTGATATGATTAATAGAAATTAACCTCATTAATGATGATGAAGTCTAAAGATATGGATTGGGACTCCCTCTTCCAATCTTTTCTATAGGTCTTCTCTAATCCCTCTTAAATTATTAATTAATTAACAATATTAATCAGAAATCCAAATGATACCTAAACTTTAATCAACAAATTATAAGGATTTAAGGATTGAGACTTAGGCTCCCTTCTTTGTCTCTTTCTCTAAGCCCATCTCATTTTGATTAGTTAACGCTAAGTAAGGTTTAATTAGTTAATTATGAATTTAATTAATTTAATTGAATCTATTTCTAAAATTTAATCTTGGGTAGCTCTTTGGGTGTTCAATAATCAAAAGGGGGAGGTAATGAAATTATGGTTAGCTCACATGTGTGAGAAAACTATAAAAGTAGTTAAGTGAGATCCCTTAAGCTTAATTAACTATTAATGATGAGGCAATTGCATTTCAAATTTACTTTCCATGTGGTTGCATATCATATTAGCTCATTATTAATTGGTTACTTATCTTAAGGTGATGTAGGTAAGGGTTAATTAATTGTCTTAATTCATACCCTAACCTAATTAAACCATAAAATCAACTTAAATACTTCTTCATTAAATAAAATTAACTCACACATGAGGAATGGGATTAGGATCAACAAATCTCTTTCATTTCCTAAATGAAATCAAACTCAAAATTAAGAAATCTCATTAAAGACTTTAGTTTATTTTTTGGTGGCTTTATTTAGTATGATTATCCTTAGGAATTAATTGGAATGAATGAGATAATGTGCTTATGTTCCTTTATTTCTTTTCCAATCACGTTAAATGTTACTTCCCATGTGTAATCATGCATTCATTTTTTTTAAAAATTAACTAAATGAAATGGTTTTTTTTAATGTCAAATTGCATGTGTTGATTTAAATTAAAAATAGGTGTGGCTATTATCACTAATAAATTAAAAGTTATTTTCAAAAGCTTATAAATCAATTATAATAAATGAAGTGATGTTAATTACAAATATCTATAGGTTTACATGTGTTGATAATATAAGATATGCAATATGAAGCTCTTTATCTTTATCTTACATGGATACACATAGGAATTACAAATGTATAGTTCATTTGAAAAGAACACAACATTTGTCTAAATAAATTTCTATGCATTTCCATGCTAAGACTTAGGAAGAATTTCATACCATATATGTAAATCATATAATCGAATCAAAAATGACTTCTTGCATGACTTCTTCTTCTTGTGGTTCCTTTCATACATTCACCTGTATCTGAGAAAAGTGGTTTATTAGTGACACCCATATGAGACTTTAAGTAGCCCTAAGTAGGTCTTATACCTTATGCCCAGCATAGAACAATGTGTGTACCCACTTAAAACTCTTATACATGTGTATGTGTATGTAAATGAATAAGAATCATAAGTCATATAAGTCAAATACAATTTTTTCCATGGGTTTTCCAATCCTTGTAGTTACTTATACATCTATATGTATCTAAGAAAAGTGGTATATTAGTCTAGATACCAGGCTGAGGCTTTAAGTAGCCTAAGTAAGTCTTGTACCTTGCATAGTGCAGAATAATGGGATGTACTCTTAAAACTTTTATACATGTGAATGTGTATCTAGCTAATGGATGAAAAATCCCTCCTTCTATTAGAAAGGCATGCATTCATAACTCAATCAAATGAAATAATTAAATTTCAAACACACTTCTTTTCATTCATCATTTAAGTATGCTAAAATATAAATTGCATGTATAGGTATGCTTAGGATTTAATCATATGTATGATATGCATGATGGAAAGAAATGAATAAACATGTGTTATGTGATAGTAATTCATTCTAATTAATCTTAAGATGCCTTTCTTATTGAATAAGGTTATTTAGAGTGAAACTAAACTTAGGACTAATTAAACATGTAATATGCTATTCACTAAAGGAAATTGATTAATTAACTTACTTTAGAAGTGACTTAAGGTAGGGATTAAATAGAGGTTCTCTCTCTTTCTTCTCTTTATAACACTTAGTTGTTAAGTGTAGACCATATGAAACAAAAAAAATCACTAAGTAAAATCTTTAAATCAATCAAATCACTTAAAAAAATCAACCTCTTTATAAATTAAATCCCTCACAATTAACAAATTACAACTCTAAAGCCTAGTTAGGACATACCACACAAGCTTTAATTCATGCACATTAGACTAAGTCACCATTAATAGGTTTATGTTAGGGAGCTGTATGGTTTGATGTATGCTTATTTTGTGATGTATTATTGTAGATTGGATGTTTGGGTGTATGTGCATAGTCTGGATGTTAGGCCAATATTAGCCTAATCATGCTTTTCTAGGGGGTTGTGCTTAAGGGGCTACTAAATAAAAAAATAAATGTTTTTTCTGTGCAGGTTGCTTAGCTCCTAAGCCTAATCCTAGTTAGGGCTTGGTTACCCATGTGTGTGCTAAGTCCAAATTATTCATATAATTGCTTGGGTTGTATGGTGAGTTTAGCTAACATTTATTTTCGTGTAGCTAGATTTACTTTCCTTCTTTTAATGTAATTTTGCACTAGGATTAGGATGAGTATTATGGGGACTAGGATGAGCATTGGTTATAAGACTAAGTCTTATGTACCATGTGATGCCTTTGGAGCAAGCATATCTAAATCAATACAAAAAGAATGAAGAAATAGAGCAAATCAAATGAAGAAATGGAAGATGAAGAAATGAAGAAGGAAGAATGAAGAATGAAGACTCCCATAACATTCATCATTTGTAATTATAATTATTCTCATATAATCCGGGTTGTATAAGAGTAGAACTAGGATACCCACATTTTTTTTGGAATGTACGGTGGAACCAGACCGCATTGGCCTTTTATTCTTTTGTGATGGCTTTGTAAAAATTGTTTGATGTTTTGTTTAGCTTGTGCATTAGAAAAAGCATTCCTTTTTATAGTTTATTTATGATTGGTGATTGTTGTATGGCCTGGATGCAATTAGGCTCTTAGGATAAAAATAAATTTTCTATCCCATTAACAACTCATAACTAAACTTTCAAAACAACTCATAATCATATATAAAAACTTAAGGATTAAATCAAAATAATAAAATATTTAGCAACCCCTTAGCTAGATGTTATATGTTTAATATCATGCATAATCATCTTATTTCACTCTTGTTAAGAGAGGGCTTCCATGTTTGCCAGATAGAATGGACTTAACCTTTGAGAGCCTATGATGGAAGAACACCTCTTTACCATTTAGTTTGGCCCATAATCAACTTCTCATGCATTTAGGCATAGAAAATCCTATAGCCTGTGTCAAAATAAAGAGTCCTAAATTAAATAAAATTTGATAACAATTTGCATTAGATTTAAGTCATTATTCACATCCCCCATGCTTTAGTCTCTTAGGGAGTGGGTTTAAGGACTTAGTCTCTTTTCTAAATAATAACAACCTAGCCATCTCACAAAAACATATTGCTTACATGGATTTAAAGCATAGGAAGAGTTTGTTGGCAGCCACTCCAGGCGATAATAAGTCCAGCAGTCAGGTGGTTTACTCTCTCTTATGTAGGTAAACCATATACCCACTTTTTCCTTAGATTTAGATCATGATTTGGCCCTTGCCAAAGCTCTCTAGATTTAGGATCTGAGGCTGCTATTTCTCTTTGCGAGCTACAAGCTTAAGTCCTCACCTCGATATTTCCATAATATTATATTATGGAGTTATAAGTCTAGATTTCTAATAAAATTTTAAATAAAATAAATAAATCTCTTCAATTTCAAATATAAGAAGCCCAACCATAGGATAGATTGGACTACTCACTAGGTTTCCTAGTATCATGAGTACTCCCTACTCATCTCCTTTGGTTTCGATAATAACTCTTCCCTTTTGATCCATCCCACTTGATCATCTAAAATACAACCCATTTATTGATAGTACTATCTTTGAATAAATTAGAGATAACAATCACTTACTTTAATCGAGTGTATTCTTAAGGGATTCATTTTTCTTAAGATGTAATTAACTATAGAGGCTTGCCTCCATAGGGAACTTAATGAACCTGGTTTAAATAAACCCTGCTTTACTTTTCCAAATAAAGTATGGAAAAAATCTGGTATATTCTAAGACCCATCATGCCTTAGTCCTTAGTGATTAGGTCCATCGTAGGATAGTGATTTTATCTTTGAGATAGTGCATTCCTTGATGTCATACATCACCTCAATAATATCTCATTTGGATGGTGTCCCTCATATACACACAAATGAAACTAAAAAATAAACACCACAAACCAAATACTAAACCCTAAATCTAAACCTAAAAACCCAAATAATAAAATAAACCCTAAAATATAAACCTAAACCCCCAAACCCTAAAATAACTCTAAAACCCTAAACCTAAAACCCTAAACCCTAAACCCAAACCAAAAACTAAACTAAACCTAAAAATAAAATAAAACCTAAACTAAAATAAAATTAAAATAAAACTAAAAAGTAAACTTAAACATAAACATAAACCAGCTAAAATAAAAACTTAAATGAAAATAAATAAATTAAACTAAATAAAATAAAATTAAACCTAAAAACATATAAAAATAAAATAAATAAAATAAATAAAAATAAAATAAACTAAATAAACCAAACTATCCTTAGAATTTAAAATAAAAAATAAAAATGTTAAATGCCTTAAACTAAATAAAACCTAAACCTGAGCCAAATGAGCTGATATAATACTGACCACCATAAACCCACTGACTATCACTGGATCTATCCTGGGCCCTAGGTCCACAGGCCCAGGCCCAACTCTGAGGCTGGATCCTGGGCACTGGGCTGAAAATGGGCCAGGCCCTGAAGATAATAAACCCAGGCCCTAGTCAAGGCCCAGGCCCCCAGCTAAACTCTGACCACAAAATGAAACCCAAACCACTGAGCTCCTGCTGGAAACTGAGCCTGAAGGCTAAGATCCACAGGCCACCTGGGCCTAGGCCAAACAGGCCACTGACCTGGGCCAAAGCCCAGTCTAATACTGAGCCCTGGGCCTGAGCCCTGACTCTGAAACCCAGCCCTAAATAGCCCTAAACTGAGCCTGGGCCCTATCATGATCCAAGGCCACAAACTGAGCCCTGAGCTTAGGCCCTGAGCCTAAATGAGCCACTAAACCTCCCTGACCATAACTCTAAACCATAACCAAAACCCAAAACCCTAATGAGCCTTCTAAACCATAAGCGCAAAAGCCCACAAAACTAAAACCTAAACTAAATAAAACCTAAAAATAAGATAAATAAAAAACCTAAAGTTAAAAATTTAAATTAAATAAAAAACTAAACTAAAACTTAAACCTAAACCTAAAATCAAAATAAAATAAAATAAAATAATAAAAAACTAAACTAAAAATAAAATAAATAAAACCTAAACTAAACTAAAAAATAAAAAACCTAAAAATAAAATAACTAAATAAAATAAAAAACTAAATAAAATTACTTAAACCAAAAATAAAATAAAATAAAATTGAATAAAAATTTAAACCAAAAATAAACTTAAAACAAATAAAATAAAAAAACCATATTAAAAAAATCAAGCATAAAATAAAATAAAATAAACAAAACAAAATACATGTAAAATAAATTAAACTAAACCTAAACCTAAAATAAACTAAACATAAACCTAAACCAACTAAATAAAATAAAATACTAAAATAAACCTAAACTAACTAAAATTAAAACCTAAAATAAACGTAAACATAAACTTAAAACTAAACCTAAAAATAAATTAAAACCTAAACTAAACTAAACCTAAAATAAAAAAAAATAAAACCTAAACATAAAAATAATAAAAATAAAACTAAACTAAAAGATAAAACCAAACATAAACCTAAACTTTAAAATAAACTAAAATAAAACCAACTAAAGAAAGAAATAAAAAATAAACTAAATTAAATAAAATAAAAGGACTTAAATAAAATAAAATTAAATAAAATAAAATAAATAAAAATAATCTATAAACAAAGATAAATGAAACAACTTATTTACTTAATTTAAAATGAAAAAAAAATAAAAATAACCCTAAACCAAACCATGAACCCTGATAAATGAAAAACCCTAAATCCTAAAAAAATACTAAATAACCACAAGCTAAAACCCTAAACCCTAAAACCATAAACCCAATAATAAATCCCAAACTTTTCTAAACCCACAAAAACTGAGAAACCTAAATTATGACCTACTGACACTAACTGACACTATACTATGGGCCCAGGCCACTGATCTATCCCTGACCACCATATCATAGCTAAAACTCCAAAACCAACTGACCTGAGCCACACCCAACATAATCAAATCTCTACTAAAGACTGAGGCTGATCCTTGACTAAAATACTGTGAACTGAGTGATATAATAACTACCTTAAACCTATACCCTGGGCCATAACCACTGGGCAGGAGACCTACTCTAACTACATATAAGAAATGATCCTAATAATAAACCTAAAATAATGGTTGTAAAAACACAGATAAAGATTAAATAAATAAAATAATCCTGACTAGCTAACTACTAAAACTACTAATAAAATAAATAAAGAAAAAGATGATTAAGGAAAAAGATAAAAAAAATCTGACTAAAATAAAAATAAAATAAACCTAAAAAAATAAATAAAAAACTAAATAAAATAAAATTAAACCTAAAATAAACATTAAAATAAAATTAAATTAAATTAAATAAAACCTAAACCTAAAAATTAATCCACAAAATAATTAAAAAAAACTAAACCATTAACTAAAAAAAACCTAAACATGAAGAAAAATAAAATAAACAAAATAAAATAAACCAAAACTAAAATAAACATACTATACTAAATAAAAATAAACTAAAAAAATAAAACTAAACCTAAACCTAAACATAAACTAAATAAAATATAATAAACTAAAAATAAACCCAACCTAAACAAAAAAATAAAACCTAAAAATATACCTAAAATAAAAACCTAAAACATAAACCTAAATAAATAAATTAAAAACCTAAACCTAAACATAAAAATTAAAAAGTAAAACCTAAACTTAAAAAAATAGAAATAAAATTAAACTAAAAGTAAACCTAAACGTAATCTAAAAAAAATAAAACCTAAAAATAAAAACCTAAAACTAAAAAATAAAATAAAAACATAAGTAAACTAAATCTAAAAATAAAATAAAATATAACTAAACTAAACTTGGCTAAAATAAACCTAAACCTTAAATGATAAATAAAATCTAAACTAAAATAAATAAAATAAATAAAATATAAATAAATAACTTAAATAAAATAAAAAAATACTTCTAATATAAATAAACTAAATAAACCTAAAATTTGCATTTTAAAATAAATATAAATGACCCTAAAATAAAACCCTGATCCTACCCAACCATAAATCCTGCACTCTACCCTCCACTCCAACCCTACCCTAAACCTACTCACATACACAACCCTTTATAGCTAAATCCTAAACCATCCAACACTACTTTCCACAACCACAAAGACCTAAACTAACCCTAAAAAATAATAATAAAATAAAATAAATAAATAAATAATTATAAAAAATAATAAACCCTAAACCTAAATATTAACCCAAACTCTAACCCTAAAGCCTAAACCTAACTTAAACCTTAAAACATTAAACCCAACCTACTGGAGGTCTGGATATGATCTTGGTTATGGAGGAAAATGGAGGTATCTAATGGATATGGAGGTGGTGGTTATGGACAATGGCGATGGAGGTTAACCATGGTTGTAAAGAAAGATCAAGGATATGATGGCAAAACTATAGGCATGGTTAGATGGGAAAGCAGATCGACTATGGAAATGTTTCTTAAGAGATGGAATTAGTTATCTAGGGTTTTTTATATCTTTGCTCATTTTTTATCTATGTCATCACATCTTAAAAACTTGGTCTCTTACATGGTTGATGAAATCCAAAAGAAATGTTGAATCAATTTATTCTCCATTAAAACCCATCTTAAAGAAACCTAAATAATCCTAATCCCTAAACTAGATAAACCCTAACCTAAAACCAAACCCACAAATCACAAAAATAAAATACTAAACCCAAAATAAAAAATAAATAAGAACAAAACCCTAAAATAAAAATAAAATAAACTAATGAACTAAATAAATAAAACCTAAAAATAAACCTACTAAACTAAATAAAATACCTAAACCAAAATAAATTAAACTAAAAACTAAAATAAACTAACTAATAAAAATAAAAACCTAA
The DNA here is from genome assembly GCA_021442155.1 of Cymbidium sinense. NCBI lineage: Eukaryota > Viridiplantae > Streptophyta > Magnoliopsida > Asparagales > Orchidaceae > Cymbidium > Cymbidium sinense. Next base: position 154,729,467 of record CM038214.1, read on the forward strand.
AAAATAAACAACTTAAACCCCCAAATAAAAAAAAAAATAAACTAAATTTAAAATAAACATAAACCTAAACTAAAAAAATAAAACCTAAAATAAATAAAATAAAACCTAACCACAAATCTAAATAAAATAAAATAAAAACTAAACCTAAAAATAAAATTAAATTAAAACTAATCTAAAAATAAACTGAAACTATGAAAAAATAAATTAAAACAAAACCTAAACTAAAATAAATAAACTTGAAATAAATAAACTAAATTAAATAAAAAAAAATAAATAAAATAAAATAAAATAAACTAAAATAAAATAAAAAATAAATAAATTAACTGGACTATCAATTTACTTAATTTTTTTTAAAATAAATTAAATAAATCTGACCCTAGGCCCCATTAACTGACCTAAAAACCCTTACAGAATTTAAACTAACCACACCCTGAACTGACTAAACTAGGCCCTCTCACCCACACTAGGCCACACCTCCACTTCTGCGCTACCTAATATACACTCACTGAGCCTACACTGGGCTGGGCCACTACCACCAAAACCAACCTACCTGGCTGAGCTAATAAACCTAAAATATAAAACTCCTAAATGAAAGATAAATTGTAAGACCAAAAACTAAACTAAATCCTAAACTAAATAAATAAATAAATACCCAGGCCTCTAATAAATAATAAAATAAACATAAATTATACCAACCCAATAAAAATAAATAAACTATTAAAATAAATAAATAAACCTAAACTAAACTAAATATAAAACCTAAAATAAATTCACTAAACTAAAGTAAAATGAATAAACTAAAATATAAAAAATAAAAAAAGAAATAAAAAAACCTAAAAAAAAAATAAAACCTAAAATAAATATAAAATAAAACTAAAATACTAAAAAAAACTTAAATAAAATGAAATAAAATAAACTAAACCTAAACTAAAGATAAACTAAACTAAAATAAATAAAACTAAACATAAACCTAAAATAAACTAAACTAAACCTAAACTAAATAATAAAATACCAAAAATAAACATAAACCAAAAGAAAATTTTAAAACCAAAATAAACCTAAAATAAAACCAAACCTAAAATAAAAAAAATAAAATAAAAACTTAAATCTAAACCTAAAATAAAATATAACCAACCTAAAAAAATAATAAAACTAAAATTAAAAATAAACATAAACAACTAAAATAAAATAAACTAAAATAAAACCTAAAATAAAATAAATACCTTTAATTTAAATGAACTAACTAAATAAAATAAATATAAAAATAAAATTTAAATATAATAAACAAAAATAAAAAAAATATAAATAAAACTAAACCTGGGTTTGCTTAATTTAATAATAAATAAATAATAAACCTAACTGAAAACCCAAACCCTAAACCTAAACCTACCCTAACCCAATAAACTCTGAACCCTAAATACACAAACCTACCACTCCAATTTAATCTAAGTAAAACCCTGAGCCTACCTAAAAACAACCCCAAACCACAACTAACCCTCCCAACTCTAAACCTACCACTGAGCCCTAAACCCTAACCCTGACTTCTGACCTACCCACCCTGGGTTCTCCAAACCCACTAAACCTAAACCTATAACCAACTAAATACCTAATTATAAATAAACCCACCTAAATAAAATAAAACATAAAAAGATCACTAAAACCTAACCTAAACCTAAAATAATAAATAATAAATAAAATAAACTAAAACAAAATAAATTAAAACATAAAACTAAAATAAAATAAAAAACCTAAATAAACCTAAATAAAATAAACTAAAAATAAAAAAATAAAAATAAATAAAATAAAACTAAACAAAACTTAAACCTAAAAATAAACTAAAATAAAACCTCAAAATAAAATAAAAAATAAAACTAATATTAAAAAAACTAAGCCTCAAATAAATAAAATAAAATAAACCTAAAAATTAAAATAAACTAAACAAAAAAAAAACCTAAACCTAAACCTAAATTAAACTAAACCTAAAACCAAACTAAATAAAATGAAATAAATAAAAATTAACATAAAATAAAATAAAACCTAAAATCAACCTAAAACAAAACTAAAACTTAGGCGTTATAAAATAAAATTAAAATAAACTAAACTAAAATAAAAATAAAACCTAAACCTAAAAAATTAAATAAAAATAAAACTAAACTAAATAATAAATAAAAACTTAATCCTAAACCTAAACCTAAAAAATAAAGTAAAATAAAAAAAATATAAACTAAAATAAATAAACTTAAATTAAATAAATTAAATGAGAATTTATAAAAGATAAACTAATTAAACCTAAATATATCGGTTTGCTAAATTTTTAAAACCATCAATCCTATGCCCTAACCACTGACCACAACCCTAAACCCTGACCCTAAACCCACAAACCTAACCACTAAACCATAAACTGACCCTAAACCCTAAACTAACTCTAAACCCTAAATAAAATTTTAAATGCTCTAACTAACCAAAACCTGACCCTAAACCCTAAACCCAACCACATGCCCTAACCACAGAAGCTAGGCCTTAAATCAAATCTACCCAACCCAGGCCCTAAATACCTAAACCTGACCACAAACACTACCCAACTAACTATTGCCCTAAACCCACTACCATTTTAGGCCAAACCCAAAAAGCTAAAACAAACCTAATTAAATAAACCTAAAAAATGAAAACCTAACCAAAATGTAATCATTATAAAATAAGATAAAAATAAATTTAAACTTAAACCTAAAATAAAAAAAAAACTAAACTAAAATAAAATAAAATAAAAAAAACTAAAGTTAAAATACCTAAATAAAATAAACTAAAACAAAAATAAAATAAAATAAACCTAAAATAAAATAAAATAAAACTAAAACAAAATAAATAAAAAAATAAAACACAAATACTAATTTAAAAAAACCAAAACTAAAATAAAAAATAAATAAAAAACTAAAAAAAATAAAATAAAACCTAAACCTAAATAAAATAAATTAAATCTAAACCAAAAGTCAAACTAAATAAAATAAAATAAACTAAAAATGAACCTAAACCAAAACTAAAAAATAAAACCTAAAAATAAACCTCAAATAAAAACCTAAAACCTAAACCTAAAAAAATAAAATAAAATCCTAAACCAAAACATAAAAAAATGATAAAATGGAAACCAAAAAAATAAAATAAAAATTAAACTAAACTAAAAAATAGACCTAAACTTAAACCTAAACCTAAACCTAAGGAAAAATAATAATAAAACCTAAACTAAAATAAATAAACTAAATTAAATAAGAATAAAAAATTAACCTAAATAAAATAAACTAAAATAAACTAATTTAAACCTAAAACCACAAACTAAAACCTAAACCCTAAACCCTAAACACTAAATCCATAAACCCTAAACCCTGAAAGCATAAACCCTAAAACCCTAAAACCCTAAAACCCTCAACCATAAATCCTAAACCCTAAACCTGAACCTAAAGCAATTAAATAAATTAAAAATTAAACCTAAACCCTAAAACCAAATAAACCCAAGCCTAAACCTATACCCTAAGAATAGGAAGAGCCTTGATTGCAGGAATATCACCGTCAACTAGGCTCAGTCAAGATCAGATAGTGGAGGTGAATGCAATGCAGCCATTATCATAATGGTGGTGGGGGATATGGATGTGCTGGTGGATATGAAGGTGGTGGTTTGAGTAGTGGTGGTTATGGAGGCGGGAGGAGTGACGAAGGTTATAGCCATGGTGGAAGTGAGATCGTGATATGATGGTGGATCCCGCTACTCGAGGGGCTGGGGTGGTTCTAATGGGAACTAGAGAAATTGAAGAACCTCCGATTTGATCTTCTACTTATGGAACTTTATCTTTATAAGAGAGATGGTTCTAGTTATCTAGGATTTTTTATTTTCTCTATGAGTGCTCATTTTTTATCAATGTCTTCGATTATGCCTTAAAAAACTTGGTGTGTTACTTGTTTGATGAAATCAAAAAGAAAAAATGTTGAATCTAAATTTATTCTCTATCAAAAAAAAAAAAAAACCCAAAACCTTAAACTAAAATCTAAACCCTAAACCTAAAATGTAAACACTAAACTCTAAAACCCCTAAACCATAAACCATAAATGGGATACCCTAAAACCCTTAACCTTAAACCCTAAACTGTAAACTTAAACCCTAAAACCTAAACCCTAAACCCTAAACCCTAAACCCCAAACCTTAAACCCTAAATCATAATCCCTAAAAAGCTAAAAACCTAAACCTAAATTAAATAAAACCTAAAAATAAAATCAATAAAAAAACCTAAACCAAAATATAATAAAAAATAAAATAAAATAATAACTTAAGCTAAAACCTAAAGCTAAAGCTAAACCTAAGCCTAAATTTAAAAAGAAAATAAAATAAAAAATAAAAACTAAAATAAAATAAAATAAATAAAATCCTAAACAAAACTAAAAAAATAAAAAACCTAAAAAATAAAAACTAAACCTAAAATAAAAATAAAATAAATCTAAAATAAAATAAAATAAAACTAAATAAAACCCTCATAAAAAAACTAAAATAAAACCAAAAATAAATAAATAAAAATTCTAAACCCTAAACTAAGAAAAAACCTAAACCTAATATAAAAATAAATTAAACCTAAACCTAAACTAAAATAAACTAAACTAAAATAAATAAAACCTAAAATAAACTAAATTTAAACATAAACCTAAACTAAATAAAATAAAATAAACTAAAAATAAACCTAAAGCTAAACTAAAGAACAAAACCTAAAAATAAACCAAAAACTTAAACATGAAAAATAAACTAAAACCATAAACCTAAACCTAAAAATAAAAAATAAAACTTAAACCTAAAAAATAAAATAAAAATAAACTAAACTAAAAAATAAACCTAAACCTAAAAAATAAACTAAAAACAAAATCCTAAACTAAAATAAATAAACTAAACTAAATAATAATAAAAATAAACTTAAATAAAAATTATAATAAGCTAAATAAAAAATAAACTAAATAAACATAAACCTACTAGTTTTCTTAATTTAAAAATAATAAAAAAAGGAAAAAAAAAACCCAAATCCTAAAACTAACATATAACCCTAAACCAGAAACCCTAAACCTATAACCCTAAACCCTAAAGCTTAAACCCTAAAACCCTATACCCTAAACCCTAAATAGTAAAACCTAAAACCCTAAACCAAAAATCCTAAATCATGAACCCCAAACCATAAAACCTACAACCCTAAACCTTAAGCCCTAAACCCCAAACCTTAAACCCTAAACCTTAAACCCTTAACACTAAAAACCAAAAGGCCTAAACTTAAACTAAATAAAACCTAAAAATAAAATAAATAAAGAAAACCAAAACCTAAATAAAAAAATAAAATAAAATAAAAACCTAAACTAAAACCTAAACCTAAATCTAAACCTAAAAAAATTAAATAAAAAAACTAAATTAAAATAAAATAAATAAAAACCTAAAATAAACTAAAAAAATAAAATAAACCTAAAATGAAAAACATAAATAAAATGAAACCTAAATGTAAAATAAAAATAAAATAAACCTAAAATATAATAAAATAAAACCTGAATAAAAACATAAACCTAAAAAACAAACCTAAAAATAAAACTTAAAAATAAATAAAAAATAAAACCTAAAACTTAAACTAAAAAACTTAAACCTAAAATAAACAAAAGAAAATAAACTTAAACCTAAACTAGAATAAATTAAACTAAAATAAATAAAACCTAAAACTAACCTAAAATAAACCTAAGAATAAAAAAACTAATAAAATAAAAACTAACGGTAAATGAAAACAAAATAAAGCTAAAATAAACCTAAAACAAAACAAACTAAAAACTAAATAAAATCCTAAACCTAAAAAATAAAACCTAAAAATAAAATCGATAGAATAAATAAAAAATAAAACATAAACCCTAATAAAAAACCTAAACCTAAAATGAAAATGAAATAAATAAAATAAAATAAATCTAAACTTTATCTAAAATAAACTAAACTAAAATAAATAAAACTTAAACCTAAACCAAAACTAAACTAAAAATATATTAAATCTAAACTAAAAAATAAAACCTAAAAATAAACTTAAAATGAAAACCTAAAACCTAAACCTAAAAAAATAAAATAAAAACCTAAGCCTAAAAATAAAAAATAAAAAATAAAACTTCAACCTTAAAAATAAAATAAAAATAAAACTCAACTAAAAAAGTAAACCTAAACATAAACCTAAACTTAAAAAATAAACTAAAATGAAAGACCTAAATTAAAATAAATAAAGAAAAAATAAATAAACTAATCTAAATAAAAATAAAAAATAAACATAAATAAAATACAAAAAATATAAAATAAATAAAAAATAAACTAAATAAACCTAAACCTCCTACTTTACATAATTATTTTTAAATAATAAGCTAAGAAACCTAAACCATAAACCCTAAACCTTAAAACTAACCCTAAAGCTAAACACTAAACCCTAAAAACCTAAACCCTAAGCTAACCCTAAGCTAAACCTAAACCATAAACCTAAACCCTAAAACTAAACTAAAGCCTAAACACTAAACCCTAAACTAAACCTAATCCCTAATCAACTAAACCCTAAATAAACCTAACTAAACCTAAACTAAACCCTAAACACTAAACCTAAAAAAACCTAAACTAAAAAAACCTAAATCTAATAAAAACCTAAAATAAAATTTATAAAATAACCTAAACTAAATTAAATAAAAATAATTAAATTAAACCTAAACTAAAACATAAATTTAAACCTAAAAAATAAAATAAAATAAACTAATAAATATAAACTAAAATAAAATAAATAAAAACCTAAACTAAACTTAAAATAAAATAAAATTAAGAAATAACATAAATAAAATAAAATCTAAACATAAATAAAATAAACCAAAATAAAAAATAAAATGGAAGCTACTAAAAAAATAAACCTAAAATAAAACCTAAAAAAATAATAAATAAATAAAAATTAACTACACTAAAAAAAACTTAAACTTAAAATAAAATAAAATAAACATAAACCTAAACTAAAATAAAAAACATAAAATAAATAAATAAACATAAAATAAATAAACTAAACTAATAAGATTAAAATCTAAACCTAAATAAAATATAAAATAAACTAAATAAACCAAACCTGCTAATTTACTTAATTGAAAAAAACCCTAAACGCTAAATTGTAAAACCCTAAACCTAAATCTAAACCTTAAACCCTAAACAACCCTAAACCCTAAACCTAGACAAAATCCAAAACTAACCCTAAACCTTAAACCTAAACCAGAAACCTAAAACCTAAACCCTAAACCCTAAACTCCAAATAACATTAAAAAAATTTAAACCATAACTTAAACCTAAACTTAAACCAATAAATAAACTTGAACTAAACCAAACTAAACCTAAACCTTAAATTATAAATAAAACCTAAACTAAACCTAAACTATAACCAACTAAACCTAAAACAAATAATAAACCTACACAACCCTAAATCTAAACTATAAACCTAAATAAACCTAATATAAACAAACTAGCTAACACTAAACCCTAAACCTAAAACCATATAAACACTAAATCTAAACACTAATCTAACCTAACTAAACTAAATAAATAAACCTAAAGCTAAAACCTAAACCCAAAATAGCTCTAAACCCTAAACCCTAAAACCTAAAACCTAAACCTAAACTTAATAAAACTTAAAAATAAAATAAATAAAAAACCTAAACCTAAATATAATAAATAAATAAAATAAAATAAAACCTGAACTAAAACCTAAACCTAAACCTAAAAATAAAATAAAATAAAAAAATAAAAATAAACTAAAATAAAATAAATAAAAACTTAAACTAAACTTAAAAATAAAATAAAATTAAGAATAAAAAACATAAATAAAATAAAAACTAAATAAAAATATAAACCAAGAAAATAAACCTAAAAATAAAACATAAAAATAGATAAAAAAATAAAATCTAAACCCTAAACTAAAATAAACTTAAACCTAAAATAAAAATAAAATAAAATAAAACTAAACCTAAACTAAAATAAACTATACTAAAATAAATAAAACTTAAACCTAAACCTAAAATAAACTTAACCTAAACTTAAACCTAAAATAAAATAAAATAAAATAAACCTAAAGCTAAACTAAAAAATAAAATCAAAAAATAAACCTAAAATAAAATCCTAAAACTTAAACTTGCAAAAATAAAATAAAATTCTAAACTTAAACCTAAAAATAAAAATAAAGCCTAAACCTAAAAAAAAAATTAAACTCAACTAAAAAAACCCTAAACATAAACCTAAAAAATAAATTTAAATAAAAATCCTAAACTAAAATAAAAAACTAAACTAAATAAAATATATAAATAAACTTAGATAAATATAAAAAATAAAGTAAATTAAAATAAATAAAAAATAAACTAAATATACTAAATAAACCTAAACCTACTAGTTTACTTGATTTTTTTTATTTAAAAAACCTTAAACCCTAAATTTTAAACACTAAACCATAAATGCTAAATCATAAATCTACAACCCTAAACCCTAAAAAACCCTAAAACCTAACCCTAAACCCTAGACCCTAAAAGCATAAACCCTAAAATGCTAAAACCTAAATCCTAAATCCTAAACCCTAAACCCTAAACCACAAATAAAACCTAAACCAAAAAAAGTAACTAAATAAATAAAAAAAAAAACTAAACCCTAAAACTAACAAAACTAAGCCTAAATGTAAACCCTAAGAATGGGCGAACTACTAGGACATCACCATCAACCATGCTCAATCTATTACATTGATGGGGATTATGCTGGTGGTGGGGATCTGCAGTCTGGTGGTGGAGGTGGTGGAGCATTGGTGGGTATGGAGGTGAGTGGAGCGATAAAGGTTACAATCATTGTGGTGGAGGAGAGAGAGATCGGGGATATGATGGTGGAGCCCACTACTGTTGATCTGATCTGTTGATGGGAACTAGAGAAACTAAAGAACAGTTGATCTGATCTGTTGCTTATGGAACTATCTCTTTATAGTAGAAATAGTTCTAGTTATCTAAGGCTTTTGATTTGCTCAATGAGTGCTCATTTTTGATCTATGTCGCCATTGTGAGTCACTATAGCACCCAAGAGGAGGGGGTGGTGAATTGGGCGATATTAAAAATTTTAAATATTAAATCTTAAATTTTAAGTTTTAGTAGAAACATAATTTTTGATTTTATAATGACAAGATACAATTCTTAATAAAAAATAAAAGTACAAAAAAAGTAAAGAGAGACAATAAACGCTTTTACATGGTTCAAACCCCAAAATTAACCCAACTCCAGCCACCCTTGGCTAGAAAACCACTAAATACAAAATAGCTTATAAATAGTTTCCCATAACCTGGGTGAGTACAACCATAATATGTACTCCTAAAAGAGTAGTACAACCCCAATATAAATTTTACAAAAAAAAAAAAAAAATACAAAATAATAAATTTTGATAAAATATATCTCTCACAAATATACCAAGCTATCCAAATTCAAAAGTGATCTCACAACTTATAAATGATCACTTTACAACTTACTAATTTGGCAAGATAGAATGCTCATAATTTTGATAAAAAATATTAAATAAATATCTTGAAGTGATCTTACTAAGATGTTTATGTTATTATAATTTGTAGATTAAAATAAAATGATTTCAAAATAAATTCACCTATTGTACAATAAATTAAATTTCAACAAGGGATAATTTTAAGTTTAAGAGAAACTATAACTAGTATGTATATAATAGTGTAAGAAAGATTAACTTTCTACTAAACTTCCTTTTATTAATTATTAAACAATGAAAACAACAAGCTTTACTAAATTTCAGCAAGATAAAATTTTTAAAATAAAGGATATTAATTGAAATAAAATGATAAGTGAAAATAAAATAATTTAGTTTTTATAAATTTTATTTTGATAAAGAAACTTGATTTATAATAGATCTAGCATATACTCTAAAATTCCAGCATAATTTATTTTATTTTAACCAAAATGAAGCTTTGAATTAATGAAACTAATCACAAAATAATAAAATAAAATTAGTATATGACAGATTTAAGTAAACTAGTTAGCTTTTAATTAAAAAGAGAGATCTATCAAATATGAATATAATTTCAGCATAATAAATTAATTTGAAATGTTTAAAATATACTTCTAAAATAGATCTAAGAATTAATGATCTTTCAAATAAGACTAATGATGAAATAGTTCAAGAAACCAAAAGAAATTTTTAGGAAGGTAAAAATTTCAATAAGTTGAAATAAATCCTACAAACTATCATAAGAGCTTTTCACAAAAAATTGATTGAAGAAACTTTGATGTGAAAAACATAGACTTTGATGTCCAAAGACTAATCCACCAAAAGTATAAATTGGAAAGAATAAATAGATGGCAAAAATAGTATGAACAACTAAACAGGGATTAAGATCAAGAAAACAAACTCAAGTAATTTGAGAAAGCTTGCTTAGTTGAAGATGTTGAAGCTTCCAAACTAAGGATTTGATCTTGCAATATTTATAGAACACTTAGAAAGAAAATCTAGGAAATTTTCTCTTAGATTTGGTGGAGGGATTTTGCATTTTAAGGAGGAATAATTTCATGAAGAGAATGAGGGCTATTTATAAGCAATAAGGTCATTTTGAATTATTTCAAAAAATATATTATTCTAACCACATTTTATCATATAATAATTATATATTCAATAAAAATATAATTTATATTAAAAAATATTAAATTCAAATAGCCAAAATTCGGCTATTCACATGGGAAAGTAAAAAATAATCAAATATTGCTCTTAATATATTCAAAGCATATAGCATGCATTCATTATTAAAATCAACTAATGTTTGAAAAGTCATAACAAATACAATTTTAATCAAACGTGGGTCATGTTACCTATCAAATTGAAGGAAAAAAAATCAAAGGAATCCATTAGAGATGAAATCAGATATAAATGCCTTGATTATAAAATGAATTTGGCTAAAATATAATTGTTTGCATATTTTTGTTAATTTTCAAATATGACATTTAAATATTATGATATAATTTATATATAATCATACATATGTTAGTTATCATATAACCTTAAAATGAAATTAAAATATTTAATTATATTAGGTATATAAACTAATTACACTTAATAATCATAATTTATTATCGTTTATTATTTTGACAATTCAAATGCTATATATGAAACATATAATTCAAGGTTAATTAGATAGAGATTTATATAATTAACCTAATTATCATTATTTAAAATAAATAAAAATAATATGTTAAGTTGTGAGCAAATTGATTCATGCCAATGAACTCATAAATTTCTAGGATAGTTATAAATGTATATAACTTAAAATATTGTATCTTAAGCTTCACATTATCCATTTTGATCTATCTTTCATTCTTCTATTTTTGCAATTTTCTCAAACATATTATGAGATTTATTGGATATGTAATTAGCAATTAATATATCTAAAACACATAAAACATACATTAAAACTTCCAAGCATTAGTTTGTTATCATCAAAATTGATCGGATTGAACATGAGGCTCATTAAGACAACAACCACTTGTGTCTTAGAAAACTTATTGTGTTACTTGGTTGAGGAAATCAAAAAGAAGAAATGTTGAATCTGAATTTGTACTATTAAAAAACCCTTAAACACTAAATCGTAAACTAAAACCCAATACAATTTATCCTAATGCTTGCTTAACTTTGATCCTTTGGATTGGACTTTTGGTTTTGGTGGTTGGTGGTTCCTTTGTCCCCTTTTGTGTGGTTGTTTTAACTTAATGATTTGCATCAAACTTATGTTTCCTTAAGTTGATGGTTTCATGTATGTTAGTCATTTGTGGTTGCTCACCCTGGTTTGGCTTTGTGACTGGTTATTGTTGGGACTTTGGCTTGAGGGCTCCTATCTCGGTTTTGTTTGCTATTTCTCTATTAATTGGCATTGGTCTGGTGCTTGCTGATGGTTGGTTCTAATTTTCCCTAGTTTGGATCTTGGATGGGTATTTAGTTAATCACTATTGTTGGTGTTCTGACTTTGTTCTAGTCTCTCTCTAGGTTATTGTGATTAGTCTGTTGTGGTTTTTTTTGTGGTTTGGCTACTAGCTAGTTGATGCCCGATTGCTCTATATTTAATGGTACTAGATTTGGAACTTTATGGGCTATTGTCCTTGGATGTTTGCTTGTATCAAGATTGCTAGCTATGATGGCTTTGATGTTACTCACCTCTTTTCTCTAGTTGGTAGCATTACATGTGATTGTAACCCTTTTTTATGAAGTTTGGATGCTCATATGTATTGTTGCCCCTTGAGATGATCATAACTTAGCTTGAGCCTTCTCTTTCTCAGCTCTCTCCTTTTCTTCACTTTATCTTTATCCTTTTTAGCTATGAATTTTGTGTTTGTAGTGTTTTTATTGATTTGTTTTACAAGTTGGAACATTATAAAGGGAATGGTGGTTGCTCAATCAACCCAAGTGTTGTTGCAGTGGATCTTACTTATCTTACTTTCTCAAAGGAATCATGAACTTTTGCTGACTCATCCTTTTACTATTTTCAGGACTTATTTTAGTCTTTTGTCTTTTTCTCTTATGCTTTTTAAGCGATGTATTTGCTCTTCTATTTTCTTTACTTTTTCTAATATACTTGGAGGGTTTAGCTTGGTAGGTTTAAAAAGCACTAATTTAGAACTTTTACATCTTTTAAGAAAATTGTATCTTTTCCTTTTATGGTAATAAAATTCTAACTTTAACAAAACTCTAAACCTAAACCTAAACAACCCTAAACCTTAAAACCCTAAAACCCTAAAACCCTAAACTAAACCTAAACCTAAACCCTAAACCTTAAACTCTAAACCATAAAATCCTAAACCTTAAACTCTAAACTAACCCTAAACCCTAAACCCTAAACCCTAAATCCTAAACCCTAAAAGCATTAAACCTAAAATCCTAAACCCTAAACCCTAAACCCTGAGTTCTAACCATAAACCTTAAACATGAAACCCCAATCCCTAAACCTAAACCTAAAATAACTAAATAAATTAAAAAATAAACCTAAACTTAATAATAAACCTAAACCAAAAAAACCTATAACCTTGTTAGGAACATCACCATCAACCTGATGTCTAGGTAATATGGAGGTGAAGGTGGAGGCTGATTATCATAGTGGTGGTGGGGAATCTAGAGGTGCTGGTGGATATGGAGGTGGTGGTTGGAGTAATGGTGGTTATAAGCGGGAGGAGTGATGAAGGTTACATCCCTGGTGGCAGGGAAAGATCGGATATGATGCGGATCCCACTACTAAGAGGCGTGGTGGTTGATGGGAACTAAGAAATAAGAACTAACATACTAACTATGCCTCATTAGAGACGGTTCTAGTTATCTAGGTTTTGATTTGCTCTATGTGTGCTCATTTTATCTATGTCATCGCTTGTGTTAAAAAACTTGGTGTGTTACTTGGTTGATGAAATCAAAAAGAAGAAATGTTTAATCTAAATTTGTTCTTTGTTAAAAACTACCAAAAACCCTAAGCCCTAAACTAAAACTTGAACCCTAAACCATAAACTATAAACCCACAACCGTAAACCCTAAACCCAACCCCACCTGCTCCTCGCAATTTTGTGTTCTCTGCAATTCTCCGTTTCACCCCGATTTGCAATTCTCTCTGCGGTTTGGCGATTTGGCCACCTGATCATGATCGCTGCTTTATTGCTTGTTTGTGCTTCCTCTGGTTGCTTATGTGATTTTCACAGGATCGTTCAATGGTGGAGGCCTCGCTCTCCGTGCAATCGACCTCATCGCACCTGGATGTGCCAGCTTTAACTTTCGACCCTAAAGGTATTCTGGATCCCATTGTATCCATTAATGCGCCTGCTATGAAGACCTTTAAAGACACTCTTTCTGGTAAGATCCCTTGCTCTAATGCCTCGATTAACATAATTTCAACCTCTTTCTATGGATTGCCGGTTGTCATGTGTTCTGACCAGGATGTGGAGAAATTAGCAAAGCCTTTTGAGTTCTCTTTGGTTGGTAAATTCTATTTACAGTGCCTTACTCTAGATAATATCCAATCTTTCTTCCATAGCTTAAAACTTTTGGGATTCTTCACTATTGGGCTGATTGATCCTCGACATATCCTCATTCAGTTATCAAATGATTTAGATTATTCTTGAGTCACGCACCTATTTTGTGTATAATTGTCAAATGCGGCTCTTGAAATGGTCACCCTCTTTGATGCCAAAGAAGAATCTATTGTTCCTCTATGGCTTGCTTTTCCCAACATGAGAATTCACTATGTTACTCTCGTTTTGTAGTTGGGGCTCTATTTGGTAGACCCCTTCAAATTGATCACGGCACTGCCGCTAGATCTCGGCCATCTATTGCATGCATCTTGGTTGAGATTGACATTACAAAAAAAAATATCCCAAAGAAGTTTGCATTGGCTCAGAAAAATTTAGTTATAACCAGAAAGTAGAATTTAAAAATTTCCCTATCTTTTGCTCTCACTGTAAGATCCATGGTCATGATCACTCTGAATGCTTTGTGTTACACCCTAACCTTAAAAAGAATATATCAGTGATACTAATACCTCTTGAACTGGAAACCAATAAGTTAGCTTATGTACCTAAAGCTACTCATAATGGAATTCATCCTCCTACACCTACCCCTTTATTACCTACGATTTGTCTAATGAAAACATTCGAGCTTGGTATAATACTATTGAGGTGTGTGCAGAAACTAATGATAACTTACCTAGCACTACTCCTACTTGCAATAATTTGGCTTCTCATGACAAACCTTTGCTTCATTTGAATCTTAATGACAATTTGAATGGAAATCTTATATTGGATCAAAATAATGTTGATTTGGTGTCACCAAAATCAATATGCATCATGGCAATGAAAATGTTATTTGTACTAATTGGTGCAAGAACCTCCCCTTCTACTTTTCTATAGGGTGATACTCAGGCAATCCAAATTTCTCATTCTAACTCTGATACTAAAGAAGGAGAAATCACCACTACTAAAACATTGATCGACATCGCTATTCTCGATACCAAAACCAATCCCTTTCGATGGAGATACTTTGGATTCGATAGACCCTTCCAAACTATTATTAAAAAAATCTTATAAAGACCAAAATGACTAATAATAACTTCACTAGAACCACAGTTCTTCTCTAACACCTCACAAATAATTATGTCCTCCTCTCCTTTTTCCATTTTCTTTTCTACCTTTTCTTTTTTGGATTTTTTATTATGATTAATTTTCTTATTTGGAATATCCGGGGTTGTGGGACACTCCTCCACAACCATTTAGAGTCTCTCCTCTCATAACATCAAACTTCTTGTTATTATTGAGCCTTTCATTAACTCTTCCAAGATTTCCCAGTTGTTTCATCGCTTGGTTTTCAAAATTTCCTCTTCAATCTTAATAATAAAATTTGGTGTTTCTGGAATAATTCAATCACCATTTCCATCATTGATGATCTTGATCAATTGGTTAATGTAAAAATCTCATTAGGTGAGTTTTCGGCTTTTGGTTCCTTTATCTATGCTTCTTGTAATGTAGGAACATCCTTTGGAATCACTTAAGAACCTTCGCCTCATTTAACCTTCCCCGGTTGATTGGGGTGATTTCAACACTATCATTGCTTCTAAAAAGGAGGGAGGATGTTCTCCTAACCTTCATTTCATGGAAGACTTCTCTAATATGATCCTAGATTGCAATCTGATTGACATTAGTTTTTCAGGGTCTGATTACACGTGGCATAACTCTAGACTTTGACAGCATCTTGACAGGATGCTCTTTAATTCTCTTTGGATCAATTAATGGCTTCTTACTTCTGTTGAACATTTGAGCAGAACATTGTCTGATCATGCTCCTCTATTGATCTCTATCAAACCTCCCCTTAACCCTTCTACTCCCTCACCTTTTAGATTCCAAAATATGTGGACCCAACATGGCAATTTCACTAATGTTGTTTTCACTAATTGGATGGCTCTTGTTCACCCGAATAATTTCGTTAAAGGCATGATTTGGCTTTGTCTTAAGCTCAAGAGGCTTCAACTAAACCTCAATTCGTGGAACAAGCATATTTTTCAAAATCATTTTACCAATCTCAAAGCTATGGAACAAGTAGTTTGTTCCCTTGAAGAGATCATCTTAACTGACCCCAATAAGCTTGATGAGTTGAGCATTGCCAAAGAAAATTTGATTAATTACCAAAATATGGAAGAAACCTATTGGCGTCAAAAAGCTGCTAGCAAACATATTATTGATGGCGACAGAAACACAAGGTACTTCCATGCTATTTGCAATAAACAGAAAGCTTTAAACTCGATTAAGAAAATTAAGAACTCTAATGATGGCTGGATAACTGATAATAATGATATTAAGAAATCTTTCATTCATCACTTTCAAAATTTAGTAAATTCTAATCCTTCATTAGATACGCCCTCCAACACCCATCTCATCTCTTCTATCATTAGCAATGAGGATAATCCATTTGCTCACTATGCCTCCCTCGTGAAGGAGATTAGTAGTACTCAACATGAACACCGATTATGTTGCCCCGATGGTTTTATGACTCATTTCTTTCAGCATTGTTGGCCTTTTATTAAATCTGATCTTGTTAATGCTGTTATTGATTTTTTTGCTGGCAGCTCTATTCCCAGATATTTTTCTTGTACTTCTATTATCGTTATTCCCAAAACCATCAATCCTAAATCTTGGGGCAATTTTAGACCTATTAGTCTTTGCACCTTTTCCAAAACTCATTGCTAAATTAATTAATAATAGGATTAGCTCGCCCCTAAAATTATCTCCCTAACCAAACCGCTTCATTAAAAATAGAGCCATATCGATAATATTCTTCTTGCTCAAGAGCTGGTTCATGACATTGATGTTTCTTCAAGAGGAGGTAATATTCTCTTCAACTTGACATCTCTAAAGCCTTTGACAACCTCTCATGGGATTTCCTCTTTCAAATCTTATATTTGTTTGGTTTCTTTGATAATTTTATCCTGCTTATAAAAATTTGTATCACTAACATTTGGTTTTCTGTTATCTTAAATGGTGAATCCCTTGGTTTCTTTACTTCGAGCCATGGTTTGCATCAAGGTGACCCTCTTTCTCCTTCTCTTTTTATCATTGCTGTTGAATATCTTTCGAGGAGCCTCAATGATCTTTTCATTAAAACCTAACATGGTTTTAAAACTCATGGTGGTTTCCATGTTTTCATCTTAGCTTTGTTTTGATGATTTTATAATCTTCGCAATGCCTCTCTTCAACATGTTAAAACTATTAAGAATCTCTTAAATAATTTTGGCAAAGTTAGTGGTCTCTTCTAAATGAAAGAAAATGTTGTTTTATTCCCTCAGCTAAGATTCCTACCAATAGACTCAATCAAATCTCCAGAATTACTAATTTAAGCAAAATCAACTTCCCATTAATTATCTCTGGCTACTTTTAAAGGCCAGAAAAGATCTCATCTTTTTTGATGACCTTATTCAGAAAATTTCTAATAAAATTTCAGTTTGGGTGTTTCATTTACTGTCTTTTGGTGGTAGGCTTTCCTTGATTAAGAGCACTCTTAATTCCATGTCTTTATATCTCATCCAAATCATTATGTCATATCAACCAATTGAGCGCCTCTAAACAAATTTTCGGGCTCCAATACCTCTCTAAAAAAATGTGGACCTCTTGGTTTAAAAGTGGCACTTTTGACGAAGGTGGTCTTGGTTGTAAATCCATAAAGAAGCTATCAATGCCTTTTCCTATAAACTCGGTGGAATTTTAGAGTAATCATAGTCTTTGGGCTAATTTCATGTTAAATATTGTCGTGCGCACCCCTCATTTGTCCCTTTAAACCGGGTGACTCTCCTGTGTGGAAAAGACTTTTTTCTGTCAAATGGGATGCAAAATCCTTAATTTTTTGGGGCATAAACTCTAGCGCTTCTTTCTTTTGGCAAGATAACTGGAGTGGATGTGGATCTATTGATGACTTACTCTCCACCCATTCCACTGCCGCTATTAGATTAAACTCTTTCTGGCATAACAATAAATGGAATTATAGTAAGCTTGCTGATTTTATCCTTGTTAATTTCTTGAATATGTTTTCTACTATTCCTATCACTCCAAACAATCAAGACCAGATTCTCTTTAAGCTCTCTCATAATGGTGATTTTAACTTCAAAAATGTGTGGCTCCACATTAAAGATACTCATGATTCCTCCTATGTTTTCTCCAAACTTTGGAATAACAATATCCCTACTTTATTCTTACTTCATATCTAAAAATTTTATCCCTATTGATTCCTTGTTGTGGGGTAAAGGGTTTCATTTACCCTCTAAATGTTAATGTTGTTTCCATACTGAGAATGTTAATCATGTTTTTTTTAATGGGCCCATTGCTTCAAAACTTTGGATTTGGTATGATGATCTTTTTAACATTCTCAATTTCAATGGCTCTCTTACTTTATATCAACTTCTTGAAGTCTATTTTGATAATACTATTAAAGGTCACATTAAAGTCATCATTATCACTCTTATCTGTTCATATGGATGGATAAATGATGCAAAACATCATGTGATCCCTATGAACCATGTGAGGATTATTGCTAGAACTAAAAACAAAATTCATGGCTTGTTTAAAGCCAATCTTATTCATTACAGACAGTTCAAAGGCTATAAATTTGTCAATAAACTGGACTTTAACCTACCGAACCAACCTTACTGTCGAAATGACAAGATTGTTTATTGGAAAAAACCTCTTGATCATATTATTAAAATTAATACTGATGGCGCTCTCATAATGCTCGGTTGTGGTGGCATTTTCAGGAACTCTAAGGGTATAGTACTATGTGCTTTTGCTTATCCCCTTATTTCCTGCACTATCCCATTTACTGAGCTTATGGCAGTCTACAAAGCTCTTGAGATTTGCCTCCAAAATGGCTGGCTCAATATTTGGATTGAGGTGGATGCTCTTCTGCTGATTGATCTTTTGACTTCCACCAAAATGAGCAAAGACTAATTGTACTACCTCCTCAAGCAAACTAGATCTCTTTCCAAACCGAATTTTGACATAACTCATGTTTGGCATGAAGGAAATGCTTGGCCGACTACCTTGCCAACTGGGTGCTAGATCGATGGTATCATCTTCTTTGATCATCTCACTTTACCCAAACACTTGTGTAATGGTTAACTTGGACAATTCGGGTTTTATCTCGTAACTTAATCTAACCTTTTGATGTTTACTATCCATTCATATTTAATATGCCTCTTTACTTTATGGCTTTCTGTTCCTTTTTGGGTCTTTTGTGGATGTTTCACACGGATATTATTTGCTATCTTGATCTCTATGCCATGATTTGGTGTTTTAATAGCTTCTTCTTTATTTGGAGGCTCACTGCTTTTGGCATTTACACTGACAAAGGGCTGCTGTTGAGCTATGTGCATACTAATACCCTGTATTGGAATTTTGTTGAGCTACGTGTTAGCTTCTATTGGTTTTATAATAATCATTGCTAGATGGAGATATTTATCATGATGGGTTTAGCTACTGCCATTATTTTCTGTAGCTAGCTATTTCTCAAAGATATTACTGCTTGGAGCATCTTAGTTACCTATGTTGTTTCTATGCATTATATTAGTGTTCATTACGCTGGTTGCAATACTTATTTTGAAGATTTATTAGGTTGTTGGATTCTGATAATGATTAGTGGCGGCTTTTAAATGTCGCTTGTCTCCCAATTAGATCTGGTCGATATTCTCTTTGTCTCCACTTTGAGACATTTTTCTTTTATTTCGGGAGTTATCTTTTATTTTATTTTTTGCATGAAGAGGTTTTGGGGTCTATCGCCTTATGCTTCGCCTTACCTTCACATCCTGTAAAAATAATAGATGCAACATCCAAGTTAAAACTCTTTCTCTGCAGATTTGGAATTATTTCCTAATTTCCAATATTCCTGATGTTGTGGGTCTAGCTACTGGTCTATTTCTTTGTGCTCCTTTGCTCTTTAATGGCTTATCCTATGTTTGGAATTGTTTATTAACTTCCATTCAGTATGATTTCTCTGAGGATGTTATTTCTGTTGCTAACCAACTCTTTTTTTTCCTAGAGGATCTCATGAGACTTTTGAACCCCTATTGGCTCATTCTACTTTTATTGGCTTTCCCTTGGTTGCAATCATTGTAGTGTTGTTTTAAGCTATGACTGTTGGATTGGATTCACTCATGTATGCTAACCTTGTTTTAATCTATGGTTGGATTTGTTATTTCCCCAGGCCGTTGGATCATCTGCCTTTATATAATGTTATTGCTAACAATTGGGATGATCGTTCTCACCTACTATTTTTTTATTTCTGTTCATAGTCTTGTAACCACTTCATTAACTATGGGAATTTACTTATGCATTGTATAATTTGAATGGTTGGTTTTGGCCAACTTGTTGTTATTTTATTTCTTGGATATGTGTTATCTTTTATATCCAAGTCTTGGGTTATTTATCTGATTCAGGGTGATTTTGGTGTTGTCTATTTGTCTTTGACAACCTCCTTTTCCCAACCCGCTGATTTTGTTATTTCCTATTCTATTTTATTATTTTCTTGCAGTTTGATTCCTTAATGGCTTCTCTCTTTGGTTGTAGGTTTTATTGCTACCCTCATCTTTATCAAGGTTTTTCTTTTTATTATCCTTTGAAATTTTGGCTTTTAATTTTTGAGGGCCCTTTGTTCAACTGGTGGACTTTGTGATTATTATCTGTTCCCTATTTTTTGATTTTCTGACTATTTTTACTGTTATCAATTGGACTACTGCTATTTTTTCTTGCTTCTATTTTTTCCCACTTGGTTCTGTTAACATTGTGCAAATCCCTATGATTTTCCATTTGATTATTTGGATCTTTACATATGCTTTTGGGTGGACCCTTGGCCAGCTTGTTGGTATTAACTGCCTTGGTTGTTAGCTAAACTGGTTTAATACTCTACATGCTATCTCTGGTGTTTTGGTTTGTTTTGCTCAGTAACTCTCTATTGAAGTTGTTAATTGCTTGGTGGACTTTGCCTTGAAGCCCCTTCATGGTTTATTATATGCATATCACCTTAATTCATTGGTCTACTTTATTTGCTGCTATTTTCTCCATCTTTTTTTAGTTGAACTTGTATCTATTGCAATGTTTATCCTGGATGGGTGGCTTTATGACAAGCTAGCTAGTTTTTGTTCTCTAGCTGGTTGTTTCTTGTCTTGGATATTTGCTGTCTTGGTTTTTCAGGACTCCTATGTTGGCTCCATCCTGGTTGGCTGTAGGACTTTTGGGTCCAATGTTTAGCTAGCTGTTTTTGACATTGCTATTCTGATGGTTTTTGGTGATTACTGTCTAGGTTGCTGCCTTCCAGATACCTGATTTTATGCTATATCTACTTGGTTATTAACTATGGCAACGTCTACTCTGATGGAGAGGTTTTATGGCCAATTTGCTGTCCCTTCCTGTCTTGGATGTTGTTGTCTTAAGTGTTGCTGTCTTGGCTAGTTTTTTCCTTGGTTATCTACTGTCTTGCCTTTTCTAGATTATAATGTTGATATTCATTTGAATCCATTTTATGATTTTTCTTCTGGTGGGTTCCAATGTTGCATTAACTTCTTTGCTGTTAGGGTTGGATTCTGGCTTCTGGAATGCCTGTGCTGTTTACGTCTGGGCTTCTATTCATCTCCTGATTGTTGTGATCTACATTATCTACGGTTGTCTCTATTCCCATCTCGGTTGATTAGGTTTGTCGGTCGTATGCCTATATGATTGGGTGGTATGGATAGTTCTTTGCCTTTTGTTGTCTTGCTCTCTTGGTTTGTTATTTATCTAGATTATCCAATTTTTGGTTTTGAATGCTGCAACTGGAGTTGTAGCTCCAACTGTATTTATTTGGTGCTATTTTTAGGTGGTTGCAGTCTATTTCCTATGTTCGGCTATGCTGCCTTGAACCCCCTTAATGGTTTATTATATGCATATCATCTTAATTCATTAGTCTACTTTATCTGCTGCTATTTTCTCCATCTTCTTTCAGTTAAACTTGTATCTATTGCAATGTTTATCCTGGATGGGTAGCTTTAAGGCAAGCTAGCTGGTTTTTGTTCTCTAGCTAGTTGTTTCTTGTCTTGGATATTTGTTGTCTTGGTTTTTCAAGACTCCTATGTTGGCTCCATCCTGGTTGGCTGTAGGACTTCTCATGTGTTATTATTGTTTTCGACATTCTTGTTGATGGTTTTGGTGATTCTGTCTAGGTTCTTTGCCTTCAGATACCTATTTTTATGCTCTATCTACTTGGTTATTAACTATGACAATGTCTACTCTGATGGAGAGGTTTTATGGCCAACTTGTTATCCCTTCCTGTCTTGTATGTTGTTGTCTTAAGTGTTGCTGTCTTGGCTGGTTTTTTCCTTGGTTATATGCTGCCTTGCTTTTTCTAGATTCTAATGTTGATATTCATTTGAATCCATTTTTTTGATTTTTCTTCTGGTGGGTTCCAATGTTGCATTAACTTCTTTACTGTTGGGGTTGGCTTTCGGAATGCCTATGATGTTTACCGCTGGGCTGTTGTTCATCTCCTGATTGTTGTGATCTACATTATCTGCTATTGTCTCTATTCCCATCTCGGTTTGGTTTGGTTTGTGCAGTCGTATGCACTGTCTATGCTGATTGGGTGGTACTATGGACAGTTGCTTCCTTTTGCTATCTTGCTCTGTTGGTTGTTTGTGGATCTGGATTATCCAATTTTTGGTTCTGAATGTTGCAACTGGAGTTGAAGCTCCAACTATATTTATTTGGTGTTGTTTTTGGGTGGTTGCAGTCTATTTCCTGTGTTCGGCTATGCTACCTCCTTTACAATTGCTTTTTCCCAATTACTGATATGGATATTAATAAGGGGACTTCAGCAAGTTGCCTCCTCGACTGCTTTCCTATGGAGGGCTTATATGCTGGCTTTTTTTTCTTCTTGGATATGACTTTTCATGAGTTTATGGAAATGATGGCTGATGATCATATGTTTATGCATTCTCATGTCAGGGTGATTATATTGATGATACTTTTCTGGAATGGGATACCTTATCCTTCAGCTCTTTGTAATTTCCTCTCTATATTAGATATGGTTTTGTTTAGGTTTGCAGGTAATAAAGCTCACAAGATTTTCAACAACTGGCTGTTATCTCCTCACAGATTTGTTGGCTATGATGGCTGTGATGATCTCACTCCCTTTTGGTTTGGTAGTAGCTCTTGTGATGTAACCCTTGGAAGTTTGGATGCTCATATTTGCATCGCAACTTATTGTGGTGAGCGAGCCTTCTCTATCTCAATTCCTTACTATCATTCTCAGATTATGTTGTTTTCATTTATCCTTTTGTCTATATTACCTTAACTATTCTAATCTCTTTCTTATTACAATTTTGTAGGTGATTCTCTCTTATCCACTTGCGGTTTGCTCCATATTGCATTCTCCGTCCTCAGCATTGGCCCTAATCTTCTTTTGGCTTATTATGTTAATCAACTTGTATCTTTTGATTGCTTTAATGTTTTCTTTTGCTTTTGGAGGTACTTAAATAGGCTTATTGTAGCTCTTTGAGTAGTAGTTTTGGAGTTTATCCCCTTTAAGGACCTTGTAACCCTTTCTTGTGGCAATAAAATACCCCTACATGGGGTTTCCCTAAAAAAAAACAAAACAAAAAAAAAAAATTGTAAACCCTAAACCCATAAAAACCTAGAACCCTAAAATAAAAAGAAACCCTAAACCCACTTAAAACCCTAAACCATAAAACCCTAAACTGAAGCCTAAACTTTTAATCCCTAAACCCTAAAACCACAAGCCACAACCCTACACTAAATACAAACCCTAAACCTAAAAAACCTAAACTTAGGCTAAACTAAATAAACTAAAATAAAATAAATTAATTAACCTAAACCTAAATAAAATTTAAAAAAATAAAATAAAATAAAACATAAACTAGAACCTAAACCTAAAAATAAAATAAATTAAATTAATAATAATAAACTAAAATAAAATAAATAAAATCCTAAATTAAACCAAAATATAAAATAAACCTAAGAATAAAAAACAAAAATAAAATAAAAACTAAGAATAAAATAAAGATAAAATAAACCTAGAATTAAATAAAATAAAAACCTAAATCTAAAAAAATAAACCTCAAAATAAAACCTACACCCTAAATAAAAAAAACCTAAACCAAAAAAAAAAAAATAAATAAAATAAAACCTAAGCTTAAACCTAAACTAAATAAAATAAAATAAACTAAAAATAAACTTAAACCTAAACTAAAGTAAAACCTAAAATAACCTAAATAAAACCTAAAACCTAAACCTAAAATACAAAAATAAAAAACCTAAACCTAAACCTAAACATAAAAAATAAAAAAAACTAAAAATAAAGAAAAAATAAACTAAAATAACTAAAATCCAAACCTAAACTAAACTTAAAATAAAACTAAAATAAAAAACCTAAACTAAAATAAATAAAACTAAAATAAATAAACTAAATTAAATATTAATAAAAAGTAAACCTAAATAAAAATAAAAAAAAAATAAACTGAAAAAAATAAAAAATAAACTAAATAAACCTAAACTTATGAGTTTACTTATTTTAGGAAAAAACCATAAACCCTAAATCCTACACATTAAACCTTAAGGCCTAAAGCCTAAACCTACAACCCTAAACCCTACAAAACCCTACTAAACTACCTAAACCTAAACCTTAAATAAAAACCCTAAACACTAAACCCTAAACCCTAAACCCTAAACCCTAAACCCTAAACCCTAACCTTTAGCCCTAAACCATAAATCCCAAACCCTAAACCTAAACCTAATGTAACTAGGTAAATTAAAAAATAAACCTAACCCTAAAACCTAATAAACCTAAACCTGAACCCTAAGAATGGTATCACCTTCCATGAGGTCGATTGTTTTGATTGTCACTGAGCTTTGGTTGCCCTCGGTTTTGGTGGTTATCCCTTTAATTGGTCTCCCTATTGTGTTTTTAGGATGGCTAGTGATTGGCTGGAGCTTGCTTGTTTACTATTTTCCCAAGCCTCTTTTTTTCGCTGTGAGGGTTTACTAGCTGGTGGTTGCTTGATGGCTGTGGTATTTTCCAGCCTTTTGCTTTCAGTTTTGGCTATCTGGCATCATGATTATTGGTTGAACCTGGCCATTGGCTTTGTTCCTTCCTATGCTAACTTACTTTATCTTGAGCTGTTACCTGCCATCTAGTTTTCGTTCCCCTTTTCTGGTAGTTTTTTTGAAGTTTTTTTGGGGTGTTTGCCTATTGGCTGGATGACCCACTGGCTTATCATTTCTTTCTTTTATGGGATGAACCTGTATGTGGTTTTGGCTGTCCTTGGCTCTATTGCTATTTCTCTTGATTCCTACTGCTATCGTTGGCTGGGTGGCCTTGATGGCTGGCTGTAACTATGCTTTTGGTTGGTGGATCTACAAAATTTTTGGTTCTTTACCTTTGGTCTTTCTTTGTTTTGGGTGGCTTTGATGGTGGCTATTTCTTGGTTGTTTTCCTATATGGTTGGTTGCTTTACTCTGGTTTGGCTGGATGTTTTGCTGGTTAGTTTCTTATTTAATCTTGATGATGGATATTAGAACTTGGCTAACTGTTGGCTATTTTGTTTAATCAAGGTAAGTTGGCTATGATCCGGATGTTTCCCTATTATTCTTTTGGCTGGTAGAACCATATGTGATTGTAACCCTTCTTCTAAAGTTTAGATGCTCACATATCCTATTGCCCCTTGAGGTGAATGTGACTGAGCCTGAGACTTATCTAAGATTTTTATGATTTTGTTCCTTTTATGTACTTAGCTTGTCCTTATTTCTAGATGCTTATTTCTATTTAAGTTCTTTGCAGGTTTGTGGAAAGTTTTGGGGCTGTAGGTGGTTTTTGTATCTCATAGAAGATTTTGGGATATAGATGGCTTTGGCCACCCTTCTTGGAATTTTGTGCTATTTCTTTCTTAGTTTTTATCTTTTCATTCTTTTACTTTGGTTTTCTTATAATAGGTAGGGGATTTACCTCTTTAGGAAAATTATAGCTCTTTGAACAGTAGTTTAGAGATTTATCCCCTTGAAGGAACTTTAATCTCTTCCTTTTTGGCAATAAAATTTTCCCACTTTTGATTTTTCTTTTTTAAAAAAACCCTAAGAATGGGCAGAACCTTGATGGTAGAAACGTCACCGCCAACCAGGCTCAGTCTAGATCTGGAGGTAGAAATGAAGGTGAAGATGGCGGTTATCGCAGTGGTTGTGGGGGATCTGGAGGTGGTGGTTAGAGTAGTGGTGGTTATGGAGGTGGAATGAGCTACGACGGATAAAACTGTGGTGGTGGCGGAGGGAGAGATTGGGGATATGATGGTGGATCCCGCTACTCAAGAGTCTAGGGTGGTTTTGATGGGAACCGGAGAAATTGAAAAACGGCCGATTCGATTTGCTGCCTATGAAATTATCTTTATAGTAGAGACAATATTAGTTGTCTAGGGTTATTGATTTGCTCTATGTGTGCTCATTTTCTATCTATGTCATCCATTGTGTCTAAGAAAACTCAGTGTGTTACTTGGTTGATGAATTAGAAAAGAAGAAATGTTGAATCTGAATTTGTTCTCTATTAAAAAAAATCAAAAACTCTAAACCCTAAACTAAAACATGAACCCTAAACCAAAAACTTAAACCTTAAACCCTAAACCCTAAAAACCTTAAACCCTAAACTGCAAACCCTAAACCCTAAAATGCTAAACCCTAAACCCTAAACCCCAAACCCTAAAACTTAAACCCTAAAAACCTCAAACTAAAACCTAAACCCTAAACTAAAACCAAAAACCCTCTTTCTCGATGCTCTCCCTCTAGAGATTTTGTGTTTGCAATTTTTGTAGTTTGGCGCATTTGCTACATGTGATGCTATTTTATTGCTTGGTTGCGCTTCCTCTCTTGGCTTGGTTACTTATGTGACACTCACTGGATCATTCAATGGTGGAGGCATCGCTCTCCGTGCAATCAAGCTCGTCATTCCTGGATGTGCCGGCTTTGCTTACAAATCCTAAAGGTATTTTGGATCTGATTGCATTCATTAATGCCCTTGCTATCAAGTCCTTTAAGGACACTCTTTCTGGTAAGAACCCTTGCTCAAATGCCTCGGTTAACTTAATTTTCCTCATTCCAGAATCTGTCATGTGTTACGGGATGTGGAGAAATTAGCTAAGCCTTTTGAGTTCACTTTGGTGGTAAATTCTCTCTACTCTAGATAATATCGATCTTTCTTCCATAGATTAAAGCTTTTGAGTCTTCACTATTTTGATTGACCTGACATATCTTTATTGTTATCAAATGATTTAGACTATTCTAGTCTTTGCATTGCTCTATTTTGTGTATAATTGTCAAATGCGGCTCTTGAAATGGTCACCCCTTTTTGATGTTAAAGAGGAATCCCTTATTGTTCCTTTATGGATTGCTTTTCCTAACATGAGAATTCACTATGTTACTCACCAAGTTACATTTGCGGTTGGGAATCTATTTGGTAGACCCCTTCAAATTGATCAAAACCTTGCCAGATCTCATATTTACTATCTTAGTTGAGATTGACATTACCAAAAAATACCCAAAGAAGTTTGGATCGATTGGAAAAATTTGGATATAACCGAAAGTAGAATTTGAAAATTTCTTTTTTTGCACTCCTTTGTAAGATC
Source organism: Cymbidium sinense (assembly GCA_021442155.1). Lineage (NCBI taxonomy): Eukaryota > Viridiplantae > Streptophyta > Magnoliopsida > Asparagales > Orchidaceae > Cymbidium > Cymbidium sinense. The sequence continues at coordinate 154,757,216 of CM038214.1, forward strand.
CATGGTCATGATCACTCACAATGCTTTGTGTTACACCCTAACCTTAAAAAGAATATATCACAGGACACTAATACCTCTCTTGGAACTAAGAAAACCAATAAGTTACCTTATGTGCCTAAAGCTACTCATAATGAAACTCATCCTCCTACACCTACTCCTTTATTACCTATTAATTTGTCTAATGAAAAACATTCTGAGCTTGGTATAAATACTATTATTGAGGTGTGTGAAGAAATTAAAGATAACTTACCTACTCTACTTGTAATAATTTGGCTTGACAATCCTTTGCTCCATTTGAATCTTGATGACAATTTGAATGGGAATCTTATATTGGATCAAAATAATGTTGATCCTTTGGTGTAGACCAAAATGAATATGCATCATGGCAATGAGAATGATATTTGTACTTTGCAAGAACCTCCCTTCTATTTCTCTAAGTGATACTCAGCAATCCCAATTTCTCATTCTTACTCGATCTTGAAGAAGGAGAAATCACCACTACTAAAACATTGACGTCTGCTCCTATACGGATACCAAAAATCCCTTTCGATGGAGATACTTTGGATCTTGATAGACCAAAGCTGTTATTAAAAAAATCTTATAAAGCTAAAATGACTAATAATAACTTCACTAGAACCACATTTTCTCTCACAAATAATTATGTCCTCCTCTCTTCCTTTTTCCATTTCTTTTCTTTACCTTTTCCTTTTTGGATTTCTTATTATGATTAATTTTCTTATTTGGAATATCCGGGGTTATGGGACTCTCCCTGTCCGCAACCGTGTTAGGAGCCTCTATGCACTCATAACATCAAATTAGTTGTTATTATTGAGCCTTTCATTTACTCTTCCAAGATTGCTCATGTTGCTAGATCGCTTGGATTTCAAAATTTCTCTTCAATCTTAATAATAAAATTTGGTGTTTTTTGGAATAATTCCATCACCATTTCCATCATTGATGATCTTGATCAATTGGTTAATGTCAAAATCTCCTTAGGTGAGCATTCGGCTTTTGGTTCATTTATCTATGCTTCTTGTAATAGAGCCAGTAGGAACATCCTTTGGAATCACTTAAGAACCTTCCCCTCCTCGGTTAACCTTCCCTGGTTGGTTGGGAGTGATTTCAACACTATCATTGCTTCTTTGGAAAGAAGGGGAGGATTTTCTCCTAACCTCCATTCCATGGAAGACTTTTCTAATATGATCCTAGATTGCAATCTGATTAACTTTGGTTTTTATTGATTGCGCATGGCATAACTCTAGACTTTGGCGGCGGAGAACCCTCTTTAATTCTCTTTGGATCAACCAATGGCCTCTTACCTCTGTTGAACATTTGAGCAGAACTTTGTCTGATCATACTCCTCTTTTGATCTCTATCAAAACCCTCCCCCCCCCTTCTCCTTAGATTCCAAAATATGTGGACCCAACATGGCGATTTCATTAATGTTGTTTTCACTAATTGGATGGCTCGGATAATTACATTAAAGGCATGATTAGGCTTAAGCTCAAAGACATAAACAACCTCAATTGGTGGAACAAGCATATATTTAAAATCTTTTGCCAATCTTAAAGCTATGGAACAAGTGGTTTGTTCTCTTGAAGAGGCATCTTAAGCGATCCAGTAAGCTTGATGAGTTGAGCATTGCCAAAGATAATTGATTAATTACCAAAATATGGAGGAAACCTATTGGAATCAAAAATCCGCTAGCAAACATATTGCTAATGGCGACAGAAACACAAGGTATTTTCATGCTATTTGCAATAAACAGAAAGCATTAAACTTGATTAAGAAAATTAAGAACTCTAATGGTGGTGGATAATTGATAATGAAATTAAGGAATCATACATCACTTTCAAAATTTATTAAACTCTAATCCTTAGAAACCCCTCCAACACCCATCTAATCCCTTCTATGATTAACTGAGGATAACCATTTGCTCACTATCGTCCCTCGAGCGGAGATTAGTAGTACTCTCAATAGCATGAACGATTGATTTCTTTGGCCCGATGGCTATGACTCATTTCTTTCAGCATTATTGGCCTTTTATTAAATCTGATCTTGTTGATGTTGTTATTGATTTCTTTGATGGTAGATCTATTCCCAGATATTTTTCAAGTTGTCCTTATTCCCAAAACCAACAATTCTGAATCTTGGGGTGATTTTAGACCTATTAGCCTTTGCACCTTTTCTCAAAAACTCATTGCTACATTAAGTAATAATAGGATTAGCCCTCCTCCTAAAATCATCTCCCTGGCTTCATTAAAAATAGAGTCATATCGATAATATTCTTCTGCTCAAGCTAGTTCATGACATTGATGTTCCTTCCAGGAGGTAATATCCTCTTCAAACTGGACATCTCTAAAGCCTTTGACAACCTCTCGTGGGATTTCCTTTTTCAAATCTTACATTTATTTGGTTTCTCTGATAATTTTATCCGACTTATAAAAAGTTGTATCACTAACGTCTGGTTTCTATTATCATGAATGGTGAGTCCCTTGGTTTCTTTACTTGAGCCATGGTTTGCGATGGTGACTCCTTCTCTTTTATCATTGTTGTTGAATATCTTTAGAGCCTCAATGATCTTTTCATTAAAATCCTAACATGTTTTTTAAAACTCATGGTGGTTTCCCTATTTCTCATCTTAGCTTTGCTAATGATTCTATAATCTTCTGCAACGCCTCTCTTCAACATGTTAAAACTATTAAGAATCTCTTAAATAATTTTGGCAAAGTTAGTGGTCTCTTTCTCAATGAAAGAAAATGCTATTTTATTCCCTTAGCTAAGATTATTACCAATAGACTTAATCAAATCTCTAGTTTACTAATTTTTCCATTAAATCAAATTCCACTTTTTAAAGGCGGCGATCATCTTTTTTGATGACCTTATTCAAAATATCTAATAAAATTTTAGTTTGGGAATTTCATTTACTCTCTTTGGTGGTAGGCCTTGATTAAGAGCACTCTTAATTCCATGCCTTTATATCTCATCAAACCTATTGTGCCATTTCTCATCATGAGGGTCTCTAAACAAATTTTTAGGGCTCCAATACCTCCTCTAAAAGATACCTTTGGACCTCTTGGTTTAAAGTTGTGGCACTTTTTTATGAAGGTGGTCTTGGTTGTAAATCCATAAAAGAAGCTATCAATGCCTTTTCCTATAAACTGGTGGAATTTTAGGAGTAATCATAGTCTTTGGGCTAATTTCATGATGCTAAATATTGCAGGTAAGCACCCCTCATTTGTCCCTTTAAACCGGGTGATTCTTCATGGAAAAGACTTTGTTCTCAAATGGGATGCAAAATCCTTAATTTTTTGGGGCATTAACTCGGGCACTTCTTTCTTTTAGAAGATGGTGGATGTGGATCCATTGATGACTTACTCTCCACCCATTCCACTGTCGCTATTAGAGTAAACTCTTTCTGGCATAACAACAAGTGGAACAATAGTAAGCTTGCTGATTTTATCACTCCAAACAATCAAGACCATATTCTCTTTAAGCTCTCACATAATGGTGATTTCAAACTCAAAAATATGTGGCTCCACATTAAAGATACTCATGATTCCTCCTATGTGTTCTCCAAACTTTGGAATAAAAATATCCCTACTTCTTATTCTATTCTTACTTGGCATATTCTGAAAAATTTTATCCCTATTGATTCCTTGTTGTGGGGTAAAGGGTTCCATTTACCCTCTAAATGTCAAATGTTTCCATATTGAGAATGTTAATCATGTTTTTTTGTTAATGGGGCCATTGCTTCTAAACTTTGGATTTGGTATGATGATCTTTTTAACACATCAATTTCAATGGCTCTCTTTTCTTTATATCAACTTCTTGAAGTCTATTTTGATAATACTATTAAAGATCACATTAAAGTCATCCTATCACTCTTATGGTTCATATGGATGGTGAAATGATGCAAAACATCTGGAGATCCCTATGAACCGAGGATTATTAGAACTAAAACAAAATTCATGACTTGTTTAAAGCCAATCTCATTCATTACAGATAATTCAAAGGTAAATTTGTGGCCAATGGGCTTTAACCTTCTTGAACCTTTCTTGACAAATGATTGTATTGGAAAAACCTCTTGACCATATTATTAAAATTAATAATGGCTCTCTCTCATAATGGCTCTAGTTTTGGTGGCATTTTAGAACTCAAGGGTATAGTACTATGTTCTTTTACTTATCCCCTTATTTTGCCTTGTCCCATTCTTGAGCTTATGGCGGTCTACAAAGCTCTTGAGATTTGCCTCCAAAATGGGGCTCAATATTTGGATTGAGGTGGATGCTCTTCTATTGATCTTTTGACTTCCAAAATGAGCTAAATTGTACTACCTCCTTAAGCAAACTAGAGCTCTTCTTTCCCAATTGAATTTTAACATCACTCATGTTTGGCGTGAAGGAAATGCTTGTCTATTTGCTAATCGGGTGCTAGATCGATGGTATCATCCTCTTTGATCAACTCACCTTACCCAAACACTTTGGGTGGTTAACTTGGACAATTTTGGGTTTCCTTATCTCAGAACTTAATCTAACCTTTTGATGTATACTGTCCATTCATCTTTTAACTGTATGCCTCTTTATTTTATGGCTTTATGTTCCTTTTTGTGTCTTTTGTGGATGCTTCACACTGATATTGTTGTCTTGATCTAGTGCCATGATTTGGTGTTTTAATAGCTTCTCCTTTATTTGGAGGCTCTCCTTTTGGCATTTACAGCGATAAAGGGTCTTGTTGAGCTATGTGCATACTAATACCATTGGAATTTTGTTGAGCTATGTGTGTGCTATTGGTTTTATAACACCACTCCTATTTGGGATTTTAATATCAATCTTGCCTTCATTCTAATCTAGGGGCTTAATCATTCTTTGGATGGAGATATTTATTTTGATGGGTTTAGCTCGCCATTAATTTACAACTTGTATTTCTCAAAGATATTCTTGCTTGGAGCATCTTAGTTACCTATGTTGTTTCTATGCATTGTATTAGTGTTCATTATCTTTGGTTGCAATATTTATTTTGATGATTTCTTGTTAGGTTGTTGGATTTTAGATGATAATGGTGGTTGGCTTTTGACATGCTTGTCTCCCTTAGATCTTGGGCTTCTTGATATTCTCTTTGACTCTAGCTTTGGTGACATTTTCCTTTTATTTGGGAGTTATCTTTTATTTTATTTTTACATGAAGAGGTTTTTGGCCTTTTGATATTTATCTTCTTGGTTGTTATATCTAGAATCTGGACCCCATTGACCTCTCTTTGGAAACCATTTTATTCATCGTCCCTTTGGTGGGATCTTGTTGTGGGAGGCTTTCTTCTTTTCTTCCACGCTGGTTATGTTTTAGGTTTTCTTCTGAGTCTGTGACCTCCTTACCCCTTATGGTAGACTTATTTTGAACTTTGATATTACTTCTTGGTTATCTTTTATGCTTCTTTTACTTTGGGGTGGAATCTCGGCATTATTGTTTCTTTTGTATTTATTTTTTGAGCTGGATGGAGTTTCTTGATTGATTACGGCTATTTTTTTTTAGCGAGATCCTTTTTGCGGATGTTTCTAAGATTGGGGCTTTGGTCAATCTCTTTTCTTGCTCTTATGCGGAAGAATTTGTTTTCTTTGGCTATTTTCTCTTGCTCCCTGCAGGAACGGGTTTTCATGTTTGCCTCTCTCTCTTTGGTTTTACTTATTTTCCCTCTCATTCTAGGCCTTCTTTGCTAGGCGTATTTTTTTGATCTGGAAAGGTCTTGTTATTCCTTTCAAGTCATTGGTTTTGGGACTATTTCCAGTTGTTGTCTTTATGACTTATGGATGTTTTTTGTTTCTCGATTTTCCAATTGTTTGTGTTATTATCAACTGGGTTGTTTTTGATCACACATGATGTTGCACTTTTCATTCTGGTTCTATTTTCCATAGTCAGAATTCTTCTCTTTTATTATGGGATCATTTTATGCACTCTACTCTTAATGGCTTTTCTATGGTCAACTTGTTGGTATCTCCTTTCTTAGTTGTTGGTGAATTGGACCCTTGAGGAACTTGTCAATCTTGTTATTTTAGACTTGTTTCCCATGCTCGGAGTTTGGAGTTACTTAATGGATTTTCATTACTTTTGTTGAGGTTGTGGTACTATTGTTTTCGGTGGGAATTACTTGAACTCTTTCATTCTCTATTTTATATCTTTGTTCTTAAGATTGCTTTTCTTAATGGGTGTTGTAACAATGTCTCCTTATTGGTTTTGGAATTTTTGAGTACCTTGCACAAGTTTTCTTTGTTTTCTTTCTCTCTTTATTCTTTAACATTTGTTTGTTGGTCTTCCCTGTTGTTGGTTTCCCTCGTATGCTATGATGGGAACATGCAAATCTTGAAGATCATTCTTACGTTTCTCTTGAACTTAATCAATGGTTTATCTTATATGCATAATTGGGTTCTTGGCCAACCTCACAGTTATTCTTGTCATTATCTTTGGCGGTGGATTAATGTAATGCATAAGCAACACTTTCTGTTTTGCCTTGAATGTCTCTTCTTGGATTGGCTTGTGGTGGGAGCTTTTCATTACCTATCCCTTCATATCTACTACTTTCTCATTCTACTTTTTAACTATATAGGTTGGGGTTTCTTTGACTTTCTTGCTTCTTGTAGCTTAATTACTTTTGTCCATGGTAGGACATGTTGAGCATCAAATGGTTGCAACCTTCTTTTATTGTTACTTATTTGTGAAATCCATGTCTACTTTAATATCTCTTTGCGAGGTTGGAATTGGTTTTAGAGTACCTTTTCGACAAGTGCTCTTTGTTTTTGTCTTATTTTCCTGCTAATATCTGGGTTGTTGCTGATCTTTCTTGTTGTTATTTTCCCTCTCTTGACTATGATGAGAACATGCAGATTCATGAGTACTCTTTTTCTTTACTTGGTCTTAATCACTATTTTAACTTTTATATATAGTTGGGTTATTGGTCACTTGGTTATTCTTGTTATTACTTTTGGCGGTGGATTCTTGTTTACTACTAAGCAACTATTCTTGAACTTTTGCTCGATTATCTCTTCTTGAATTTTTTTTTTGTGGTGGGAGAGCATCAAATAAAGGCTGCTCTCTACCTTATTTTACTATACTACTTTCTTTCCAACTCATTTGGGCTGGGGTTTGACTTTCGGTTTCTTGACTTCCTTAATTCACACAGGCAATGTGGTGTTACTGTTGTTGTTCTTTGCTTATGGTCTTTTCTGACTGAAAACCATTTTACTTTTGCTTCTCTTATCTTTTGCCTTCCTTGTTAGACTTATCAGATCCTTTAAGATGATCTTAACTAATTCATATTCAAACCTTATCATACTATCGAATGGGTGGACTTATAGTGAGCTTCTTTTAATCTTGAATATGATGAACTACTTGTATTGGTCTTTGGAATTCATTGACATGGTGTCTTATATGGGTCCTATAACCGGGATGGGAACCCCTTTCTCATTCCGGCTTTCTTGACTCTCTATCTACCATATGGTTTTGATTGTATTTGCGGTACTAAGGATATCAAGACTTTTACCAAATAGATGTTGCTGAGTGATTCTCTATTGTCCTCTTATTGCTCCATAGTGTCATGCATTCTCCGTCTGCTGAGCATTGGCCTAATCTTCCTTTGGCTTTTATGTTAATCTCCTTTGTATCTTTTGATTGCTTTAATGTCTTCTTTTGCTTTTGGATGTACTTAGATGATTTACTCCTTAATTGTAGCTCTTTGAGCGTGGTTGAGTTTATCCCCTTTGGGACCTTGTAACCTCTTTTTGTGGCAATAAAATACCCTACATGGGGTTTCCCCAAAAAAAAACCCTAAAAACCCTAAAACCCTAAACTAAACAAATAAAACCTAAGATAAAATAAATAAAAAAACCTAAAAATAAAATAAAAAAAATAAAATAAAATAAAAACACAAACTAAAACCTAAACCTAAACTAAACTAAAACCTAAAATAAAATAGATAAAATAAAATAAAACTAACTAAAAATAAATAAACCTAAACTAAACAAAAAAATAAAAAAAACAAATAAAATAAAACTACCTTAAAATAAAAATAAAATAACTTAAAATAAAATAAAATAAAATGATATAAACCTAAACCTAAAATAAACATAAAATAAAACCTAAAAATAAATGAAACAAAACCTAAAATCTAACAATAAACTAAAATGAAATAAAAAAAATAAAACTAAACTAAAAAATAAATTAAAAAATACTAAAATAAAAAAATAACTAAGCCTAAATAAAACTAAAATAAATTAAAATAAAACCTAAATCTAAAATAAAATTAAAACTAAATAAAATAAAATAAGATAAATCTAAATAAAAATAAAATGAATAAATTAAAGAAATAAAATACAGAAATACTAAAATGCCATTTGATTTTTAAAAGATAATATAAAGAATATAAAAATAATTAAAATGACCTGGGCCTAATGAGCCTGGACTTAAGCCACACAAGGCTAGATCTGGCCTAAGGCTAGGCATTAGGCCAGAATCTAGGCTTTTGTAGAAAGGCCAGCCCAGGCCCTAGGCCACAGGCTGACTGTAAGGCCAGGGCCTGAGCTTAAACTAGGCCCTAGGCCAGCCAAAGAGCCACTGAGCCCTGAGCCCCAGGCCCTGGGCCCAGCCAGATCCTGGCCTAAAGGCCTGGGCCATGAGCCATAGGCTAAGCCACAGGCCCTGATCACGGATAGGAAGATAAAGATAAGATAAAATAAGCCCAGAACCAAAACCTAAACTAGCCTAAAAGATAAAATAAAATGGAAAATAAAACTAAACTAAAGATAAAATAAAAAAAAACTAAACTAAACAAAGAAATAAAATAAAATAAACTTAAAAGAAATAAAACTTATATAAAGATAAAATAAAAAATAATAAAATAAAACACATGATAATAAAGAAATAAATAAACTAACCTAAATAAACCTAAAAAAATAAAATAAAATAAATATAAAGACCCTAAACCAAAAAAAACTAATAAAATAAATAAACAAAATAAAATAAACTAAACTAATAAAAACTAATAAAATAAATAAACTAAACCCAACTAAACCTAAAAGATAAAATAATAAACCTAATAAACTAAATAAAATAAAAATAAACTAAAAATAAATATAAACTTAAAAAAAAAGAAATAAAGATAAAAGAATAATAAAATAAATAAACTTAAAATAAATAAAATAAAAACCAAAAAATAAATAAACTAAAAATAAAATAAAATAAATAAAATAAATGATGGATATAAAATAAAATAAAATAAAATGATAGTAAAACAAAATGTGAAATAAATAAAACTATAAAATGATGGTTAGATAAAATAAAATAGATCCTAGATCTAAACCTAAAGGCCCTAGATAGATTAGGCCCTGGGCTAAAACTGATCCTGGGCCACTGACCCTAGGCCTGGGCCCTGGGCCACTAATACTAGCTTAAACCAGATGAGCCTAAGGCACTGGAGCTGGCCAAGCCCTAGATCCTGCCCTGGGCCTAAAATCAACCCTGGGCCCTGGGCTCCCTGGGATCTAATGAGCCCTGATAAGGCCAAAGACCCTGGGCCTGAGGCCACTGAGCCACTAGCCACAAATGAAAAGACTGAAAGCCTAAAACCTGGGCCTGGGCCACAAACTGATTAATGAGCCCTGGGCCCTAGGCCACTGGGCCCTAGCCCTGAGCTGGCCCTAGGCCCTACTGCCACCAGACCACTGGACCTGAGCCCTGGGCCCAAAGATACTAAACCTGGGCCTAAACTGGGCCACTAGTAAAACCCAGGCCTGAAAGCCCTGAGCCTTAAACCCTAAAATAAAACTAAAATGAGTAAAATAATTAAAAAAGCACAAACTAAAAATGATAAAAACCACAGAATGGGTAACAGGCTAAATCAGTCAGCCAAGTAGATCATTGAGTGAGGCTAGGAGATAATGGTGGTGGATAAACTAGTGGATATGGAGGTGGTTAGAGGCGATGGTGGTTATAGGTAGGAGGCGAGGAGATTACATTTGTGGTGCTAGGAGATGAGATATGATGGTGGAACCCAAATTAAGAGGCGATGAACTTGATGAGCGGAGAATGAAGAGCAGATCCGATCTATTGAGCGTATGCGTATAATAGAATTGTAGTTATCTAGGGTTATTGATTTGCTAAAGACCACATTTTTATCTATTTGTCACTTGTGAGAAAAGTTGGTGTGTTAATTAATGAAATCAAAAAGGAAATATTGAATATGAATTTATTTTCTATAAAAAAAAATCATAAATCTAAACCTACTAAATAACTGACCATAAAATGAGCCCCACCTATAAAGAGCTCTAACTACCCTAACAGTACCTATAAAACTAACTGAAAACCAAAATAAAATCAAAGAAATAATAAAAACTTAATAAAATATAAATAAAATAAAACCTACTAAAAATATAAAAAAACAAAATAAATAAAATAAAACATAGCTAAAATAAAATAAAACAAAAACATAAACTAAAAGAAAAAAATAAAAACCTAATAAAATAAATAACATAAAATAAATAAAATAAAATAAAAATAATAAAACCTAAACTAAAAAATAACTAAAAATAAACTTAAAACTACTAAAAACATAACTAATAAAAAAAAATAAAACTAAACTAAAATAATTAAATAAAACTAAATAAATAAACAAACTTAAAATAAATTAAACTAAACTAAAATAAAACAAAATAAAATAAAATAAACAAAATAAACCTAAACTTAAAGTAAAAAAATAAAACTAAAATAAACTTAAAGAGTAAAAATAAAAATCTCAACAAAAAAAAAAATAAAACCTAAACATAAACTTAAAAATAAAAAAAAATAAATCTAAACTAAAAAATAAATAAATAAAAATAATTGAACCTAATTATAAATAAAAATAAAATAAACAAAGATAAACAAAATAACAATAAAATAAAACTAAACCTCTGGTTTAGATTAAAAAAATAATTAAACAAATAAAAGACCCTAAACTAAACTAGATTCTAAACCCAAGGCCAAACCTTAGGCAGCCAGGCACGAGAGACCCTAGGCCCTGAGCCATACAAAAGGCCACACAAATCCCAAAATATAGGCCCTAAGCTCTAAACTGACCTAGGCCCTAGCCATAGGCCCTAAAGAGCCCTAGGCCCTCTGAACTGAGCCACAGGCCCTACCCAGGCCACTGATGCTGAGCCTTAGGCCTTGGGCCACTGGGCCACTGAGCCCTGGGCCTGAAAAGGCCACTCAAAATCCTATATGGCCCCAGGCCCTGGGCCCTCCTCCTGAGCTGGGCAGAGGCCCTAAGAGACCTGGGCCTGACTATAAAAAATAAATCTACCCTGGCTATAATCCCCAGGCCCTGGGCCCTGGGCCTAGCTCAAGACTGGCTAACATAATCACTGAGGCTCAATCTACATCGATGGTGGGGCAGAAGGGAAGGTGGCAATTTTCATAGTGGTGGTGACCGGAGGTCTAGTGGATATGAAGGTGGAGGTAGGAGCTGGTGGTTTTGGGTAAAGGAGGAGAAAAAAAAGAGTTCTGGAGGTGTTAGTCGCAGGGATAGATCATGGATATGATGGTGGATCCATTTGTTGAGGTGTGTGGTTTGATGACTGGAGAAAGTGAAGATCATAATCCGATCTGGCTTATGAATGTGTCTTCTATAGATAAATCTAGTTATCTATGGGTTTTGATTTGCTCTATCGTGTCATTTTGATCTACATCATCACTTGTGAATTAGAAAACTTTGTGAGCTGATTGGTTAAATAAGAAATGTGAATTGTTCTCTTAAATTAACCTAAACCCTAAACCCTAAATCTAAACCTACCTACCTAAACCATAAACCCTACACTAAACCCTACCACCCTACCCTGACCCTGAAATCCTAGGCCAGACTTTCCACTGACCCAGGCCACAACCCAAACCCCAGGCCACTGAGCCACAGATGACCTTAGGCCCCAACCCTGGGCCCTCCACCCACAAAGACTCTAGGCTCTTTATGGGCTAATGCTGTGACTAAACAAGCCATGGTTCTTATGGGCCCTATAAACCCTGGGCCTGTTTGACTGGGCCACTGAGCCACAAGATAGGCCAGGCCTGGGCTGGTGGGCTTGAGGCGTGACCCTGGGCCCTGGGCTGACCTGGGCCCTGGGCCACTGGGCTGGCCTGGGCCTGGGCTACCATGTGCCTGCTAGGCCTGGGCCCTGAGTGGGCTTTGGGCCCTGGGCTGGGATGAAAGATGACATAGATGGGCTGATAAAAGATAAACTGAGCTAGGCTTTAAAGATAAAATAACTAAAGATAAGATAATAAACTAAAAAATAACCCAGGCTGGGTAAATAAATAAAAGAGACTAGATATCTAATAATGATAAGAAATGGATAAATAATGGACTGATTGAAAGGCTAAGATGATAAAATTAAAAGATAAAATGTCTGAGCGCACTCCTTGCTTAATTTAAAATAAAAGATCTTAATCATAACCTAGCCACTTCTAGATAATCACCACACCTGGGCCAGATCCACAGGCCTTGGGCCCTGGGCCATGAGCCCTACCAGGCCCTAAATACCTAACTGGGCCCTGGGCTCTGGGCCTAAACTCCCTGAGCCCTCTACATATAACCACACCTACCACAACCTAAAGCCAAAAACCACACTATAACAATCATGGGTTGCCCTGGCCCTGATCCACACCTAAACTATACCTAAAGAAAGCGTAAACACTAACCCTAAACCATAAAGCCTAAACCAAAACCACATAACTAACCCTGGAAAGGTGGATCTGAATCTTGGTGGATATTGGTTGTTGATAGACCTAAATGGTGGTGGTGGAGGGATGATTAAATATGATGGTAGGTCTGCTACTAGGAGGAAGAGTGGTTAGATTAAAAGAGAGCTGATCAATCTAAGAAAGAAGGCTCTCTGGTATAAGGCGGTTCTAGTTATCTGGGTTTTGATTTGCTCTAATGCTCATATGTCATCGTATCTTAGAAACAGTGTGCTACTGGATTGATGAAATAAAGAAGAAATAACTGATTTGGTTTCTTTTAAAAAAAACCTTAAACTACCACAACTGAGCCTGAGCCTAACCTATAACCACAAAATAACCCCAACCATGATCCTAAACTAACCTAAAACTAAAATACAAAGACAACCTAAAAAACCACAGAACTAGGCCCACTGGGCTAACCCTGATCTTGACTCCGATAGGCCAAAATAAAACTCCAGGTGGTAACCTAAGCTAGCCCTAACCCTGGGCCACTGAGCAGCCTAGCCATGGGAATATGGGCCACAGATGGCCACTGATTAGGCCTGGGCTGATGGGCCACAAACTGTATGGGCCCTAGGCCCTGAAACTGGGCACTGAGCTGAGGCCCTAGATCTGGAGTCTGAGCCACAGGCCCTAGGCTCTGGGCCTGGGCCACACAGGCCTGGGCCCTGAGGCCTGATCTGGGCCTGGGCTGAGATGATTGATGGGCAGGCCAGCCAGGAAGGCCAGGCCACTGAGCCCACTGAGCCCTGACTGTGGGCTGAGCCATGGGCCACTGAGTAAGCTGATGACTAAGGCTAGGCCTGGGCCCTGAGTGGGTGAGCGTTAGGCCCTGCTGGGCCCTGAATACTGGGCCCGGCCAGGCCTGATAGATAAAGAGGCTGAGGCTGAGCCCTGAGCTCCTACATGAATACTGAGATGACATAGCTAGGCCAGATTCTGGGCCCAGGATGATTGACCTATAGGTTCTGGGCCCTGAGCTCTGGGCTTAGTTGGGCCACTGGACTGACCGGAAGATCCCAACCATTAAACCTAGGCCCATGGGCTCTAGGCCCTGATCCTGGGAAACCACTGATCCTGACCCTACTGGCTACCCATACCTAAACTGACTACCCAGGCCCTGGGCCCTGATCTTCCTAATGACCACTACTAAACCTTCCCTAAAATCTTAACCACCCTCCATAAACCCTAATCCCTAATACCTAAAACTACCATCAAAATAAAAATAAGCTAAAATATAAACTACCACTTGATAATAGCATGAACATGCTCATGGAGGCTAAAGCGGAGGCAATGATTGCTCAGCTTGATGGAGGTGGGAATCTGGAGGTTCTAGTGGATATGGAGGTGGTGGTTATGAAAGCAGGACGAGAAATGGAGGTTATAGACGTGGTGGTAGCTATGAGAGAGATCAGGGATATGATGGAGGATCCTGCTACTAGATAGGCGGGGGTAGTTCTGGTGGGAACTTGAGAATCTGAAGAATGGATGATCAGATACATTACTTATGAAACTGTGTCTTTATAGTGGGGACAGTTCAAGTTATATAGGGTTTTCATTTGCTCTATGTTTGCTCATTTTTTATCTATATCTTCACTTATCTTTTACAAAACTTAGTGTGCTACTTGCTTGATGAAATAAAAAAGAAGAAATGTTGAATCTGAATTTGTTCTCTGTTAAAAAAAACTATAAACCCTAAACCATAAACTAAAACATAATCCACTAAACTTAAACCCTAAATCCTAAACCCAAAACCCTAAACCCTACTCTAAAACCACTACCACACTAAACCACCTAAACCACTGACCACACACTCCCCACCACTGGGCATACCACCAAACTAATCCACATATAAACCCTAAATGATTAACAAACTCTACACCCACCCACAAAACTAAACTCTAAACTAAAATAAAAAAAAATAAATACTGACACTAAATAAATAATAAAAATAGTAAAATAAATGATATCCTTAACTGGGCATAAGCCTAAACCTAAATAAAATAGCACAAACTAATAAATAATAAAAAATAAATAAATAAAACTTAAACTAATAGAAATAAAATAAACCTGAATAAAACCTAAATAAAATAAAATTCACATAAATGAAATAAAATAAACATAAAATAAAATAAAATAAAAACTAAATAAAACCTAAACTTAAAAATAAATGTTAATCTAAACCTAAAAAATAAAAAATAAAACCTAAACCACTAAATTAAAGAGACTTAAACCTAAAATAAAATAAAATAAACCTAAATCAACTAAAATAAATAAACATAAACTTGAGCTTGAAATAAACTAAACTATCCTAAACCTAAACTAAATAAAATAAAATAAATTAAAATAAACTAAACCTAAATTTAAACCTAAATTAAAAATAAAACCAAAAAATAAACCTAAACTAAAATAAATTAAAACTAAACCACTACCCTAAACCCTAAATCCTGAATTTACCCAAAACACTACCATGAGCTCACAACCATCCAACCTAAACAAAGCCACCAAACTAAATAAAATCTAAAATAAAATAAACCCTAAACCCTAAACAAATAAAATATGGAATAAAATAAAATAAAACCTAAACTAAAACTTAAACCTAAACCTAAAATAAAATAAGACAAAATATAAAATAAACTAAAATAAAATAAATAAAACTTAGATTTTACTAAAAGAAAATAAACCTAAGAATAAAAAACTAAAATAAAATAAAACTAAATGTATAATAAAAGAAACCTAAAATAAAATAAAATAAAACTAAATATAAAACTAAACATAAAAATAAACCTTAAAATAAAACTTAAACAGATAAAAATAAAACCTACTAAACTAAAAAAGCATAAACCTAAAAAAAAAATTAAACTAAACTAAACTAAAATAAACTAAACTAAAATAATTAAAAGGATCTAAAATAAACTAAACTAAACCTAAACTAAATATAAAATAAAATAAACTAAAATAAACCTAAACCTTAAATGAAAAGAAATAATCCTAAAATAAAACCAAAAAACCTCAAAAAATAAAATAAAACCTAAACTAAATAAAAAATAAATCCTAAACTTAAAAAAAAATAAAGTATAACTAAACTATGAATAAACTACTACCTAAAAATAATATATGAAAATCTAAACTAAAGATAAAAAATGCCTAAAATAAATAACTAAATAAATAAAATAATATTTTTGTAAATATAAATAAAAATAAAATAAACTAATAAATAAAATAAACTTAATTAAAGAAACCTAAACCTCTTGGTTTGTTTTTAAATATAAATAAATAAATAAAACCCTGATTTGAGAATACACCTAACCAGATCTGGGCCACCCAGGCACATCCACAGGCCCTGACCACACCACTCCCAAGGCATAAATCTGAAACCCTAAATTAACCCTAATCCCTGCAAACCCTAAATCAAAACAAAAACACAATAAAGCTAAATACTAAGCCTAAACCCTAAACCCCACCTAAACCACAGCCTTACCACTAAACCCTAATCCCTCCACAAATCACACCCTGAGCCCAGGCCCCTACCCACACTCTTAAATCTAAACCTAAACTAAACCTAAAGAAACTAAATAAATATTAAAATATACACAAACCCAATCACAATAAACTAACTTAAACCTAATAATGAGAAGAACCTTGACATGACATCAAGAATATAGATCCCAGATCTTTGGGCGAGAAGCGAGGAGGCGACGATTTTCATAGTGGTGGTGGGGGATTTGGAAGTGCTAGTGGATATGGAGGTGGTGGTAGGTGCAATGATGGTTATGGAGGCAGGAGGAGCGACGGAGGTTACAACCGTGCTAGTCACGGAGGGATAGATCGGGGATATGATGGTAGATCTCACTGCTCGAGAGGTTTTGGTGGTTCTGTTGGGAACTGGGGAAACTGACGATCGATCGATCCGATCTATTATTTATGGAACTGTGTCTTTACAATTAAGATAGTTCTAGTTATCTATGGGTTTTTGATTTGCTCTGTGGATGCTCTTTTTTATCTATATCGTAAACTACACATGCAGAAATCTTGATGCACTACTTGGTTGGTTAAATCAAAAGAAGAAATGTTGAATATGGATTTGTTCTCTATTAGAAAAATAACCTTAAACCCTAAACTTAAACCTAAACCCTAAACTCTAAAAACAATAAACCATAAACCTAAACCTAAACCCTAAACCACAACCACAAACCCTAAACCATAAACTTAAACCATAAACCCTAAACCTAAAACCTGACCTAAAACCCTAAACCCTAAACCTTAAACCCTAAACCCTAAAATCGCTAAACTCTAAATTCTAAATCGTAAACCCTAAACCATAAACCTTAAACCATAATTCTTAAACCATAAACCCTAAATTCTAAACCCTAAACCTGACCTAGACTAAACCAAAACCCTAAACCCAAAAAATAACCTAAAGCAAACCCACTAGCCTAAACCCTGAACCAAACCCTAAATAGTCCCCAGAGCCTAGGCCACCTGAACCTAGGCCCTGAGCTAAACTAGGCTGACTATGCCTGGGCTAAAAGTACAGACCTAAAACCTGGACAAAATAAAATAAAACTGACCTAAACCTAAAATAAAATAAAGCCTGAGCCTAAAAAATGAAATAAAATTAAAACTAAACTAAAAATAAACCTAAACTGAGCCTACTAACCCTAAACCTTAAAAAATACTAAGATAAAAATCTCTAAGATAAAATAAACCTAAAATAAATAAACTAAACTAGATAAAATAAAATGAACCTAAATAAAATAAATTAATAAATAAACTAAATTAATAAAATAAATATATAAACAAGATAGTCTAAACCTACTCATTTAATTAATTTTAAAAAATTAAAAATTAATAAAAGGCCTTAACCATCTAAACCTAAACAAAATATGAAATCTTCCTAAACCCTAAACCCTAAACCTTAGCCATAAACCTAAACCCTAAAACCCAGCCAACCCACTAAACCACAATTGGATCCTAAACCCTAAACTCAAAACATTAAACCTAAACCTAAACCTACCACAAACCCCTACCACAACCTAAACCACACTAAAACCTAAATTAACCCTAAATTATAAGCTATCCCTAAGCAAATCTAAACCCTAAAAGTCTCCTAAACCCACACTAAACCCAAAACCTAAAGCCTAAACACTAAACCCATCAGAGCCTTAAACTAACCATTGGAGGTGGAGAATCTAGGGTCTTTGGTGGATATGGAGGTGGTGGTTGTGGAGGCAGGAAGAGTAACAGAGGCTACAACCATGGTGGTGGTGGAGGGATAGATCTGGGATATGATGGCAAATCCTGCTACTCGAAAGTCAAGGATGGTTCTGATGGGAACTAGAGAAACTAAAGAATGGTCGATCTAATCTACTGCTTAAGGAACTGTGCCTTCATAGTAGAGATAGTTCTAGTTATCTAGGGTTTTTGATTTGCTCTATGTGTGCTCATTTTTTATCAATGTCATTGCTTTTATCTTAGAAAGCTTGGTCTACTATTTGGTTGATGAATTAAAAAAAAGAAGAAATGTTGAATCTAAATTAGTTCATTATTTAAAAAAAACCTTAATCCTTAAACCGTAAATCCCAAATTGAAACCTGAACCATAAACCTTAACCCTAACAACCTTAAAAACCCTAAACCCAAAACCCTAATCCCTAAACACTAAACCTTAAATTAACCTAAACTTTAAACCATAAACCCTAAACTAACCTAAACCTTAAACCCTAAATCCTAAACCATAAACTTAAAAACTCAAAACCCTAAAGCAGAAACCTAAACTCTGAGTAAACCCTAAACCACAAAATCCAAAATCCTAAACTAAAACCTAGCCCTAAACCTGAGCCCTAAACCCCAAACAGGCCTAAGGCCACTGACTGGGCCCTACCTAAAGATCTGGGCTGTGGGCCACCACAAGGCCCTGGGCCACACCCTAATCTTCTGGGCCACAGGCCTGCATGGGCCCTGGGCAGCACTGACCCGTCGCATGGGCACGCGCCTTGACCTGGGCCCTGAGTCTTAAAGATCTTGATCATGAGCGCTGGGCCCTGGGCAACAGGCCCTTACTGGGCCATGGCCCTGGGCCACAGGCCCTGGTGACCTGAGCCTGGGCCACAGGTGTTGGATCTGGGCCCCACAGGCTGGGGCCCTGGGCCCTGGGCCTTACTGACACTGGGCTTAATCTTGGGCCATGGGCCCTAGATCCTGGGCCAGGCCACAGGCCCTGGGCCCAGAGCCCAGGCCCTGGGCCCCTGACCTGGGCCCCAGGCCCTGAGCCACTGATGGTGGGAAGGCATGGGCTCTAGGCCATGGGCCGGGCCAGGCAGCCCAATCGTGACCATAAAATGGGTGAGCCTAAGATCTTGAGACCACAGGATGACCCTAAAGGCCAGGACCACAACCACAGGCTCTGTCACAGTTCTAAACCACAAATCTGAGCCCAGACCTAACTGAAACACTAAACAGCCCACCTAAACCCAAACCTAAACCCACCAACCCTAAACCCTAAACCCTACCCACAAATAATCACTAACCCACCCAAACTCTCAAACCACAAACACTAAACCCAAAACCCTAATCACTAAACCACAAACCTAAAACTTTAACCTAAAGTAAAAAATAAAGCTAAGCCCTAAAAGATAAATAAACTAAACTTAAACCCTAAGAATGGGCAGAGCCTTGATGGCAGGAACATCACCGCCAACTAGGCTCAGTCTAGATCCGATCGTGGAGGTTAAGGCGGAGGCGGTGATTATCGCAGTGGTGGTGGGGGATCTGAAGGTTCTGGTGGATATAGAGGTGGCGGTATGGAGGCAGGATAAGCAATGGAGGTTATAGCCATGGTGGTTGCGGAGTGTATATGATGGAAGATCCCGTTACTTAAGAGGCGGGGAAGTTGATGAGGCGGAGAATCTAAGAAGGACGATTATCTACTTATTGAACTGTGTCTTTACAATAGGGATAGTTCTAGTCATCTAGGTTATTTCATTTACTCTATGCATGCTCATTTTTTATCTATGTCGTCGCTTGTGTCTTACAACACTTGGTGTGCTACTTGCTTGATGAAATCCAAAAGAGGAAATGTTTAATCCGATTTTGATCCCTATTAGAAAAAAGCCATAAACCATAAACCCTAAACCCTAAACCATAAACTAAAACATAAACCCTAAACCTAAAACCTAAATGCTAAACCCTAAACCTAAACCTACCATACTTAAAATACAAAAAAACAACAAACCCTAAACCTCCACCACAAATCCACCCACCACTAAATCCTAAACCCTAAACCCAAACCCACACCCTAAACCCTAAACCCTAAACCCTAACCCTAAACCTAAACCTACCTAAATCATAACAAAACCTAAACTAAACAAAATAAACCTTAAAATAAAGTGAACCCTAAGTACCTAAATAAAATAAAATAATAAATAAAATGAGACCTTACATGACCTAAACCTAAATTAAATAAAATAAACTAATAAAATAAACTAAAATAAAATAAAAACTTAAACTAAACTAAAAGTAAAATAAACCTAAAATAAAACCTAAATAAAATATAAGCGTAAATGAAATTAAAATAAACCTAAGTAAAATAAAATAAAACTAAATAAAACCTAAAACTAAAACTAAATGTTAATCTAAAACCTAAATAAATAAAAATAAAACCTAAACCTAAATTTAAAAAGGCACATGGTTAAACTAAAATAAACCTAAACCTAAACTAAAATAAATGTAACCTAAACCTAAAATAAACTAAACCTAAACCTAAACCAAAACCTAAATGTAAACTAAATAAAATAGATTAAACTAAAAATAAACTAAACTTAAACCTAAACCTAAACTAAAAGAAAAACTAAAATAAACCTAAAATAAAAAACTTAAACCTAAAAAAAAAATAAAATAAAATAAAACCTAAATCTAAAAATAAAACCTAAAATTAAAACAAAAAATAAAAATAAAACTAAACTAAAATAAATAAACCTAATACAAATAAACTAAACTAAATAAAATAAGAAAAAATAATAAATTTAAAATAAAATTAACTAAAATAATTAAAATAAACAAATAAACCTACTTGCAGCACTTGATTTGGAAAAAAATAAATTAAAGGCTCCTAAACCCTGGGTTATAAACCCTACCCTAAGCTGGATCCTGGAATCCTGACCTAAACCCTAAACCCTAGGCCTGCCTTGGCTGTGAGCTCTGGGCCTCTGACCTGGGCTGGCCCAGGCGCTGACCCTGGGCCTAAACTGGGCTAAACCAGGCCATGGGCCAGCACTGGGCCTAGCCATAACCTAGGCCCTGGGCCCTGGGCAGGCCCTGAGTGCTATGCCCTGAGCCCTGACTTAGGCCACAAAGAGGAGAATGTTGATCTGGTTTGTTCATGTTAAAAGGCAGGCCAGGCCACTAGATCTGATTGGCTGGGCTCTTGACCCCAAATTAAGCCCTGGGCCCAGGACCTGATCCACTGGGCCCTAGGCCTAGGCAAACTCTGACCATGAGCCAACTCTAACAGGCCACCCTGATCTGAGCCATGAGCTTAAAGCTCTCCAAGGCCTTGTCTATAAACTAGGCTCTAAAAAACTCACCACAAAAGGCCAGAAACCCTAGATCATAAACCCTAAACCCTGGGCTCTACAACCCTAGGCCTAAACCCTGAGCCCCCAGGCCCTGCCTTAAACACTAGCCACTAAACCCTGAGCCTAAACCATAAAATCTAAATCATAAACTTTAAACCACAACCCCAAACCTACCCTGACCCTAAATCTTAAACACTAAACCCTAAACTATCCTGTTGTTTTGGCTTGTTGTATTTATCGCATGACCAACTTCTATTTTGTTGTTGTATTTCCTTGGTTTTCTGATGCATCTTCATACCCTTTTTTGATTATTTTGGATCTATGTCTGCTATTGGATTAATTACCTAACCTTATTTGGGGTCTTACTGCTTCTGCTATTTCCAATGTTAATGGTAAGGTGTTCCCTAATTTTCTAACTTGTTGGATGGAGATATTTTTACTTATCAGCCGATTCTGTTGGAGGGAGATGTTTTACTTTCTGCTTTACTTTCAGCGAGGACAGACTTCTTGCCAACAATATTTTGTTTATGGGTCTTACTATATCTATTTTCCATTTTATGATTAAGGTTGTGTTTTCTCTCTTTTTCTTTTTCTGGAAATCTGTACTGGGGCTCATGACTTTGCTATCTCATTATTTAATTGCTTTATTTTTGTATAGCACCGATAATCTGTACTGGCCCTAATTTATCTATCTTTTCTCTCTTTAATAGGGCTATGGCCCCTCTTATGCTCTCTAACCTCACCTCCACAACGTAAGAGAAAGCGCAATATCCTTATTATTATTACTTGTTTCTTTAGGATCAATTACTTCTTGATTTCCTTCCATTTATTTTATTGATGATGTTGGCTTATTTCTGATGCCTTTTCTTTGTCTTGAAGTATTTCAATGATGGCTCTCCTTTGAACCCCTTTCGAGTCTATGTTGTACCACTATTTTTTATTGGATTATCTTATGGTGGGTGCAATAATTGTTTTGCTATTTTATTTGTTGGCTATTAGATTTTTGGGTCTTATGTCCAGTACATACAGGGTTATTTTTACGATTGTTTTTTCTTTGCGTGCGGCATGACTTATCACTGATGTTTTTTTCTATTTAATCTGGTGCTATTTTTCCCATCGTGGTTTAGTTAGACTTGTGTAGATCACTATGATTATGCTATTACCTACTTGGTTATTAACTTATGCACAATGGGTGATTTTATGGCCAGCTAGGTGTTATTTGCTACCTTGGTTGTTGGCTGAACTGGATTATCGGGCTTTATGCCAAGCAAGCTACTACTGGGGTTGTCTCTCTGATTATCTTTATTTGGTGTTGTTTGTGGTGGGGTGCATCTTATTATTTGTGGCTTCTGGTCCACCTAATCTGCTGTTGCATTCCCATCTTGGTTACATTAGACTTACGCATTTCTATTGTATTTTTGGTTTGGGTTATCTTTGTCTCGCTTTACATTTGTTGTTTGTTAACGCAATGATTATTAACAAGGGGTTATGAACATCGCATTGCTCATTTTGAATGGGTTCCTTTTAGGCCATATTCGAGTTGTACTTCACATTGTAAGTTTCATATATGTCCCATATGATTGGGATGGTGTTATTTACATGCTAATTGATTTGTTTAGAAGGATTACAGCAGGGTTTTCAACCAGTTGTATATTGTTTCTATCCTTTTCCTGGCCTTTTCTGCTATTTTCTTATGGTGGGTTTTCATGCTGGCCTAATTATACTCTTGGCTCTGGTATTAAGAAGGTGGATCTGGCAAAGATGGTTCATTTTCATATGTGTAGGGATTCTCATGCTATGGTGACTATATTGATGATATTTATCCTGCATGGGATCCCCTTTCCCATTCTGCACTTTGCTTTCTCCTTTTCTATAATGTATATGGCTTTGTTTAGGTTTGCAGGTACTAAGGCTCATAAGACTTTCAACAAATGGCTGCTATCTTCTCACAGGTTTGTTGGCTATGATGGTTGATGATTTCACTACTTTTGGTTTAGTAGTAGCTCTTTTGATGTAACCCTTCCGAAGTTTGGATGCTCATATTTACATCCTTTTGGTGTGAGTGAGCTGAGCCTTCTCTCACACTTCTCTATAATTTTTCTCAATTTATGCTTTAATTTTTCACTTTGTCTGTATTGCTTTAACTGTTCTAATTTTTATCTTTCTACAATTTTGCAGATGCATTTCTCTTTTTCTCTTCCAGGTTTGCTCCCTAGTGCCATGTTTTCTCTCATCCTGAAGAGCTTTGGCCCAGATCTATCCATTGGCTTATCTATGTTAATCATTTAGTATCTTTTGCTTTCTTTTTCTCTTTTATTTTGCTTTTGGTTGTACTTAGAGAGGGGATTTACTCTTTAGGATGATTGTTGCTCTTTGAGCAGTAGTTTTGGAGTTTATCCCCTGTTAAGGACTTTGTAACCCTCTTTTTATGGCAATAAAATTCCCCCTATATGGGGTTTCCCAAAAAAAAAAACACTAAACCCTAAACCCTATTCTAGACCCTAAACCTACAACCCTAAACCATGACCAATAAACCTGCAACCCTAAATCCTAAATCCTAAAAAATTGAATCTTAAACCGTAAACACTGAACCCTAAACCCTAAACCTAACCCCCTAAACCTAAACCAAACCAAACCTAAACACTAAATCTAAACTAACCTAAACAAACCTAAACATTAAACCTGAAACCTAAACAGAAACTAAAACCCAAACCCAATCCCCAAACCATCTAAACCATAAATCCTAAAACCCTGACAGGCCCTAAACCCTACAACCCACTGACCCTAAACCTAAACCCTGATTACAATGGTGAGCATAAACTTTAAAACATCCAAGGCCAGATCTTGGGCCCTAGTCATAATGACAGCCAGACTGGGCCTAGACTGAGCCACTGAGGCCAGGACTAGGCCCTGGATCTAGCCTGAGTTTTTGAGCCTAGATCCTGGGCCCTAGGCCACAGGCAGGCCCTGGGCCTATACAGCCACTGGGCCAGGCCATGACCTGAATCCTTAGCCACTGACCTGGGGCCAAGACTGGGAACTGAGACCACAGGCCCTGGGCCCAGAGATCCTGGGCCACAGGCAGCCCAGGCACCAGACCAGGCCTGCTGACCCTAAAGGCTTGACCTGGGCTTGCTGAGCCCCCTGGGCTTAGCTAAATGGGCCAGCCAGGCCTGGGCCCTGGCCACTGAGCCTGAGTACTGGGCCCTGGAATGACCCAGGACCTGGGCAGATCCTTGGGCTAGCCTAGCTGGCTGGGCCTGACTGAGCCATGGAGCCCAGCTCTTGGCACTGAGCTGAGCCCTGGACCTGGAGTGCTGGGCCCTGAGCCACAGGCCCTGGGCCACAGACCTGGGCCCTGGGCCCTGCCCAGGTGCTGGGCCCTGATCATGGGATGAGTGCTGAGCCACAGGCCCTGGAGTCCCAGCCTGGGCCAGCCTGGTGTAAATGACCTCGGACCACAGAGGCTACCACTGAGGGATTAGTGTTGGATCGTTTCACTTAAAGATCTTGGGCTAAGGCCAGATCCCCAGGCTGGGCACCTGACCCTGAGGCCAAGCCCAAGGCCCACCACTGATCACTGAGCCTGGGCCCCCAGGCCACCTGGGCCTGGATCATGGATCCTAAACAGGCTTGAGGCCTGGGCCAACCTTAGAGGCGTGAGCCCAGGCTCACAACTGGGCCCTAGGCCTGACAGACTCACAGATCCTGGGCCACTAGGCCACAGGCCTTTCTGGGCCCTGGGCCTGGGCTGATCAGCCAGGCCCAGGCCCTAGGCCTGAGCCAGATCATGGATCTAATGGGGCCCTAGGCCACAGGCCCTGAAACTGGGCCCTGGGCCCTGGGCGCATGACCACTAGCCGTCGATGGGACTGACTCTTGACCTGGGCCCTCAGAGGCGGATCTTGGGCCAAGGCACTGGGCCCTGAGCCCTGATAACTGGGCACTGGGCCATGGGCTACCAGGCCTAAACCCAGGCATTATACGTTGGGTTGGCAGGCGTTAAATCTGGGCCCTGACAGGCCTGAGCCCTGGATCTGAGCCCTAGATCTTGAGGCTGACACTGAGCCTAGCCAGGCCTAGGCCACAGGCCTGGGCCAGGCCTGGGCCCTGGGCCCCCACTACTGGGCCACTGGGCCACACTCCTGAGCCCTGAGCCATGAGCCGGGAGCCATGGGCAACCAGGCCCTAGAAATAACATACCCTAAACCAAACCAGGGCCCAAAGCCCAGACTAAACCCTGGCTCTAAACTGCAGTTCTAAAACCTAAATATAAATCTAAACCCAAAATAATCATAAAACTAAGCCACAAGCTTAAAACTAAACTTTAAACCTAAACCCTAAAACCACAGAGCCCTGACTTAACCCACTAATCCTAAAACTAAAAACTAAACCCACTATAAACCTTAAACCAAATCTTAAATCATAAGCCATAAACCCTAATCCCTAAACCCTAAACACTAAACCCTAAACCTTAAACTTTAAGCTAAAGTAATAAAAAATAAAGCTAAATCTTAAAAGAAAATAAACCTAAACCTAAACTTCAACCCTAAGAATGGGCAGAACCATGATGGCAGGAATATCACCGCCAACCAGGCTTAGTCTAGATCTGATCGTGGAGGCTAAGGCAGAGGTGGTGGTTATTGCAGTGGTGGTGGGGCATCTGGAGGTTCTGATGGATATAGAGGTGGTGGTTATGGAGCCAGGATAAATAATGGAGGTTATAGCCTTGGTGGTGGCGGAGGGTATATGATGGCGATCCCGTTACATAAGAGGCGGGGGTAGTTCTGATGGGAACTAGAGAATCTAAAGAATGGACGATCCAGTCTACTACTTATGGAACTGTGTCTTTATAATAAGGATGATTCTAGTTATCTATTTCATTTCATTCTTGTATGCATGCTCATTTTTTATATGTCATCGCTGTCTTACTGACACTTTGTGTACTTGCTTGATGAAATCCAAAACAGGAAATGTTTAATCTGATTTTGATCCCTATTAAAAAAAAGCCATAAACCCTAAACATTAAACCCTAAATCATAAACTAAAACATAAACCCTAAACCTAAAACCTAAACCCTAAAACAAACCCACAAACCCATACTTAAAAAATTAAAAAACCTAAACCCAAACCCTAAACCCTACGACCCAATCCCCCTAAACCCTAAACCCACCCAAATCACAATCCTAAACCCACCCCACCCTAAACTCCCCAAACTTGAGCCCTAAACCCTCCACTAAACTAAACCTCCACAATCAAAACTAAAACCTAAAATACTTAAAAATAAAATAAACCCTAAGTATGACCTAAATAAAATAATAAAATAAAATAAAATGAGGACCTTTAAACCTAAACCTAAACCTGATTAACAAAATAAACTAATAAAAATAAACTAAAATAAAATAAATAAAACTTAAACTAAATTAAAATAAAATAAATTAAAAAACCTAAATAATAAAAAACTAAACGTAAGATAAAATAATAAATAAAAGTAAAATAAAATAAAACTAAATAAAACCTAAAACTAAAATGTTAATCTAAAACCTAAATATAAATAAAAAAATAAACCTAAACCTAAATTTTTTAAAAAGACTTAAACCTATAATTAAATTAAATAAACCTAAACTACTAAAATAAATTTAACCTAAACCTAATATACTAAACCTAAACCTAAAACCTAAAGCTAAACTAAAATAATAATTAAACTAAAATAAATAAACTAAACTAAACCTAAAATAAAAATAAAAACATAAAACCTAAACCTAAAATAAAATAAAACTAAAACCTAAATCTAAAATAAAACCTAAACTTAAAATAAAAATAAAATAAACTAAACTAAAATAAATATACCTAATATAAACAAACTAAACTAAATAAAAATAAAAAAAGCGTTAATATTTTAAAATAAAATAAACTAAATAATTTAAAGATAAATAATTAAACCTAAACACAGGCTTGCTTAATTTAAGAAAGATAAATTAAAACTCCAGGCCCTGATATAAACTAGCCCTAAAACCCTAGGCCCTGAAACAGCTAGGCCAATAATGGGCCAAACCTACTGGGCCTGACCCTGGCGCATGACTCTGACAACCTGGGCTTTGGGCAAAATAAAAACTTTGGGCCCTGAGCCTGGGCCCTGCCCACTGGGCCCAAGATCCTGGGCTGACCCTACTGACCTGGGACCCTGGGACTGATCAGGAGCCTAGTGCTGGGCAGCTGGGCCCTGGGCCCTGGGCCAGCCAGGCCTGGGCCACTGACCCTGAACTGAGCCTGACCACTGGCATGGGACTATTACTGGAATACACCTCCCTGACTGGGCCCTGGGCATCTGGGCCAGCCCAGTCATGAGCCATGGGCTCCTGACTGGGCCACCAGGCCCTGGGCCACTCTGGGCCACAATGCTAATGACCTGACTAAACAGGCCTGACCTAAGCTCTGAGCCAAAGGCCCTAAACCCAAACCTTAAACCTAAACACAAATCCAAACCACAAAACCTAAATTAACCTAAGCCCAAGCAAACCTAAACCTAAAATCTAAAGAAACTTTAAATCCAGATCTAACCCACCACAAACCCAAATCACAAATCTAAACCTAATTGAAACCCAACCAACCCTAAACCATAACCCTTTTAAACTGACCCAAAACATACAAGTAACTAAATAAAGAAAAAATAAACTAAACCCAAAAGCTAATAAAATTAAACTAAAGCTAAACCTAAGAATAGGCAAAACATTGTGGCGAACATCATCGTTAACCAGGCTCAGGTTAGATCTAACCATGGTGGCGAAGGCGAAGGCAGCAGTTATCATAGTGGAGGTGGAGGATCTGGAGGTGTTGGTGGATAAGGTGGTGAAATTTATGGAGGAGGGACGAGCGATGAAGGTTACAAATGTGGTCATGGTGGTGGTGGTGGTGATGGAAGGAGAGATCAGGGATATGATGGCGGATCCTGCTTCGAGGCGGGGTGGTTCGATGGAGCGGGCGAAGAATGATAGATCTAATCTACTGCTTATGGAACTATGTCTTTATAATAGAGACAGTTCTAGTTATCTAATATTTTTGATTTGCTCTATCCGTGCTAATTTTTTATCTATGTTGTTGCTTGCATCTTAAAAAACTTGGTGTGCTACTTGATTGATGAATTTGAAAAGAAGAAATCTTGAACCTAAATTTGTTCTCTGTTAGAAAAAACCATTAACCTAAACCCTAGAACTTAAACTAAAACATAAACCTTAAGCCTAAAACCTAAAACCTAAATCCTAAATCCTAAAGCCTAAACCCTAAAAATCCTAAACCATAAACCCTAAAGCCTAAACCAAAACCCTAAACCTCAATCCACAAAACCTGACCATAAACCCTAAATCCCAATCCCAAATCCTGCGCTAAACCCCAAACCCTAAACCTAAACTAAACCCACTAACCCAAACCCCAAACTAAACCACAAAACCTAAAACCTAGCTAAACTAAAACTAAATAAACCAAAAGAAAATAAAATGCTCTAAGCCTAAATAAAATATAAAAAATAAATTAAAATAAAATCTGGACTAAAACTTAAAAACCTAAAAAAAAAAAATAAACTAATAAATAAACTAAGATAAAATAAATAAAAACTTAAACTATATTAAAAGATAAAATAAACCTGAATAAAAGAAAGATAAAACTAAATGTATAATAAATAAAATAAACTAAAGAAAAATAAAATAAAACTAATATAAAAAAAAAAACATAAAATATAAAATTAAAACCTAATATAAAAATAAAACCCTAAAATAAAAAAAAAAAAACCTAAACCTAATAAAAATAAAATAAATCTAAACCTAAACAAAAAAATAAAACTAAAATAAAGAAAACCTAAACCTAAAATGAAATAAATTAAACTAAAATAAATTAAACCTAAACCTAAATATGTACTTAAACTAAAAAATAAAACCTAAAATAAACATAAAATAAAAACCTAAAACCTAAACCTAAAAAAATTAAATAAAAATTAAAACTTAAATGTAAAATCAAAAAATAAAACCTAAACCTGAAAAATTAAATAAAATTAAAACTAAATAAAAATAAATAAACCTAATATAAATGAACAAACTTAATAAAATAAAAACCTAAATAAAAATAAAATACTAAAATAAATAAAAAAAATAAAAAATAAACTAAATAAACCTAAGACTTTGCTAATTTAAGGAAAATAATATAAAAACAACTAGGCCCTGGCTACCACAACCCTCACCCTACATGACACTGAGCCCTAAACCCTAAACCACACCAGCAGGCCAGGCCCTAATCTGATCCAACCCCAGGCTTTGATCATGGGCCTAGGCCCTAAGTGGCATGGGCCTAGGCCTATCCACTGAGCCCTGGAGTTTGACCCTGGAGTCTAGGCCCTGAGCCTGAGCCACAAGGCTTATGCCCTGAGCTCCACTGGCCTGGCCTGGGACCACTGGGGCCAGGCCTTGGGCCTGAGCCTGAGCTGAGCCCTAAATCCTGGGCCAGGCCTAATAAAACCACCTAAACAGATCCTGAAACTGAGCCTGGGCACCTCTAAGGCTGGGCAGCAGGCCTGCCTAATAAGCCACTCACAGATCACAGGCTCTGGTGACCAACCACTGTGACCCAGCCTTAACTCTAAGCTGATAATTAACCACAGGCCACAAATAATTAAGACCTACACTAACTGACACAGGCCACTGGGCACCTAAGTGACTAATAAATGGAAGATAAAATAAAGATAAAACTATGTAAGATCCTGACTGAGTGGGCTTTGATCTAAGACCTAAAATAAATGTATAAACCTAAACTCTGGGCTTCAAATAAAATCTAAAAGAAAATAAAGTGAGCTGAGCTGCTAAGATAAATGAGCCAACCTCACCTAGATTAACTAAAGGCTGAGCTGAGCCTAAAGTAAATAAAATAAATTAAACAGCCTAAACCTAAACTAAAATTTAAACCTAAAATAAATAAAAAACCTGACCTAAACCTAAAAATAAAATAAAGGCCAACCAAGAAAAGATAAAATAAAATAAAATAAACTAAAGTAAATGGACATAATATAAATCTAAATAAATTAAATTAAATTAAACCTAAATAAATATAAAATAAAATAACCTAGGCTCTTTGAGCTTAAGAGACATAAATAAAACCCACTGAGCCCTAAACCACAAGGCGCAGGCCACAAATCCTAAACTAGTAATACCTACCCAGACCCTGGAGAGCCCTGGGCACGGCCCTAGGCTCTTGACCCTGAGCTGACTGAGCTAGCCAAGATCTTGGGCCAGCCAAGGCCAAGAGTTTAAACCTAAGGCCCTTGTCTCCCACCTCTGAACCCCTAAGCCCTAGGCCCCTGCTGATCTTGATCTCTGGGCCCTGGGCATGGGCCCTAGGCCAAGGCCCAGAAACTGTAGATGACTAGGCCTCCAGCCACCTGGATGATGGCCCCACTGACTCTGGGCCACTGGGCCCTGGGCCCTAAAGCAGGCTAAGACCTGAGGCCACTGAAACTGCCCTAGGCACTGGGCATTTACCAGGACCCTGGGCCCTGATCCATGAAGGCACATAAATCTAAACCCTACCCCAAGCTGAGCCCTCCCAAGCCAACGCTAAAAGCCATAAGACCCTAAATCTTAAACCCTAAACCCTGGTAAACTAACACTTCCCTAAATCACATCATAAACACTACCACCATAAACCCTAAATCATAAACCATAATCCTAAACCCTACCCAAGGCGTGACCCTAAACACAAAACCCAAAACCCAAAACCCTAAACCTTAAACCCTAATCACTAAACCCTAACCCTAAACTCTAAACCTAAACCTAAAGTAACTAAATAGAAAAAAAATAAATGTTAAGTCTAAAAGCTAGTAAACTTAAACCTAAACTTAAACCATAAGAATGGGCAGAACCTAGACGGCAGGAACATCACTGTCAATCAGGCTCAGGTTAAATCTGGTCATGGAGGCGAAAGCGGAGGCAATGGTTATCACAGTGGTGGTGGGGGATCTGGAGGTATGGATATATGAAGGTTTATGGAGGAGGGATGAACGATGGAGGTTACAACCAAGGTGATTGTGGAGGAAGAGAACAAGGATATGATGGTGGATCCCGCTACTCAAGAGGCAGGGGTGGTTCTGATGGGAACTAGAGAAACTAAAGAACGGCCAATCCGATCTGCTGCTTATGGAACTGTGTCTTTATAGTAGAGATGATTCTATTTATCTAGGGTTTTTAATTTTCCCTATGTGTGCCCATTTTTTATCTGTGTTGTCGCTAGCATCTTAGAATACTTGGTGTGCTACTTGATTGACAAAATCAAAAAGAAGAAATGTTGAATCTGAATGTATTCTCTATTAAAAAAACCATTAACCCTAAATTGTAAACCTTAAACTGTAAACTAAAACATAAACCCAAGGCCTAAAACCTAAAACCTAAAACCTAAACCCTAAACCCTAAACCTTAAACTTTAAAAACCCTAAACCCTAAACCATAAATCCTTAACCCTATACAAAAAAATAATAATAATAAAACTCATAAACCCTAAACCCTAAATCCTAAAACCCACCACCCTAAACCCTAAACCCTAAATCCCAAACCCTAACCACTAAACCATAAACCCCAAACTAACCCTAAACCCTAAAACCTAAACCTAAACTAAATAAAACTTAAAAATAAAATAAACCTTAAACCCTAAATCTAAATAAAATAAAAAATTAAAAAATTAATAAATAAAAACATAAACTAAATCCTAATCCTAAACCTAAAAAAATAAAATAAACTAATAAAAATAAATTAAAATAAAATAAATAAAAATCTAAACTAAACTAAAAAATAAAATAAACCTAAGAATGAAAACCTTAAATAAAATAAAACTAAACATATAATAAAAATAAAAGAAACCTAAATTAAAATAAAATAAAAATTAACTAAAAATTAAACATAAAAAATAAACATTAAAATAAAATCTAAAAATACATAAAAATATAAAACCTAAACCATAAATAATAGAAATCTAAACCTAAATAAAAATAAAATAAAACCTAAAAACAAAAATAAACTAATCTAAAATAAATAAAACCTAAATCTAAACCTAAAATAAACTAAACCTAAACCTAAACTAAATGAAATAAATTAAATTAAAAATAAACTAAACCTAAACCTAAACCTAAAATAAGAAATAAAACCTAAAAGTAAACCTAAAAAAATAAACTAAACTAAATAAAAAATAAAATAAACCTAAATAAAAATAAAATATAGAATAAAATAAATTAAAAATAAACTAAATAAGCCTAAACCTACTGGCTTACTTAATTTAAGAAAAAAATCAATATAAAAAAACCACTAAACCCTCACTGACCTCCCTCCCTACAGACTGAGCCTGGGCCACAGGCCCTAAAGGCATGGGCCAGGCACCAGGCCCCTGACCTGGGCTTTGACCTGGGCCATGGGCCAACTGACACTCCCCAGGCCCTATCTAGGCCCTGGGCACCCTGGGCCACTGAGCCCTTAAACTAATCCAGGCCATGATCACAAACCCTCTGAGCCATACCAGGCCACAGACCCTGGGCCTTAAACCCTGGGCCTACACCCTGAGGCCCTGGACCCTGGGCTAATCCAGGCTTACCCAGGCCTAAATACACTGGGCCACAAACTCCTGGGCCACACCTCCCCAGCCAGTCACAATCCTGGGCCCTAAACTCCCTACCCTTTCTACTGGGCTTTAAACAACCATCCACTAGCTAACTTTCCCACCACTTAAACTAAACCTTCCTAAACCTCTAACTCATGTTAAAACCCAAAACCCAAAGCCATATACCCTAAACCCTAAACCCTAAACCTAATCCCTAAACCATAACCCCAAACCCTAAACCCTAAACATAAACTAAAGTAATTAAAAAAATAAAAAAATAAACATAAACCCTAAAAGCTAATAAACCTAAACCCTAAGAATGGTGAGAACCAGATGAAGAACATCAGATCAACTCGTCTAGATCTGGCATTGGAGGCGAAGGCATAGGCGACGATTATCGCAATGTTGGTTAGGGATCTAGAGGAACTGGTGGATACGGAGGTGGCAGTTATGGAGGTCAGAGGAGCAGTGGAGGTTACAACCATGGTGGCGGAGGAGAGATCGATGACGATGGTGGATCCCCACTCAAGAGGAGGTGGTTCTAATGGAAATTAGAAAAACTAAAGAATGGCCAATCCGATCTGCTGCTTATGGAACTATGTCTTTCCAATAGAGATAATTCTAGTTATCTAGAGTTTCTCATTTGCTTTATGTGTGCTCATTTTTTATTTATGTCATCGCTTATGTCTTAGAAAGCTTGGTGTGCTACTTGGTTGATGAAATGAAAAGATGAAATATTGAATCTAAATTTATTCTCTGTTAAAAAAAACCATAAAGAGTAAACCCTAAACTAAAATATAAACCATTAACCTAAAACCAATACCCTAAACCCTAAACTAAAACATAAACCCTAAACCTAAAACCTAAACCACACACTAAACCTAAACCCACAAACCCTAAACCCTAAATCCTAAACCACAAAATAAAACCTAAACCCTAAACTCCACTCTAAATCCAAACCTACTAAACCCTAAACCCCAAATATTACCCTAAATCATCCTACCCTAAACCCTAAAACAAAACCTAAACTTAAACCTAAGATAAATAAAACCTAAAAATAAAATAAATAAAAAACTAAAACTAAATAAAATAATAAATCAAATAAATTAAAAATGAGAAACTAAAACCTAAACCTAAACCTAAACTTAAACCTAAAATAATAAAAAAAAAAAATAAATACTAAACTAAATTAAAATAAACAAAAAAACCAACCAACCTAAAAAAATAAACTTAAAATAAAAAAAATAAATAAAACTAAACCTATAATAATAAAATAAACTTTAAAATTAAAATAAAAACTAAACCTAAATCTAAAAAAAAAATAAAATCTAAAATAAATAAAATAAAACTAAAATAAAATAAACCTAAACCTAAACTTAAACCAAAAAATAAATAAAAATAAAATACCTAAATCAAAATAAATAAACTAAATAAAATTAAAGTAAAATAAAATTAAAATTAAATAAAATAAAAAACCTACCTATTTGCTTAATTTAAAGAAAAAAAAAGAAAGAATAAACCTTAAACCCTAAAACCATAAACCTAAATCCAAATCCAAATCCTACCCAAACCTAAACCCTAAACTCTCTAAACCCTGGACCCTGACCTAAACCCTAAACTGCGTCCACTACACAAACCCAACCCATCCTGATCCTACCCACAAACCTAGGCCTCCTCCTAAACCTAACCCTAATCCTGATCCTACCACCCAAACCTAAACCACGACCTAAACCCACCAAACTTCTTTAAACCCTCAAACCTTAAACCCTAAATTGTAAACCCTAAACCCTAAAACTTTAAACCTAAACAGTAAACCCTAAACCCTAAAACCCTAAACCCTAATTTAACTCTAAGCCTTAAAGTAACCCTAAGTCCTAAAACCCAAAATCCACAAACCCTAAACCTTAAACCTAAACCCTAAATCATAAAACCTAAACCCAAAACCCAAAACCCTAATTGCCAATCATTTTGGTTTGGATTTCTCTCCCTAATATGCAAATCCATTTCATTGACCATCAATTCCTTTTTATTGTGGGTGCTTTATTTGGTTGTTCATTGTAAATTGATTTGGCAATGACTACAAAATCTCATCCTTCAGTGGTTAGAATCCTTATTGAATTAGACATTACCAAGAAACCCCCCAAAAATGTAGTTGGGATCTAAAAATTATGGTTACATCCAAAGAATTGAATTTGAAAATTTCCATGTCTTCTGTTCTCACTTCAAAATCCACGAGCACGATCATTCTGAATATTTCATTCTTCATCCTCACCTAAAGAAAAAAATCCCTATTAAGGAAACTTATGTTCCTAACCCTATGTCGACCATTGTTAGATATCAAAAAACTACTTTGGAAAAAAGGATTCTTTGAATGTTCCTAATAGGGCTACTTTACCTCTTACTTTTTCTATGCAACTGAAGGCTTATAATGTGAACAATAATAGCTTTTCTAAACTTTTGAATGAAG
The DNA here is from genome assembly GCA_021442155.1 of Cymbidium sinense. NCBI lineage: Eukaryota > Viridiplantae > Streptophyta > Magnoliopsida > Asparagales > Orchidaceae > Cymbidium > Cymbidium sinense. The sequence goes on from CM038214.1 coordinate 154,792,635, forward strand.
ATTCTATTTTCTCCAATTTGATCCTTGCATCCTTGCTGGCTTTGATAGATAAAAATGGAGCTTTAATGGAGAACATAAATTAGGAATTTAATACTATGCATCATTCTAATTCAATTGTGAATATGGCTTTAATACCTCATGATAATCAAGTTGATAAACCTGATTCCATATTCCAAATTCAAGATGATTTAGCTTCTCAAAAGGACTTGCTTTTATCTAATAATTTGGTTAATGATGAAGAATGGTTTGGTGTTCCCACTTGCCCTCTTAATAAATCAATTTTTGCTCCCTACCTTGTTATTCCTGAAGCTCATTTGTCTTTAATAAATTCTAGTGTCTTCGAAGAAAGAGAATTCACTTCTCATCAGGAGATTTCTCCTAAATCTATGACTAATGTTGCTAAATCCTTTTCGAATGATGATTCAAAGGGCAAAGATAATGGCTCCCAAACTTTATATTCAAAAAAAAAAATTGTTAAAAATTTTCTTCCCAAATTGCTAGGAAACACTATAGCTGCTGCGACCTCTTCATCTTCTCCCAATTAACTTTTACTCACCCTCCCCCTTTTTCTTTTTTTTATGTTTAATTTTTTAGTTTTGAATGTTAGAGGGATTGGTTCCCTCTCTATTCGTAACCGTATTAGAAATCTTTGTTGTATCCATAATATTTCCTTACTTATTATTCTTGATTCACTTATTCATGCTAATAAAATCAACCATGTTGCTAAAATGATCAATTTCAAAAAAAATTTCTCTAATCTTAGTAATAAGGTTTGGTGTTTTTGGAATAACTTTATAGAGGTTTCTATTCATGCTGATTTTCATCAACTTGTCAATACTCAAATCTGTTATGGTGGTTATTGTGTTTTGGGCTCTTTTGTTTATGCATCTTGTAATAGATATGGTAGAAATTCTCTTTGGGATAACTTGACTAATTTTGCCACCTCTGTCAGTAAACCTTGGTTTGTTGGTGGTGATTTCAACACTATTTTGTTCTCTTCTAAACAAAGTGGTGGTTGCTCTCCTAATATTCATTCCATGGAAGAATTTTTTTAGAATGATCCTTCATTGTAATTTGAATAATATTGGTTTTACGGGTTCTAATTAAACTTGGCAAAACTCTAGACTTTGGCAAAGGTTGGACATGATTATTTTCAATACTCATTGGATTACTTAATGGCCTATTACTTCTATAGAACATTTAAGCAGAACCTTATCTGATCATGCTCCTCTTTGGTTTCTATTAAAAATAATTCTTATAGATTAAAGAATTTCTCTCCTTTTAGATTTTAGAACATGAGGATTCCCCATAAACCCTAAACCCAAAAGCCTAAACCCTAAACCCTAAACCCGCTAAACCCTAAACCCTAAACCCTAAACCCTAAACCCTAAACTCACACCCTAAACCAACTAACCTCCACTCCAAATTAACCTCCACTCAACCCACTAAAATTCTAAACCCTAAAACCTTCACCCTAAACCCTAAACTCCCTAAACCTAATAAATCCTCCTAAACCTAAAACACTAAAACATGAACCTCCTTAAAACTCTAAATCTTAAACCTACACCCTGACCTACCCAAACCTCCCACCTAAACCCACTAACCCTAAACCCCTTTGGCCTATCCCAAACCCTAAATCCTTAAAACTTAAATAATAAACTAAATAAACTCTAAAATATAGTAAAATAAAATAAAACAAACAGTCTAACAAAATAAACTCACTAAAAATAAAATAAACCTAAAAATAAAACTAAATAAAATAAAACTAAACCTAAAATAAAAATAAAATAAACCTAAAATAAAATCAAATAAAAACTAAATTAAAACTTAAACTTAAAAAATAAACCTAAAAATAAATAAAATATAACTAAACCATAAAACAAAACCTAAACCTAAAATAAAAATAAAATAAATAAAATAAAATAAAACAGAACTAAAATAAACTAAACTAAAGTAAATAAAACTTAAACTTAAACCTAAAATAAACTAAACTGAACCTAAACCTAAACTAAATAAAATAATATAATCTAAAAAAAATTAACCTAAACCTAAACCAAAATTAAAAAAAAATAAAACTTAAAAATAAACCTAAATTAAAAACCTAAACCTAAAAAAAATAAAATAAAAATTGAAACCTAAACCTACAAATAAAAAATAAAACCTAAACAAAAAAAATAGAAAAATAAAAATAAACTAAACTAAATAAATTAAACTAAATAAAAATAAAAATAAACTTAAATAAATATAAAAAATAAAATAAACAAAACAAAAGAAAAAATGAACAAAATAAACCTAAACTTGTTTACTTAATTTAAGAATAAATAAATAAATAAAACCCATAAAACTAAACCATAAACCCAAAACCCTAAAACCCTAAACCCAAATCTACCCTCCCCTATTCTATATACTATAAACTCACCAAAACTCTACATCCTAATTATAACCACCACACTCCCAATGTTAAGAACCTAGGACTAACTGACCTACACTACCCTGGTTTTAACCCACCACACTCTCCACTACCACTTAAACCAACCATCACTATCCTGAGCCTACTACCACAAACCATCCACTGACCTAACTTACACTGGCCAAATCCTATCTTGGGCCCTGGCCACACCCTGAGCTCACATGGGTGATCCCAGGCTCACCCTGGGCCTTAACTCCTCCACTCCCTCCTAACCTCTGGGCCCTCCTTCAAAACCCTAAATTCTAAACCCTCTGACCTACCATACTCCTAAATGCTAAAGCCATAGTAAACCTTAAACCCACAAACCCTAAAACCCTAAATCACCCCAAACCCTAAACACTAAAACTTTAAACCCTAAAATCTTAAACCCAAACCTTAAACCCATTACTAAACCCAAAAACTAAACCTTAATCCCAAATGACCCTACCAAACCCAAAACCCAAAACTAAACCTAAAGTAAAAAAATAAAGCTAAACCCTAAAAGTTAGTATACCTAAACCTAGATCCTAAGAAGGGGCAAAACCTTGATAGAAGAAACATCACCATCAAGCAGGCTTAATCTAGATCTATCCATGGAGGCAAAGGTGGAGGCAGCGATTATCACAGTGGTGGTGGGGGATCTGGACTCATACTTTACAGTTGCATTTGATGACTCCTGGTGCTTTGTTGGTCAAGCCAATGACAAGGGAAAACACACTCTTACCTCGGTTGTCATCTAATCCCTATTGAGGCTAATTATCCACCCATTGAGAAGCATTGCTTAGGTTTAATCTTTGCATACTAAGCTACAACACTACATGCTTCCTCATAATGTGAACTCTAAGATCAATCCACTACTGGTATCTCATGACATGTCGATGCTATCCACGGTTGGCAAAATGATCCATGATCCTCTCACTTTGACATTACCTTCATACCCTCATGTAGTGAAAGGATAAAAGCAGTTATTTGGACATACCCACTTCCTATTGACTCTCCACTTAGTGATGATCTCCCCAATGAACAAATCATGAATATAGGGGATACTAGCATTCACCATTGGGAGATGTACTTTGATGGCACAGCTTCCTCTCAAAGAGAATAAGAACCACAATCTACTATCCAAAAAAGGCAAGGGTAAGAATAGTTCTCTTAACCTTGGACCACGATGTGATGAGATTCTCATATCATCTGTCTAATATTTACACCAAAAATGAAGCTGAATATGAGGCTCAGATTGCCAGTCTCAATAACTTTGCCTAGAAATACAACATTGATTGGGGATATTCTACCATCAACTACTCGAGCCCAACGCTTAGCGAAGAAACAAAACTCTCATCTAAATCGAAGACACTCGACAACAATAAGCATGGCATGATGTTGAAGCCTTAGGACTTAGCACATATAGAACTCCAACTTAGTCTACTCCTTTCTCTATAATGCATGGGTCTGAAGCTGTTCTACCATTAGAAGTTGAACTCACATCACTAAGGATAGTTGTAGGTAGCAAGATCGTAAAGAGCAGAATGCTAAGTTGTGGATAGAAGAGCTTGAAGGTTTGGAGAAGAGATGTCTACTAGCATGCCAAAACCTCGAGTTGTAGAAAGCTAAAATGATTCAAGCTCACAACAAGTTGGTCTACAGAGATTTTCAAGTGGGAGCTTATTTTAGTTCTAAGGAGATCGATTGTTCTGTTAGATGGGAGGGAAGTTTGAACCCACTTGGGAAGTTATTACTTCGTTCAGTTACGTATTGCTCATTTATCTTATCGGTTTATTAATCATAAGGGAGAGCACCTAATACTTCCAATCAACAAGCTCTACTTAAAGAAATATTATAAATCATGTTTGAAAATAATTATCATCAATGAAAATTCCATTTTTAATTCAATCTCTTCCATGTTGAAAGTATTCTTGTTTATGAATCTTCCATGATGTGTTTAGGGTAGGTGTAAGGAACCCGAGCAACGTCCTATCCTTCTTTGACACAACACAAACAGCAACGTCCTATCCTTCTTTGACACAACACAAACATAAACTACTCATAAACATATAAAAAATGCATATCTTTTATCTCGGGCTACTCTAAGTTGAGATAACTCCCCCAGCGACACTCACTGAGTGGCTGCTCTAGGTCAGGCTGATGTGCTACCCTACTAATGTGGCACCCCAGTGGTCTTCTTTCTTTAGAGGATGTAAGTCTGCTATGCTTTCCTTCCTTACTTGGCCACTAAACACTGATGAGCACCTTATTAGTTTGATAGGTATTATTGTGTGGTCGGTAAGCTACCTTATGTTGCCTTCGTTTAAGAGGATGTGAGTCTGCTACATTTTCTTCTTGGATTAGCCTTCGTGCACTAATTGGGTTGAGTATACTTGAGGTTTAGGATAAGTCCCCTAGTGGCTACTTCCTTCCTGACTGCTTCAAGCCTAGGTCCAGTCCTTCCTCGGGGCTCCCCGCTTAGTAGTCTCTCTAGATCAGATAACATCGTCTGTAGATGATAGTATCTCGGTAATTAGTTAAACTTGGAAAGTTGTAAGCCTACATGCTTTCTTTCCAGATTGATCATTTCACACCGACGGGCATCGTAGGTTGGTTGGTTCTCACTATGCTGATGGATACACCACTCATGTTGATAGATAAAGCTTAGGTTGGTTAGTTCTCGCACCTTAGGATACACCACTCTTGATAAGTCTACTACACTTTCTCCTTGAGTTGACCACCGTACACCTATAAGCTTTCTTTTCCAGGGCTTAGGATAACGGCCCTAGCAACACCTCCCCTATGGGCACTATATTTGGATCACATCCTTTGCAATCCCATTTAGACACTACCTAGGTTATTATCAGATTAGACAGTTCCCTTTTCCAAGTAACCACCCCTGTGGTTGGAGAATCTATCTTGTGGATGTGTAGATTCTCCCTTGGTCCAATAAATCTAAGATAGGTCAAGATTGACATAGCCACTTCTCAGTGTGGTCCCTCACAGACCAATAGGGTCCATGCAAACATATGAACATAATATATATTCACTTGTGGATTAGGAGGACACCCATAGGTCAGTGTCAGCAAAACTCCGATAGGAATTGCCTGACTACTCTTGAGTTGATATAAGTCCCCAGCGACATTCACTCAGTAGTCACCCCTAAGTCAAGTTTGATTTATTGTGCTACCAACAGGTCACCCCAGCGGTTGTTCCCTACTTTAGAAGATGTAGGTCTGCTACACCTTCTTTCTAGAACAGCTGTTGCACACTGAAAGGCAACCCCTTAGGTTGGATAGCTCTACCCCATAAACAACCAAGTAACAAATAAGGGAAGTGCGGTAATCAAATGACCTCCTTGAAGCTAGCTAAAGCCTTATGTTCTCAGGATGTCCAGACTATAAACCCATTACCATTCAATCTTATATAAATCAATACATGAATAGAGGAAAGAGAACTCAACATTCATACACTTAAGCAATAAGCACATGCATTTTTTATGTATTTATAATTAGCATCATAACACATAGTATTATTCATTTATAAGATTTTGAAAAATACATTTGGATTTATTATTACTAATAGCCATGCATATATTAAATTAAATCAACACATGCAAGCTTACATAAAGGAAATCCATTTTATTTTACTTGATTTTCAAAAGATGGATGCATGAATTCAAATGACATATCAAATTTAACATGTTTGGAAAGAGGACAATCAAATATAAGCATGTGATTCATTCAACCAAAGTAGCTCTTAAGGACAATCAAATCAAATAAGATTATTTAAAGCAAAGCAAAGCTTCTTTATTAATTAAGTTTTGGATTTGATTGATTTAAAGAGGAGAAGAAAAATCATCACGTGTTGTTTTATACCCATTCCCACATTAGTGATTTGATTTAATTAAGGAAATGTAATTAAGTTGATTTAATGGGTTAATTAAGTTGAACCCTTAATTAGATGAATTAATTACCCTTACCAATGTCACCTTAAAGTAATTAACTAAATAATTATGAGCCAACATGATATGCATGGAAAATAAATTTGCAATGATCCTAGGAAACAAAAGGGGCCTAATGCAATTGGAACATGATTAATAGTTAATTAGATTAAGAGACTTAATTAATTACTCTTATGGTTTTCCCACACATGTGGACTAACCATAATTTCATTAAACTCCTTTAAGTTATTAAACACCTGATCAACCCCATGATTTAATTAAAGGTCGATGTGATTATGATTTCAATTTGATTAAGTGATTTAATTAATTAATTAAATCTTAATTAATTTTATTTTAAACAAGGGTGAAATGAACTTGGAAATGGGTCCCAACCCTATTCCTTAGTTCACTTGAACAATGATTAATAAACTTAATAAACTAATTTATTATTGTTCATTGGATTAATTAATCATTCATTAACTTAAAAGAGTAGTTAATGTTTAATTAATCAATTTTCTTAATTAAGTGGCCAATAAATCCCAAGATAATCATGGGAGGTAGAGGTCATCCCATTAAATTAATCCACAATTTTGGGATTAATTACTCAAGTGATTAAAAATAATTAAGGTAATTAATTTTGCAATTAAACCTTAATTAAACCTTCATTACTATTCAAAATTAGTCAAGATCATTTTTAATTAATTATCCTCAAAAATACTTTTAAAATGAGTATTTATTTGCATTTTTTTATTTCTCTATGATCTTTTATAATTTTTAGAAGTTTCAGCCATAAAAAATACCACACCTTCATGACATCGATCGGAGGGGATCCAATGGTCAAGATAACACGTGATGCAAGTTTTTTCAAAATCTCCAACCCATTTTTGGCCAAGGATCAGTTTTAGAAGCATACTTCACTAGAGCTCAAGGCCGGTAGCTCAAACGATTGAGGAAGCTTCATTTATTGGAGATGAGACCCTGTTGAGCAACAATTGGATCAATTCCTTATCGTTTGCTCAGAAGGCCATGAATCGATGATTTGGAGCTCAACATTGATAGAAGTCCCACCTCTAGTGCTCAAAAAGCTTAGGAGATGATTCGTTTTTGCTCGATGAGGCCTATGGAAGGTACGTGCAAAGTTAATTTGAGTTTGATGAATAAATGGGGAAGTTAGGTCGAAAATGGGAGTGTCTTATTCCGGGATGGACGAGAATGGCATTTTTGGATCAAACAATGATATTGGGAGCTTAAGAAATGGCTCTAGTAGCTCGTCTTGGGTAGCTAGGGCTCTGAGGAATAATTTTTGTGTGTGTTTGAGTGGAAAAGAGGGGGTGTATACCCCCCTTCATCTTGATCAGATGTGGGATTGGGTTTGGCTTCTAGTGGCCATCCCACCATCTCAGGGAGTCATGGGTGGCAAGGAGGAGGTGAGTTGGCTCAGCTTGGTTGGTTGAAGGTGTGGAGGTGGCTGCCAAGGAGGAATCATGGGTGTCCTATGGGTTTCAAATGCTCCAATGGAAAGGGTGACATGATTTCACCTCTCATGGGTCATGGCCAACCCAACCACTCCTTGGGTCAGGTTGGGCAATGTCCTAGGTACCTAGGTGGACCATTGGGAGATTACCAAGTGGCTAAGGAATGGAAATGACCACTTACATGGGTGATTTGTCTCATGTGATGCCCTTGACCCCAGGGTAGAATGATCATATGGAAGTGGATTTGATTTGGGCAGATTTGAAATGAGCTAAAAGTGGGTTAGCCCAAATTTCAAATCAATTGGAGTTAATTTTGTTAGGTTTGGCTCAATTTGACTCATTTAGGTCAAATTGGGTTAGGTTAGGTCAAGTTGACCAATTAGTCAAATTGGGTCAAACTAAGGGTTGGGTCAAGTACATATAATCATTTGGGATATTTTGGTTCAATTGGTTTGGTTTAGTTTGGCTTAGATTTGATTTTAGCTCATTTGAATTCATTTGGGTCATATTGGTTAAGTTGACCTATTTGACCAAATTAATTGGCTTGGGTTGGGTGATTGGGTTTAGTGACCAATTAAAGATGATTGTAGGCTTTGGTTTTAATTAATTTTGATTTAGTTTTGATTTATGCCAAATTGTACCTTTTGGTCAAATTTGTAGGTCAATTGGGTTCAATTGGGTCCAATCATGGCTTTGGTCAATTTCATCAATTAATTTGGAATGAACTTGAGCTACGTTGCAATCAATTTGGTTTATATTTTGATTTGACCTACTTTGGTCTTTTAGGTTAATTTGGGTCAACTTGGGTCAAGAGGGCCAATTGGGTTTGGTTTGATTCAATTGAAGGTCAAGTCATAATCAAATATTGATTTGATTTGGTATGAATCATTGGCTTCAAGGGATTTAGCTTAGGTTGCAACTTGGTTAGTTTGGGTTCATATGGGTTTAGGGTTGACTTGGTCAAATGATCAAGTTGACTTAATTTGACCCAATTTGTGACAACCGATCAACCTAGGGTGATCAACAATCATGATGAGAGATTTTGATGGGCTTGGTTCAATTCAATTTGGGTAGGATTAGAACTTGGCTCAAATAGGTCAGATTGGCCACTTTGGATCAAGTGGACAAATTGGGTTTAGTTGGCTTAATTTTGGGTTGTGTTAGATTTAGTTGAGTTTATATATGGATTTGGGATTGATATATAAATTCAATTGTAATTTGCTTCGATTCAAATGGGTTTCGGCTCATTTGAACATTTCAAGTCAAAAGGGTTAAGTTGGGTTTAACTTGGGTTGATTTTGGTTTGGATTGATTATTGTAGATTTCATTTATATTTGTGTATATGATTGAAGGTATGATTGATTCGTGAGAAAATCGATTGAATTTAGGTTTTAGAATGAAGGAATTTGGCTAAGTCCATGGAGTTGGGGTCATTTGGCTTAAGTTTGGATTTTGGTTTGGTTTAATTTCATTTTGTTGATTTAAATGTATATTTCATTTGAGTTTGGAAAAATATGATTAAAAATATGATTGATTTATGATAAAATCAATTGAGTTTGACTTTATTCGGATTAATATTTGGCTAAGTCCATGGGATAGGTCATATGGCTTAGGAAGGGTTTTGATTTAATTTGTTTTGATTTAATTTGATTTAGTTTGATTAAATTTTGATCATTTGAATGTAGATTTGATTTACATTTAGGAAGATGACTGAAGATATAAATTGATTATGAGAAAATCAATTGATTTTGGATTGATTTGGATTATGATTTGGCTAAGTCTATAGGATAGGTCATATGGCTTAGGATAGTTTTCAAGTTTGGATTTGATCATGGGCTGCAATCATTTGGTTTTAAAAATTGTGTTTGGATTTGGATTTGAATTTGATATTTGAATTGAACTTGAGGTTTGGTTTGAGAAGTTGAATATTGATTGGATTTGGATTGTAGGGTAGGTGGATTTTCTTAATACCTAAGGCATAACTTAATCTTATGGTTAACCCTTCTAAGTCTTTGGGCTTAGGTTAAGTTTTTACCTAATTACTATAAGGTTTGCCTTTTAGCCTTAAAAATGTCGGTGCTTCACACCAGCGGGCTATGACTCGAATCTTCAATGAACTCATTCATCATCAAGTTGAGTGCTATGTCGATGATCTCGAGGTCAAAATTAGATAAAAGAAAGACCATCTCTTTGACTTGAGAGTAGTTTTTGAATAGTTAAGACAATTTAACCTCAAAATGAACCCCTTGAAGTGTGCATTTAGAGCAGATTTAGGGAAATTCCTTGGGTTTGTTATTTGAAGAAGATCAACGTGATATTAGAAATGCCACCCCCTAAAAGTTTAACTCAACTCAGATCATTCTAAGGGCGGTTGGCACATCTAAGATGCTTTATATTCAACCTATCAGGAAGTTGCCATTCTCGACTTGTCAAAAGGATGCCAAGTTTAAGTGGGATTACAAGTGTGAGTATGTCTTGACATCAAGCATTACCGATGACATGTTGATTCTAATACTTATCCCAGGCTACTCATACTTTACACGACATTAGATGACTCCCTTGGTAATTTGTTAGCCAAGATAATGATGAAGGGACGAAAATGCACTACCTCATCCATCATCTAATCCCTCGAGGCTAATTATCCACCCATTAAGATGCATTGTTTTAATCTTTGCATCCCAAAAGCTACACTACATGCTTCCTCATAAGGTTAAGTTAATCTCTAGGATCAATCTACTACCTATCTCATGACACGGTACACTATCAAGATGGTTGGCATGATAATTCATGAAACTCTCATAATTTTACATTACCATCGTACCCCTCCGTGCAATGAAAACATAAGCAGTAGAAAATTTCTTAGTAGCACACCCATTTCTTGCTGACTCTCCGTTTAGTGATGATCTCCCCGATGAATAAATCATGAACTTAGGGGATTCTAGCATTCACTACTTGGAGGTGTACTTTGATGGTGTGGCTTTCTCCCAAAGAGGAGATGAACAACAATCTACTATTCCAAAAGATTCAAGGATAAGAATAGTTCTCTTAACTCCAAAATGCGATGTGAAGAGATTCTCATATCTCAATCATTGCAACAACAAAGCTAAATATGAGGCTTTGATTATCGGTCTAGAGTAGTCGTTACTCTAAGCATCTAGAATATCAACATCTTCGGGGATTCTCAGCTAGTTATCAATGAAATCGTTGGGTCCTATAAGGTTATAAAGCCCAAGCTCATCATTTACAAGTACACCATGGATTTGTTGGCCCAAATCCTAGAGGTTACCATTTATAAGATTCCTTGAGGGGAGAATGCCATAGCGTATGCTTTAGACAATCTTTCCAAGGAGTTGGAATGTTCGAAGGATGAGTCCATATCAATAAAGATCCAAAATAGACAAGTCTTATCCCTTATTGATATTGAACTCATCATTAAAATACTCTTGAAGGATGTTTCATTGCCAAGAAGGATGAGGAGTTTGATTGGAGGCAACCATTCATGAATTACATAAATAAAGGCACAGTACCTTAGATGAAGCAGAGAGCCCTTTCCTACGCTCTTGTGGATGGTGTCTTATACCTGCGTCTTTCGATTATATGTGGTTATGTTATTTATACAAGAATGAAGCTCGTAAGATGATGAATGAGGTACACTTAGGATTATGTGGAGCCAACCAATTCAGTTTGAAGATGAAGCAAAGATCAAGAGATTAAGAAACTACTGGCCATTGATGATCAAAGATTCCATGGATATATAATGGCGAAATGTCAAATAGACATTGTGGTCCTACACCAACTGCCCAACATTCTACATCTTACATTGGCCTCTTGGTCATTTGAGTATTGGGGTACCGACATAGTGGGTCTGATTGATCCTATTTCTTCCAAGGGTCATTGATTCATCGTAGCTGCTACTGACTACTTTTCTAAATGGGTGAAGGTGATTTCACTCAGAGAGATCACAACTCAGCATGTGCTCTAGTTTTTTAGGAAACATATCATATATAGGTGTGGAGTGTCTCAATAAGTTATATCTGATAATGGTACTACATTCAAGAGCACCGAGATCAACAACTTTTCCCGGAGACGTAACATAGATTGAAGATATTCTTCCATCAACTACCCAAGGGAAAATGGCTTAGCTAAAGCCTTTAACAAAACTCTCTTCTAAATACTAAAGAAGACACTTGATAATAATAAGTGATAGTGGCATGACTATTTAGTTGATGCCTTGTTGGCCTACAACACCATATATGGAACTCCAACTCAGTCTAATCCTTTCTCCTTAGTTTATGGGTTTGAAGCCATTCTACCATTAAAAGTCCAACTCCCATCACTAAGCATAGATTTTGGTAGCAAGATCACAACAGAGCAGAACTCCAAGTTGCGATTAGAAGAGCTCAAAGGTTTGGAGGAGACACCTACTGAGCATGACAAAACCTCAAGTTGTAAAGCTAAAATGATTCAAGCTCACAAAAAGTTGGTCTCCTAGAGCTTTTGAGTAGGAGTTTTATTTTAGTTCTGAGGAGACTGATTGTTGCCCATCGTAAGATGAGAGGTAAGTTTGAACCCACTTGGGAAGGCCTTTTTTCCATAGAGAAGGCCTACCTAGGAGGATCTTATCAGCTTATTAATCATAAAGGAGAGTGCCCTAATGCTTCAAATTAATGAGCTCTACTTATTGAAATATTATAAATCATGTTTAAAAATATTTCTCATCAAAGAAAATTCTATTTTTGAATTCAATCTCTTTCATGTTAAAAGTATTCTTATTTGCGAACCTGCCACGATGTGTTTAGGGTAGGGTGTAAGGAACCCAAGTAGTGTCTTATCCTTCATCGACATAACACGAACACAAATTACACACAAACATATAAAACAAATACATATCTTTTGTCTCGGGCTACTTTGAGTTGAGATAACGCCCCCAACGACACTCACTCAGTAGCTGCTCTAGATCGGGCTGACGTGCTACCCTGCTAGTGTGTCTCCCTAGTGGTCTTCTTGCTTTAGAGGATGCAAGTTTTATACGCTTTCATCCTTACTTAGCCACTGCACACCTATGAGCACCTTATTAGTTTGGTAGGCCTTACTGCATTGTCGATAGGCTACCTCATGTTGGCTTCATTTAAGAGGATGTAAGTCTGCTAAACTTTCTTCTTGGATTAGCCTTCATGAACTTACTGGTATGAGTATATTTGAGGTTTAGGATAAGTCCTCTAGTGACTCATTCCCTCCGGACTGATCCAAGTCTAGGTCCAGTCCTTCCTTGGGGCTTCCCACTTAGTAGTCGCTCTAGGTCAGATAACATCTATTTCATCGATGATAAACTATCCCGATGATCAGTTTTGCTTGGAAAAGTTGTAAGCCTATACGCTTTCTTTCCAGATTGATCGTTGCACATTGATGGGGACCTTAGATTGGTTGGTTCTCACTATGCTGATGGATACACCACTCATGCTAAGAGATACATTGTAGGTTGTTTCGTTCTTGCACCTTAGGCTACACCACTCATGGAAGATGAAAGTCTGCTACACTTTCTCCTTGAGTTGGCCACCGTATAGCTATAGGTTTTCTTTTCCAGGGCTCAGGATAATGCCCCTAACAACACCTCCCATGTAGGCACTATATTTTGATCACATCCTTTGTGACCCCATTTAGACACTATCCAGTTACTATCAGATTGGCCAATTCCCCTTTCTTATTAACCACTCCTGTGGTTGGAGAATTTGTCTTGTGGATGTGCAGATTTTTCCTTGGTCCAGTAAATCTGAGATAGGTCAAGGCTGACATAGCCCCTTCTCAGTGTGGTCCCTCGCACACTAATAGGGTCCACATGGACATATAAATAAAATATATATTCACTTGTGGATTAGGAGGACACCCCTAGTGGTACCTTTTCCCAAGGAGGCATCTATCTTTAGGTGCAAAACTCCTATAGAATTTCGACTACTTTTGACTTGATTAGTCCCCAACAACATTCACTCAGTAGTCTCCCTAAGTCGGGTTATATTTGTTGCTACCTAGGTCACCCCAAGTTGTTCCCTTTAGAAGATGTAAGTCTACACCTTCTTCTTAACATAGCCATTTAACACTGAAAACCCCTTAGTTGGCTAGCTCTACCCCATGGAAAGTAGACTATCCCTTTGGATTTGTAATTTTGTAAGACAAGTCAATATATCCCATTATCAATGGGTCCATCGCCCATGGTCCATAAATTAAATCTATCAAATTTGACCAAGCTCACATCCCTAGTGGATATGCCCTTAATTCAAAATCAAACAAAACCAAATAAACCATATCAAATCAAATGAAATTAACATAAAATTAATCTTGAGTACTTTTGAATTGATATAAGTCTCCAATGACATTCACTCGGTAGTCGCCCCAGGTCAAGTTTGATTTATTATGCATCCAACAGGTCACCCAACGGTTGTTCCTTTTAAAAGATGTAAGTTTTCTATGCCTTCTTGTTAGCATAACCATTGCACAACGAAAGGCAACCCCTTAGATTGGCAAGCTCTACCCTGCAGTAGGTACACTCTCCCTTTGGATTTGTAAACCTGAGGTAGGTCAAGGTTGATATAGCCCCTTCTCAGTGGGTCCATCGCACATTGATAGGGTCCATACATTAACTCAGATTAAACCCAATCTAATTTTTTCAATGGAGTTAAATCACACCCTTCTCCCTAGTAGAGACCCAAATCATATATAAATATGTCAAGCAAATAAATCAAATTCAAAACCAACCTCTAGTGGATCAAATCAAACCAACTCCCCAGTAGATTCTAAATCAAAGAAATCCAAACTCTTATTCTCAACAAATACATCCCCAAAATAAATCTTTGAAATCAAACTCAAATCTAATCCCTAGCCGGCCAAACACGCTTCCCTGGAATGTTCATATACCATCCCAGTGGACTCGAGCCCATATATCTCAGCGGTGCCTCCACATCAATTAAAATAAAAAAATTAAAGTTGATTGATCTTAATCTATGGTGGATTATAGATTCTTATCCCCAACAGATCTTCTTTCCACAAATCATATAATCAAATCAAATTCAAACCTTATAGATTTTTTTTCTTTTATGCCCTTGGCATAGACCCCTCACATGTCATGTCCAATGCATGTGTAATCCCCTAGCGAATCTCCCTCGATGTCTTTGACATAAATTCTCATCAAATCTTATTTCTTCTCTAATGCACACCTTTAATACTTCAACCAAAATCCAAGCAATGTATTTGTTCAAATTACATCATCTTAACATTGTAACCAACATTTTATGATTTGGGATGGTGCAAGCTCAAACTAACAATACAATATCATGCTAAACATATTATAGTATGAATTAACATAATATATTATATTATAATATATGATGTTATATTATAATTTGCTTTAATATAATATATTTTCTAACATTACAGCTCTCTAGAATCACTTAAAAGGAACAAATAACAAAAAATTTTCAAAATATGAATAATGTTCATTTTGGATGTAAAATTGTTTTTTTTTTCTATTAGAAATGGTACAAAATTGCATATTGGTGTTGCTTCTTAATGTATGCCATGAATTTGGACAAAATCTTCCATCTCAACCTTCAAATTAATATTTTTGTTTGATTTGACATAATGTATTATACCAAAAGTAAAACATACTAAAATGTATAATAACATTTAGTACACACCACCACATTAATATATATGTGTAGTTATATTGTTATGTACATTATATTTTAATATGCATTCATATAATATATTATCTTACATTACACCTTAAAATGAATCACTTTAAGCAAAAAATTTATAAAATTTGGTTGAAAAATGAACATTTATTTTGGATGAAAAATTCCATTCTTTTGACTGAATGACACACCATAGCACACCCCCAATGATGTTCCATAAAGCTTACCTTAAATTTGGCCAAATCCCATCATCTGAGCCTATAAATTAGTATTTTATGAATTATACCAGTCCAAACTCTACTACATCATACTATAACAAACTAAAATATGCTAAACGATAAGTAGTAATACACAATAGTATGCTATAATGCATGATGCTACACTATGTTATGGCATCCTATATTATAATAAACTATGTCATATTATATTATATTATATTGCATATCATATCATAAAAGATTGATTAAGATAAAAACCATAAAATTAGTCTAAATAATAAAAAACTATATATTTTAGTCATATCACTTACATATTTTAAATTGAAATAATATATTATGATGCCATGGTCTACCTATTATGAATTTGGCCAAATACCACCATTTTAAAGTGTAAATGAACTTTTTTTTTATAAATAATAATTCTAGTGTATCATGCATTATTATAAAATACTAAAATAATTTAAAATGCATAGAATAATATATTATGATATATGATGCTATACTATGCTACAACATAAAATATTTATTTTGAACATAAAATCTTACATTTTAGAATACAAGTAGCATACCCTACAACCTAATTCCCACTTCAAATTTAACAAATTTCATCATCTAATTTATTAAATCAATATTTTTATGATTTATATTAATATAGACTATAGAGCACAATACCATAATATACTAAAACATTTCAAAACATCTTATAACATCCAAAAATTCACCACTACATGCTCAAATATATGTTACTACATTATACTATAATATATTATATTACAACATAATTTAGGGTTAGGGCTTAGGGTATTCAAATCTCTATTAGTCAACGAAAAGTCTCTTGAATACATTTTCATTTGCTACCATAACTATGTTAGGATTAGATCACTCTTTATATCTACTCCTAATTATATCTTTATTCAAGGTTGAGGGTTTAAGGTTAGATTAGGGTTTAGTTTAGTTTTAGGTTTAGGTTAGTTTGGTTTTATGGGTTAGGGTTTAGGTTTAGGTTTAGGGTTTAGGGTTTGGGATTTAGGGTTTAGGGTTTTAGTAGGGTTATAGGTTTTAAGGTTTAGGGTTTTTTTTAGGGTTTTAGGGTTTAGGGTTTAGGTTTAGGGCTTGGTTTAGTGTTTAAGGTTTATTGTTTTAGGGTTTAAGGTTTAAGGTTTAGGATTTGGATTTTAGGTTTAGTGTATATTTTTGAATTTAGGGTTTAGGGTTTAGGGTTTATGGTTTAGGGTTTAAGAATTTTTTTAATAGAGAACAAATTTAGATAGATCATTTCTTCTTTTCAATTTCATAAACCAAGTAGTACCCCAAGTTTTCTAAGATAAAAGTGATGACATAGATCAAAAATGAGCACCCATAGAGTAAATCAAAAGACCTAGATAAGTAGAACTATCTCTATTGTAAAGACAAAGTTCCATAAGTAGTAGATCGTATAGTCCATTCTTCAGTTTCTCTAGTTCCCATCAGAACCACCCCCGCCTCTCGAGTAGCAAAATATGCCATCATATCCTCTATCTCTCCCTCCACCACCACCATAATTGTAACCTCCATCACTCCTTTTGCCTCCATATACACCAGCACCTCCAGAACTCCCACCACCACTCCAATAACTGCCACCTCCGCCATCACCTCCACCGCCAGATCTAGACTGAGCCTAGTTGACGGTGATGTTCCCGCCATCAAGGTTTTGCCCATTATTAGGGTTTAGGGATTAGGGTTAGTTTAGGGTTTAGGGTTAGTTTGGGGTTTAGGGTTTAGGGTTATAAGTTTTAGGGTTTAGGGCTTAGGGTTTAGGGTTATAGGTTTTAAGGTTTAGGGTTTATGGATTATGGTTTTAGGGTTTAGCGTTTCGGGTTTAGGGTTTAGGGTTTAGTGTTTAGGGATTAGGTTTTAGAGTTTAGGGTTTTTTAGGTTTTGGGTTTAGGGTTGTAGGTTTAGGGTTGTATGTTTGGGATTTAGGGTTTAGGGTTAGTTTTAGGGTTTAGGGCTTAGTGATTAGGGTTTAGGTTTATTTAGTTTAATTTTGATTTATTTTAGTTTATTTTATTTATTTATTTTTATATAAGTTCATTTTTTATATTTATTTAATTTAGTTTATAAATTTTAGGTTTATTTATTTTAGTTTAGGTATTTTATTTTAGTTTATTTTTTAGGTTTAGGTTTAATTTTTAGATGAGTTTTATTTTTATTTTATTATTTAAGTTTTGGTTTTATTTTTTAATTTTAGGTTTATGTTTAAGTTTTTATTTTATTTCTTAGGTTTTGGTTTTAAGTTTTTATTTTAGGTTTATTTTTAGGTTTTATTTTTTAATTTACATTTAGGTTTAATTTTAGTTTAGTTTATTTTATTTAGTTTAGGTTTAAGTTTAAGTTTAAATTCTTTAGGTTAAGGTTTAGGTTTTATTTACTTTAGTTTAGGTTTAGGTTTATTTTATTTTGTTTATGTTATTTTTACTTCAAGTTTAGGTTATTTTAGTTTAGGGTGTAGGTTTTATTTTTTATTTATTTTTAGGTTTATTTTTTAAGTTTATGTTTTTATTTAGTTTTTATTTTATTTTATTTTAGGTTTCTTTTACTTTTAGTTTTTACTTTTTTAGGATTTTATTCTTAGGTTTAATTTATTTCTTAATTTAGGATTTATTTTATTTTATTTTAGTGTATTTTTTCTACCTTTTGAGGTTTAGGTTCAAGTTTTAGGTTTTATTTAGTTTATGTTTATTTTAGGGTTTAGGGTTTAGGGTTGATGGTTTTGGATTTTAGGCTTTTAGGGCTTAGGGTTTTAGGGTTTAGGGTTTAGGGCTAGGGTTTAGGGTTTAGGGTTTAGGGTTAGGGTTTAGGGGTTAGGTATAGGGTTTAGTTTTATGGTTTAGTTTTTGGTATGGTTAAAGATGTTTAGGATTTTTTTAGGGTTTATGGTTGTAGGTTTTAGGGTAGGTTTAAGGTTTAGGGTTTAGGGTTTAGGGTTTAGGGTTGTAGGTTTAGGGTTTAGGATTTAGTTTTTTTAAAAAAAATTAAGTAAATCGGTAGGTTAAAGTTTAGGGTTTATTTATTTTAGTTTATTTTATTTTACACTTTTTATTTAGGTTTATTTTTTTTCTTATTTAGTTTAGATTAATTATTTTAGTCTTATTTATTTTAGTTTAAGTTTTTTATTTCAGTTTATTTTTTAAGTTTATGTTTAGGTTTATGTATATTTTTAGTTTATTTTAATTATTATTTTATTTTGTAGATTTATGTTTTATTTTCTATATTTAGGTTTAGGTTTAGGTTTTTATTTTTTTTTAGGTTAAGGTTTTAGGTTTTTTATTTTAGATTTATTTTTAAGTTTTATTTTTTAGTTTAGGTTTTGGTTTATTTTTAGTTTATTTTATTTTATTTAGTTTAAAGTTTAGGTTTAGTTTTATGATTAGGTGTAGGTTTTATTTATTTTAGTTTAGTTTAATTTAGTTCAGGTTTAGGTTTATTTTACTTCATTTATTTTAGGTTTAGGTTTTTATTTTTTTTAGTTTATGGTTTAGGTTTTATTTTTTTGATTTTCGTTTTTATTTAGTTTTTATTTTATTTTATTTTAGGTTTATTTTATTTTTATTTTTCGTTTAGTTTTGATTTTATTTAGGTTTTTTATTTTTAAGTTTATTTTATTTTTTAGTTCAATTTATATTTTTAATTATTTTATTTTAGTTTAGTTTTTATTTTCTTAATTTATTTTATTTTTTTATTTTATTTAGGTTTAGGTTTAGGTTTCAATTTAGGTTTTTATTTTATTTTATTTTATTTATTTAAGTTTAGGTTTTTTATTTATTTTATTTTTATGTTTTTAAATTTAGGTTTAGGTTTTTAGGTTTTTAGGGTTTATTGTTTAAGGGTTTTAAGAATTAGAGTTTAGGGTTGTAAGTTTATGGTTCAGGGTTTAGGATTTAGGGTTAATTTTAGGGTTTAGTGTTTTGGGTTAGTGGTTATTTTATTTTATTTTTTATTTTGTTTTTTTAATTTTTTTTAAATTAAGTAAACTAGTAGGTTTAGGTTTATTTAGTTTATCTAGTTAAGTTTTTATTTACTTTAGTTTACTTTAATTTTTATTTTTATTTAGGTTTACTTTTATTTTTATATTTATTTAGTTTAGATTATTTAGAGCTTATTTATTTTAGTTTAGTATTTTTATATTAGTTTATTTTTTGGTTTAGGTTTAGGTTTAGGTTTATTTCTTGTTTAGTTTTATTTTTAATATATTTTTTAAGTTTAGGTTCTATTTTTTATTGTTAGGTTTAGGTTTAGGTTTTATTTTATTTTTTTAGGTTTAGGTTTTAGGTTTTTATTTTAGGCTATTTTTAAGTTTTACTTTTTAGTTTAGGTTTAGGTTAATTTTTAGTTTATTTTATTTTATTTGTGTTTAGATTTAGGTTTAGGTTTAAGTTTAGGTTTTATTTATTTTAGTTTAGTTTATTTTTGTTTAGGTTCAGGTTTATTTTATTTTTTATTTTAGGTTTAGGGTTTTTCCTTAGTTTAGGTTTTAGGTTTTATTTTTTATTTATTTTTGGGTTATATTTTTATTTTTTTTTAGGTTTAGGTTTTATTTAGTTTTATTTTATTTAGGTTTTCTATTTTTAGTTTAGTTTAAGTATTTATTTATTTTATTTTACTTTCATTTTATTTTTTTATTATTTTTTTTTTAAGGTTTAGGTTTAGGTTTTAGTTTAGGTTTTTATTTTGTTTTAGTTTAGGTTTTTTTATTGATTTTATTTTTTGGTTTTATTTAGTTTATGTTTAAATTTTTAAGCTTTTTAGGGTTCATGGTTTAGGGTTCAGGGTTTGGGGTTTAGGGTTGATGGTTAAGTGTTTAGGGTGGAGGTTTTATGGTTTGGGGTTTAAGTTTTAGGGTTTAGAGTTTAGAGTTTTTAAGGTTTAATGTTTAGGGTTGAGCGTTTAGGTTTTAGGTCTAGGGTTCAGGTTTTAGTTTAGGATTTATGGTTTTGTTTTTTTTATTTTAATAGGGAAAAATTTTAGATTAAACATTTCTTCTTTTTTATTTCATCAACCAAGTAACTCCCCAAGTTTTCTAAGACACAAGCGACGACATAGATAAAAAATGAGCACACATAGAGAAAAACCAAAGACATTGCTCTGTAAGCAGTAGATCAGATCGATCATTCTTCAGTTTTGCTAGTTCCCATCAAAACCACCCTGGCCTTTCAAGTAGTGGGATCCACCATCATATCCTCGATCTCTCCCTCTACCACCACGATGACTGTAACCTCTGTCGCTCCTCTTGCCTCCATGAGCACCACTACTCTGACCACCACTTTCATATCCACCAGCACCTCCAGATCCCCCACCACCACTGTGATAACTACCGCCTCCACTCGGATCTAGGCGAGCTGGTTGACTGCTATGTTCCCGTCAAGGTTCTACTCATTCTTAGGATTTAAGTTTAAGTTAAGGTTTACTAGGTTTTAAGGTTTAGGTTTATTTTAAAATTTATTTAGTTATTTTTGGTTTAGGTTAAGGGTTTATGGTTTAAGGTTAGGGTTTAGGGTTTAAGGTTTACGATGTAGGGTTTAGGGTTTTACGATCTTAGGGTTTATGCTTTTATGATTTAGGGTTTAGAGTTTAGGGTTTAGGGTTGTAGGTTTAGTGTTGTAGGTTTAGGTTTAGGGTTAGGATTTAGGGTTTAGGGTTTATGATTTAGGGTTTATGGTCTTTTTTAAAAAAAAATTAAGTAAACCAATAGTTTAGTTTATTTAGTTTATTTTTTATTTATTTTCATTTTTCTTACTTTTTATTTTGTTTTTAGTTTAGTTTATTTATTTTAGGTTTATTTAATTTAATTTAGGTTTTTTATTTTAGTTTGTCTTTTAGGTTTAAGTCTAGGTTTAGGTTTATTTTTTAGTTGAGTTTTATTTTTATTTAATTTTTATTTTTAGGTTTAGGCGTAGGTTTTTATTTTATTTTTTTAGTTTTAGATTTTAGGATTTTATTTTAGGTTTATTTTTAGGCTTTATTTTTTATTTTAGGTTTAGGTTTATTTTTAGTTTATTTTATTTTATTTAGTTTAGATTTAGATTTAGGTTTAATTGATTTTAAGTTTAGGCTTAGGTTTTATTTATTTTAGTTTAGGTTTAGGTTTATTTTATTTTTATTTTAGGTTTGATTTTTTTAGTTTAGAGTTTAGATTTTATTTGTTGTTTATTTTTAGGTTTATTTTTTTGGTTTAGGTTTTTATTTATTTTTTATTTTTTTTATTTTAGTTTTTTTTATTTTACATTTAGTTTTTATTTTATTGAGTTTTTTATTCTTAGGTTTATTTTTTTTTAATTTAGTTTAGGTTTTTCTTTATTTATTTTAGTTTAGTTTTTATTTTATTTTATTTTTATTTTTAGGTTTAGGTTTTTATTTTATTTTATTATTTTATTTTATTTAGGTTTAGGTTTCTTATTTATTTTATTTTTTAGGTTTTATTTAGTTTAAGTTTCTTCAGGTGTTTAGGGTTTAAGGTTTAGGATTTAGGGTTTTAGGGTTTAGGGTTTTAGGGTTTTAAAGTTAGGGTTAGGGTTTAGGATTTAGTGTTTAGTGTGTAGGCCTTAGGGCTAGTTTAAAGTTTAGGGCTTAGGGTTGTAGGTTCAGGGTTCAGGGTTTAGTGTTTAGGGTTAAGATTTTTTATTTAATCATTATTTTTATTTTTTTAAAATGAAGTAAACTAGTAGATTTAGGTTTATTTAGTTTATTTTTATTTATTTTAGATTTTTTATTTTTATTTAATTTATTTTAGGTTTATTTTTTTTAGTTTAGGTTTTTTATTTTAGTTTGTTTTTGTTTAGGTTTAGGTTTAGGTTTATTTTTTTTTAGTTTAATTTTTATTTTATTTTTTAGGTTTAGGTTTTATTTTATATTTTTATGTTTAGGTTTAGGATTTTATTTTATTTTCTTAAGTTTAAGTTTTTAGAGTTTTATTTTTGGTTTATTTTTAGGTTTTATTTTTTAGTTCATGTTTAGGTTTATTTTAGTTTATTTTATTATATTTAGGGTTTAGGTTTAGTTTATTTATTTTCATTTAGTTTATTTTATTTTTTATTTTATTTTAGGTTTTTTTTTAGTTTTGGTTTAGTTTTATTATTTATTTATTTTAGGTTTATTTTTTAGGTTTAGGTTTTTATTTAGTTTTTATTTTATTTTATTTTATGTATTTTTTATTTTTATGTAGTTTATTTTATTTTTTTTTAGATTTTAGGTTTTTTATTTTAGGTTTATTTTAGGCTTTATTTTTTATTTTAGGTTTAGGTTTATTTTTAGTTTATTTTATTTTATTTAGTTTAGATTTAGATTTAGGTTTAATTGATTTTAAGTTTAAGTTTGGGTTTTATTTATTTTAGTTTAGGTTTAGGTTTATTTTATTTTTATTTTAGGTTTGATTTTTAGTTTAGAGTTTAGATTTTATTTGTTGTTTATTTTAGGTTTATTTTTTTGGTTTAGGTTTTTATTTATTTTTTATTTTTTTTTATTTTAGTTTTTTTTATTTTACATTTAGTTTTTATTTTATTGAGTTTTTTTATTCTTAGGTTTATTTTTTTTTTAATTTAGTTTAGGTTTTTCTTTATTTATTTTAGTTTAGTTTTTATTTTATTTTATTTTGTTTTTATTTTTAGGTTTAGGTTTTTATTTTATTTTATTATTTTATTTTATTTAGGTTTAGGTTTCTTATTTATTTTATTTTTAGGTTTTATTTAGTTTAAGTTTAGCTTTTCAAGTGTTTAGGGTTTAAGGTTTAGTATTTAGGATTTTAGGGTTTTTTTTAGGGTTTAGGGTTTAAGTTAGGGTTAGGGTTTAGGATTTAGTGTGTTTAGTGTGTAGGGCTATTTTTAAAGTTAGGGCTTAGGGTTGTAGGTCTGGGGTTGTGGTTTAGTGTTTAGGGTTAAGATTTTATTTAATCATTATTTTTTATTTTTAAAATGAAGTAAACAAGTAGATTTAGGTTTATTTAGTTTATTTTATTTATTTTAGATTTTTTATTTTATTTAATTTATTTTAGGTTTATTTTTTTTTTAGTTTAGGTTTTTATTTTAGTTTGTTTTTATGTTTAGGTTTGATTTAGGTTTATTTTTAGTTTAGTTTAATTTTATTTTATTTTTAGGTTTAGGTTTTATTTTATGTTTAGTTTTAGGATTTTATTTTATTTTCTTAAGTTTAAGTTTTTTAGAGTTTATTTTTTGGTTTATTTTAGGTTTTATTTTTAGTTCATGTTTAGGTTTATTTTAGTTTATTTTATTATATTTAGGGTTTAGGTTTAAGTTTAGGTCTTATTTATTTTCATTTAGTTTATTTTATTTTTATTTTGGGTTTAGGTTTTTTTTAGTTTACGGTTTAGTTTTTATTATTTATTTATTTTTAGGTTTATTTTTTAGGTTTAGGTTTTTATTTAGTTTTTATTTTATTTTATTTTATGTATTTTTTATTTTTATGTTAGCTGTAGTTTTTATTTTATTTTTTTAGTTTTAGATTTTAGGTTTTTATTTTAGGTTTATTTTTAGGCTTTATTTTTTATTTTAGGTTTAGGTTTATTTTAGTTTATTTTATTTTATTTAGTTTAGATTTAGATTTAGGTTTAATTGATTTTAAGTTTTAGGTTTTATTTATTTTAGTTAGGTTTAGGTTTATTTTATTTTATTTTAGGTTTGATTTTTTTTAGTTTAGAGTTTAGATTTTATTTGTTGTTTATTTTTAGGTTTATTTTTTTGGTTTAGGTTTTATTTATTTTTATTTTATTTTATTTTAGTTTTTTTTTTTATTTACATTTAGTTTATTTTATTAGTTTTTTTTCTTAGGTTTATTTTTTTTAATTTAGTTTAGGTTTTTTTATTTATTTTAGTTTAGTTTTATTTTATTTTTGTTTTTATTTTTTAGGTTTAGGTTTTATTTATTTTAAGTTTTATTTTAAGGATTTTTATTTAGGTTTAGGTTTCTTATTTATTTTATTTTTAGGTTTATTTATTTAGTTTAAGTTTAGTTTTTTTGTTTTAGGTTTAGGATTTGTTTTAGGGTTTAGGGTTTTAGGGTTTAGGGTTTAAAGTTAGGTTAGGGTTTAGGATTTATGTTTAGGTGTAGGCTTAGGGCTAGTTTAAAGTTTTTAGGTTGTAGGTTCAGGTTTATTTAGTGTTAGGGTTAAGATTTTTATTTAATCATTATTTTTATTTTTTTAAAATGAAGTAAACTAGTAGATTTAGGTTTATTTAGTTTATTTTATTTATTTTAGATTTTTTATTTTATTTAATTTATTTTAGGTTTATTTTTTTAGTTTAGGTTTTTTATTTAGTTTTTTTAGGTTTAGGTTTAGGTTTATTTTTTAGTTTAGTTTAATTTTTATTTTATTTTTTAGGTTTAGGTTTTATTTTTTATATTTTTATGTTTAGGTTTAGGATTTTATTTTATTTTCTTAAGTTTAAGTTTTTAGAGTTTTATTTTTGGTTTATTTTTAGGTTTTATGTTTTAGTTCATGTTTAGGTTTATTTTTAGTTTATTTTATTATATTTAGGGTTTAGGTTTAAGTTTAGGTCTTATTTATTTTCATTTAGTTTATTTTATTTTTATTTTGGGTTTAGGTTTTTTTTAGTTTACGGTTTAGTTTTTATTATTTATTTATTTTTAGGTTTATTTTTTAGGTTTAGGTTTTTATTTAGTTTTTATTTTATTTTATTATTTATTTATTTTTATTCTTACATTTTGGTTTAGGTCTTTATTTTATTTTTTTAGGTTTAGGTTTTCAATTTTTATTTTTGGTTTATTTTTTTGTTTTATTTTTTGGTTTAGGTTTAGGTTTATTTTTAGTTTATTTTATTTTATTTAGTTTAAGGTTTAGATTTAGTTTAGTTTAGGTTTAGGTTTATTTTATTTTTAATTTAGGTTAAGTTTTTATTTTTATTTTAGTGTTTGGGTTTTATTTTCTTTTTATTTGTAGGTTTTATTTTTTAAGTTCATTTTCTAGGTTCAGTTTTTTTTTATTTTAGGTTTATTTTATATTTATTTTATGTTTAATTTTTATTTTATTATATTTTTTATTCTTAGATTTATTTTATTTTTTGTTTAGTTTAGATTTTTATTTATTTTATTTTAGTTTATTTTTATTTTTATTTTATTTTATTTTTAGGTTTAGGTTTTTTTTTATTTTATTTTTAGGTTTTATTTACTTGGTTTAGGTTTTAGGTTTTTTATGGTTTAGGTTTAGGGTTTTGGGTTTAGGGTTTAGGATTTAGGGTTGATAGTTTAGGGTTGTAGGTAGGGTTTAGGGTTTGGAGTTTAGGGTTTAGGGTTTAGGGTTTAGGATTTAGGGTTTACTATTTAGGGTTAATGTTTTTTTTAAAAAGATTATGTAAACCAGTAGGTTTAAGTTTATTTAGTTTACCTTTTATTTATTTTTGTTTATTTTATTTTGGTTTTTTTTAATTTAGTTAAGTTTAATTTTTTTCAAGTTTTTTTTATTATAGTTTAGGTTTTTACTATTTTATTTTATTTTTTGGTTTAGGTTTAAGCTTTTTTTATTTATTTTTAGGTTTATTTTATTTTTATTTTACTAATAGTTTTTATTTTGTTTAGATTTTTTCTTTTTAGGTTTATTTTATTTTTTAGTTTAGTTTAGATTTTTATTTTTTTAATTTAGTTTTTATATTTTATTTTATATTCTTTTTACATTTAGGTTTAGGTTTAGGGTTAGGTTGATGTTTTGTTTTTAGTTTAGGTTATTATTTTATTTTTATTTTATTTAGGTTTAGGTTTTCTTATTTATTATAATTTTAGGTTTTATTTAGTGCTCAATTTTAGGTTTTAAGGTTTAGGTTTAATGTTTGGGGTTTGTTTTAGGGTTTAGGGTTTATGGTTATTTTTAGGTTTAGTAGTTTAGGGTTTTTTTAGGGTTTGTAGGGTTTAGGTTCTTTTTAGGTTTTGTGGTTCTGTGGTTTAGGTTTAGGGTTGTAGGTTTTAGGGTTTAGGGTTTAGGGTTTAGGGTTATGGTTTTTTATTTTTTTTATTTTTTTAAATTAAGTAAACTAGTTCATTTAGGTTTATTTAGTTTAAATTTTATTTATTTTAGTTTAATTTTGTTTATTATTTTGTTTAGGTTTATTTTATTTTTATTTAGTTTAGTTTATTTATGGATTGTAATTTTAGTTGTAGAAGTTATTGAGATAGACATTAGGTGAACAAATTATTAAAAAAGAGTTAGCATTTTAGATATTTAGGCTCTATTGCTCAAAAAGATCGTGAAATAGATGGAGATGTTATTTGTAGAATTCAAGTTGGATGGTTGATTTGGAGGAATGCATCTATTTATCGTATGATAGAAAAGTAATTAATCTTAAAGAAAAATTTTATAAGATGGTGGTAAGAGCAATGATTTATCGTGAATGTTGGCCAAAAAGAGAAGCATGAGACTAGGTTAAGTGTTGCAGAGATGAGGATGCTCAAGTGGATTAGTGGCTTTACTCTTAGAGATAAAATGTTAAATGTGTATGTTCGAGAAAAAGTTAGAGTAGCTTTAGTGGCAGATAAAATTAGAGAGAGTCGCTTTAGATGGTTTGGCCACTTAAAGCATCGGCCATTAAATGACCCAGTTAGAAGAGTAGATGCATTAGAATTGCCTTATGTTACCAAAGGTAGAGGTAGACCTAAAAAGACATGGTTAAGATGTATAAAAAATGACCTTAGTATACTTGAATTGAATGAAAATCGACACATACATTAACAGACTAAGGATTCATGTAACCTAACCCCTTAGTGGGATAATGGCTTGTTGTTGTTGTAGTTTAGTTTATTTTTTTTAAGTTTATTTATTTTACTTTAGGTTTTTTATTTTAGTTTATTTTTTAGGTTTAGGTTTAGGTTTTAAATTTTATTTTTAGGTTTAGGTTTAGGTTTTTATTTTATTTATTTTAGGTTTAGGTTTTAGGTTTTATTTTAGGTTAATTTTAGGTTTTATTTTTAGTTTAGGTATACAATTTTAGTTTATATTATTTTATTTAGGGTTTATGTTTAGTTTATTTTAGGTTTAGGTTTAGGTTTTATTTATTTTAGTTTAGTTTAGTTTATTTTAGTTTAGGTTTAGGTTTATTTTAATTTTATTTTAGGTTTAGGGTCTAAGTTTTATGATTTTTTTTATTTTTAGGTTTAATCTTTAGGTTTAGGTTTTTATTTAGTTTTTATTCTATTTTATTTTATGTTTATCTTTTATTTTATGTTTAATTTTTATTTATTTATTTTTTTTATTTTTTTTAGTTTAGTTTTGTTTATTATTTATTTTATTCTAGTTTAGTTTATTTTATTTTATTTTCTTTTATTAGGTTTAAGTTTAGGTTTAAGTTTAGGTTTATGTTTTAGTTTAGGTTTTATTTTATTTTATTTTGGTTTTTTTTATTTTATTTTATTTTAAGTTTTATTTAGTTTAGGTTTATGTTTTTTAGCATTTTAAGGTTTAGGGTTTAAGGATAGTGAGGGTTTTGGTTTTAGGGTTTAGGGTTTGGAGTTTAGGGTTTATGGTTTAGGGTTTAGGGTTTAGGATTTTGGGTAGTTTTAGGTTTAGGTTTAGGTTTTAGGTTTAGGGTTTAGGTTTTATGGTTTAGGGTTTGTTGAGGGTTTAGGTTTTAGGTATGGGTTTAGGTTTTAGTTTATTATTTAGGGTTTTGGTTTTTTTAATAAAGAACAAATTTAGATTCAACATTTCTTCTTTTGTTTTCATCAACCAACTAACACACCAAGTTCTAAGACACAAGATGGCATAGTAAGAATGAGCACGATGGAGAAATCAAAACCCTAGATAACTCTAACCATCTCTACTATAAAGACATAATTCCATAAGTGGGGATTGAGTTAACCGTTTCTTCGCTTTCTCCCCATCAAGTACCCTGGCCTCTCGAGTAGTGGGATCCACCATCATATCTATGTTCTCTCCATCCGCCACCATTATGGTTGTAACCTCTGTCACTCTTCTTGCCTCCATAACCACCACTGCTCTGACCACCACCTCCAGATCCCCCACAACCACTGTGATAACCATCGCCTCCGCCATCTCCTCCACCTCTAGATCTAAACTGAGCTTAGTTGATGGTGATGTTCCTGCCGTCAAGGTTCTTCCCATTCTTCGGGTTTAGTTTAGGTTTAGGGTTATTAGGTTTTAGGGTTTAGGTTTATTTTTTAATTTATTTAGTTACTTTAGGTTAAGGTTTAGGGTTTGGGGTTTAGGGTTTAGGGCTTAGGGTGAGGATTTACAGTTTAGGGTTTAAAGTTTAAGGTTTAGGGTGTAGGGTTTAGGGTTTAGGGTTTAGAATTAGGGTTTAGGGTTTAAGGTTTAGTGTTTAGGATTTTTTAATGTTTAGATTTTGTGAGGGTTTGTGTTTAGGTTTGTGTTTTAGGATTTATGGTTTGGGGTAGTGTTTTAGGTTTTTTATGACTTGGGTGGGGTCTAGGGTTTACTGGTTTAGGTCTGTGGGTCTGGTTAGTTTAGGGTTTAGGGTTTTTTTGAGTTTAGCATTTAGGGTTTAGGGTTTAGGGTTTTTTTAATTAGGTAAACCTATAGATTTATGCTTATTTAGTTTATTTATTTATTAATTTTAGCTTATCTTATTTTATTTTTATTTATATTTATTTTTTTATTTAATTTAGTTTATTTATTTTAGATTAGGTTTATTATTTAAGTTTATTTTTAGGTTTAGTTTTTATGTTTATTTTTATTTTAGTTTTATTTTTAGTTTTTTTAGGTGATTGTTTTATTTTTTATTTTTTAGGTTCTTTAGGTTTTATTTTATTTTTTAGGTTTAGGTTTTAAATTTTAATTTAGGTTTATTTTTTAGGTTTTATTTTCAGTTTAGTTTTATGCTTACTTTTAGTATTTTATTTAGTTTAGTTTAGGTTTAGGTTTAGTTTTAGTTTATTTTAAGTTTAGGCTTAGGTTTTAATTCTTTTAGTTTAGGTATAGGTTTATTTTATTTTATTTATTTTAGGTTTAGGTTTATTTTTTAGGTTTCTATTTTTATTTAGTTTTTATTTTATTTTATTTTAGTTTTATTTTATTTTTGTTTTACATCTAGTTTTTATTTTATTTTTTGTTTATTCTATTTTTTAATTTATTTTAGATATTTATTTAATTTATTTTAGTTTATTTTTTTATTTTATTTTTAGGTTTAGGTTTAAGTTTTTGTTTAGGTTTTTATTTTATTTATTTTATTTTGGTTTAGGTTTCTTTATTTATTTTATTTTTAGGTTTTATTTAGTTTAGGTTTAGGAATTTATGTTTTTAGGGTTTAGGGTTTGGGGTTTAGGGCTTAGGGTTGTAGGTTTTAAGGTTTACAATTAGATTTAGGGTTTGGTTTAGGGTTTAGTGTTTAAGGTTTAGGGTTTAAGATTTAGGGTTTATGTTTTGGGTTTAGGTCTTAGAGTTTATGATTTTTTTTATTTTTTCATTTAGGATTTAGGGTTTAGAATTTAGGGTTTAGGGTTTTTTAGGGTTTAGGGTTTAGGGTTTAAGGTTTAGGTTTTTGATTTAGGGTTCAAGTTTTAGTTTAGTGTTTAGGGTTTTTTGTTTTTTTATTTAACAGAGAATAAATTCAGATTCAACATTACTTTTTTTCGATTTCATCAACCAAGTAACACACCAAGTTTTCTAAGACAAGTGATGACATAGATAAAAAATGAGCACACTTAGAGCAAATCAAAAACCTTAGATAACTAGAACCATCTCTACTATAAAGATAATTCTATAAGCATCAGATCAGATTGACTGTTCTTCAATTTCTCTAGTTCCCATCAGAACCACCCCGGTCTCTCGAGTAGCGGGATCTACCATCATATCCCTAATCTCTCCCTTCACCACCACCACGGCTATTACCTATGTCGCTCCTCCCGCCTTCATAACCACCACTACTCTGACCACCGGCACCTCTAGATTCCTTGCCACCACTTTGATAAATGCCACCTCCCTCCCGCTCAGATCCAAATGTAGTTTGATGGTGATGTTCCATCAAGGTTCTTCCCATTCATGGTTTATAGTTTAGTTTAAGTTTTGGTTTAGTTTATTTTTTATTTTGTTTGTTACTTTATTTAGTGTGGTTAGGTTTAGGGTTTGGGGTTTAGGGCTTGTGGTGTGGTGTTTAGGGTTTAGTTTTTATGGTTTATGCTTTTAGGGTTTAGATTTAAAATTTGGGTTTAGTTTAAGGCTCAGGATTGGATTTTATGGTTTTGTTATAGTGTTAAGTCAGGGTTTAGTGTAGGGTTAAGTTTAGGTTTGGTAGGGTTTAAATGGTATGATTTTTTAGGCTCAGGGTTTGGTTTAGGGTTTAGAATCAGAGTTTAGGGTTTAAAGTATGCTTAGTGGTTTAGAATCAGGGTAGGTTTTTTATGGCCTAGGGTCAGGTTTAAGATTTAGTTTAGGGTTTAAGGTACATGCTGGGTTTAGGGTCAATAGGGTAGGGTCAGTGGAGTTTAGTGTTTTTTGAGCCAAGATTTAGGGTTTAGGGATGATATTTTAAATTAAGCAAACTAGCAGTTTAGGTTTATTTAGTTTTTTTATTTGTTTTATTTTATTTTATTTTTATTTTTATTTAAGATTATTTTTAGTTTTATTTAGTTTAGTTTATTTATTTTAGGTTTTATTTCTTTTGTTTAGGTTTTCATTTTTGTTTATTTTTTAAATTTAGGTTTAGGTTTATGTTTATTTTATACTTTTGTTTTATTTTTATTATATTTTTTAGGTTTTGATTTTATTATTTATTTTTAGGTTTAAGTTTAGGTTTTTATTTTATTTATTTAGGTTTTAGGTTTTTATTTTAGGTTTATTTTTAGGTTTTATTTTTTAGTTTAACATTAGGTTTATTTTTTGTTTATTTTATTTTATTTAGTTTCAGTTTATGTTTAGGTTTAGATTATTTTAGTTTTAGGTTTATATTTTATTTATTTTAGTTTAGTTTATTTTAGTTTAGATTTAGGTTTATTTTATTTTGTTTATTTTAGTTTAGGTTTTTTAGTTTTAGGTTTTATTTTTATTAATTTATAGGTTTTTATGTTTAGGTATTTATTTATTTTATTTTATTTTATTTTAGGTTTATTTTTTTTTATTTTATCTAAGTTTTATTTTAGGTTTATTTTTTTTAGTTTAGTCTAAGTTTTATTTATTTTATTTTAGTTTAGTTTTATTTTTTTATTTTTTTTATTTTATTTTATTTTAGGCATATTTTTATGTTTAGGTTTAGGTTTAGTTTATTTTAGTTTATGTTTTATTTTATTTGATTATTTATTTTATTTAGGTATGTTTCTTAATTTATTTTATTTTAGGTTTATTTTTGCCAGTTTGATTTTTAGGTTTTAGGGTTTAGGGTTTAGGGATGGGGTTTGGGGTTTGGTTTAGGGTATTTTAGTGTTTATGGGTTTAATTAGGGTTTAGGGTTTGTGGTTTAGGGTTAGTTTAAGGTTTAAGGTTTAGGGTTTATGTTTTTATTTTATCTCAGATTTTATGGTTTATTTTTAGGGATTAAGGTTGAGGGTTAGTTTATGATTTAGGGTTTTGGGCTTAAATTGAACCAGGGGTTTAGATTTATTTATTTATTTATATATTTAGTTTATTTTACTTTTAGTTTTATTTTTTTTATTTTTTTTATTCATTTTATTTTTGAGGTTAGTTTATTTTCATTTATTTTAGTTTAGTTTTATTTTTTTATTTAGGATTTAGGGTTTAGGATTTGTGGTTAGGGTTTTAGCCTAGTCTTAGTTTAGGGTTTAGGATTTAGGTTTAGTTTTGTTTTAAGGTCAGCTTTAGGGTTTAGGATTTAGGGTTTTAAGCTTTAGGGTTTTTAGGGTTTTTAGGTTTAGGGTTTTTAGTGTTGTAGGAAAGGTTTAGGTTAGTAGGTTTAGGGTTTAGGGTTTATGATTTAGGGTTTAGGGTTTAAAGTTTTTTTTTTTAAATTAAGTAAACTTGTGGGTTTAGGCTTTTTTTCAGTTATTTTATATTTTGATTTAGGTTTTTTATTACTTTCTACCTTTGCTGGTCCCAAGTCTAGATGTGAAAAGTGGAGGGTTAAGATATGTAGTCGAAAAAAACTTGTCGAAATAATCATGACATGAATCATTTAAATAAAATCACTGTGTTAATGCTAGCCCTGGAAGTGACGCGATGGCTTGAATACAATGAAAATTGTCCAAGGGCCACTGCATCGATGCCCAGGTGCAGTGTTAAAAAATCAAGGGTTCTAACATTATGGATGGATGCGGGCAAAGAAGTTAGTCCATGAAACTATAATTAGGTTAGGATCTTAGAATAGAGGTACTTTTACAGGTAAATTAATGGAATTAATAGATAATATGGTTCATAGAAAGATAAATAGTTTATGTGTTCAAGAAACTAAATGGGTTGGGGTGAAGTCCAAGGAGATTGATAGTTTAGGTTTCAAACTTTGGTATTCAGGTAGAAGTTGAACTAAAAATGGTGTAGGTGTGATTATAGATAAAAGTTTGAAGGATAATGTTATAAATATTAATAGATGTGGAGATAGAATTATAGCTTTAAAGATTATTGTTGATACTAAGATTATCAATGTTATAAGTGTTTATGCTCCTCAAGTAGGTTTGGATGTAAGCTCAAAAGAAAAATTTTGGAATGAATTAGAGGGATTAATACAAAAGATACCTCTAGAAAAAAAAAAGTATTTATTGGAGGAGATTTAAATGGACATGTTGGTAGAGAAAAAGATTTTAAAAGTATTCATGGTGGTTATGGATTTGGAGTGACTAATGAAGAAGGTAGGACTATATTATATTTTGCCTTAGCTTATGATTTTGTAGTTGCTAATGCTTTATTTAAAAAAAGAGATGAACATATTATTACTTATAAAAATGGATCTATTAAAACACAAATTGATTATTTTCTGATAAGAAAAATAGATCGTTTAGATTGTAAAGATTGTAAGGTCATTCCATGTGAAAGTTTAAGTACCCAACATCGATTGTTAGTTTTAGATTTTAAGATAAAAGATTGTAAGAGGAAAAATAAATCAAATTATTGTCCTAGGATTAGATGGGGACACATAAAGAACACAAATAAAATTGTTTTTAAGACCAAGCTATAAGAGCTTAGAATTTGGGATGTTCATAAAGAAGCTAATGTTATGTGGAAAAAAGGAGCAAGTGAAATTAAGCAAGTTGCTAAAAATTTGTTGGGAGAATCAAAAGTAAAAACTTCTTTTTAATAACAATAGTTGGTGGTGGAGTCAGAGTGTGCAAGAAAAGATAAGAAATAAGAAGCATTGTTATAAAACTTGGTTAAGATGTAAAAACTCAGAGAATTGGGAAATATATAATGTGGCCTGTAGAGATTATGAGAAAGTAATATATGATGCAAAAAATTTAGCTTTTAGTGATTTATACAATAGATTAGATACCAAAGAAGGTGAAAGATGTATGTATAAGTTAGCCAACCAAAGAGATAAGAGAGGTAAAGACCTAGTTCAACTGAGATGTATTAAGGATGAAAATAATAAAGTGCTTTTCTTAGAAAAGGATATTGACAATAGGTGGATGAGGTATTTTGATAAACTTTTCAATGAAGGATCTGAAAGTACGATTGATTTTAGCAACCTTGATACCCTAAACAAAAAATAGAGAATTTTATTTTATCATCATATTAGTATATTTGAAGGTAGAGAAGCTTTAAAGAAAATGAAATGTTGAAAAATAGTAGAACCTGATGATATTCTAATAGAAGTGTGAAAACATTTAGGAGATCAATGAAATTTCTTGGCTTACAAATCTTAAAGTTATTTTAAAGACTAAAAGATGTCGATGAGTGTAGAAAGAGTGTGTTAGTTCCTATATTTAAGAATAAAGGTGATGCACAAGAGTGTGCTAATTATAGAGGAATTAAGTTAATGTGTCATACATTAAAATTGTGGGAGACAGTAATTGAGCAAAGGTTACGATGTGATACAAAAGTTTCTCACAATCAGTTTGGTTTCATGCTAGGTAGATCTACTATGGATGCTATACATTTGTTAAGAGGTTTGATAGAGAAGTATAGACAAAGTAAGGAGGATCTACATATGATAATTATTGATTTAGAGAAAGCTTATGATAAAGTTTTAAGAGATGTTCTTTGGAGAGTTCTAGAATAGAAAGAAGATAATATTGGTCATATTTAAGTAATTAAAGATATGTATACTAGAGCTGTTATTTGTGCCCAAACACAAGGAGGATTAACAAAATATTTTCCTATTGTTGTTGGATTTCATCAAGAATCAACTTTAAGCCCTCATCTTTTTTTTACTTTAGCTATGGATGTTTCTTACTAGGCATTTACATGAAGATGTACCTTGGTGTATGCTTTTTTCTGATGACATCCTTCTTGTTGATAAGACTAGAGAGGGAGTCCAAGAGAAAATTGAATTATGGAGGTCAACTTTAGAGTCCAAAGGTTTTCATTTAAGCAAATCTAAAATAGAATATATGGAGTGTAATTTTAGTTGTAGAAGTTCTAGTGGTAGTGTTGTGACATTTGGTGAACAAATCTTTAATAAGAGTGAACGATTTAAATATTTAGGCTCTATTGTTCAAAATGATGGTAAAATAGATAGAGATATTATTAGTAGAATTTAAGTTTGATGGTTGAAGTGGAGGAATGAATCTGGCTTATTGTGTGATAGAAAAGTTCCACTTAAACATAAGGAAAATTTTTATAAGATGGTGGTAAGACCTGCAATGACTTATGGTGCAGAATGTTGGCCAACAAAAGAGAAGCATAAGACTAAGTTAAGTGTTATAGAGATGAGGATGCTCAGGTGGATGAGTGGCTTTACTCTTCCGGAGATAAAATGCAAAATGAGTATGTTCGAGAAAAAGTTGAGTAGCTCCAAAGGGCGATAAGAAGAGAGTCACCTTAGATGGTTTGGCCACATAAAGCGTCGACCATCCGATGACCTGCTTAGGAGAGTAGATGCATTAGATTTTCCTTATGTTAAGAAAGGTAGAGGTAGACCTAAAAAGACTTAGTTAAGATGTATAAAGATGACCTTAGTATACTTGAATTATATGAGAATTTGACACATGATAGGACAAAATGGAGACGAAGGATTCATGTAGCCGATCCCACTTAGTGGGATAAAGGCTTGTTGTTGTTGGTGTTCTTGTTGTGGGTTTATTATTATTTTTAATTTAGCTTAGTTTATTTATTTTAGGTTTATTTATTTTTATTTATTAGTTTATTTTTTAGGTATAGGTTTAGGTTTAGGTTTATTTTTTAGTTAAGATTTATTTTTATTTTATTTTACAGGTTTAGGTTTTATTTTTTATTTTAAGGTCTAGGTTTAGGTTTTTATTTTATTTTTTTAGGTTAAGGTTTTAGGTTTTTAGTTTAGGTTTATTTTTTGGTTTTATTTTTTAGTATAGGTTTAGGTTTATTTTTACTTTATTAAATTTTATTTTGTTTAGTTTAGGTTTAGGTTTAGTTTATTTTAGGTTTAGGTTTTATTTATTTTAGTTTAGTTTATTTTAGTTTAGGTTTATGTTTATTTTATTTTATGTATTTTCTTTTTAGTTTTCATTAAGTTTTTATTTTTAGTTTAGGATTTGAGTTTTATTTTTTATTTATTTTTAGATTTTATTTTTAGGTTTATTTTTTTGGTTTAGGTTTATATATTATTTTTATTTAGTTTTATTTTAGGTTTATTTTATTTTTATTTTACATTTAGTTTTTATTTTATTTAGGTTTTTTATTCTTAGTTTTTTTATTGTACATTTAGTTTTTATTTTATTTAGGTTTTTTATTCTTAGGTTTTCTTTATTTTTTAGTTTCATTTAGGTTTTTAATTATTTTATTTTTGTGTATTTTGATTTTATTTTATTTTATTTATTTTTAAGTTTAAGTTTATGTTTTAGTTTAAATTTTTATTATATTATATTTTATTATTTTATTTAAGTTTAGTTTTTTTTTTAGGTTTTATTTACTTTTGTGATCATGTCTTAGGTTTAGGTTTTTAGGGCTCAGTATTTTAGGGTTGTTAGGGCCCAGGGTTTGGTCAGGGCTCAGGGCCAGGTTTAAGAGTTTAGTGCTCAGTTTAGGGCCTACTGCCAGGGTGGTTGATCTTGGCTCAGCCTGTGTAAGATTTATTTACTTAGCTTTAGTTTCTGGCCTGGTAGTGTTAGGATCTAGGGCCCAGTGTTTAGTGCACTGGTTTTGGTTTAGGGCCTGGTCAATACGTTTAGGTCACTTAGGCTCAGGTCAATAGTTTAGGATTCCAGATTAGATTGGGTCAGTTTAGGATCTTAGTCTGGGCCTGGGCCTGGGGTCATTTCAGGGCCCAGGTCAGTTAGGGTCATGGTTTAGGGCCTAGGGTCAGGCCTGTGGTCAGTTTTAGGGCCTGTGGTCAGTGGCCAGTGGTAGTGTCACCAGCCTTTTATGGCTCAGTGGTTTGTGGAGGTTTTAGTTTAGTTTAGTTTAGGTTTAGTTTAGCATCATTTTTGGGTATTTTATTTATTTTAATCTTCTTTAAATTAAGCAAACCGCTGTTTATATTTTAGTTTAATTTTTATTTTGGTGTATTTCAATTTATTTTGATTTAGCTTTTTATTTTATTTTATTTTAGTTTATTTATTTTAGTTTAGTTTTATTTTATTTTATTTTAGGTTTAGGTTTAGGTTTAGTTTATTTTAGTTTAGTTTTATTTTTATTTTATTTTTTAGGTTTGGTTTTATTTTATTTCAGTTTAGTTTAGGACTTTATTTTATTTTTTTTTAGGTTTAGGTTTTAGGTTTTATTTTCCCATTTTAAGTTTTATTTTATTTAGTTTAGGGTTTAGGTTTTATTTATTTTATGTTTAATTTTAGGTTTTATTTATTTTAATTTAATTTTTTTTCATTTTGGTTTAGATTTATTTTATTTTTATTTTAGGTTTAGTTTTTTTAAGTTTATGGTTTAAGTTTCTTTTATTTATTTTTAGGTTTATTATTAGGTTTTATTTAGGTTTAAGTTTTATTTAGTTTTAAATTTATTTTATTTTTTTAGTTTATTTTCTTAAGGTTGTATTTAGGGTTCTGAGTTAGGTTTAAGGGTTTAGGATTTAGAGTTTACGATTTTGGGTTTTAGGGTTTTGGGTTTAGGATTTAGGGATTGTACGGTTTAGGCTTTAGGGTTGAGGGTTTAGATTTTAGTCAAGGGTTCAAGTTTTTTTTTTTTTTGGGGAATTAAGGAAAATTTATTGCCACAAAGAAAAGGTACAAAGTCTATAGAGGGGACAAATCTCTTAGCGAATGCTCAAAGATCTACAAAAAGTCTTAAGGGGATTAGCCTTATAAATGGATAATGAAAGTAAGCTAATAAGAAAAGAAATAGAGATCCACCAAAATATTCCTTGAAATCAGTAGCAACCTTCATCTGCTCCTTTTGAAACCAGCACAACACAGCAGCAAAAGTCTCCCAACCTATACCAGAGATCTACAACAAGCTTATAAATGGATGAGTACATATAATGAAATAGTTAATTAAGTGTAAAATATAAGAGCAGAAAGAAGTAAAATGATGAAGAAAAGGCTCACGCTTAGTTATAATCATCTTAAGGAGCAGCACCATATGTAAGCATCCAAACTTCAAGTGGAGGGTTACAATTACATATAGCACTACCAGCCAAAAGGAGTGGGAAACATAAAGGCCGTCATTGCCAGCATACCTCTTATAGCACTTTATCCAATGATGATCATCGCACAAACCTGCATAAAACTTCAAGCAACAAATATAACCACAAAATTTCCAGCAGTTAGATATATTAAACTCAGCAAAGCAGATAAGGAGGTAACCCATTAAGAAAGCATTAGACTAGAGGGAGCACCACCAAAGCCACCACTAAGAATTGCTAACATAGTTGTTAGGAGCAAACCTCATAATATGGGAAAAAGGACTAAACAGTGACCAAATAAAGGCAAAAGGTGGACCATAGTTTATAAGGTCATTCATTAAACAAACATGCAATGAACTAGAAACAATAATATCCAGAGGAATAGTAAGACTAAGATCAAGAATGTTAGGAAGCAAGGCAACCATCAAAATAAGAAAGGGAAGAGGTTCAAGCACAATCCAGAAATGAAAATCCCAGCAGGTAGAAACTAGAAGAGAAGAATGGGAAAGTAAGTAGCCGATTCCGAACATAGACTCGAGAAGATCAGGAAATTTATAACAAAGTAAACACTCTTTTGACCAAATTAGCTAGCTAGAGCACCCAATCCAAGCAGCCAACAAGGCAGTCCACCCTGCAAGCCACCAAGATTGCCAAGGATTCAAATCAATAAATTTAGAACCATCGGGATGAAAGACAAAAAGAGTCATCCAGTCAAAAACATTGAAAAATTCCGAAGGGAAAGCCATAGATAGTAGCCACCAAT
Source organism: Cymbidium sinense (assembly GCA_021442155.1). NCBI lineage: Eukaryota > Viridiplantae > Streptophyta > Magnoliopsida > Asparagales > Orchidaceae > Cymbidium > Cymbidium sinense. Next base: position 154,831,775 of record CM038214.1, read on the forward strand.
CCAAATCCAAGGACAGGAGAATCCAGTTTAAACAGCTAGATATAATAGCCAAACACAGAAAAAGTAAGAGCCCTTTAGGATCATAAATAATCCAACAACCAGAGAGAGCTACAAATAAGAACCCCAACAGAGTCATCATCAGCCAAGTCCAAAAAACATCTAACCAGTAGTTTGCATCCTTCCCATTTCGAACACAAATTTAAAATAGAACCTCAGTATTATAAAAGGTACACCCAATATTCAGAAGATATAACAATCTAGAAGCATCCAACCTTACACTCATCAAGAACAACACTAAAGAAAGGATAGATAGCCAAAGGAAAATAGTTCTCCAAGATACATCACAAAAACAAAGAGCCCTCAAGGTCATAAAACTCCTCTTAGTAGCAAGATCAAAACCAAGAGAGAAAGGACAACCAAAAGCAACTGGAAAAACCATTCTGATCAGTAAACAACAAGGTGACAGAATAGCCAGCCACAGCAGGAAGGCCATAAAAATAGCATGAGCAACACCCAAAAAGGGAAACACCCACATCCAGGAAACACTAGCAAATAGCCAACCATAAAATCTAAAGCAAATAAAAAAGGCTACAGAGAGATCCAAACCAATAAAGAGAACCACACCAACTAGAAGACATGCAAACCCAACAGTCTCCACCTGCTGCAAACACCACTACCAGGTTGGGAGAAAAAATAAACCAGAAAATAAAAATAACAGAGAAAATCCAGTAAATGGAAAGATAACGCCAACCCATCCAAAGAATGGCAAGAAACCAAACTAGAAAATAAAAGTAGGTTTATGAGAAGAAAAAAAAATCAAGACCAAATCAACAAAAGAGAAAACCAGAAATATTCAGAAACAATAATAAGGGGAAAGCCATTGCCCCATAGGAGGAAAAAATGCTAAAAGCTTTTAACATAAGGCAAACTAGTTTTATCAAGATTGACAAGACCCCTTAAAAGGAAAGGAAAATCATTAGAAAACATTTGCAAAGAAGAAGGCTTGGCTCCCAAATTGGTAAGAAAGTTAGCATAAGAGTTGTCTTCCCTATAAATATGAGAAATTTGAAAATCTAGGTTTGTAAGAAGCCTCCTAGTATGATTAAGTAAATAATACACTTCAGCATTACCATGAGCATCAGATTTGAGTAAATCTAAAAGAAGGAGAGCTTCAAATTCAAACCAGATCTTATGAAAACCTTATTGTAAACAAATAAAAATGCCATGATGAAAGCCTTTAAGCTCAACAAATAACATAGAACAAGGCTCTAAAGGGGCAGCAAAAGTAGAGATAACCTTGCCACTATGATCTCTTAAAATCCCACCACAGCCATAATAACCATTAGAAACCAAGCCATCAATGTTAACCTTAATGTAGTGATAATTAGGTTTAATCTAGTATATAATTTTCTAGGTAGGAGAGACATTACCTGGGGGAAGGATAATCCCAAAATTCAAGGCCACAGACTTGCACCCTTTAAAACTAGAGTGAGTAAGAAGATTATCTTTAAAAAGAGACAAAATTTAATATTTGGCTCTAGCAATAATACAATGATAATTCATAGAAATATTACTATGCTTATCATCCTTTCTATCCACCCAAATATACCAAAGAATAGTAATAGCTAAAATAATTTTAACATGGCCCTTAGAAGTATGGGAGAAACATGCTTCAAGAAGTTGCATAATAGAAAATAAACCATTAAAATGGAAAGTATTAAAAATATTATCATAACAATTCCACATTTTAGCAGAAATAGGGCCATTCCCAAAAACATGATCCACACTTTATATATGATAGCAACAGTGACATTTAAAGGGGATATGGAAACCTTCTTTTAGAAGAGTAGCATCCACAGGGATATAATGCTTCAGAATGCACCAAGTTAAAACCAAGAATGAAGTAGGGACACTAATATTCCAAATTTTAGTAATACCAAGGACTCTTGATATTTAAATTTGATGAAATGCCAAACATCCTTAAAAATAAAATCTCCAGAAGAAGAATTATTGAAGAGAATTTGGTCAGGTTCATTAGGGAAATGACAAATTTTAAGGATTTTGTCAACGATCACATTAGGGACAAGGATATTCAATTGAGCCACATCACACTCATTATGAGTAATTAACTAATTAATCTTAAGCGTCATAGTGGAATGAGTATTGAGCAAGAAATCAATAGAGCTCTGCCCCAGCCAATTGTCTTGCCAAAAGAAAGAAGAATTAGAATTGACACCCCAAGAATTTAAGTTCTCAACATTCCATTTGATACTACAAAGTCTTCTCCACGCAGGAGAATCCCTAGATTTGAAAGCATAAATGAGGGGATGTTTGCCATGACAATATTTAGCATGCATAAACTTCAACCAGTAAATATGTTTATTTCTAAAATTCCACTGCATTTTATAGAAAAAATAGTTCATAGAATCCTTTAAAGTTTTGCAACTCAAACCACCTTCATTATTAGGACCACAACAGTTATGCCAACTAGGCCAATGTAATCTTTTGATAGAAGAGTTAAAACCCCAAAAAAATTTATTAAAGAGTCAATTGATCCTTTTAATAATAGAATGGGTAGGAACAATAGTAGACAAGAGATACAAAAGCAGAAAGCAAAGGGTACTTTTGTATAGGATAAGTCTAGCACCAAAGGAAAGTAAATGAAACTCTTAAGAGGAGGTTTTCTTATTTATTTTCTGAATAACTTCATCAGATAAAGAAGATCTTTTTGTTCCTCTATATAAGGGAGTCCCCGGATACTTGATAGCCAGAATTTGATATGAAAAACCAGTAATATTTTTGATAGCACTAATCTTAGTTAAGGAAATAGAAGAACTAGTAATAAAACAACTTTTATTAGGATTAATATTCAGGCCACTCTCTTTACCAGAAATAGTTAGAAACTTACACAATTTTTTAATATAAAGAGTAGAGGCATTGCAAAATATAATGAAATCTTCAGCAAAATTAAGGTGAGAAATGGGAAACCCACCAATGGTTATGTAGTACATGTTAGGCATTCTAATAAACATCTACTCAATACATTAAGAAAGATATTCTCTAGCAATAATAAAAAGGGTAGGAGAGAGGGTCCCCTTTCCTTAGCCAACGAGAAGAAAGGAAGAAACTATGCACTTCACCATTCAGGAGCAAAGAAAACCAAGAATTCTCAATCTCATTCTTAATTAAAGCAATAAATTGGTTAAAGAATCCAAATAAAGCAAAAATTTTATAGAGGGAAACCCAATCAAATTTTATCATAAGCTTTGGAAATGTCAAGCTTAAAAAGTAGGTTTCCATTGTGAACTTTGGCATTTAAATCATGGATCATCCCTAGGGCTAAAAGAACTTTATCAGAAATGGATCTCCCTTTAACAAAATTGGTTTGATTGGGGGAGATAATTTTAGGATGCAAGATACTCAACCTTTTAGCCAAAATCTTAGAAATAAGTTTATTAAAAAAAATAGCAAAGGCTAATCGGTCTAAAATCACTTCAAACTTCAGGATTGTCTTTTTTAGGAATTAAAACAATGGTGGTGCTCAAAAAATATTTGGGAAGGGTACTACCCTTAAAAAAATGAAGAACAGCTTTAACTAAGTCCTCTTTAATGATAATCCAACATTTTTGGAAAAATAGGGTAGTATAACCGTCACGACTAGCCATAAAGTCTTTATTCATACTATACAAAGTATTAGTAATTTCAAACTCAGAATGTAAGGAAGAAAGCATAATGTTATCATCATTAGAAATAAGATTAGGAATAACTTTAGGTCAAGAAATATCATCATAAGCAACATTTTATTTAAGCTCTATATAAAAGAAACAATGTAATCAAGAAGCTCTGCTTATCAACACCAAACTATCATTAATTTTAATTTTGTGAATGTGATTTATAGCCTTTTTCTTTTTAACCATGGCATGAAAATATTTAGTATTATGATCTCAATGAGAGATCCATTTCATAGATGCTTTTTGCCGATAATAGGTCTCGTCCATGTCTTGATAACATGTTAACCACTAAATCCAATATCAGTAAGATGATAATCAAGGATCATGTTATTAAAATCTTCAATAGAAAATAAGTTCAGAGCATTACTGCCATCCCATTCAAAGGAAGAATAGGTAGTATTAAAGTTCCCACCCACAAACCAAGGAGCATTAACAAAAGAAGAAAAACTAATATGACCCTCTAAAATAAGTCATCTACCGTTTCTATTACAAGTAGCATAAACAAATGAGCCAAAATAACACCAATTAAAATAAGTAATCTTAACATTCACAACTTGGGATAAATCATCCAAAACCTGCATAACATAGGGACTATTCCAAAAAATATAAATTTTATTGCTCTAGTTAGCAAAAAAAAATAGTAAAACCGATCATTCTTGCAATAAAAGAAATGTTAGAAGGAAGAATAAAAGGTTCCAAAATAGCCAAAAAAGAAATGTTATGAGAATGAACTAAATTTCTAATTATATTCCTAACTGAGAGGGTACCAATCCCTCTCACATTCTAAATGAAGAAAGAAACCATTTATTTTTGCGCATAATAGCCAGATATAGTAACTCTAGAAAAATGAGGAAATTTATTTTTAGGAGAGTTATTTTTCTTCCTAAAAATTATTTGAAATTTATTAGTCATATCCACAACATCACCATCTGATAGAGATTGCTTAGGGGTATGTTTGGAATAAGCTTGCACATTTAAACCATCATTGTAGTCCACTTCACCTTCTTCCAAATCATTATTATGTTGAAGTATCTGATTAGAAATCAATTCAACATTAGATGAAGAACTAGGAGAAGGATTATATCCATTTAAAGCACAAGTGCCCAATCAAGAGTAGAAACTTTATCCATTTCAAACTATGCTCACCATTCAAGCCCTCATCAAGGATCACATTTTCTTCAAATAAAGGTGGCAAATAAGCAGGAATGAAATCATTTGAGATAGAATCATCATCCATCAGTTTTGAAAACATATTAATGTCCATATTATTACTAATATTAGTGGGATTCAAATGTATAGGCACATTACAAGGTAATGCATCCTTATTACCATGATTGACATCCAAAAGCTGATCAGTCTTAAGAACCACAACAGTGTTCAAAGGAGCACTGGGAGGATCAAGGCATTGACCCTTAGCTTCAGGTAAAGAGTAATCCATTAGAATAGCTTTCTATGGTTTAACTGAAGGCACCTTAAGATTGGGATCTGAGTTATTGTGAATGGGTTTAGGTTTCTTAAGGTGAGGGTGAACCACAAAGAAATTTGAAACTCCATGACCATGAATTTTGCAATGGGAACAAAAAATATGAAAATTCTCAAAATCCATATTTTGCAAATATCCATATTTCTCTAATCCTAGCCAAATTTCCTTTGAAAATTTTTAGTTATATCCAACTCGACTAGAATCCAAGCAATAGATTGCCGGGTATTAGAAGCAGTTGCCTAATCAACTTGAGAAGGATGATCAAATAATGCACCCACAGTAAAAAGAAACTCATGATTAATGAAATGAACACGTAGATTAAGAATAGAGATCTAAACTAGAACAATAAGAGATTCCTTCTTAATGTCAAAATGGGCCATCCATTTCAACAATCACATATGATAATTGAAAATAAAAAATTAGCATCGAGAGAAAACTTGAGTATAATCTAAGTCATTTGAAAGTTGAATCAAGACATGACGGGAATCAATCAGTCCAATAGAAAAGATACTAGAGACCTTCAAGCTATGGAAAAATGATCAAATATTCTCCAAAGTAGGATGACAAAAAGTAAATTTACCCACCAATGTGAATACAAAGGGTTTCACAAGCCTTTCCATAACCGAATCAGAACACATTATCATGGGTACACCTTGGAAGGAGGTAGAGATAAGCTCGAGAGACTCACCAGCATAATTGGCCTTACTAGCAAGAACATCCTTCAAAGATTTTAGAGCTAGTGATGGATTTAATCTAGAGACCCCCAAGGAGTTAGAAACCTTAATGGGAGCAGCCAAAATCTCAAGATTTCCCCCCGGGGAAGCAGAAATCGCAGCCATGGTCAACCACGACACATGCTAGGGGAAGCCAAAAGATGAGCAAAGCTGTCTAAATGGAATCCCCAGCTGAATTTTCCATAGGAAAAGCCACAAAGGAGGCATGCCTCCATAGGGGAAACAAAATTCACTAGAGCACCCAAGAAATGAAGGAGAGAGAAGATGATTAAACAATTTGAATTGGTTTGGGTTCAGGTTCATGTACAGGTTCAAGTTTTAGTTTAGTGTTTAGGGTTTTTTAGTTTTAGGATTTAGGGTTTTTGATTAGTTTAGGGTTTAAAGTTTAGGCATATTTTTAGGTTTAGGTTTAGGGTTTGTTTAGAGTTTTTTTTAAAATTAAAATGGTAGGTTTATTTAGTTTATTTAGTCAATTTTTTATTTATTTTAGTTTATTTTTTTATGTAGGTTTATTTTTTATTTTTATTTAGTTTAGTTTATTAATTTTAGTTCAGGTTTTTTATTTTAGTTTACTTTTTTGATTAAGGTTTAGGTTTATGATTATTTTCTAGTTTAGTTTTAGTTTTAATTTATTTTTCAAGTTCAAGTTTTAGGTTTCTATTTTAGGTTTATTATTAGGTTTTATTTTTTTAGTTTAGCTTTAGGCTTATTTTTAGTTTATTTTATTTTATTTATTTCAGGGTTTAGGTTTAGTTTATTTTAAGTTTTATTTAGTTTAGTTTAGTTTATTTTAGTATAGGTTTATGTTCATTTTATTTAGTTTATTTTAGGTTTAGGTTTTCTTTTTAGTTTACAATTTAGGTTTAGGTTTTCTTTTTAGTTTACAATTTAGGTTTTATTTTTAGGTCTATTTTTCAGGTTTAGCTTTTTATTTAGTTTTTAATTTAGGTTTATTTTATTTTTATTTTATATTTAGGTTTTATTTTATTTAGATTTTTTTAGGTTTATTTTATTATTTAATTTAGTTTAGGTTTTATTTCTTTCTTTTATTATATTTTAGTTTTATTTTTTATTTTATTTTATTTTTGGTTAGGTTTAGTTTAGTTTAGGTTTTAGTTTAGGTTTTATTTTATTTAATTTTATTTATCCATTTAGATTTGGGGTTTATTTATTAATTTATTTTTTTATTTTTTAATTAGTTTAGCTTAGGGTTTTAGGTTTAAGGGTTTATGGTAGTTGCAGTTTAGGGTTCAAGTTTAGTTTATTTTAGAGTTTTAGGGTTTAGGGTTTAGGGTTTAAGGTTTAGGGTTTAGGGTTATATGTTTAAGGTTTAGGGTTAGGGTTTTTTTATTATTATGTAAGATTTGAGGTTTAGGGTTTAGGTTTTTTAGTTTGATTTTAGCTTTGGGTTTAGTGGCTTTGGTTAGGTTTAGGTTTAGGTTTTTTTTTTTCTTTTAAATTAAGTAAATTTGTGTGTTTATGTTTATTTAGTTTACTTTTTATTTATTTTAGTTTATTTAATTTTTTTACTTTTATTTAAGTTTATTTATTTTTATTTAATTTAGTTTATTTATTTTAAGTTTATTTATTTTAGTTTAGGTTTTTTATTTTAGTTTACACTTTAGGTTTTGTTTTAGGTTTATGTTTATTTTTTAATTTAGTTTTATTTTTTATTTTTAGGTTTAGGTTTATGTTTCTATTTTATTTTATTTAGGTTTAGGTTTATGATTTTATTTTAGGTTTATTTTTATTTTATTTTTAGTTTATTTAGGTTTAGTTTTAGTATTTTATGTTTAGGTTTGTGTTTTATTTATTTAAGTTTAGTTTATTTTATTTTTATTTTAGGTTTATTTTTTTTATTTAGTTTTGGGTTTATTTTTTATTTTTTATTTTAATTTTGGTATTATTTTTAGATTTATTTATTAGGTTTAGGTTTTTATTTAGTATTTTTATTTTCTTTTAGGTTTAATTAATTTTTATTTTAGGTTTAGTTTTATTTTATTTAGTTTTTTTTTATTTTAGGCTTATTTTATTTTTTAGTTTAGTTTAGGTTTTTAATTATTTTCGTTTTTATTTTTATTTTTAGGTTTGAGTTTAGGTTTTTATTTTTTTTTTAGGTTTAGGTGTTAGGTTTTTATTTTAGGTTTATTTTGAGGTTTTATTTTTTAGTTTAGGTTTACCTTTATTTTTAGATGATTTTATTTTATTTAGTTTAGGGTTTAGGTTTAGGTTTAGGTTTTATTTATTTTAGTTTAGTTTATTTTAGTTTAGGTTTATTTTATTTTTATTTTAGTTTTAAGTTTTTCTTAGGTTAGGGTTTAGGTTTTTTTATTTATTTTGGTTTTATTTTTAGGTTTATCAGTTTAGTTTTTTATTTTGTTTTAATTTATTTTATTCTGTTTATTTTATTTTGGGTTTATTTGTAAGTAGGTTTAGATTTAGGGTTTATGGTTTAGGTTTAGGGTTTAGGGTTTAGGGTTAGTTTATGGTTTAGGGTTTAGGGTTTAGGGTTGTAGGCTTAGGGTTTAAGGTTTATGATTTGTTTTAAGGTTTAGGGTTAAGGTTATTTTTTTTTTAAAAAAAAAGCAAACTAATACATTTATGTTTCTTTACTTTATTGGGTTTATTTTTTATTTATTTTAGTTTATTTTATTTTTTATTTTTATTTAGGTTTACTTTTACTTTAACTTAGTTTAGTTTAATTTTGTTAAGTTTATTTATTTTTGTTTTTGTTTTTTATTTTAGTTTATTTTTTACGTTTAGGTTTATGTTTATGTTTATTTTTTATTTATAGTTTTATTTTTATTTTCTTCTTTTAGGTTTATGTTTTATTTTTTATTTTTAGGTTTAGGTTTTGGTTTAATTTATTTTATTTTAGTTTATTTTAGTATAGGTTTAGGTTTAATTTATTTTGTTTATTTCAGGTTTAGGTTTTTTTTTAGTTTAGGATTAAGGTTTTATTTTTAATTTTTTTAATTTTTTTTATGGTTTATTTTTTATGTTTATATTTTTATTTAGTTTTTATTTTATTTTGTTTTATGTTTATTTTATTTTATTTTACATTTAGGTTTTATTTTTTTCAGGTTATTATTTTGAGATTTTTTTTTTAGTTTAGTTTAGGTTTTTATTTATTTTATTTTAGTTTAGTTTTTATTTTTTATTTTATTTTATTTTTAATTTTAGATTTTGGTTTAGGTTTAGGTTTTAGTTTAGGATTTTATTTTATTTTATTTTCATTTAGGTTTTTGTATTTATTTTATTTTTTTTGGTTTTATTTTTGTTTTTAGCTTTTTAGGGTTTAGGGTTTAGGGTTTAGGGTTTAGGGTTTAGTTTAGGGTTTGGGGTTTATAGTTTACGGTTTAGGCTTTAGGCTTTAGGGTTTAGGCTTTAGGTTTTAGGGTGTAGGATTTAGGGTTTAAGGTTTTAGTGTTTAGGGTTTAGGGTTTAGTGTTTAGGGTTTAAGGTATATATGGTATAGGGATTATGGTTTAGGTTTTAGGTTTAGGGTTCAAGGTTTAGTTTAGGGTTTAAGGTTTTTGTGTTTCTATTTAATAGAGAACAAATTGAGATTCAATATTTTTTCTTTTTGATTTCATCAACCAAGTAACACACCAAGTTTTCTAAGAGACATGCAACGACATAAATAAAAAATGAGCACACATAAAGCAAATGAAAAACCCTGGATAACTAGAACCATCTCTATGGTGAAGAAACAGTTCCATAAGCATCAGATCAGATCGACCATTCTTCATTTTCTCTAATTCCCATCGAAACCACTCAGACCTCTCGAGTAGCAAGATCGACCATCATATCCCCGTTCTCTCCCTCCGCCACCACCACGATTGTAACTTCCATTGCTCGTCTGCTTCCACCACCACCCTTTTCGACCACCACCTCCATATCCTCCATCACTACCACTAAGATAACTACTACCTCGCCTTAGCCTCCGCTTGAGATCTAGGGAGCCTAGTTGACGGTGATGTTCCTTTCGCCAAAGTTTTGCCCATTCTTAAGGTTTAGGTTTAGGTTTAGGTTTATTATGTTTTGGGGTTTATGTTTATTTTTTAATTTATTTGTCTACTCTAGGGTTAGGATTAGGGTTTGGGGTTTAGGGTTTATGGTTTAGTGCTAGGGTATAGGGTTTAGGGTTAATGGTTTAGTGGTAGGGATTAAGGTTTAGGGTTTTAGGATTGTTAGTTTTAGGGTTTAGGGTTAGGGTTAGGTTTTAGGGTTTATAGTTTAGGGTTGTAGATTTAAAGTTTAGGATTTAGGGTTTAAGGTTTTTTTTAAAAAAAATTAGGTAAATTGGTAGGTTTTTATTTATTTATTATATTTAGTTTATTTTTTATTTATTTTAGTTTTCTTTATTTTTTATATTTATATAAGTTTATTTTTTATTTAGTTTAGTTTATTTATTTTAGGTTTTATTTTAGTTTATTTTTAAGGATTAGGTTTAGGTTTAGTTTAATTTTTAGTTGAGTTATATTATTATTTTATTTAAAAAAAAACTAAGTAAATTGGTAGGTTTTGGTTTATTTATTATATTTAGTTTAATTTTTATTTATTTTAGTTTTCTTTATTTTTTATTTTTATATAGGTCTATTTTCTATTTGGTTTAATTTATTTATTTTAGGTTTATTTATTTTAGTTTAACTTTTTTTTAATTTATTTTCAGGATTAGGTTTAGGTTTAGGTTTAATTTTTAGTTGAGTAATATTTCTATTTTTTTTTTTAAGATTAGCTTTTATTTTTTATTTTCAAGTTTAGGTTTAGGTTTAGGTTTTTATATTATTTAGGTTTAGGTTTTAGGTTTCTATTTTAGGTTTATTTTTAGGTATTATTTTTTTACTTTAGGTTTAGGTTTAATTTATTTTCATTTAGTTTATTTCAGTTTAGGTTTATTTTATTTATTTTTCTTTTATTTTAGGTTAAGGTTTTTTTTAGTTTAAGATTTTGGTTTTATTTATTATTTATTTTTAGGTTTATTTTTGAGGTTTAGGTTTTTATTTAGTTTTTAGTTTATTTTAATTTACGTTTCTTTTATTTTTATTTTATGTTTACTTTTTATTTTATTTAGGTTTTCATTGTTAGGTTAATATTATTTTTTAATTTAGTTTAGGTTTTCATTTATTTTAATTTAGTTTATTTTTATTTTTAATTTTATTTATTTTTAGGTGTAGGTTTAGGTTTTAGTTTAAGTTTTCATGTTATTTTATTTATTTAATTTTATTTCAGTTTATGTATTTTTTTTAATTTTATTTTTATATTTTATTGAGTTCAGGTTTAGGTTTTTAGGTTTTTAGTGTTTAAGGTTTAGGGTTTAGGGTTCTAGGGTTTAGGATTTTAGGGATTAGGGCTTAGGGTTAGGGTTTAGTATTTATTCTTTAAGGTTTAGGGTTTTTAGGGTTTAGGGTTAGCTAAGGGTTTAGGGTTTAAGCTTTAGGGTTTATGGTTTTTAGGGTTTGGGGTTTAGTGTTTAAAGTTTAGGCTTTTAGGGTTTAGGGTTTATGGTTTAGGGGTTAGGGTTAAGGTTTAGGATTTAGTGTTTAGGGTTTTGAGTATAGGTTTTTGGGTTTAGGGTTTATGGTTTATGGTTTATGGTTTATGGTTTAGGGCTTAGGGTTAGTTTAGGGTTTAGGGTTTAAGGTTTTTTATGGTTTAGGGTTTAGGGTATAGAATTTTTTATGGTTTAGGGTTTAGGGTTTAGGTTTAGGTTTTAGGTTTAGATGTTTTAGGTTTAGTTTTAGTTTAGTGTTTAGATTTAGTGTTTAGGATTATTTTAAATTTAGGTTTATTTAGTTTATTTTATTTTTTTTATTTTAGTTTATTTTAAAGGTTTATGTTTAGGTTTATATTTATTTTTAAATTTAGTTGTATTTTATTTTGTTTTTTAGGTTTAAGTTTTATTTTTTATTTTTAGGTTTAGGTTTAGGTTTTTATTTTATTTTTTCAGGTTTAAGTTTTAAGTTTTTATTTTAGGTTTATTTTTAGGTTCTATTTTTTGTTTAGGTTTAGGTTTATTTTTAGTTTATTTTATTTTATTTAGTTTAGGTTTAGGTTTAGGTTTATGTTTAGTTTAAGGTTTTAGGTTTTAGGTTTTATTTTTAGGTTTATTGTTTAGGTTTAGGTTTTTATTTAATTTTTATTTTATTTTATTTTATGTTTATTTTATTTTTATTTTATGTTTAGGTTTTAATTGATTTAAGTTTTTTATTTTAGGTTTATTTAATGTTTTAGTTTTGTTTGGGTTTTTTTTATTTATTTTTTATTTTAGTTTATATTATTTTTAATTTAATTTATTTTATTTTAGGTTAAAGTTTAGGTTTAGTTTTAGTTATTTTTTTATTTTATTTTATTTGGGTTTATGTTTTTTTAATTTATTATATTTTTAGGTTTTATTTAGTTTAGGTTTAGGTTTTTAGGTGTTTAGGCTTTAAGGTTTAGGGTTTGCAGTTTAGGGTTAAGGTTTAAAGGTTTAAGGTTTGGGGTTTAGGGTTTAAGGGTTTAGGGTTTATGGTTTAGGGTTTAGGTTTTATTTATTTTAGTTTAGTTTATTTTACTTTTGATTTATGTTTATTTTATTTTGTTTATTTTAGCTTTAATTTTTTTTTTAGTTAAAGGTTTAGGTTATATTTTTTAATTATTTTTAGGTTTATTTTTAAGATTTAAGTTTTTATGTAGTTTTTATTTTATTTTATTTTAAGTTTATTTTATAGTTATTTTATGTTTAGTTTTTATTTTATTTAGGTTTTTTATTTTTAGGTTTATTTTATTTTTTAGTTTAGCTCAAGTTTTTATTTATTTTATTTTAGTTTAGTTTTTAAGTTTTATTTAATATTAATTCTCTATTTAAGTTTAGGTTTAGGTTTTTATTTTATTCTATAATTTTATTTTATTTAGGTTTAGCTTATTTTATTTATTTTATTTTTAGGTTTAGGTTTTTAGGCATTGAGGGTTTATGGTTTAGGGTTGTAGGTTTAAGGTTTAAGGTTAGTTTTAGGGTTTAGGGTTTAACGGTATGGTATATTTTATTTTATTTTTATCTTTTTAGGATTTATGTTTATTTTTAATTTATTTAACTTTATTTAGTTTAGGTTTAGGTTTAGGTTATATTTATTTTAGTTTAGTTTAGTTTTATGTTTATTTTATTTTTATTTTAGGTTTAGGTTTTATTTTTAGTTTTTCTTTTTTACATTTAGGTTTAGGTTTGGGTTTATTTTTTAATTTAGGGTTTAGGTTTATTTTATTTTTATTTTAGGTTTAGTTTTTATTTTAAATAGGTTTTTTATTTTTTAGTTTAGTTTATGTTTTTGTTTATTTTATTTTAGTTTAGTTTTTATTTTAGTTTGGGTTAAGGTTTTAGTTTAATTTAATTTAATTTTTTTTATTTTGGTTTAGGTTTTTTTTATTTTATTTTTAGGTTTTATTTAGTTTAAGTTTAGGTTTTTATCCTTTTATAGTTTAGGGTCTAGTATTTAGGGTTTGTTTAGGGTTTAGGGTTTAGGGTTTGGGGTTTAGGGTTTAGGATTTAGGGTTTAGGTTTTAGGTTTTAGGGTTTATGGTTTAGGGTTTAGAGTTTAGGGTTTGTAGGGTTTAGGGTTTAGGGTTTTTAGTTTATTTTAATAGAGAACAAATTTAGATTCAATATTTCTTCATTTCTATTTTATGAACCAAGTAATACACCAAGTTTTCTAAGACTTGATGAGTTAGATAAAGAATGAGCATGCATAGAGCAAATCAAGAACATATTATAACTAGAACTGTCTTTACTGTAAAGTCATTATTCTATAAGTAGTAGATCAAATTTGCTATTCTCGAGTTTCTCCAATTCCCATTAGAACCACCCCGACCTCTCGAGTAGCAGGATCCACCATCATATCCACGATAACTCCCTCCATCACCACCATGGTTGTAACCTCCATTACTCCTCTCGCTTCCATAATTAATATTGCTTTGCACACCACCTCCAGATCCCCCACCATCACTATGATAACCACAGCCTCCACCTTCGCCTCCATCGCTAGATCTAGACTGAGCCTAGTTGACGGTGATGTTTCTACTGTCATGGTTCTGCCTATTCTTAGGGTTTAGGTTTAGGTCTATTAGGTTTTAATGTTTTGGATTTTTTAATTTTTTTGGTTTTTATTTTTAGATTTATTTTTATGTTTAGTTTTTATTTAGTTTTTTATTTTATTTTATTATTATTTTATATTTATGTTTTATTATATTTACATTTATTATTCTTAGGCTTATTTTTTTAGTTTAGTTTAGGTTTTTTTTATTTTTTATAGTTTATTTTAATTTATTTTATGATTTAGGTTTAGGTTTTAGTTGAGGTTTTTATTTATTTTTAATTTTTATATTATATTTAGGTTTAGGTCTTTATTTATTTTATTTTTAGGATTTATTTAGGGGTCAGTTTGTAGGTTTTACAATAGGGTTTAGGGTTTAGTTTAGGATTTTAGGGTTTAGGTACAGATAGGGTTAGTTTAGGGTGGTTTAGGGTAGGGTTTAGTATTTTAGTTTTGTGGAGGTTTAGGGTTTAGGGTTTAGAGTGGGTTTAGCCAGGTTAAAGTTTAGGGTTTATGGTGGTATTAGATTTTGTTAGGGTGGCTTAGGGTTTTAGGGTTTAGGGTTTAGTGTTAGGGTTTCTTTTATTTGTTTATTTTATTATTTTATTATTTTTTTAAAATTAAGTAAACTTGTTACTTAAGATTTATTTAGTTTATTTTTTTTATTTAAGTTTATTTTATTTTTTTATTTTAATTTAAGTTTATTTTTATTTTTATTTTTATTTAGTTTATTTATTTTAGATTAGGTTTTTAATTTTAGTTTATTTTTTAGGTTTAGGTTTAGGTTTATGGATATTTTTTTTGTTTTATTTTTTATTTTTTTTTTTATTTTATTTAGGCTATTTTTATTTTGATATTTTATTTAGGTTTAATTTAGTTTATTTTATTTTATTTAGTTTAGGTTTACATATAGGTTTAGGTTAGGGTTTTATTTATTTTAATTTAGTTTATTATATTTTAGGTTTTGGTTTATTTTATTTTATTTTAGGTTTATGTTTATTTTATTTTTATTTTAGGTTTAGGTTTGTTTTAGTTTAAGGTTTAGGTTTTATTTTTTATTTATTTTTAGGTTTATTATTTAGGTTAGGTTATTTATTTAGTTTTTATTTTATTTTTTTAGTTTTATTTTATTTTTATTTTAGATTTAGTTTTTATTTTATTTAGGTTTTTTATTTTTTAGTTTAGTTTAGTTTAGGTTTTTCCTTTTTTAGGTTTAGGTTTAGGTTTTATTTATGTTTTTATTTTGTTATATTTTTTTTATTTTATTTGGTTTAGGTTTATTTATTTATTTTATTTTTTATGTTTTATTTATTTACATTAGGTTTTATCTTTAATTTTAGGGTTTAAAGTTCTGTATTTATGGTTTTAATGGGTTTAGAGTTTAAGGGTTTGGGTTTAGGGTTTAGGGTTTTTAGGGTTTTAGGGTTTTAGGGTTTGGGTTTGGGTTTTTTTGTGGTTTGGGGTTTTGGGTTTTTAGGGTTTAGGATTAGGGTTTAGGTTTTACATTTTAGGTTTGGTTCTAGTTTTTGTGTAGGGTTTAAGGTTTTTATTTTTATTTTTTAACAAAGAACAAATTTACATTCAATATTTCTTCTTTACGATTTCATAAACCAAGTAAAACACCAAGTTTTATAAGATCAAAGTGACGACACAAATAAAAAAATGAGCACACATAGAGCAAATCAAAAACCCTAGATAACTAGAACTGTCTCTATTATAAAGACACAAATCCATAAGAAGTTGATCGTTTTAATTCCCATCTAAGCCTCTAGTTGAGATCCACCATCATATCCCTGATCTCTACCTCCACCACCACCACAGCTCTATAACCTCCATCGATCCTCCCGCTTCCAAAATTACCACTGCTCCGACCACCACCTCCATATCCACCACACTAGATCCCCACCACCACTACGAGATAGCCGCCTTTACCTTGCCTCCAGTCGAGCTTGTACTGTGATGTTCTTAGTCAAGGTTCTCAATCTTAGTGTTTAGGTTTAGTTTAGGTCTGGTAGGCTTTAGGCTTTATTTTTTATTTTTTTGGTTTTATTTGGTTTATTTTTATGCTTAGGTTTTAGTTTTTATTTTATTTAATTTTAGGTTTATTTTATTTTATTTTATGTTTAGTTTTATTTTAATTAGGTTTTTATTCTTAGTTTTATTTTAATTTTAATTTAGTTTAGTTTATTTTATTTTATTTTAGTTTTATATTTATTTTGTGGTTTAGGTTTAGTTTAGGTTTTATTTATTTTAATTTTTTACTATTTTAGGATTAGCTTTCTTTATTTATTATATTTAAGTTTTATTTAGATAGGTTTAGTTTGTTTTAGGTGGGTTTAAGAGTAGTCAGTTTAGTTTAGGTCAGGGTAGGTTTAGGCCAGGGTAGGTTAGGGTTTAGTAGTGGGTTTAAGTGTGGTTTTGTGGTTTGGGGTTAGGTTTAGGTTTTAGTAGGTGGGGTGTTTTATCTGTGGTTTAGGGTTTTAGTCAGGCTCAGTTTGTGGTTTTTTGTGGTAGGGTTTAGGGTAGGTTTTAGGTTTATTTAGTGTAGGTCAGTTTTTTTATTTTTTATTTTTTATTTTTTTATTTATTTTTAAAATTAAGTAAACTAGTATGGTTATGTTTATTTATCTTATTTTATATTTATTTTAGATTATTTTATTTTTTATTTTAATTTAGGTTTATTTTTATTTTTATTTTGTTTAGTTTATTTATTTTAGGTTTATTTATTTTAGATTAGGTATTTTATTTTAGTTTATTTTTTTATGTTTCGGTTTAGGTTTAAGTTTATTTTTTAATTTAGTTTTATTTTTATTTTTCTTTTTTAGAATTAGGTTTTATTTTTTATTTTTAGGTTAAGTTTAGGTTTATATTTTATTTTCTCAGGTTTAGATTTTAGTTTTTATTTTTTTGTTTAGGTTTAGGTCTATTTTTAGTTTATTTTATTTTATTTTATTTTATTTAGGTTTAGGTTTAAGTTTAGCTTATTTTAGATTTAGGTTTAGGTTTTATTTATTTTAATTTAGTTATTTTAGTTTAGGCTTATTTTTTATTATTTTTGGTTTAAGTTTTTTTTTTAGTTTAGGGTTTAAGTTTTATTTCTTATTTAATTTTTAGGTTTATCATTTAGGTTTAGGTTTTTATTTAGTTTTTATTTTATTTTATTTTAGTTTTAGTTTTTGTTTTATTTAGGTTTTTATTTTGTAGTTTAGTTTAGGTTTTTATTTATGTTATTTTAGTTTTGTTTTTATTTTTATTTTATTATTTTAGGTTTAGGTTTAGGTTTAGGTATTATTTATTTTATTTTATTTTATTTTTTATTCTACTATGGCTTTAGGTTTTATTTATTTTTTAAGTTTATTTAGTGTTTATGTTTTAGCTTTATATTTTAGGATTTTTTATTTAGGGTTAGTGGGGTAGGGTTAGGGTTTATTAGGGTTTAGGTTTAGGGTTTAGGATTTGTGGTTTAGGTTTGGGTTTATGGATTTAGGGTTTAGGGTTTAGGTTTTAGGGTTTAGAGTTTTAGATTTAGGTTTGGGTAGGTTTAGGGTTTAGGGTTTAGTTTGAGTTGGTTTTAGGTTTAGGGTTGATTTTAGTTTAGGTTTTGGTTTTAACAAAAATAAATAGATTCAACATTTCTTCTTTCATTTCCTCAACCATGTAAAACACCAAGTTTTCTAAAGCACAAGCGACGACATAGGTAAAAAATGAGCATGCATAGAGTAAATCAAAAACCCTAGATAACTAGAACCATTTCTATTTTAAAGACATAGTTCCATAAGCAGCAGATCGGATCGATCGTTCTTCAATTTCTACATTTCCCATCAGAATAACCCCGACCTCTCGAGTAACGATATCCACCATCAATTTCTCCAGTTCCCATAAGAACAACCCCGATCTCGCACTCCGCCACCACCAAAGTTGTAACCTCCGTCGCTCCTCCTACTTCCATAACCACCATTGCTCCTACTACCACCTCTATATCCATCATCACATCCAGATCCCCCACCACCACTGTGATAATCGCCGCCTCCCCCTTTGCCTCCACCGCCAGATTTGGACTGAGCTTGGTTGATGGTGATGTTCCTGCCATTAAGCTTCTACCCATTCTTAGGGTTTAGGTTTAGGTTTATTAGGTTTTCAGGTTTAGGTTTTATTTTTTATTTATTTTTAGGTTCTATTATTAGGTTCATTTTTTAGGTTTAAGTTTTTATTTAGTTTTATTTTATTTTATTTTAGGTTTATTTTATTTTTATTTTACATTTTATTTGTATTTTATTTAGGTTTTTATTCCTCAGTTTTCTTTTAATTTTTTAGTATAGTTTAGGTTATTATTTATTTTAATTTAGTTTATTTTATCATCTTTTATTTTATTTAGGTTTAGGTTTAGGTTTTATTTTGGTTAATTTTATTAATTTATTTTCTTTTTAGGTTTTTTATTTTCTTTAGGTTTATTTAATTTTTAGTTTTGGGTTTAGGTTTTAGGGTTTAGAGTAGGGTTTAGGGTTATAGGTTTGGGTTTAGGCTCAGGGTTTAAGTGGGTTTAGGTTTGGCTTTAGGGTTTAGCGTTCAGTTACATGTACTGTTTATTTGGATTTAGGGTTTAAGGTTTAAGCTTTAGGGTTTTTAGGGTTTTAGTTTAGGGTTTAGGGTTAGGGTTAGGGGTTTGGGTTTAGGGTTTATGGTTTAGGGTTTTGGATTTAGGGTTTATGTTTTAAGGTTTAGGGTTTATTGTTTAGGATTTAGGATTTAGGGTTTAGGGTTTAGGATTTAGGGTTTATGGTTTAGGATTTAGGTTTTAGGTTTGGGGTTCAGGTTTTTGTTTAGGGTTTAGGGTTTTTGCTTTTTTCTTTTAACATAGAACAAATTTAGATTCAACATTTCTTCTTTTTGATTTCATCAACCAAAAAACATGCCAAGATTTCTAAGACACAAGTGATGACATTGATAAAAAATGAGCACGCATAGACCAAATCAAAACCTAGATAACTAGAAATCTCTTCATAAAACATTTAGCAGTATCAGGTCTTGGTTTCTCTAGTTCCCATCAGAACCACCATGTCTTCTTGAGTTGTGGTCCACCATCATATCCCCGATCTCTCCCTCTGCCACCAACATGGTTGTAACCTCCACCACTCCTCCCACTTCCACAATGACCCTTTGCTGGCTCCAAATCTAATAGTACCTCCAGATCCACCAGCACCATTGCGATAACTGTCGCCTCCACCTTCACATCCACCACCAGATCTAGACTGAGCCTAGTTGACGGTGATGTTCTTGTCGTCAAGGTTCTGCCCATTCTTAGGATTTAGGTTTAGGTTTAGGTTTATTAGGTTTTAGGTTTTATGTTTTATTTTTTATTTTTGTTTTGGTTTTCTTTTTAGGTTTAAGTTTTTATTTTATTTTATTTTAGGTTTATTTTATTTTTATTTTGCATTTAGTTTTTATTTTTTTAGGTTTTTTATTCTAAGGTTTATTTTATTTTTTAGTTTTGTTTAGGTTTTTATTTATTTTTTAGTTAATATTTATTAATTTATTTTATTTTATTTTTATGTTAAGGTTTCTCTGTAGGTTTTTATTTTATTTTATTTTATTTATTTATTTAGGTTTGGGTTTTTTTATTTATTTTATTTTTAGGTTTTTAGGTTTTTAGGGTTTAGGGTTTAGGGGTTAGAGTTTAAGGTTTAGGGTTTTAGGGTTTAGGGTTTAGGGTTTAGGGTTAGGGCTTAGGGTTTAGGGTTAGCTTAGGGTGTAGGGTTAGTTTTGGGATTTGGGTTTAAGGTTTAAGGTTTAGGATTTTTAGGTTTATGGTTTAGGGTTTAGGGTTAGTTTAGAATTTAGGGTTTAGGGTTAGTTTAGAGTTTAGGGTTTAGGGTTAGTTTAGGATTTAGGGTTTTAGGGGTTAGGTTTTCGGGTTAGGGTTTAGGGTTACGGTTAGGGTTTAGGGTTTAGGGTTTAAGGTTTAGGATTTAGGACTTAGGTTTTAGGGTTTAGGGTGTAAGGTTTAGTGTTTTAGGGTTTAGGGTTTTTAGTGTTTAGGGTTTAGGTTTTATGTTTAGGGTTCAGGTTTTAGTTTTGGGTTTTTGGTTTTTGGTTTTTTTTAATAGAGAACAAATTCAAATTCAACATTTCTTTTTTTCGATTTCACCAACCAAGTAAAATGCCAAGTTTTCAAAGACACAAGTGATGACATAGATAAAAAATGAGCACGCATAGAGCAAATAAAAAACCCTAGATAAATAGAACCTTCTCTTCTGTAAAGACACAGTTCCATAAGTAGCATATTGGATCGTCCGTTCTTCAATTTCTGTAATTTCCATAAGAATCACCCCGACCTCTCGAGTAGTGGGATCCACCATCATATCCGTGATCTCTCCCTCCGCCACCACCATGACTATAATCTCCACCGCTCCTCCCGCTTCCATAACCACCACTACTCTGAACATCACCTCCATATCCACTAACACCTCCAGATACCCCACCACCACTTTGATAATACCGCATTAGCATCCCCATGATCTAGCGAGCTTAGTTGATGGCGATGTTCCTGCCGTCAAGGTTCTACCCAATCTTAGGGTTTAGGTTTAGGTTTAGGTTTATTAAGTTTTAGGGTTTAGGTTTTATTTATTTATTCTTTTTAAGTCATATTTTTAGGTTTATTTTTTTAGGTTTAGACTAATATTTAATTTTTATTTTATTTTATTTTAGGATTATTTTATTTTTATTTTACATTTAGTTTTTATTTTATTTAAGCTTTTTATTCTTATGCTTATTTTATTTTTTTAGTTTATTTTAGGTTTATATTTATTTTATTTTAATCATTTTATTAGTTTATTTTATTTTATTTTTAGGTTTAGGTTTAGGTTTTTATTTTATTTTAATATTTTATTTTATTTAGGTTTAAGTTTTTTTATTTATTCTATTTTTAGGTTATATTTAGTTTAGGTTTAGCTTTTAGGTTTTAGTTTTAGGGTTTAGGTTTATAGTTTATTTAGGGTTTTTAGGGTTTAAGTTTAGGTTTATTTTAGTTTAGGTTTAGGTTTAGTGTTTAGGCTTTAGGGTTTAGGTTTAGTTAGGTTAGTTTAGGTTTTTATTTAGGTTTAGATTAGGTTTCTAGTTTTAGGTTTTATAGTTTAGATTTAGTTTAGGGTTAGGTTTAGGGTTAGGGTTAGGTTTAGGTTTAGTTTAGGTTTGTATTTAACTTTAGGTTTAGGTTTATAATTTTTAGGGTTTATAGTTGAGGTTTATTTAGCTAAAGTTTAGGTTTATTTTAGGTTTTACTTAGGGTTTAGGTTGTTTAGTTTATTTTAGGGTTTAGGTTTAATTAGTTTAGGGTTTAGGTTTAGGGTTTAGGTTTTGTTTAGGTTTTTACTTTATGATTTAGTTTAGTAGGTTTTAGGGTTTAGTTTTATTTAGGATTTAAGTTTAGATTTTTAGGGTTTAGAGTTTAGGTTTAAGTTTAGGTTTAGGTAGCTTATTTATATAGTTAGTTTAGTATTTTAGGGTTTAAGTTTAGTTTAGGTTAGTTAGTATAGTTTAGGTTAGTTTAGGGTTTAGGGTTTGGTTAGAGTTTAGGGTTTATGGTTTTAGTGTTTAGGGTTTAGGGTTTAGATTTTAGGGTTAGGGTTAGGGTTTAGGGTTTCAGAGTTTAGGGTTTAGCAATTTGGGTTTTGGATTTAGGGTTTAGGGTTTAACTTTTAGGGTTTATGGTTTAGGGTTTAGGGTTTAGGGTTTAGGGTTTAAAGTTTAGGGTTTAGGGTTTTTAAGGTTTAGGGTTTAGGTTTTAGGTTTAGGGTTCAGGTTTTAGTTTAGGGTTTAGGGTTTTTGGGTTTGTTTTTTAACAGAAAATAAATTCATATTCAACATTTCTTCTTTTGGATTTCATCAACCATGTAATAGTGTAATTTTTTAAAGAAATAAGTGATGACATAGATAAAAAAAGAGCACACATAGAACAAATCAAAACCAGATAACTAGAATCTCTTATAAAGACCAGTTCCATAGCGGATCGGGTGGGTTGTTCTTCTTTTCTCCAGTGCCATCCATCCGTGGCCTCACAGTAGATCCACCATCATATCCCTGATCTCTCCTTACCACCACATAACCTCCATTTATACGCTTCCATAACCATTACTGCTCCGATCACCACTTCCATATCCACTAGCACCTCAAGATCCCCACCAGATAATTTATACCTGCTTACCTCCATATCTAGACTGAGCTTGGTTGATGGTGATGTTCTGCCATCAAGGCTCAGTTAAGATCATTAGAAGGGGCAACAATACATATGAGCATCCAAACTTCATAAGAAGGGTTACAATCATATGTAAAGCTACCAACCAAAAAGAGGAGGTGAGTAACATCAAAGCCATCAAGCTAATGGAACCAAGCAGTAACACCATGAAAACCACCACCAACATACTTGAACAAGCCAACAACCAAGACCGATTACATGAAGGAAGCCAAAGGCGACCAACCACTAGAAACCAAAATCCCAATTTAGAATGATCGAAAGGTTCAGCAGCAAAGGCTACATAAATTGGCCAAGAAGAAGAAAAATAACCACAAATAGAAAGGCAAATAAGATTCAAGGACAACTAAAAGTCCTCCCACCAAAACATCTAAGTAAAACATCCGTAAGGCAACCACTAGAGAACAGCCCATCATTAGTAGCCAACATAGGAAAGATCCCCATCAGCCAAGGAAAAGGAAAAAAATAGCAAAACACCACACAATAGAGAAACAACCAACCAAGCTAGCTAGCCAACCTAGCCTCCTAGCCAACCACCACAATAGCATAAAACCCAAGTCAATGTAATGACCAACAGTAGGCATCAAGCCAAAATCACCCAAGATAGTCAGGAAAATAACAACCACGAAAATGCCCACAACCAGCCAACCTAGAATAATAACCAAACCCAAAGTCACTGCAGCCAAGAGAGGATGGCTAAAATAGGAGGAGGACGAAACCAAAAGAAACAAAATAGAATCAACAAAACTGACCACCAAGGCTCAGTCATCAAGACAATAATTAAATGTTTTATATGACCTTTTATCTAGAAAGTAATAGCCAAATAAAAACCTCCACCATTCCGAAATGAAAACAGAGCTAAACCACCAATAGTCCCCCAGATATGTCACCAATAGATAAGGAAAAAATATCCAAAATAACCGACTAGCTAGCTAGCCTAACCAGCCAACATTACTAGTCAACCCAACCAGCGAACAAGACCTCCCATTCAACCACCACAATAGGAGATCCAAAACAGGTAAGTGAGCAACTAGCCTGAAATGAGGTAAAACCCATGAAGGAGGAAAAACCAATAGAAAACAAAGCCACAACCCAATAGGAGGTTATCAAAAATAGCCAATGAAAAAATGTGGTAAAAACTCAGCTAGGAAGACAGCAGCCACTAGGCCCAAAAAAGCAAATCAACCGAGGCTGCAATGATAATAACCACCAGGGAATAAACACCAGGCAAACCCAAAAGTAAAAGGTCAAAAGTAATAACCAGCTCCGGCCAAAGAGTGAAAATAAGCAAATAACCACAACCTAAAGAGGGTTTAACAAAGGGAAAACAAAAGCAAAGGCTCATCAAAAACCTACAAAAAACAAATCAAGCAAAGAAATTATAATCTATGATAAGGCAATCCAGTATCATCCAGATTAACCAAGCCTCTTAATAGTTTAGGCAATGTTTGGTTGTCAAATAAAGTGAACTCAATTAAGTTGGCACCTAAATTAGCCAAGAAATCAGCATAAGCATTACCTTCATGAAGGATGTGGGAAATTTTATAATAAACTTGAGAAAGAAGATTTTTTTATGAATAATGAGATAAAATAATTTAGGATTCCCATTTCTGTTGGAATTAAGCACGTCTAGAAGGAAGAGAGCATCAACTTCAATCCAGATGTTGAGAAAACCTCTATTCAAACAAGTTTTAATAAGTTTATTAACAGCCATAAGCTCAGCAAAAATAACAGAACATGCTTTGAGAGGATAGGCAAAAGCATAAATGACAGTACCTTTAGAATCCCTAAGGATAACACCATAGCCATATTTATTAGAAGCTACAAAACCATCAGTATTCACTTTAATCAAGTTGTCTTTAGGTTTGATCCAATGGATAATCCTAGCACCTTTATATGTGTCCAAGTCAGGCAAAATGATACCCATTTTTTTTGCCACAAATTTATAGCCTCTAAAATGAATGTTACTAATAAGATTGGCATTAAACAGAGGATGATTTTTTTTTTCTTTAGTTCTATCCAGAATCTTTTTTTGGTTCATAGGAGTGCCACGATATTTAGCATCATTTCTATCCATCCAAATGAACGAGAGAAAGATATTCGTAATTAAATGTTTTATATGACCTTTCATAGTTTTTTTGAAGCAAACTTCAAGAAGTGGATATAAAGAAAGAGAACCATGAAAATAATTGGTATTAAATAAATCATCATACCAAAGCCATAATTTTGAAGAAATATCACCATTGACAAAAACATGATTTAGATTTTCAATATGAAAACAACAATGGCATTTTGATGGTAAATAAAACCCATTAGTCCAAAGCAAAGAGTCCACAAGAATAAAGTTATTCAAAATCCTCCAAGCAAAAAACCAAATAAGAAATGGGAATTATATTGTTCCAAAGTTTAATAAAGACATTGGAGGGGTTCTGCTTAACTCTAATAAAATTCCAAACCTCTTTAAGAACAAAATCACCATTATAAGAAAGCTTAAAAAGAATTTGATCACCTTTGTTAGAAGTAATGGAGATATTTCTAAAATTGTCAAAAAGAAAAATAGGGATATAATTCTCAAGTTTACTTTCATTCCAATTATTATTAAGCTAAAAAGAGTTAACTTTGATAGTGAAGTATAGTGGGTAGATAAAAGGGTGTCAATGGAGCTCTTTCTAGTCTAGTTATCTTGCCAAAAGAAAGAAGTACCCAAATGAATACCCCGAGACATTAAGGATTCGACAACCCATTTAATGGATCAAAGCCTTTTTCAAACTAGAGAGTCACCAACTTTATAAGAACAGATAAGAGGGTGTTTACCTTGGCAATATTTTTCCAACATAAACTTAGCCCAAAGGCTATCATTCTTTCTAAAATTCCACCAGAGCTTATGAGAGAAAGCGATGATAGCTTCACGAATAGGTTTGAAACCTAGAGCACCTTCACCCAAATGACCACAAAATTTATGCCAATAGGTCTGATGCATTCTTTTGGTAGAGTTATTGTAGGCCCAAAAAAATTTATTAAGCAAGCGATCAATTTTGATGAGAGTAGCATTAGTGGGTATAATAGTTTGAATAAAATAAAGAGGCATTGAATTGAGAGTGCTTTTAAGAATGGTGAGCCTGCCACCAAAGGAAAGTAAATGGAATTCCCAAATGAACATTTTATTTAAAATTTTTTTAATTAACTTGTCAAAGAGATGGAACATTTTGGGCCTTTAAAGAGAGGAGCACCCAAGTACTTTAGAGGTAAGTGTTGATGCTTAAATATAGTGATATGCATGATTTTATTGATTTTATTATTAGAGATAGGAGAGGAAGTGATAAAATTGCTTTTGTTATCATTGATAGAAAGCTCACTTTCTCTACCAAATTTATTTAGAAAAAACTTGAGATGCTTGATATGATGAATAGAAGCGTTACAGAAATAATGAAATCATATGCAAAGCCTAAATAGGAAACAAGAAGACCACCAAGAGTTCTATAATACATACTAGGACTATTAAAGAATAAATCATTGATGCTTCTAGATAAGTACTCAATAACAATAATAAATAAAGCAGGAGATAATGGATCCACTTGTCTTAAGCCATGTGAATAGGGAAAGAAACCCAAAGCTTCCCCATTAAGCAAAATCAAAAATCAGGCATTATTAATACAATTTTTAATAAGAAAAATAAATTTATCAGAAAACCCAAATAAGTTCAGAATATGGAAAAGAAAGTCCCATGAAATGTTATCAAAGGCTTTGGTAATATCTAATTTGAGAAGAATGTTGCCACCTCTAATCTTGGCATCAAGATCATGAATTATTTCTTAGGCTAGTAGAATATTATCAAAAATAGATCTATCTCTAATAAAACCAGTTTAGTTGAGAGAGATAATTTTATTGAGTAAAGGACTGAGTTTGTTGGTTAGAACTTTGGAAATCAACTTATTGAAGAAGGTGCAAAGACTAATAAGTCTAAAATCACTCCAATTGTTTGGATTATCTTTCTTAGGTATGAGAATGATAAAAGTACTAGAAAAATATATAGTAAAAGGATTATCATTAAAAAAATCAACCACTACCTCAAACAAATCACTTTTAATGATAAACTAACATTTTCGAAAAAAATTAAGTAGTGAAACCCTCCGGACTAGCAACAGAATCTATATTCATGCTATTAAGGACTTTAAAAATTTTAGCTTCATTAGGCATGATGGTAAGCAAATCAGTATCATAATTAGTTATAATACGAGAAATCAAATGCAATTTAGAAATAACTTCATAAGAGTAACTATTATTAAGCATATTTCTAAAGTAATTGATAACTAATTCCTTAATATCATTATTCTCCGTAATCCAAACACCATTATCATCTTTAATTTTTTAAATATTATTTAAAGCTCTCTTTTTATTAACTAACACATGGAAATACCTAGTATTCATATCACCATCCGCAATATGCATACTAGTAACTTTTTTGGCGCAAGTAAGTCTCTTCCATATTTTAGAATTTAACAAGTTTGTCTTTTGCCTCAGTCAAGTCCTTAATCTTAGAAAGATCAGACATAATAGAGACTTCAAGATCACAAACCAATTTTTCCATATCTTTAATATTAGCAAA
This sequence comes from Cymbidium sinense, assembly GCA_021442155.1. Lineage (NCBI taxonomy): Eukaryota > Viridiplantae > Streptophyta > Magnoliopsida > Asparagales > Orchidaceae > Cymbidium > Cymbidium sinense. The sequence goes on from CM038214.1 coordinate 154,858,649, forward strand.
AAGGTTTTTAAAATAATGCTTGTTCCACCAACCCAAATTTTGTATAAGTCTTTTAAGTTTAAACCAAAGTCTATTCATCCCCATAATCGAATTATTAGGATGTAAAGGGGCTTTCCAATTATTAGCCACAACATCAAAAAAATTAGTATACTGAATCCACACATTCTGAAATCTAGAAGGAGAGGATTTATGTAATCTATTAGAAGTATCTTTAATAGAAACTAGAAGAAGAGCATGATCAGACAATATTCTGCTTAAATGATCAACAAAAGTAATAGGCCATTGGATAATCCAATGAGTATTAAAAAGAATTCGGTCCAACCTTTGCCAAAGTCTAGAGTTTTGCCAAGTATAATTAGAACCATTAAAGCCAATTTCAATCAAATTATAATCAAATTACAATCAAGGATCATATTGGAAAAATCTTTCATGGAATGAATATTGGTAGAGTAACCACCACTTCATTTAGAAGAGAATAAAATAGTGTTGAAATCACCACCCACATACCAAGGTTTGTTGACCGTGGTAGAAAAATTTCTCAGATTATCCCAAAGAAGATTTCTACAAGATCTATAACAAGATGCATAAATAAAAAGCCCAAAACACAATAGTCACCATAAGAGATTTGAGCATTGACAACATGTTGGAAATCATCAATAATAGAAACCGCAATGAAATTATTCTAAAAACACCAAATTTTATTACTAACATTACAAAAAGATTTATTGAAGCCGATCATTCTAGCAACATGGTTAATTTTATTAGCATGTATAAGAGGCTCCAGAATAATAAGTAAATAAATATTATGAGTGTGATAAAGATTTCTAATACATTTATGAATAGGGAGGGTACTGATCCCTCTAACATTCAAAATAAGAAAATTAAACATAATTAAAATAAAAACGGGTTAAGCAAAGGTTAATTAAGAAAGGAGTGAGAGGCCGCAGCAGATCTAGTGTTTCAGGACAATTTGGGAGAGTAATTTTTAACACTTTTTTTTTTCATTTAATCATGATAAGTTTAAAAACCATTTAGTTTTCCTTTAGAGTCATCATCTGAGTAAGATTTAGTAACATTGCTCACAAATTTAGGAGAATTCTCCAACTGTTTGGAGGGGAATTCACCCTCTTCCAAATCCATATTAAGTTGAATAGTACGATTAACATAAATATCAATATTAGAAATGAGAGATGGTGATGTTTTAGAACCATTTAAAGCACAAGTAGTTAAATCTTGATCAAAATTTTTTTGAGCATGCTCAACATCATTTAAATCCTCATTAAAAGCTTCATTTTCATCGATCAAAGTTGGCATAGATGCAGGAATAAAATTAGAGGAAATAGAATTATCTTCTAATAACTTTCAAAATGTATTATTCTCCACATTAGAAATATTCAAATTCAAAGAAGGAAAAAGAGGTAAATCATCCTTCCCATTTTGAAAATCAGTCAAATCTATATCAAAAGTAGGAGCCGAAACTTGTTCAATAGATTAACTCTGATATCCATGGAATCAACCTCAATAATAGCCTTCATACCATTCTAAAGATTTAAGGTCAATTTTTGAACATAAGTAGGGATCGACTTATAGGTAGGAACAACATTCTCTTGAGGAGGATTTTATTTTTTTAAGTGGGGATGGAGAATATAACATTTCAAATTTTCATGACCGAGAATTTTACAATGGAAATAAAAAAATCAGAAGGCTCTCCAATTCAACCTTTTGTAAATACCCATATTTTTTAGAGCCAATCAAAACTTACTTAGTGTATTCTTTAATTATGTCTAATTTCATGAGGATTCAAGCCATAGAGAAGGGTGCTCGTGATTAATTAGTTGCAAGGCCAACCAAATAAAGCCCGGACAGCAAAAAAGCACATGATGGGTAATAAAATGAATGCGCATTTTAGGAAGAGATAAACCCATAGGGATAATAGGAGATTCTTCCTTAATGTCAAAAAGGGGGGACCACTTCATCAAACGTATTTGATAATTAAAAATGAAATAAGAATGACACAAAAACACATGAATAATCTAGATCGTTTGAAAGTTGAATCAGGATATGCTGAGGGTCAATAAGACCAATTGAGAAAGCACCCGTAAGCTTGAGATTATGGTAAAAAAAGAATATTATCCAAATTTAAATGACACTAAGAAAATTTGTCGATAAGAGAAAATTCAAATTATTTTGCCAACTTTTCAACATCCACATCAGAGCACATTATCGCCATCAAACCTCTAAAAGATGTCAAAATTATATTAACCGAATCAACAGAGTGAGAAGGCTTAATAGAGAGCACTTCCTTAAAATATTTAGTAGAAGAAGCAGCATTAGGGCCGCAAAGCCCCAAAGTGTTGGATGCCCTAGCCGAAGCATCCATAATCTGAGGTGGAGCCCAAGGAATAGAACTCACTGCAGCCATGATCAATGATGAAGCATCATGCAAATGTCTAGATGCCATTCAAGCCTTTGAATTTGGTTAAAGTCAAGGACAAAGCCACAAAATGTGGATCACCACAAGGATTCAAAATTGCTAGAGAATGAGAAAATGCTCAGGGTTGTGGCAGAGGGGGAGGGGGATAAGGGTTTGGATTTAGGGTTTAGGGGAACTTTAGGGTTTACGATTTATGATTTTTTAGGGTTTAAAGTTTAGTGTTTTAGGGTTTAGGGTTTAAGGTTTAGGGTTATAAGTTTAGGGTTTAGAGTTTTAATTTTAAGGTTAGTTTTAAGGTTTCGGATTTAGTGTTAAGGTTTCTTTTTTAAATTAAGTAAACTCACAGGTTTATGTTTATTTAGTTTATTTTATTTATTTTAGGTTTCTTTGTTTTACTTTAGCTTATTTATTTTAGTTTATGTTTTACATCTAGGTTTAGGTTTATTTTTTAATTTAGTTTTATTTTTATTTTTATTTTTATTTTTTATTTTTAGATTTAGGTTTAGGTTTTTATTTTATTTTTCTAAGTTTTGGTTTTATGTTTTTATTTTAGTTTTATTTTTGGTTTTATTTTTTAGTTTAGGTTTAAATTTATTTTTAGTTTATTTTATTTTATTTAGTTTAGGTTTAGGTTCAGGTTTTAGTTTAGTTTATTTTAGTTTAGGTTTAGATTTATTTTATTTTTATTTTAGGTTTAGTTTTTTTTAGTTTAGGGTTTTGGTTTTATTTTTTATTAATTTTTAGGTTTTATTTTTTGGTTTATAATTTAGGTTTAGTTTTTTATTTAGTTTTTATTTTATTTTATTTTAAGTTTATTTTATTTTTATTTTCGTTTTAGTTTTTCTTTTATTTAGGTTTTGTTATTTTCTTAATTTAGATTTGATTTTTAGTTATTTTATTTTAGTTTAGTTTTTATTTTTTATTTTATTTTCTTTTTTGGTTTAGGTTTAGGTGTTTGTTTGGGTTTAGGTTTTAGTTTATGTTTTTATTTTATTTTACTATTTTATTTTATTTTAGTTTAGGTCTTTTTTAAAATTTTATTTCTAAGTTTTATTTAGTTTACGTTTAGGTTTTTCAATTTTTAGGATTTAGTGTTTAGGGTTTAGGGTTTAGGGTTCAGGGTTAGTTTAGGGTTTAGGGTTTAGGGTTTTTTTGGGTTTAGGGTTTAGGATTTAGTGTTTAGGGTTTAGATCTTAGGGTTTAGGGTTTAGGGTTTTAGGGTTTAAGGTTTAAAGTTTAGGGTTTAGGATTTATGGTTTTTAGGGTTTAAGGTTTAGGGTTTAGGTTTTAGGATTAGGGTTTAGGTTTTAGTTTAAGGTTTTGAGTTTTTGGTTTTTTTTTGATAGAGAACAAATTCAAATTTTACATTTCTTCTTTTTGATTTCATTAGCCAAGTAACACATCATGTTCTTTAGGACATAAGCAATGACATAAATAAAAAATGAGCATGCAGAGAGCAAATCAAAATCCCTAGATAACTAGAATCATCTCTACTATAAAGACACAATTGAATAAGCTATAGATCGAATCAACCATCATAACATTTAGGTTCAGGATATGCTTTGGCCCTCACTAAAGCTCCCTAGATGTAGGATCTATGGTTATTGTTTCCCCTTGGGCTACAGGCATACATCCTCACCTCTTAAGTATTTCTATAACCTTGTGTTGTGAGATTGTAAGTCTTAGCTTTCTATAAAAATTCAAATTCAAACATATAATTCTCCTCAACTTCAAACATATAAAACCCAACCATGGGATATGCTAGAATGTTTACTAGGTTTCCTAGTATCATGATTATTCCCTATTCATCTCCCTTTGGCTTCGATAATAAGTCTCTCCTTTTTGATCTATCACGATTGATTTTCCAAACATAGCCAATTTATTGATAGTCCTATCTTTGAAATCTTTGGAGATAATAATTGCCTACTTTAATTGAGAGCATTTTTAAGGAACTCACTTTCCTTAGGATGTAATTAACTATGGAGGCTTGCCCCCATATGGAACTTTAGAACCCAGCTTAAATAAACCTTGCTTTATTCATCCATGTAATGTAGGGTTTTAAGGTTTAAGTTTAGGTTTAGATTTATTAGGTTTTAAAGTTCAGATTTATTTTTTAATTTTCTTAGTTACTTTCGGTTTAGGTTAAGGGTTTGGGGTTTAGTGTTTAGGGTTTAGGGTTAGGGTTTAGGGTTTAAGGTTTAAGGTTTTAGAGTTTAAGCTTTAGGGTTTAGGGTTTAGGGCTAGGGATTAGGGTTTAGGGTTTTTTAGGGTTTTGGGTTGTAGGTTTAGGGTTTAAGATTTATGGTTTATGGCTTTTTTAAAAAAAATAATTAAGTAAATCGATCAGTTTAGGTTTATTTTATTTTATTTATTTTTTATTTTTATTTAGGTCTATTTTTTATTTTTATTAAATTTAGTTTATTTATTTTTGTTTAGGTTTTATTTTAGTTTATTTTTTAGGTACAAGTTTATTTTTTAGTTATGCTTTATTTTCATTTTATCTTTTAATTTTAGGTTTTATTTTATTTTTTAGGTTCAGGTTTTGGTTTTTATTTTATTTTTTGTAGGTTTAGGTTTTATTTTTTAGTTTAGTTTTAGGTTTATTTTTAGTTTATTTTATTTTTTTTATTTTAGGTTTAGGTTTTGGTTTAGTTAATTTTATGATTAGGTTTAGGTTTTATTTATTTTATTTTAGTTTATTTTAGTTTAGGTTTTTGGTTGATTTCATTTTGTTTATTTTCTTTTGTATTTTAGGTTTAGGTTTTCTTATTAGTTTATGGTTTAAGTTTTATTTTTTATTTATTTTTAGGTTATATTTTAAGGTTTATTTTTTAGGTTTAGGTTTTTACTTAGTTTTTATTTTATTTTATTTTAGGTTTATTTTATTTTTATTTTAAGTTTAGTTTTATGAGTTTTTATTATTTTATTTTTAGGTTTATGTTTAGGTTTTAGTTTAGGTTTTTATTTTATTTTAATTAGGTTTAAGTATTTTTATTTATTTTATATTTAGGTTTAGCTTTTTAGATTTTTAGGGTTTAGGGTTTAGCATTTAGGGTTTATGGTTTATAGTATTATGGTTTAGAGCTTTAGGGTTTAGGGTTTTAAGATTTAAGTTTTAAGGTTTAGGGTTTAGGTTTTATTATTATTTTTTTAAAATTGATTAAACCATTAGGTTTACTCTTATTTAGTTTATTTTTTATTTGGGTTTTTCTTATTTTTTATTTCAATTATGTTTATTTTCTATTTTTATTTAGATTAGTTTTTTTATATTATGTTTATTTATTTTATTTTAAGTTTTTTTATTTTGGTTTATTTTTTAGTTTGAAGTTTATTTTTTTAGTTGAGTTTTATTTTATTTTTTGGGTTTAGGTTTTATTTATTATTTTTAGATTTAGGTTTAGGTTTTTATTTATTTTAGTTTAGGTTTAGGTTTATTTTATTTTTATTTTAATTTTACATTTTTTTTCAGCTTAATGTTTAGCTTATATTTTTTATTTATTTTACATTTTATTTCATCGTTTAGGTTTTTTACTATTTTATTTTATGTTATGTTTATTTTATTTTTATTTTAGGTTTAGTTCTTATTTTATTTAGGTTTATTTTTTTTAATTTAGTTTTTATTTATTATATTTTAATTTAATTTTTATGTTTTATTTTATTTTATTTTTAGGTTTATGCTTTGTTTAGGTTTAGGTTTTAGTTTATGTTTTTATTTTATTTTATTTTTTCATTTTATTTTTGTTTAGGTTTAGGGTTTTAGGTTTTTTTGTTTAGGGTTTAGGGTTTAGGGTTTTGGGTTTTGGGTTCAGGATTTAGGGTTTAGGGTTTAGGATTGTAGGTTTTAGGGATTAGGGTTTACGGTTTAGGGTTTAGGTTTATGGTTTAGGGTTTAGGGTTCAGGGTTTAGGGTTTATGGTTAGTTTTAGGGTTTAGGGTTTAGGGTTAGGGTTTTCTTATTTTTTATTTTATTATTATTTTTTAAAAATTAAGCAAACTCGTACGTTAGTTTTATTTAGTTTATTTATTTATTTATTTTAGTTAACTTTATTTTTTTTATTAAGGTTTATTTTTATCTTTATTTATTTTAGTTTATTTATTTTAGTTTATTTTTTTGTTTAGATTTTTTATTTTAGTTTATTTTTTAGGTTTTGGTTTAGATTTGGGTTTATATTTTAGTTTAGTTTTATTTTTATTTTATTTTTTGGTTTAGGTTTTATTTTTTATTTTTATGTTTAATTTTTAGGTTTTTATTTTATTTTTTAGGTTTCGGTATTAGGTTTTTATTTTAGTTTATTTTCAGGGTTTATTTTTTGTTATGGTTTAGGTTTATTTTAGTTTATTTTATTTAGTTTAACTTAGGGTTAGGTTTAGGTTTAGTTTATTTTAAGTTAAGGTTTAGGTTTTATTTATTTTTGTTTAGGTATAGGTTTATATTATTTTTATTTTAGGTTTTTTTTTTTTAGTTTAGGGTTTAAGTATTTATTTTTATTTATTTTATTGTTTTATTTGTTGGTTTATTTTTTAAGTTATTATTTTTATTCAGTTTTTATTTTATTTTATTTTAGGTTTATTTTATTTATATTTTAGGTTTAGCTTTTATTTTATTCTATTTTTTAGTTTACTTTAGGTTTTTATTTATTTTATTTTAGATTAGTTTTTATTTTTTATTTTATTTTCTTTTTAGGTTTAGGTTTAGGTTTAAGTTTAGGTTAAGGGTTTAGTTTAGGTTTTTATTTTATTTTTTTATTTCATTTTATTTATTGTTTAGGTTTTTGGCTTTTTAGGTTTAAGATTTAGGGTTTAGGGTTTGGGTTTTAGGGTTTTAGGGTTTAGGGGGGTTTAGAGTTTAAGGTTTAGGGTTTAGGGTTTAGGTTTTAGGGTTTAGGGTTTAGCATTTTAGGGTTTTTTTTGGGAAACCCCATGTAGGGGGTATTTTATTTCCAGAAAAAGAGGGTTACAAGGTTCTTAAAGGGGATAAAATCGAACTACTGCTCAAAGAGCTACAATCAGCCTAAGGAGTAAATCCCCTATCTAAGTACATCTAAAAGCAAAAGAAGAATTAAAGTAATCAAAAGATACAAATCGATTAACATAATAAGATAATGGAAGATTAGGGCCAATGCTCTGCAGGATGTGAGAATGCATGATACTATGGAGCAAACCCAAGAGGACAAGAAGCCAAAATTTAGAGAAGAGATCTGAGACAAAAGATAAATGAAAATAGCATAATCTGAGAATGATAGTAAAAAATTGTGATAGAGAAGGCTCAGGCTCAGTCACACCAAGATGGGGCAGATGCAAATATGAGCATCCAAACTTTAGCATAAGGGTTACATCACAAGAGCTACTACCAAACCAAAATGGAGTGAAATCATCACGAATCATAGCCATAAACACGTGAAGATAACATTATTGAAAGTCTTATGGGCTTTATTACGCAAACCTAAACAAAACCATATAGAATATAGAGAGGAAATTGCAAAGGCGAGGATAAGGGGTCCCATGCGGGAAGAGTATCAACAATATAGTCACACGACATGAGAACACTTCACATATGAGAATGAGCCATCTTTGCAGAACCTCATGAAAAGTCATATCCAAAAAAGAGAAATAGGCGATATAAACCCTCCACAAGAAGGCTGAGGTAGCCTTGAAATCACTAAGCAAGTCAATGAGCCTAGAAATAACACCATCCCAAACATATGATATATATATATGAATCTTAGACAAGGAGGACTAGAAGTAAAGGTCAAAAATGAATCATAATATTGAATGGTGTGAACAACCCCTATTAATATCCATATCGTAGTTGGTAAAAGCATTTGTATAGGAAGGCGATAACCCAACAGGAAATAGTACAACCTACCCAAAATAGCACCAAATAAAGGCATCAGCTACTCAATAATAGCATTGAGGACCAAAATTGGATAATCGATCAACGAACAACCAAGACAACAAGACGGAAAAGGCGTTTGTCCATACAGTGCATACTAAGAAGATAGCAGGACAAACTTAACTGAACCCATACGGGAATAGAGACAACATCAGATAATATAGATCACAACTATCAGGAGATGAACAGCAGCCCAGACATAAACAATAAGGGAAATCAGAAAGCCAACCCCACAACATGATTAATGCAACAATGGAACTACCAAGATAAATCAAAAAGGGGAATCAAATGAGGGTCAACATTAGAATCCAGAAAAAATAAGACAACAGATAAAGACAAGGGATAGCAAGTTGGCCATAAAACCTCTCAATCAGAGTAGACATTGTAGTAGTTAGTAACCAAATAGATAGAGCATAAAAATAGGTTTTGGAAGGTAATGGCCCAATCACAAACAATCAAAAGCATGTCGAAATAACTTCAACATAAGACCAAGTCCTACAACAAAGATGGAGCCAACATAGAATCACAAAAACCAAGACAAGTATCCAAGATAACAAACAACCAAGACAACAAAAAACTGGTCATAAAACCACCCATCCAGATTAAATAATGCAATAGATACAAGTTTAAGCGAAGAGGATAAAGAAAATAGCAAAAGTTAAAGTAGATCAATGAATTCAGATGATATGCATATAATAAATCAATAAGGGGGTTCAAAGAAAAGCCACCAACCAATCAACAACTTCAATAGAGACATGCTGAACAAAATAAACCAAAACCCTAGAGATAGCATGTAGAGTATTAATCTAGTTCAGTTAACAAAGATGGAGCCAACAACCAAGACAGTTAATACTAATAAGTTGACCAAGAATCCACCCAATCAGAGTAAACAAAGCATATGTAAAGATCCAAATAATCGATGGATAATCAAGATCTGCAATTTTAATAGAACTAAGTGGGATAAAAAATAGTAGCGGGAGAAATCGCATTCAATTGATAATAGCAAAAATAGTAAAAAACAAAAGGCGAAACAGAATAATACAAAGACAACCTGGATAAAGGACCCTAAAATCCAAAAGCCAATAAAGATAATAAAACAAAAATTACACCCACCATATAAAACTCCAATAAAAGCAGATGAAAAATAGCAATAAAGGGTTCAAAGGATAATCAACAAAAAAAGCCTTCTAGATAAAGAGCAACAAAACCCACCACAAAAAGCGAGAAGCCATTAAGGAAGTCCAAACCTGCAAGGAAATAATAAAATAGAATAGGGAATTGCAAAATATCTCTTGGCATATAAGGAAAATGAGGTTGTCAAAGACAATAAGCAAGGCAACACCAAAAGCACCCTCTTGGATAAACAAGGATATGCTCAAGAATCATCCAACAAGAAAGAAAATAATAGCAAGTTTAAAAAACAAATTTCAATATAGTTAAGTTCCTAGATAGTTAAGGAATATGGCCAAGACTAGCTATACCAAGAAGTAAAAAATAAGAGAAAACAACATTATCCCGGATGTTAAGACAAACATTCAAAGCGAGAGAAATAGCTAGTCGAAAAATAAAAGCCATCATGTCCACAACCTCAGAGGCCAACTGAACAAAACAAAACCAACCCCAGCGATGAAGAGCAATAGGATAGTAATTACCACAATGGTACAATTTTAATAGAGCCAAAAGTTAAAATAATAGATAAAATGATCAACAACATCTGGAGAATTGCAAATACATTAGAAGAACACCGAAACAAATAGCTAACAAACACAAGGTTAGCAGCAAAGTGAATCCAATCCAAGAGATTAAAACAACACTACAATTATTGCAACCATAGGATAAATAATAAAAGTAGTGGGGAAACGAAACCACAAAAGGGTTCAAAAGGGTCTCATCAATGAAATCCTTTAGGACAAAGGAGACAGCAGGAACTATCATCCTCGAGAAATCATAGAAGGAAGTCATTAAACAATTCTAAACCCCAAAGAACCATTAATAATAACAAGGGTATTGCAGATTCTTTCCTTACAGGTATGCAAACTGGGGTTAGTAATGACATACAACAAATACATTAAACCAAATCCAAGTGCAACCTACTAGACAAAAGACCCAAAAGTCCAACAGCCAACAATTAGACCTTCAACATAGATGTTGCATCCAACATAAGATAAACCATTAAAGAGCAAAGGAACACAAAGAATCAAACCAATAGCTAGTCCCACAGCATCAAGAATATTGGAATTCAAGAAATAATTCCAAATATGTAGAGAGAAAGTTATAGCCAGGATATTGCAATATCTCTCCTTACAGGTTGTGAAGGTAAGGTTATGGAGCATAGGAGAGGCAGAAGACCCCAAAAGGTTGGGATAATTAAACCAATACGATGCCATAGCTCAGGACTAGCAAAGAGTAATTTGATGATGCATGAAATTCCAAAGGAGCGACATCACATTAAAGTAAAATAAAGCGATAGCCCAATTAAAGTTAGGATAATTATACCAACAGCACATGCCACAGAGATCGATATATAAACAACAAGGGATATTAGGTTGATGCATCAGCAAAGACCAAAGAAGTAACAATAGTAAATAGAAAATAATCATGCAATAAAAGAGGTATTAAAAAAATTGAATCCAATAGGTTATATTAATTTACGAGATAAGGAAGGATTGTCCAAATTAACCAAGCCACGCAAATGTTTATGAAGGGTTAGTTGATCAAAATAATTTATACCATCCAATCTAGCACCCAAATTGGCCAGATAATCAGCACATGCATTACCCTCGTGCCATACATGAGTGATTTTAAAGTAGAGTTGGGCAAAGAGAGCTCTAGTTTGCTTAAGAAGGTAGTACAATTCTGATTGCTCATTTTGGAAGTCAAAGATCAATCAGAAGGGCATCCACCTCAATCCAAATATTGAACCAACCTTTTGAAGGAAAATTTCAAGAGCTTTGTACTACCATGAGCTCGAAAGAAAGAGCAAGGATTAAGGGGGTATGCAAAAGAATATAGGAATTTTCCATTAAGATTTCTGAAAATGCCACCACGGCTTGAACCTTTAGGAGAGACAGAGCCATCAGTGTTAACTTTAATAGTGTTGGCATGAGGTTTTACCCAATAAACAATCTTGTCATCTTTACAAATGGGTTGATCGATCAAGTTAAAACCCAGTTTATTGGCCACAAATTTACACCTTTGAATTGTTTGTATTTAATTAATTTGGCATTAAAAAAAAGTTATTTTGTTTTAGTTCTAGCAATTATCCTTATGTGGTTCATAGGGATCCCACGATCTTTTGCATCATTTCAGTCTATCCAAATTAACCAAATAAGAGTGATAGCAATAATGACTTTAATGTGACCTTTAAGTAGTGTTGTCAAAATAAACTTCAAGAAGTTGGTATAAATTTAAGGAGCCATTGAAAATGACAATGTTAAAGTGGTCATCATACCAAATCCAAAGCTTAGAAGCAATGGTCCCGTTAACAAAAACATGATTCACATTCTCAATGTGGAAACAGCATTGGCATTTTGAAGGTAATTGAAAACCTTTACCCCACAACAAGGAATCAATAGGGATGAAGTTTTTCAAAATATGCCAAGTAAGAATAGAATAAGAAGTAGGGATATTGTTATTCCAAAGTTTGGAAAATACATAGGAAAAATCATGAGCTTCTTTAATGTAAATCCAAACATTTCTAAAGTTGAAATCACCATTATGTGAAAGCTTAAAAGGATCGATCTTGATTGGTATGAATGATAGGAATAGTAGTAAGTTATTTAAGAGATGGAGGAATATAATCGAAGCTTACTATTGTTCCACATATTATTCGCGAGAAGAGTTTACTTTAATAGTAGATAGTGGTAGAAAGTAATTCATCAATGGACCCACTTCCTCAGTTATCTTGCCAAAAGAAAGAGGAGTTAATCCCCAGAAATTAAAGATTGCATCCCATTTTGGAACAAAGTCTTTTCAAAATAGGAGAATCTCCCGCTTTATAGGGGCAGATGAGAGGGTGCTTACCCTAGCAGTATTTAGCAGTCATGAAATTAGCCCATACACTATTATTTTTCCTAAAATTCTACCAAAGTTTATAAGAAAAGTAGTGATAGCTTCTTTGATTGTTTACATCCAAGACCACCTTCAAAAGTGCCACTTTATACCAAGAGGTCCAGTGCATTTTTTAGAGGATTATTAGATCCCAAAAAATTTGTTAATGAGCTCAATTACATTTAATGGTAGAGTTGGTCACAATGGTTTGAATAAGATAAAGGCATGGAGTTAAGGGTGCTTTAATTAAAGTGAGCCTACCACCAAATGAAAGTAAATGAAATTCCCAAAGAAATATTATTAGAGATTTTTTGGATTAGCTCATCAAAAGGTGAGATCTTTTACCTTTATAAAGCGAGCACCAAGATATTTAATAGGAAGTATGTTGTTGAAAATTAGTAATTCTCAAGATTTGGTTGGTCCTATTGTAGGGATTTTAGAAGGAATGAAACAACTTTTTCCTTCATTGAGAAAAGACCGCTACAAATTTATTTAAAGTTTCTTAATAGTTTTAATGTGAGGAATTGAGGCATTGCATAAGATTATAAAGTCATCAAAGAAAACTAAGATGAGAGAGAAGACCACTTTGAGTTCTATAAAACATCCAAGATTATTGTAAAAAAGATCATTCTCTAGATAGATATTCAATAGCAATAAAAAAGAGAGGGGGATCCCTTGTCTCAAATCATGCTTCGAAGGGAGAAACTTAGGGATTCACCATTCATGATAACAGAAAACCAAACATTAGTAATGCAATTTTTGATGAGACGGATAAAATAATCAGAAAACCCAAGCAAATGAAGAATTTGAAAGAGGAAATCACAAGAGAGGTTGTCAAAAGCTTTAGTGATGTCTAGTTTAAAGAGGATGTTACCACTATGATATCAATATCATGAACTCTAGTGCTAGAAGTATGTTATATATAGCTCTACCTTTAAGCCTTTGGTTTGGGGAAATAATTTTAGCAATAGACTAATTCTATTAGCAATTAATTAGCAATGAGTTTTTGAAGGAAGGTGCAAAGGCTGATAGGTCTAAAATCTCCCAAGTATTATTAGTTTGGGAATGAGAACAATGGAAGTATCTAGGTAAAGCGTTGCCATCAAAGAAATCAATAACATCAACAAGGTCAGACTTAATAATTGGCTAACAATGCTGAAAGAAATGAGTCATCTAGCCATCAGGGCCAGCAACAGAGTCAGTGTTCATGCTATTGAGAGTACTACTAATCTCACGTAGACGAAACCGAGTAAATGGTTTTCATCATATTAGTAATCATAGAGGAGATCGTGTGAGTGTTGGAGAGGGTTCGAGTTAGGGTTATTGTTTAATAAATTTTAAAAATGTTGAATGATAGAATCTTTAATTTCATTATTATCATGATCCACCGTTAATATTTTGATTTTGAATAGAGTTTAAGGCTTTCCTTTTTTTGAAGAGAGCATGGAAATACCTTGTATTTCTATCACCATCAGCGATATGTTCACTAGCGGCCTTTTGCCGCTAGGGTTTCCATATCGATAATTAATCAAGTTATCTTTAGTAGTGTTCAACTCATCAAGCTTACTAGTTAACACAACATCTTCAAGGGAGCAAAATAATTGTTCCATATTTTTAGATTAAAAGATTTTTAAAATGGTGCTTGTTCCACCAATTTAGGTTTTATTTTAGTCTTTTAAGCTTAAGCCAAAGCCAAATCATGCCTCTAACAGAATTGTCCGGGTGAATAGGGGTCGTCCAATTAGTGGAAACAACATTCAAAAAGTCACTATATTGGGTCCACATATTTTTGAATCAAAAAGGAGTGGGGGAGGATATAGTACTGGAAGGAGTTTTGATGGAGATCAATAGCGGAGCATGGTCAGATAAAGTTTTGCTCAAATGCTCAACAAAAGTGAGGGTCCATTGATTGATCCAAAGTGAATTAAAGAGGGTCCTATCAAGCCTCTGTCAGAGTCTAGAGTTATGCCACGTATAGTCGTAGCTAAAAAAACCAATATTAATCTGATTGTAGTCGAGAATCATATTAGAAAAATCTTCCATGGAGTGGATGTTAGGAGAGAAACCTCCCCTTCTGTCCGAGGAAGCGATAATAGTGTTGAAATCACCCCCAACCAACCAGGGTTTTTTGACCGAGGAGGCGAAAGTTCTTAATTGATCCCAAAGAATGTTCCAACCAGCTCTATTACATGATGCATAGATAAAGGAACCAATAGAAAAAAATTCACCCAATGAGATTTGAACATTAACCAATTATTGGAGATCATCAAGGATAGAAATGTTGATTAAATTATTCCAAAACACCAAATTTTATTACTAATATTATAAAAGAAATTTTGAAAGCCTAGTGTTCTAGCAAATATGGGTAATCTTAGAAGTGTGAATGAATGGCTCAATAATAACAAGTAAGGCTATGTTATGAGTACAAAAGGCTTCTAACAGACAGGATAGTGAGAGTCCCAATACCCAACATTCCAAATAAGAAAATTGATCATAATAAGTTGAAAAAAAAGAGAAGAGATAACTGAAAAAAATGAAAAACAAGAAGAAGAAAAACATGAAACAATTATTTATGGGAAGTTAGAGAAGATTGAGTGGTTCTAGTAAGCTATTATTGAACATTCTAGCTTTAAGGGATTTTTTTTTAATAACAGTTTGAAAAGTCCTATCTATGTCCAAAGTATCTCCATCTGAAAGAGAGTGATTTGTGATAATCAGAATAGGACCAGTATCTATCAAAGTATTTTTAATGGTGATTTCTCCTTCTTCAGTATCAGAGTTAGGTTGAGAAATTGGATTAGCATGTATATTACTCTGTAGGGTAATAGAAGGAGAGGTTGTAACACCATTAATAGTTATTCAGATTTTGGTCTATCACCAAAGTATCAACATTTTTCAGAACAATTCTAGAATTAGTTTAGAGATTTTAATCCGACTTGAGATTCCCATTCAATTCACCATTATGATTCATATGAGTCAAGGGATTGTCTTGTGATGCCAAATTATTGCAAGTAGGAGTAATGTTAATTAAGTTATCATTAGTTTCCTCACAAACCTCAATATTCTTATTTTTCTTTATTGTTCTCCAATAGGAAAATCAATAGATAGTAAAGGAGTAGGGGTAGGAGGGTGAGTTTCATTTTGAGTAGCTTTAGGCACATAAGTGAACTTATTGGTTTTTTCATTTCCTAGAGTGGTATTAGGATCCGACAATTTATTCTTTTAAGATTAGGGTGTAACACAAAGCATTTAGAGTGATCATGACCATGGATCTTACAGTGTGTGCAAAAAATAGGAAAATTTTCAAATTCCACTTTCTGATTATACCCAAATTTTTTGAACTGATCCAAACTTCTTTAGGGTACTTTTGGTAATATCAATCTCAACCAAGATACTTGCAACTGATGGCCGAGATCTCACGGTGGTGGCTTGATCAATTTGAAGGGGCCTACCAAAGAGAGCCCCAATTGTAAATAGGACTTGATGGGTAACATAATGTATCCTCATGTTTGGAAAGGTTAGCCATAAATGAACAATAGGGGATTCCTATTTGACATCAAAAAGAGGTGACCATTTCAAGAGCCTCATTTGACAATTGTACACAAAGTAGGAGTGACGAGCAAAGACTCTTGAGTAGTCTAAATCATTTGATAGTTGAATAAGGATATGCCTAGGATTGATCAACCCGATAGTGAATACTCCCAAAAGATTTAGGCTATGAAAGAAGGATCAGATATTGCCAAGAGTTCGACGATGTAAGGAAAATTTTCCAACTAATGAAAATTCAAAGGGCTTTGCCAATTTTTCCACATCAAGATCTGAGAACATTACAGTTGGCATTCCATGGAATGAAGTTGAGATTAAGTTAGTTGAAGCAGTAGAGCAAGTGTTCTTACCGAATAGTGTATCCTTAAAGGACTTAACAGCAGGTGCAATAACGGATGAAGTCGGATCAAAATTACCTTGCAGATTGGAAGGCTTAGCCAACGCCTCCAAGTTCGACGAGCTGGTCTGTGAAGCGCACTACCATTGTAAGATCAAGGAAAAATCACATAAGTGGCCAAACTGAGAGCAATAAACCAGAAAATATGATTTGGGAAGGCCGAGGAGCGGCCAAACCACATGAAAAATGAAAAGGAACATGAAATCGCCAGAGAGAGCTGTGGTCGAGAGGAGAGAGGGAGATTTTTTGGTTTGGGATTTAGCATTTTAGGGTTTAGGGTTTAAGGTTTAGGGTTTAGGGTTTTATTTAAGTTTTGTTAGGGTTAAGGGTTTAGGGTTTAGGATTTAGGATTTTGGTTTTAGGTTTAGGGTTTTTAGTATAGGTTTAAGGTTTTGGTTTTTCTAACAGAATAAATTCAAATTCAATATTTCTTTTTGATTTCATCAACCAAGTAACACACCAAGTTTTCAAGACATAAGTGATGACATATGAAAGATGAGCATTTAGAGCAAATCAAAAACCTTAGATAATTAGAATTATCTCTTTGTAAAGACACAGCAAGCGATATTGGATCAACATTCTTGTTCTAGTTCCCATCAACTACCACCGGCTCTCAAGTAATGGGATCCACCATCATATCCCCATCTCTCCCTCTCACCACTGTCAGTAACCACCATCGCCCTCCATAATCATCACTATAATGACCACCACCTCGATTTAGGCACTGATAGTGATGTTCATTTCATCAAGGTTTTGCCCATTCTTAAGGTTTAGATTTTTTTGGCTTTAGGATTTAGGTTTATTTTATAATTTATTTAGTTACTTTGGTTTAGATTTAGGGTTTAGGGTTTAAGGTTTAGTACAATTATAGGGTTTAGGGTTTAGGGTTTAAGGGGTTTAGGGTTTCTTAGGGTTTAGAGTTTAGGGTTAGAGTTCAGGGTTTTGGTTTTTTGGGGTTTTATTTAAGGTTTAAGGTTTAGGGTTTGTATTTGGGTTTAGGTTTTCAAAATTAAAAACCGAGTTTAGGTTTATTTAATTTAGTTTATTTTATATTTAGTTTTTTTTTTTTTTATTTAGGTTTATTTTTTTTAATTTTATTTAGTTTAGTTTATTTATTTTTTTTTATTTTAGTTTATTTTTTTTTAGTTTAGGTTTAGGTTTATTTTTATTGAGTTTTATTTTATTTTATTTTTCTTTTATTTTAGGTTTGGTTTCTAATTTGTCTTTGTTTTGTAGGTTTTAGGTTTATTTTAGGTTTTATATTTTTAGATTAGGCATAGGTTTATTTTTAGTTTATTTATTTTTATTTAGGTTTAGGTTAGGTTTTAATTTAGTTTATTTAGGTTTAGGTTTATTTTATTTTTTATTTTATTTTATTTTTTTTATTTTTAGTTTAGGATTTTTTTATTTTTATTTATTTTTAAGTTTATTTTTTTATTTAAATTTTTATTTAGTTTTTATTTTATTTTATTTTAGGTTTATTTTAGTTTTATTTTTTTTGTATAGTTTTTATTTTATTTATTTTTTTATTCTTAGGGTTTTTCCATTTTTTTAGTTTAGTTTAGGTTTTTATTTATTTTTCTTAAGTTTATTTTTATTTTTTATTTTATTCTATTTTAGGTTTAGGTTTAGGTTTTAGTTTAGGTTTATTTTTTTAGTTCAAATTTAGTTTTTAATTATTTTATTTCAATTTATTTATGTTCAATTAATTTTATTTTTATGTAAATGTTTTATTTTATTTATTTATATGTTTATTTATTATTTTATTTTTTTATTTTATTTAGGTTTTTATTTAGAAGGGTTTGGAGTTTAGTGTTTTAGGGAGGGTTTGGGTAGAGTTTAGGATGTAGTGTTTTTGGTTATGGTAAGTATAGTTTTAGGATTTTTTTGGGTCATCCTAGGGTAAGCTCATTTAAAGTATTGGGTATTCAGTTCAGGTGAGACTAGGACAGTGGGTTAGTGTAGGTTTTGGGTTAAGGGTGGGTAGGATTTAGGTTTTAAGATTTATTGTTTGTTTAGTTTAGGTTTAGGGTTTATGATTAGTATTGTGGGTTTAGGTTTATGGTTTGGGTTTAAGATTTAGGGTTTAGGTTTTCTTTAATTCAAGAAGACAGCTTATTTATTTATTTTATATTTATTTTAGTTTATTTTATTTTTTTTATTTTTACTTAGGTTTACTTTTTATTATTATTTAGTATAGTTTATTTATTTTAAGTTTATTTATTTTAGTTTAGGTTTTTTACTTTAGTTTATTTCTTAGGATTACGTTTATGTTCATCCTTATTTTAGAGTTTAGTTTTATTTTTATTTTATTTTTTAGGTTTAGGTTTTAGGTTTTTATTTTAGGTTTATTTTTAGGTATTAGTTTTATTTTAAGTTTAGGTTTATTTTAGATTATTTTATTTTATTTAGTTTAAGTAAATTTAATTTATTTGTTTTTTTATTTATTTTTATTTTATTTTGGTTTTATTTTATTTTTATTTATTTTATTTTATTTTTTTAGGTTTAGGTTTTATTTAGTTTTATTTTTTATTTTAGGTTTTTTTTCTTTATGTGTTTTATTTTATTTTGGTTTTATTTATGTATATATTTTATTTTAGTCATTAAATTTTATTTATTTGATTTGATTTATTTTATTTATTTTATTTATTATTAGGTTTAGGTTTAGGTTTTAGGTTTTAGTTTAGGTTATTTTATTTTATCTCATTTTATTTAGGTTTAAGTTTCTATTATTTATTTTTTAGGTATATAGTTTAAGTTTTAGGTTTATTTAGGTTAGGGTTTTAGGGAGTGTGGTTAAGGATCAGGGCCTAGGGCCAGTTGGGTTTGGGTAGGGTTTGGGTAGGTTTGGGGTTTGGTCAGGTTTAGGGCCTGAGTCATGTGAGTGGCTCAGTTTTAGCATCAGGGTATGTGGGGTATTCTATTTTATTTATTTGGTTGGGTTTTGGGTTTAGGTCAGTTTAGGTTTAGGTTTGGGGTTATTTTAGTTTAGGATTTAGGTTTAGTTAGATTTAAGGCATGGGTTTAGGATTTTATTTGGTTTTTAAAAAAAGTTTTAAACCCAGAGGTTTAGTTTTCATTATTTAGATTATTTTATTTTTTATTTTAATTTAGTTTAGTATGTTTATTTTAGATTTATTTATTTTAGTTTAAGTATTTTATTTTAGTTCATTTTTTGGTTTAGGTTTAGGTTTATGTTTATTTTTTGTTTAGTTTTATTTTTATTTTATTTTTTAGGTTTAGGTTTTATTTTTTTATAGGTAGGTTTTTTCTTTTCTTAGGTTTAGGTTTAATTTAATTTTCTTGGTTTTTTTATTTTTAGTTTATTTTATTTAATTTAGCTTGGCGTATAGGTTTAATTTATTTTTGATTTAGGTTTAGGTTTTATTTATTTTAGTTTAGTTTATTTTAGTTGAGGTTTAGGTTTATTTTATCTTGTTTATTTTAGGTTTAGGATTTTTTTTTAGTTTAGGGTGAAATAGATGGAGATGCTATTAGTAGAATTCAAGTTGGATGGTTGAAGTGGAGGAATGCATCCGGCTATGTGATAGTAAGTTCCATAAACTTAAGGAAAAATTTTATAAGATGGTGGTAAGACACCAATGACTTATGCAGTGTGCAGAATGTTGGCCAAAAAAAGAAGCATAAGACTAAGTTAAGTATTCTGAGATGAGGATTCTTAGGTGGATGAGTGGCTTTACTCTTAGAGATAGAATGCAAAATGAGTATATTCATGAAAAAGTTGGAGTAGCTCCGGTGGTAGATAAGATTAGGGAGAGTCACCTTGAATTGTTTGGCCACATAAAGCATCGACCATTCGATGACCCGATTAGGAGAGTAGGTGCATTATATTTGCCTTATGTTAAAAGGTAGAGGTAGACCTAAAAGACTTGGTTAAGATGTATAAAAAAATGATCTTAGTATACTTGATTTAAATGAGAATTTGACACATAATAAGACACAATCGAGATGAAGGATTCATGTAGCCAACCCCACCTAGTGGGATTAAGGCTTGTTGTTGTTGTTGGTTTATTTTTTATTTATTTTTACGTTTATTTTATTTTAGGTTTATTTTATTTTTATTTTACGTTTAGTTTTATATACTTAAATTTTTATTTGAGATTTATTTTATTTTTTTAGTTATTTAGGTTTTTTTATTTTATTTTAGTTAGTTTTTATTTTTATTTTTTATTTTCTTATTTTGGTTTAGGTTTATTTTTTTAGCTTTGGTTTTTATTTTATTTTACTTTTTAATTTAATTTAGGTTTAAGTTTATTTATTTATTTAGTTTAAGTTTAGGTTTTTAGGTTTTTAGGGTTTAAGATTTATGGTGTAGGGTTTATGCTTTTAGGGTTTAGGGTTAGGGTATAAGGTTTAGTGGTTTAGGGTTTTTTAGGTTTAGGATTTAGTGTTGTAGGTTTATGGTTTTAGGTTTAATTGTTTATGGTTTAGGGTTAGTTTAGGGTTTTTGGTTTATAGTTTAGGGTTTAGGGTTTAGGGTTAGGGTTAGGGCTAGGGTTAAGATATAGGGTTTAGGGTTTATGATTTAGGGTTTAGCATTTAGGTTTTAGAGTGTAGGGTTTAGGGTTTAGGGTTTATGTTTTAGGGTTAGCTTAGGTTTTAGAGTTTGGGGTTCAGGGTTTAGGGTTTAGGGTTTTTTAGGGTTTAGGGTTTAGGCTTTAGAGTTTTGGGTTTTGGGTTTTTTAGGGTTTAGGGTTTAGGGTTGTAGGTTTAGGGTTATCCGTTTAGGGTTTAGGGTTAAATTTAGGGTTTAAGTTTTAGGGTTTAAGGTTTAGGATTTGGTGTTTATGGATCATCAATAATATAAGCCTCAACAAAATTATTCCAAAAATACCAAATCTTATTACTAATATTAAAGAAAAATTTATTGAAGCTGATCAATCTAGCAACATGGTTAATTTTATTAGCATGAATAAGAGGCTCCAGAATAATAGGTAAATAAATATTATGAATGTGATAAAGATTTCTAATATGATTATGAATAAAGAGAGAACCTATCCCACTAACATTCCAAACAAGAAAATTAAACTTAAATAAAATAAAAGTGGTTAAGCAAGGTTAATTAAGAAAGAGAGGCCACCAGAAGATCCGGTGTTCTTGGACAATTTGGGAGGGTAATTTTTAACACTTTTTTTTTTCTTTTTGGCATGATAAGTTTGGAAACCATTTTCTTTTCCCCTAATGTCATCATCTGATAAGATTTAGTAACATTGGTCACAAATTTAGGAGAATTCTCCAAGTATTGGGAGGGGAGTTCACCTTCTTTCAAATCCATATTAAGTTGAAAAGTAGGATTAACATGAATATCAAGATTAGAAATGAGAAACGATGATGATTTAAAATCATTTAAAAGCACGTTAAATCGGATCAAAATTATTTTCAACATGCTTGACACCATTTAAATCCTCATTAAAAGCATCATTTTCATCAATCAAAGCGACATAGAAATCGAGCAAGGAAACAAAATCTTCTTCTTTGAAAATTTATTATTCTTAGCATTAGAAATATTCAAATTCAATGGTGGAAAAAAGGTAATTCATCCTTCCCATTTTGAAAATCGGTGAATCTATATCAACAGTAGGAGCCAAAACTTGTTCAATAGGATTAACCCAGATATCCATGGAATCGACCTCAATAATAGCCTTCATACCATTCTTAGGATTCGAGGCTGATTTCTGAACATAAGTAGGGATCAGCTTATGGGTAAGAACAAAATTCTCTTTCGAAATATTTCATTTTTTTTAAGTAGGGATGGAGAATAAAACATTATGAATTTTCATGATCATGAATTTTATAGTAGAAACAAAAAATTGAAAGGTTCCCCAATTCAACCTTTTACGAATACCCATATTTTTTAGAACCAAATCAAAGAATTTTTTAGTTCTATCAAATTCCATGAGGATCAGAAACGAAGGGAAAGAGCAGCTTAGAAGCAGTCGCGCAAAGGCCAATCAAATAAAGCGACAACAAAAAAGCACATGATGGGTAACAAAATGAATGTGCATATTATGAACATATAACCACGGAGGGACAATAAGAGATTCCTCCCTTAATGTCAAAAGGGGTGACCACTTCAACAAACACAATTGACAATTAGAATGATGAAATAAAAAACCGTGAATAATCCAGATCATTAGAAAGTTGAATCGATATGCAGGGTCAATAAGACCAATCGAGAAAAAGCTTCAGATTATGGAAAAAGAGTGAATCTTATCCAAATTCGGATGACACAAAGCAAATTTATCGATAAGAGAAAATTCAAATGGTTTTGCCAACTTTTCAACATCCACATTAAAGCACATTCGGCGGAAAACCTTTAAAGATGTCAAAATGAGATTAACGATTCAACAGAGGGAGAAGTCTTACAAGAGAGTGCTTCGTTAAATGATTTGTAGAAGAAGCAACGTTAGGACCACCAAGCCCCAAAATGTCAGATTCCCTAGCCGAAACATCCATAATTTTAGGTGGAGCCCAAGGAATAGAACACACTACATCCATTGTCAATGATGAAACATCATGTAAATGGCCAGATGTCATTCAAGCCTTTGAATTCGATCAAATCCAAAGCCAAAGCCAGAAATCAGTAAAGGACACACCACCATTCAATAATTGCGGAGAACAAGAAGCGATTGTGGGGGAGGGGTTTAGGTTTAGGGTTTCTTTGGCATTTGCATTTTAGGGTTTAACATTTAAGGTTAGTTTAGGGTTTAGGGTTTAGGGATTTTTAGGGTTTATGGTTTAGGGTTTAGGGTTTCGGGTTTAGGGTTTTAGGGTTTAGGATTTAGGGTTTAGAGTTTCAGTTTTGTGATTAAGATTTTTTTATTTTTTTATTTTTTTTAAATTAAGTAAGTTGGTAGGTTTAGGTTTATTTAATTTATTTTTTATTTATTTTAGTTTATTTTATTTTATTTATTTAGATTTAGGTTTATTTTTATTTGTATTTAGTTTAGTTTATTTATTTTAGTTTAGGTTATCTATTTTAGTTTATTTTCTAGGTTTGGGTTTAGGTTTAAGTTTTTCTTTAGTTTATTTTTATTTTTATTTTATTATCTAGGTTTAGGTTTTATTTTTTATTTTAAGGTTTAGGTTTAGGTTTTTATTTTATTTTTTTAGGTTTAGGTTTTATGTTTTTATTATTGGTTTATTTTTTAGTTTAGGTTTATTTTTAGTTTATTTTATTTTATTTAGTTTAGGTTTAGGTTTAGGTTTAGTTTATTTTCGGTTTTGGTTTAAATTTAATTTATTTAAGTTTAGTTTATTTTAATTTAGGTTCAAGTTCATTTGATTTTTATTTTAGGTTTAGGTGTTCTTTTTAGTTTAGGGTCTAGGTTTTATTTTCTATATATTTTTAGGTTTTAGTTTTAGGTTTATTATTTAGGTTTAGGTTTTTATTTTTTTTAGGTTTATTTTATTTTTATTTTAGGTTTAGTTTTTATTTTAATTAGGTTTTTTATTTTATTTTATTTAGTTTAGGTTTTTATTTATTCTATTTTAGTTTAGTTTTTATTTTTTATTTTATTTTCATTTTAGGTTTATGTTTATGTTTAAGTTTAGGTTTTAGTTTATGTTTTTATTTTATAATATTTTTTATTTTATTTTAGTTTAGGGTTTATTTATTTATTTTATTTTTAGGTTTTATTTAGTTTAGGTTTAGATTTTTAGCTTTTTAGGGTTTAGGGTTTAGGGTTTATGATTTAAAGTTTAGAGTTAGTCTAGGATTTAGGGTTTAGGGTTTATAGTTTGGGGTTTTGGGTTTTAGGTTTTTCTTTTTTTTGTGTTTAAGGTTTAGGTTTTAGGTCTTAGGGCTTAGGATTTAGGGTTTAGGGTTTAAGGTTGTAGGGTTTCGGGTTTAGGGTTTAGGGTTTAGGGTTTACGATTTAGGGTTTTTAGGGTTTAGAGTTTATGGTTTAGCATTTAGGGTTTAGGTTTTATGTTTAGGGTTCAGGTTTTAGTATAGGGTTTAAGGTTATTGATTTTTTTGTTTAACATAGAACAAATTCAGATTCAACATTTCTTCTTTTAGATTCACCAACCAAGTAACACACAAAGTTTTCTAAGACACAAACGATGACATAGATTTAAAATGAGCGTGGAGAAAACCAAAACCCTAGATAAGAACCGTCTCTACTATAAAGACACAATTCCATAAGTAGCGGTCGGATGGCCGTTCTTGATTTCTCAGTTCCCAGAACCACCTGACCTCTAGGCAGGGATCCACCATCTCCTCAATCTCTCTCTTCTCCACCACCATAGTTGTAGCCTTCATCGCTCCTCCTGCCTCCATGACCACCACTACTCTGACCACCACCTGCATACCCACAAGCACCTCCAGATCATCCACCACCACTATGATAATCACCGCCTCCGTGTTTGCCTCCACTACTAGATCTAGACTGAGCTTGGTTGACGGTAATGTTCCTATTGTTAAGGTTCTGCACATTCTTAGGGTTTAGGTTTAGGTTTAGGTTTATTAGGTTTTAGGGTTTTTTATTATTTATTTGTTTTTTAGGTTTAGGTTTAGGGTTTGGAGTTTGAGTTTAAGGTTGAGGATTTAGGGTTATGGTTTAGGAAGGATTAGGGTTTTAGGATTTATACTTTTAGGGTTTAGTTTTAAGGGTTTATGGGGTAGGGTTTTCTAGGGTTTAGGATTTAGGGTTGTAGGTTTAAGGTTTAGGGTTTAGAGTTTAGGATTTAGGAATTTTTGTTTTTTTTTTAAAATTAAGTAAACCCGTAGGTTTAGGTTTATTTAGTTTACTTAGTTTATTTTTTATTCATTTTAGTTTATTTTATTTTTCTATTTTTATTTAGGTTTATTTTTTATTTTTATTTATTTTAGTTTATTTATTTTAGGTTTATTTATTATAGTTTAGGTTCTTTATTTTAGCTTACTTATAGGTTTAGGTTTAGGTTTAGGTTTATTTTTTAGTTGAGTTTTATTTTTATTTTATTTTTTAGGTTTAGGTTTATTTACTATTTTTAGGTTAGGTTTATGTTTTTATTTTATATTTTTAGGTTTTAAGCTTTATGTTTTTATTTTAGGTTTATTTATTTTTTTTTATTTAGTTTAATTTATTTTTTTTTTAGTTTAGGTTTAGATTTAGGTTTAGTTTATTTTAGGATTTAGTTTAGGTTTTCTTTATTTTAGTTTAGTTTTTTTAGTTTAGGTTTTGATTATTTTATTTTAGTTTATTATTTTTATTTTAGGTATAGTTTTTTTATTTTTAGGGTTTAGTATTTTTTTTATTTTTCAATTTTTAGTTTTTTAAGTTTTATTTTTTATTTAATTTATTTATTTTATTTTAGGTTTTTTTTTATTTTATTTAATTTAGTTTGGTTTTATTTTAGTTTATTTATTTTATTTTAGTTTTAGTTTAGTTTTATTTAATTTATTTTACTTTATTTTTATTTTATTTTATTTTAGTTTAGGTTTAGGATTTTAGTTTGTAATTTATTTTCTTTTATTATTTTATTATTTATTAGTTTATATTTTAAGTTTTAATTTAAGTTTAGAGATTTAGTTTAAGGGTTTAGATTTAGTTTTTTAGATAGTTTTAGAGTTTAGTTTAGGTTTTGAGTTTTAGGGTTTTAGGGATTTAGTTTTAAGTTTAGGTTTAGGGTTTAGGATTAGGTTTTAGGGTTAGGGTTTAGCATTTAGGTTTAGTGTTAGGGTTTGATTAGGTTTTAGGTTTTAAGGTTTTAGGTTTTAGGTTTAGGAGTTTGGTTTAGGGTTTAGGTTTAGAGTTTAAGTTTAGGGTTTAAAGGAGTTTTTTTTAGAGTTTAGGGTTTAAGGTTTAGGTTTTTAGGTTTAGGGTTTAAGTTAGTTTAGGGTTTAGTTTTTTTTAGGGGTTTAGGGTTTTAGGGTTTAGGGTTTAGGGTTTAAGGTTTAGGGTTTAGGGTTTTTAGGGTTTAGAGTTTAGGGTTTAGGGTCTAGGGTTTAGGTTTTAGGTTTAGGGTTCAGGTTTTAGTTTAGGGTTTATTATTTTTTTGTTTTTTTAGAGAGAATAAATGTAGATTCAACATTTCTTCTTTTCGATTTCATTAACCAATTAACACACCAAGTTTTCTAAGGACGAGAAATGACATAGATAAAAATGAGCACACATAGAGCTAATCAAAACCTTAGAACTGAACCTCGTAAAGACATTCCATAAGCGGATCGGATTGGGTTCTTGATTTCTCTAGTTTCCATCAGAACCACCCAGTCTTGAGTAGCGGGATCAACCATCATATCCCTAATCTCTCCCTCCGCCACCACCACAACTGTAACCTTCATCGCTCCTCCGACCACTGCTCTGACCACCACCTCCATATCAACCAGCACCTCTAGATCTCCCACCACTTTGTGATAACCACGCCTCCACCTTTGCCTCCAATGCGGATCTAGATTGAGCCTGGTTGATGGTGATGACCTTGCCATCAAGGTTCTGCCTATTCTTAGGGTTTATATTTTTTTAAAGAAATTAGGGGAATATTATTGCCACAAAGAAAATGTACAAAGTCCTTAGAGGGGGTAAATCAATAAACTAATTGATGTAGAACATCATGAGGATCAACAAATTAAAGCCCAAGGCCCATTTACAAAATCTCAAGCTAATCATGAGGATCAACAAATTAGAGCTCAAGGCCCATTTACAAGATCTCAAGCTAAAGCCAAGAAAATTTAAGAAAGAAGAAGACTTAGCCGCTAAGGCCCATTTTATGATTTCATCTTTTTTTTATTTATGTAATTTTTTTCTTCTAGAAACTCCATGTTTGAAATTTTGCATTTAAAATTCAAAGCATGACATGTGAGTGGTTGAATCCACATAAAATAATAGCATGTGAAATGGTTGGATGGCATAAAATAATGAGGCAATTTATTGCTTGGCCACCCACCTTTCCCTCCATGTTTTGAATTCTTTTCTTTTGAAAGATGCTTGTAATGGCTATAAATAGCCCCTCTTATTAGAATGAAGGAGATCTTTTGGAAATTACAAATTTTTGAGTTATTCTTGTGGTTTGAGAGTTTGGTGGCCAAACCTTGGCAATCCTTGGTGGAGCTAGTTATCCAACATATCTTCTTCCTTCACCTCCATACGTTCTCTCAATCTCAATCTCATCAAAAGAAAGAACAACCTCCATCAAATTTGGTATCCAGTGGCCGGAAGAGCAAATTTGGTCAAAAGTTACTTCAACAAAGGGAGCAACTCAAGTGTTGGACTTGTCTTCAAACTTGTGAGTTTTTCTTGGACTTGTGAGGTTAATTAATTTTCTTTTTATGTGATAGTTTCAAAGCATATTAGTAGTGGAAAAGATATATATTGCTTCCAAGTTTATGGTGATAGCATAAAATTTCAATTAGTAAGCTCTATTATATATTTTAGCCATTTTCCAATTGTGCTCCCCTACCCCAAAAAAAAAGAAAAAAAATTAAAAGTACCTTGGTGAGTAGTTCATCACCTAAACAACTAATAGAGTGCAAATCAAATCTAATTACTTGCTTTATTATCTTTGTTATTATTTATGGTTAATTTTAGAAGTTTCTTTGATTAACTTATGATAACTTGCTTTCTTAAAAGAAAAAAAAGAGGCTTGATAAATTTGAGCATTTTATTTCATTGCATTAAAAATATATATATAAAAAAATATGCATGCATAATAATATAAGGTGTTAAACTTGGTGATTTTGGAAGCTAAATAGAACTTTGTCAAAAGACCTAAAGCGTCTAGGAGAGCTTTGGGATTTAAGTGGTCTTATACCCCCCTCCTCACCTGGAAGTTCTCTTAGCTTAAAATTTTACTTTGATTGCACAATTATATTATACTTATTTATTCTTTTTTTTTCATTGGTCCCTTTTCATATATCTTTTTTTTTCTTCCTTAAAAAAAAAATCTCATGGCACCAAAATCTATCTCTCAAGATCAAGTTGAAAATTTGACTAGATTAGTTGATGCCTTAGATCTTAGGATCCAAGACAATGAACTAAAAACTCAACAAATATTAGAAGAAAGTAAGAATCAAATGCAAGAACTTAAACAACAAATGCAAACTCTTTTTTGTGCATCTACAATAATAGAGTACCAACTCCTCCTCCAATACCTACTCAAACTATGCCAATAGGGATAGATGAAGAAGATTCATATCTAAACTATAGAGAAAATCAACCACTTAGAAGACAATCAGTTGCTAGAAATGGTGGAAGGGGAGAAAATTATTTTAAGACTATAGAAGACTCTAATGATCCATCTCCAAGAGTTAAAGTAGAAGCCTCTTATGATGGTATACATGATCCAAATAAATTTCTTGATTGGTTAGTTCAAATGGATGACTTCTTTGATTGGTATAAAATGGATGATTACCAAAGGGTTACTTTTGCTAAAATGAAATTGATAGGGCATGCTAAAATTTATTGGACAAATACTTTAGCTAAAGAACAAAGATTAGGAAGGACAAACCTCACTTGGATAGAAATGAAAGAAAAAAGAGAGAAACAAAAGTCCTAGGCATCATGATAAGAAGCTACATAGCCAATTATTAACTTTGAGACAAGGTAATTATCTTATGTGAATACTTGAACACTTTTGAAGATCTAGTTTCTAGCGATTGCCGATAATGATTGGCAATTAGCCAATAAATTTTTATTGGACTTAGGGCTGAGAAATGAAGTTGAATTATTTGACCCACAATCTTTAGAGGAAGCATTTCATTATGCATTATTAGTTGAACAACAAAAGAAATCTGCCTCCCTCTCTAAAATTAAAAGTCAAGTACCTTCCATTTCATCCAATAGACCTACTGTTACCAGCCCATCCAAATGGCCCATCCCTCCACAAAACTTCAATTGAAGGGAGCTCTAAGAACATTAGGGAAGTAATATGTTTTAAATGTCATAAAAGGTCATATGCAAAATCAATGTAAAGCTCAAATCTTATTTTTAGAAGAAGTTGAAAATCAATAGATGATAATCTAGAAGAAGTTTATGATGACACCCCATTATGCTCGATGAAGAATTGGAATTAGCGATGACCCTCATGTTTGTGTGAGATGTCTTATAAATGATGGAGGAGAAAGAACATTTTTAGCATGTATGTTTGTGTAATGAAAGAGATGTAGGTTAGTTATAGATGGAGGGAGTGCTATGAATGTCATTTCACACATACCTTAACTTGAGCCAACCTAAAATCTGAACCCCACCCTGAACCATTTCATGTTAGTTGGGTAAATCATACATCTCTTCCCATCACCAATCGGTGTTTAGTTCCTATTAAAATAGGAAGCTATGAGGATCAAATTTGGTGTGATGTTCTCCCTATGGACATTGCTCATATTCTCTTAGGACGACCTTGGCTATATGATATGAATGTTATTCACTATGGTAGGGAAAATACTTATGTTTTTAAACATAATAATAAGACTATTAAACTCTTACCAATAAAGCCGGTAAACACCCTCCATAACACCACACAAAACAACCGACTTGCAACCTAAGCCTCTATTGAAGAAAAATGCCAAACTTCAATTAATTATCATAGAAAATCCTACTATGCCTAACACTATCATTTTATCCTTATTTTAAAACACCTCTCTTTCTTTGATCCCAAAGATAGAAATAATAGGTTTTGGCACTTTACGAAAAGAATTTTTTGATCCATTTCTTCTTCACATATTACATGTAAAATAAGTCATACCAGACTCTAATGAGACTCACATACCTGCTGTGGTCTCTTCTCTTCTTTTCTCGATACTTTAATGAGCTTCGATGAGCTCCTCAGAGACATTCAACATGCTATTGAGTTCTTACCCGATTCTAACATCTAATCTTCCACATTATAGGATGAACCCTACCGAGCATGTTGAGATTAAAAGACAAGTTGAGGAATTATTAAGAAAGGGTTTTATTCAAGAGAGTCTTAGCCATTTCATTGTGTCGGCATTATTAACTCAAAGAAAGATGGAACATGGCGAATGTGTGTTGATAGTCGAGCAATAAATAAAATTACTATCAAATATAGGTTTCCTATTCCCTGACTAGATGATATGTTCATTCATCCAGTTATTAATATTGAAGATATTCTATCATATGAAGGAATTAGAAATCCTCCACTTTTTAACTCTTTTAGGGAGATATAACCGTACTTGCGAAGCCCTCTTCCTTTGAAGTTGACTATATTATCACCGAGAGGAAGCACCCATTAATCCGACATTGTTTTCTAGTTCGTTGGAAGAATAAGCCAAACCGCGGTGAAGACATATGGTTGACCCGTAGTGATTTGGAGACTTTAGCGACAATTAGTAGAAGACTTCTTAGATTTCAACTCTGGGCGAGTTCAATTGAGCCGGGGAGTTGATGTAGAACATCATGAGGATCAACAAATTAAAGCCCAAGGCCCATTTACAAAATCTCAAGCTAATCATGACGATCAACAAATTAGAGCTCAAGGCCCATTTAGAAGATCTCAAGCTAAAGCCCAAGAAAATTCAAGAAGAAGAAGACTTAGCCCATTAGCCAGGCATTTTATGATTTCATCTTTTTTTTATTTATGTAATTTTTAATTTTCTTCTAGAAACTCCATATTTGAAATTTTGCATTTAAAAATTCAAAGCATGACATGTGAGGTGGTTGAATCCACATAAAATAATAGCATGTGAAATGGGTGGATGGCATAAAATAATGAGGCAATTTATTGCTTGGCCACCCACCTTTCCCTCCATGTTTTGAATTCTTTCTTTTGAAAGATGCTTGTAATGGCTATAAATAGCCCCTCTTATTAGAATGAAGGAGATCTTTTGGCAATTACAAATTTTGAGTTGAATCTAGATTGAGCCTAGTTGATGGTGATGTCTGCCATCAAGGTTACATTCTTAGGGTTTAGATTTTTTAAAGAAATTAAGGGAATATTATTGCCACAAAGAAAATGTACAAAGTCCTTAGAGGGGGTAAATCAATAAACTAATGCTCAAAGAGCCATAATAAGTCCTAATGAGATAAACCCCCTAACTATTACAATAATATAAGGAAATAAAATAAGAGCAAAACCAAATCAGCAACAATAACATATCCACATATCAACATCATCCACTAGGTCCTTTTAATACCTGATCCACAAGATTCTAAAAGAAATCGCAACATACTAATGAAAGGATCAATAAAATTAAGCAAGCATAAAGAGTATGAGCAAAGAAAAGGACTAAAGTAAAAAAGGGCTCAAGCTTAGTTACAATCATCTCAGGAGCAACACTATGTAAGCATCCAAACTTAGAAGAAGGGTAAAATTACATATAGTGTACCAACCAAACAAGATAGAGAGGAAACATCAAGGACATCATTTGATACCTCTTGTTGCCCATCATCCCAAGTCCATCATCTTGCAATGCTACAAACTCCTCCTAGTAGACATAATAGCCAACCACAAAGCCACCAAAACAAATAAGCCCAATAAGAAGAAAATCAACCAACTAATAGGGACAACAAGATCAGGAACACCACCAAAGAACCACCAAAGCAACCTCCAAAGAGGAATAACAACATCAAAGGGAGCAAGCATCATGAACTTAACAACACAAATAAGAAAAAACCACAACCTAAAAGAAAAAACATAAGTGCTCATATCCTCCACAAGCAAATAGGAAAGGTAGCAAGGCTATCACCCAAACCAGAAAAAGGGAAGTAGCACCAGCCAAGAGAGGAGAACCATAACAGAAGTAGGCCAACCGACTTGTCACCAGAGCAAGAAAGAAAGGATAAAATAGCCACCCATCCAACCAATGACCTGAACATAGCCTCCCCAGCCACCACAACAAGTAGAAAATCCAAATCAGTGAAAAGACCAACAACATCCATCATGCCGAAATAACCCAAGACAACCAGGAAAAGGGTAGAAGCAAATAGCAACATCCACCAAACCCAACCAAAGCACCAAAATTTTTGATCCAAGTGAGGTAAATAGCCAGCCAAAAATAAAATGAAGTGAAGATAGTATGACAGACTAAAAGCCATCCATCAAGAGCAACAGCAATACAACACGAACACCACTAAAGCCAATAAAAAAGGAGGAGAAATATCAATGAGTGCAAGCATAATAACCATAGCCAAGTTAGGCACCAATACACTAAACCATGTCACCAGATCCCAAGAAAAATAATAGCCACTAAGCAACCATCAACTAGCCAACCTAAAATAACAACAAAAACAAAAGCACATCAAGAGAGGAAGACTATTAAAGAAGAGGATGAAACCAAAACCAAAGAAATAAACCCAAACCAACAAAACGACCCTCAAACCCAATCCACAAAAGAAGAAATAATAGTCAACAAATAACCTCCACCTTGCCAAATCCAATCCAAAATTAGACCATAAATAGCCCTCCGCACCAAAGCGAAACTCCAACAAGACCAACCAACCTAGCCAACCAACAAGGCTACCCAGCCAACCACCACAACAACAGAAAATCCAACTCAATTAAGGAAGCAACTAGCCCAAAGATATGTCAAACCCCATAAAAAAATAGTAGGAAAAGCCACCACCCAAATGAAGGTCACCAAAATAACCAAGATACAATAATCACCTAGCCAAGAAAATAGTAGCCACCTAAGTTTGCACCTAAAGTAGAAAATAAATCAGCACAAGCATTACCTTCATGAAGGATATGGGAAATTTTATAACAAAGTTGAGAAAGAAGATTTTTAGTATGACTGAGAAGATAAATTAAATTAGCATTTCCTATTCTATTAGAGTTTATCATGTCAAGAAGTAAGAGCACATCAACTTCAATCCAGATGTTGAGGAAACATTTATTCAAACAAATTTTAATAGCTTTATTGATAGGCATAAGTTTAGCATAGATAATAGAGCAGGCTTTGGGAGGATACACAAAAGAACAAATGATAGTACCTTTAGAATCCCTAAGAATATAACCATAGCAAAATTTATTGGAAGCAATAAAAAAATTAGTATTCACTTTAATCAAATTTTCTTTGGGTTTAATCCAATAGATAATCCTAGCTCTTTTATAAGAGTGAACATCATGAATGACACCCAATTTTTTAGCCACAAATTTATAGCCTCTAAAATGAATGTTACTAATAATTGGCATTAAACAGAGCATGAGTTTTTTTCTGAGGTTCTAGCCAGGATCCTTTAATGGCTCATAGGAATACCATAATCTTTAGTCTCATTTATGTCCATCCAAATGAACAGATAAGGGTAATATCAAGTAGAACTTTGATATGACCTTTCACAATTTTTTGGAAAAGACTTCAAGAAGTTGATATATGGAAAGAGAGCCATGAAAGTAGTTGGTATTAAATAAATCATCATACCATAACCATAATTTAGAAGCAACAACACCATTGACAAAAACATGATTAACATTTTCAATATGAAAGCAACAATAGTACTTTGAAGGAAAATAAAACCCTTTATTCCAGAGCAAAGAGTCCATAAGAATAAAGTTATTTAAAATCCTCCAAGCTAAAACTGAATAAAAAATGGGAATGATATTGTTCCAAAGTTTAATGAAACATTAGAGGAGTTTTTCTTATCTCTAATAAAAGTCCAAACCTCTTTAAGAATAAAATCACCATTGTAAGAAAGCTTAAAGAGAATTTGGTTAGGTTTGTTAGAGAAAATAGGGATATTTCTAAAGTTATTTAAAAGAGAAATCAGGGTATAATTCTCAAGTTTGTTCTCATTCCAAGTGTTATTATGCCAAAAAAAGTTAACTTTGATAGTTACAATAGAGTGGGTAGATAAAAGGGAGTCAATAGAGCCATTGACAATCCAATTATCTTGCCAAAATAAAGAAGAACCCGAATGAATAACCCAAGATATTAAGGGTTTAGCAACCCATTTAATGGAGCAAAGCCTTTTCCCAACCTGAGAGTCACCAGCATTATAAGCACAGATAAGAGGTTGTTTACCTTGGAAATATTTTTTCATCATAAAATTAGCCCAAAGGCTATCATTCTTTCTAAAATTCCACCAAAGCTTATGAGAGAAGGCAATAATAGCTTCACTAATTGGTTTGCAATCGAGGCCACCTTCACCCAAGGGACCACAACATTTATGCTAGGAAGTCCAATGCATTCTTTTTGTAGAATTATTGGATCACCATAAAAATTTATTCAGCAAGTGGTCAATTTTGATAAGAGTAGCATTAGTGGGGATAATAGTTTGATTCAAATAAAGAGGCATTGAATTGAGATTGCTTTTAAGAATAGTGAGCCTGCCCCCAAAGGAAAGTAAATAAAATTCCCAAATAGAAATTTTACTTAAAATTTTTGAATTTACTCATCCAAAATATGGGATCATTTTGGACCTTTAAAAAAGGATCACTCAAGTACTTAAGAAGAAGGTGTTGATGTTTAAAGTTAGTAATATGTAGGATTTGATTAATTTTATTATTGGAGATGCTTGAAGAAGTAATAAAACAACTTTTGTTATCATTGATAGATAGACTACTTTTTCTACCAAAATTATTTAAAAAAATCTTGAGATTCTTGATATGATGAATAGAAGCATTGCAAAAAATAATGAAATCATCTACAAAGCTTAAATGAAAAATAAGAAGACCACCAAGAGTTCTGTAATACATACTAGGATTATTTAAGAATAGATCATTGATGCTCTTAGATAAGTACTCAACAACAATAATAAATAAGGAAGGAGATAAAGGATCCCCTAGTCTTAGACCATGGGAAGAAGGAAAGAAGCCCAAGGCTTTCCATTAAGAAAAATAGAAAACCAAGCATTATTAATAACAAAGATAAGATTTATCAAAAGCTTAAATAAATTTAGAATATAAATAAGGAAATCCCAAAAGGTATTGTCAAAAGCTTTGGTAATATCTAATTTGAACAAAATGTTGCAACCTCTAGTCTTAGCATCTAAATCATGAATTAATTGGTGAGCAAGAAAAATATTATCAGAAATAGATCTACCTCTAACAAAACTAGTTTGGTTTAAAGAGGTAATCCTATGAAGTAAAGGACTCAACCTGTTAGTTAGAATTTTGGAAATCAACTTATTGAAGAAGGTGCAAAGACTAATAGGTCTAAAATCACTCAAATAGTTCAGATTATTTTTCTTAGGTATGAGAAAAATATAAGTGCTAGAAAAATATCTAAGAAAAGGATTACCATTAAAAAAATCAACCATAGCATTAACCAAATCATTTTTAATAATTGACCAACATTTTTGAAAATTTTGGGTAGTGAAACTCTCCGAACCAACAACAAAATCTATGTTCATGCTATTAAGAACTTTAAAAATTTTCTCTTCATTAGGTACAATTATAAGGAAATCATTATCATTATTGGTTATAATAGAAGGAATCAAGTGTGATTTAGAAATAACTTCATAAGAGAAACTCTTATTAAGAATATTTCTAAAGTAATTAATGGTCGAATCTTTAATATCATTATTCTTTGTAATCCATTCTCCATTATCATCTTTAATTTTTTAATATTATTTAAAGCTCTCTTTTTATTAACTAAAGCTTAGAAATATCTAGTATTTCTGTCACCATTCATAATATGTTTGCCAGTAGCTTTTTAGCGCTAATAAGTCTCTTTCATATTTTGAAAATTAACAAGTTTATCTTTCGCCTCAGTCAAGTCCTTAATCTTGGTAGGATAAGACATAATAGAGACTTCAAGATCACAAACCAATTTTTACATTTATTTGATATTAGCAAAAAGGGTTTTAAAATAATGCTTGTTCCACAAACCCATATTTTGTTTATGTCTTTTAAGCTTAAACCAAAATCTATTCATCCCCATAATCGAATTGTCAGGATGTAAGGGAGCTTCCAATTCTTAGCCACAACATTAAAAAAATCAATATGCTTAATCCACATGTTCTAAAATCTAAAATGAGAGAAAGTTTTTAATCTATTATAGTTATCTTTAATAGAAACCAAAAGAGGATCATGATCCAATAAGGTTCTGCTTAAATGATCAACAGAAGTTATAGGTCATTGAGTAATCCAATCAGTATTAAAAAGAATCGAGTCCAACCTTTGCCAAAAGTCTAGGGTTTTGCCATGTAAAATTTTAACCATTAAAGCCAATATCAATCAAATTGCAATCAGGGATCATAATGGAAATTTCTTCCATGGAATAAATATTAGGAGAGAAACTACTGCTTCATTCAGAAGAGAATAAAATAGTGTTGAAATCCACACCAACAAACCAAGGTTTATTGAGAGAGGTAGCCAAACTCCTCAAAATTTCTGAAAGAAGATTTCTACCAGATCTATTACATGATGCATATACAAAAGAACCCAAAACACAATAGTCACCATAAGATACTTGAGCATTTACAACTTGTTGAAAATCATCAAGAATAGAAACCTCCATAAAATTATTCCAAAAAAACCAATTTTTATATCTAACATTAGAGGAAAATTTATTGAAACCGATCATTCTAGCAACATGGTTAATTTTGTTTGCATGAATAAGAGGCTCCAAAATAATAAGTAAAGAAATATTATAAATACAACAAAGGTTTTTAATATGATTTTGAATAGATAGGGTATCAATCCCTCTAACATTCCAAACAAAAAAAATTAAACATAAGGAAATAAAAATGGGCTTAAGAAAAAGTTAATTATGAGAGGAGAGGGAGGTCGCAATATATCTAGTGTTTTTGGACAATTTGGGAGGGATGTTTTTAACATTTTTTTTTTTTTAGCATGATAAGTTTGGAAACCATTTCCTTTTCTCATAGAATCAACATCCATGAAGGATTTAGCAACATTAGTCACAAATTTAGGGGAAGTCTCCTATATAGAAGTGAGTTCTCCTTCTTCCAAGTTATTAGAATTTATTAAAGGAAAATGAGCATCGGGTTTAGCAAGCGAGGGAAATAGATTTAGTAAGAAGGCGAGTGTGAACATCCAACCCTTCTTCTTCTTTAATAACTAGATTATTTGACAAAATAAAATCTTTTTGAGAATTTAAATCATCCTCAACTAAAGTAAAGTCAAGTTTTTCAAACCAAAAATCATGAGAAACCTAAGCCATATTCTCCCTTGAATTTGAATGATGCATAATATTGATATCCTCCTTAATATTTTCAATTAAAGCATCATTTTTGTCAATCAAAACTGGTAAGGATGCGAGGATCATCCTTAACTAAAGTAAAGTCAAGTTTTTGATACTGAATATCTTGAGAAACCAAAGCCATATTCTCCCTTGAATTCCAATGATGCATAACATTGATATCCTCATTAATATTTTCAATTAAAGCATCATTTTAATTAATCAAAATTGGTAAGGATTCGAGGATCGACTTAGAGGAAAAATAATCATTACATAGAAGAAATAAGAGGTAAAATAGCCTTATTAGGAACATTCAATGAATCTTTTTTTTCTGAATTAACTTTTTGATATTTAACAGTGGTCAGCCTAGGGTTTAGAGCAATAGTTTCTTTAACAGGAATTTTATTTTTTAGGTGAGGATGCAGAATGAAACATTCAAAATTATCGTGCTCATGGATTTTACAATGAGAACAAAAGACAAGGAAAATTTAAAAATCAACTTTCTGCATATAACCATAATTTTTAGATCCCAACTAGATTTCTTTGGGGTGTTACTAGGTAATGTCCAATTCAACAAGGATTCTAGCTAGAGAAGGTCAAGATTTTCTAGCCGTTGCCTGAACAATTTGCAATGGCCGACCAAATAAAGCACCCATAGAAAAAATGAATTGATGATTAATGAAATGAATTCACATATTGGGGAGAGAAATCCAAATCAAAATGATTAGAGATTCTTCCATAATATCAAATAGTGGAGTCCATTTCAGCAACCTCATTTGGAAATTGAAAACAAAATAAAAATAATGAGCAAAAACACACGAGTAATCCAAATCATTTATTAATTTAGTCAAAATGTAGCGAGGATCAATTAAAATAATTGTAAAAGCACTCAAAAGTTTCAGACTATGAAAGAATAAGCAAATGTTTTCCAGATTCAGCCTACGAAGAGTAAACTTTCCAACCAAAGTGAATTTAAATGGATTAGTAAGCTTTTCCACAATCAGATCATAGCACATAACCGCAGGCATGCCTCAAAATGAAGTCAAAATAAGTTTTAGGGACTCACCTGAACAACTATCCTTACCAATAAGGATGTCTTTGAATGATTTCAAAGAAGCCAAAGCCAAGGAAGTTAATTCTCTAGTATGATCCATTGGATCTGTCAGTTTCCCCCATGGAATCATCAAGGAAGATGCCAAGCCATCTTCACTCCAAGTAAAACATGAAACCGATGAACGACCATCGATTCCTGAAAGAATCCAATGAGAATCACACTAAACAGTCATCAAGAAATGATTAGAAAGACAAAAATGAGAATGGAAAATCGCCAAAGCATGAGGTCAAGGGCTCGGGCAACGAGTGGGTTTGGTGATGTGTACAGAGGGCAGGGATGTAGTCAACGCGAGCTGATGACTCATGCTTACTAGGAATTTAGGTTTAGATTTAGATTTATTAGGTTTTAGGGTTTAGATTTATTTATTAATTTATTTAGTTACTTTAATTTTAGGTTTAGGGTTTGGGGTTTAGGGTTTAGGGTTTAGGGTTTAGGGTTTAGGGTTTAGGGTTTAGGTGTAGGGTTTAAGTTTTAGGGTTTATAATTTTAGGGTTTATGCTTTTATGGTTTAGGGTTTATGATTAGGGTTTAGGGTTTAGGGTTTTAGGTTTAGGGACTTTTAAGGTTTAGTGTATAGGGTTTAGGGTTTAGGGTTATAAGTTTAGGGTTGTAGGTTTATGGTTTAAGGTTTATGGTTAGTTTTTGGGTTCAGGTTTAGGACTTGGGGTTTAGGATTTAAGGTTTAGGGTTTTTTTTATAAATTAAGTAAACCGGTAAGTTTAGGTTTATTTAGTTTAGTTAGTTTATTTTTTATTTATTTTAGCTTATTTTGTTTTTTATTTTATTTAGGTTTATTTTTTATTCTATTTAGTGTTTTTTATTTATTTTAGGTTTATTTCTTTCATTTTAGGTTATCTATTTTCATTTTACTTTTAGTTTAGGTTCAGGTGTAAGTTTATTTTTTAGTTGAGTTTTACTTTTATTTTATTTTTTTGGTTTAGGTTTTTAGGTTTTTAGGGTTTAGGGCTTAGGATATAGGGTTTAGGTTTAGGGTTTTAAGGTTTATGGTTTAGGGTTAGGGTTTAGGGTTTAGTGTTTAGGCTTTAAGGTTTAGGGTTTTAGGGTTTTTAGGGTTTAGCATTTATGGTTTAAGGTTTAAGGTTTAAAGTTTAGGGTTTAGGGTTTTGGGTGTTGGGTTTTGGGTTTGGTGTTTAGGGCTTAGGGTTTATGGTTTAGGGTTTTAGGTTTGTATTTTAGGTTTTGGGTTAGTTTTAGGGTTTAGGGTTAAGGTTAGGGCTATTTTTATATTTTTTAGGGTTTAGGGTTTAGGTTTAGGTTGAGTTTTAGTTTAAGATTATTGTTAAATTAAGTAAACTATTAAATTTAGGTTTTTTTTAGTTCATTTGGTTTATTTTTTATTTATTTTAGTTTATTTTATTTCTTAATTTTATTTAGGTTTATTTTTTTATTTTTAGTTTATTTTATTTATTTAAGGTTTATTTATTTTAGTTTAGGTTTTTTATTTTAGTTTTTTTTTAGATTTAGGTTTAGGTTTATGTTTATTTTTTAGTTTATTTTTATTTTTATTTTTATTAGGCTTAAGTTTTATTTTTTAATTTTAGGTTTAGGTTTAGGTTTTTATTGTATTTTTTAGGTTTAGTTTTTAGGTTATTATTTTAGGTTTATTTTAATTTATTTTTTAGTTTAGGTTTAGTTTTAATTTTAGTTTATTTTATTTTATTAAGTTTATGGTTTAGGTTTAATTTATTTTAGGTTTAGGTTTAGGTTTATTTTATTTTGTTTATTTTTCATTTAGGTTTTATTATTTTTTTAATTTTTAGGTTT
The DNA here is from genome assembly GCA_021442155.1 of Cymbidium sinense. NCBI lineage: Eukaryota > Viridiplantae > Streptophyta > Magnoliopsida > Asparagales > Orchidaceae > Cymbidium > Cymbidium sinense. Next base: position 154,898,911 of record CM038214.1, read on the forward strand.
ATTTTTTAGGTTTAGGTTTTTATTTTGTTTTTATTTTCATTAATTTTTAATTTTCATTTATTTTTAATTTTATTTAGGTTTTTTATTTTTAGGTTTATTTTATTTTTTATTTTAGTTTAGGTTTTTATTTATTTTATTTTAGTTTAGTTTTTATTTTCTATTTTATTTTATGTTTTAAGCTTAGGTTTAGGTTTAGGTTTAGGTTTTTATTTATTTTATTTTCAGGTTTGATTTAGTTTAGGTTTAGGTTTTTTGGTTTTTAAGGTTTAAGGGTTTATTATTTAGGATTTAGAGTTTATGGTTTATGGTTTAGGGTTGTAGGTTTTAGAGTTTAGGGTAAGGGTTTTTATATTTTTTTTATTTTTAATTTTAAGGTTTAGGGTTTAGGGTTTAGGGTTCAGGTCTTAATTTAGGGTTTATACTTTTTGTTTTTTTAATAGAGGCCAAATTCAGATTCAACATTTCTTCTTTCTGATTTCAACAACCAAGTAACACACCAAGTTTTCTAAGACACAAGCGACAACATAGATCAAGAATGAGCATGCATAAAATAAATTGAAAACCCTAGATAACTAGAAACATCTCTATTGTAAAGTCATAGTTCCATAAGCAGAAGATCGGATAGGTCATTCTTCAATTTCTCCAGTTCCTATTAAAACCACCCTAGCCTCTCGAGTAGCGAGATCCACCATCATATCCCTGATCTCTACCTTTGCCACCACCACGGCTGTAACCTCCATCGCTCCTCCCACCTCCATAACCACCATTGCTCCGACCACCACCTCCATATCCACCAACACATCCATATCCCCCACAGCCACTGTGATGATTGTCGTCTCGCCTTCGCCTCCACCACTAGATCTAGACTAACACTGGTTGACCGTGATGTTCCTGCCATCAATGTTTTGCCCATTCTTAGGGTTTAGGTTTAGGTTTAGGTTTATTGGGTTTTAGGGATTAGGTTTATTTTTTAATTTATTTAGTTACTTTAGGTTTAGGTTTAAGGTTTGGGGTTTAGAGTTTAGGGTTTAGAGTTTTAGTGTTTATGCTTTTAGGGTTTAGGGTTTAGGGTTAGGATTTAGGGTTTAGGGTTTAGGTTTTAGGGTTTTTTAGGGTTTAGGGTTTAGTGTTTAGGGTTTTAGGTTTAGTGTTGTAGGTTTAGGGTTTAGGGTTTAAGGTTTATTTTAGTGTTTAAGGTTTAATGTTTATGATTTTAGGTTTAGGGTTTAGGATCTAGGTTTTAGGGTTTTTTTTAAATTAAGTAAACTGATAGGTTTAGGTTTATTTAGTTTACTTTAGAATTTAGGATTAAGGTTTGGGTTTAGGGTTTAGGATTTAAAGTTTAGAGTTTAGGGTTTTTTATGGTTTAGGGTTTAGGGTTGTAGGTTTAGTGTTGTAGGTTTATGGTTTGGGGTTTAGGGTTTTATGATTTATGGTTAAGGATTTTTTTTTTAATTTTAATTTTTTATATTTTAGGGTTAGGGTTTATGGTTTAGGGTTTATAGTTTAGGTTTTAGGTTTAGGGTTCAGGTTTTAGTTTAGTGTTTAGCTTTTGTTTTTTTTTGTTTTTTAATAAAGAATAAATTTAGATTCAACATTTCTTCTTTTCAATTTCATCAACCTAGTAACACATGTTTTTTAAGACAAAAGGAATGACATAAATAAAAAATGAGCATAGATAGAAAATCAAGAACCCTAGATAACTAGAATAGTCTCTATCTTAAATACACAATCCATAAGTTGGAGAGTGAATCGACTGTTCTTCAGTTTCTCTAGTACCCATCAAAACCACTACGGCCTCTCGAGTACCAGATCCACCATCATATCCCCGATCTCTCCCTCCACCACCACCAGGCACCTCTGTTGCTCCTCTTGCCTCTAAAACACTGCTTCTAACCACCACCTCCATATCCACCACCTCCAGATCCCCACCACCACTGATAACCACCGCTCGCCTTCGCTCCACCGGATCTTGGCCGAGCCTATGTTGGATGATGTTCCTACCATCAAGGTTCTACCCATTCTTGGGGTTTCAATTTAGGTTTAGGTTTTTTAGGTTTAATGGTTTAGGTTAATTTTTTAATTTATTTAGTTACTTTAGGTTTAGGTTTAGGTTTAGGGTTTGGGGTTTAGGGTTTAGGTTTTAGGGTTAGGGTTTAGGGTTTAGGTTTTAGGGTTTAGGGTTTGGGATTTAGGGTTAAGGTTTTAGGGTTTATTCTTTTAGCATTTAAGGTTTAGGGTTAGGGTTTAGGGTTTAGGGTTTAGGGTTTAGGGTTTTTTAGGGTTTAGGGTTTAGGGTTTAGGGTTAAGCGTTTAGGGTTGTAGGTTTAGGTTTAAGTTTAGGTTTAGTGTTTAGGATTTATGATTTAGGGTTTAGGGTTTAGTGTTTAGGATTTTTTTTTAAATTAGTAAATTGGTACGTTTAGGTTTATTTAGTTTATTTTTTTATTTATTTTAGTTTATTTTATTTTTTATTTATATTAAGGTTTATTTTTATTTTTATTTAATTTAATTTATTTATTTTAGGTTTATTTATTTTAGTTTTGGTTTTTATTTTAGTTTATTTTTTAGTCTTAGGTTTAAGTTTATTTTTTAGTTTAATTTTGTTTTCATTTTATTTTTTAGGTTTAGGTTTTATTTTTTATTTTTAGGTTTAGGTTTAGGTTTTATTTTATTTTTTTAGGTTTAGGTTTATTTTAGGTTTCATTCTTTTATTTAGGTTTAGTTTTATTTTTACTTTATTTTATTTTTTTTTTTAGTTTAGGGTTTAGGTTTAGTTTATTTTAGGTTTTGGTTTAGGTTTTATTTATTTTAGTTTAGTTTATTTTATTTTAGGTTTAGGTTTATTTCATTTTGTTTATTTAGTTTTATGTTTTTTTTAGTTCTGGTTTAGTTTTTATTTTTATTTCTTTTAGGTTATTTTAGTATAGGTTTTATTTTATTTTTTTTTTATTTAAATTAGGTTTAAGTTTTTATTTATTTATTATATTTTTAGGTTTTATTTAGTTTATATTTAGGTTTTAGCTTTTTAGGTTTTAAGGTTTAGGGTTCAGGGTTGTAAGTTTAGGGTTTAGGTTTAGTTTTAGGGTGTAGGGTTTAGGGTTAGGGTTTTTTTTTTAGTATTTTACTTTTTTTTAATTAAGTAAACTAATAGGTTTAGGTTTATTTAGTTTATTGAGTTGATTTTTTTTATTATTTTAGTTTATTTTATTTTATATTTTTATTTAGGTTTAGTTTTATTTTTATTTAGTTTAGTTTATTTATTTGAGGTTTATTTATTTTAATTTAGATTTTTTATTTTAGTTTTTTTTTAAGATTTAGGTTTAGGATTAGTTTTAATTTTAAGTTTAGTTTTTTTTTTTTTTGGTTTAGGTTTTATTTTTGATTTTGAGGTTTAAGTTTAGGTTTTATTTTATTTTTTTAGGTTTAAGTTTTTTATTTTTTTTTTTAGGTTTATTTTTAAGTTTTATTTTTTTATTCAGGTTTAGGTTTATTTTTAGTCTATTTTATTTTATTTAGTTTAGATTTAGGTTTAAAGTTTATCTATTTTAGGTTTAGGTTTAGGTTTTATTTATTTTGTTTTAGTTTAGGTTTAGGTTTATTTTATTTTTTATTTTAGGTTTAGGTTTTTTTAATTTAAGGTTTAGGTTTTATTTTTTATTTATTTTTATTTTTTATTTTTAGGTTTATTTTTTATGTTTAGGTTTTTATTTAGTTCTAAATTTATTTTATTTTAGGTTTATTTTATTTTTATTTTATGTTTAATTATAATTTTCTTTAGGCTTTTTATTTTTTAGTTAAGTTTATTTTTTATTTATGTTTACTTTATTTTTTTAGGTTTAGGTTTCAATTTTAGTTTATGTTTTTTTTTAATTATTTTATATTATTTTATTTTATGTTAGGTTTTTTTATTTATTTTTTTAGGTTTTATTTAATTTAGGTTTAGGTTTTTAGCTTTTAGGATTTATGGTTTAGGGTTAGTTTAGGGTTTAGGGTTTAGGGTTAGTTTAGGGTTTAGGGTTTAGGGTTTAACGTTTAGGGTTTAGGGTTTAAGGTTTTAGGGTTTAGGGTTTAGGGTTTAAGGTTTTCAGGGTTTAGGTGTTTAGGTTTTAGCATTTAGGTTTTAGGTTTAGAGCTCAAGTTTTAGTTTAGGATTTAGGGTTTGGTTTTTTTTTAAAGAGAACAAATTCAAATTCAATATTTCTTCATTTTGATTTCATCAACAATAACACACCAAGTTTTCTAAGACACAAGTGACGTCTTTGATAAATAATGAGAATGCATTTTCACCATCTCATCCCCAGCACTTCTCTCCTCCATCCATAACCACCCTACCACCACCACCATATCCACCGGTACCTCCCGGATCTCGCACCACCACTATGTAGCGCCACCTCCTCCACCGCCTCCACCACTAATCTGAAAGCCTAGATGATGGTGATATTCCCGTCAGGTTTTGCCCATTCTTTATGTTTAGGTTTACTAGGTTTTGGTTTTGGTTTATTTTTAATTTATTTAGTTAGTTTATGTTTAGGGTTTGGGGTTTAGTGTATAGGGTGTAGGGTTGTAGGTTTAGGGTTTAGGGTTTAGGGTTTATGTTTTTTTTAAATTAAGTAAACCGGTATGTTTAGGTTTAATTAGAATATTTATTTTATTTTTTATTTATTTTAGTTTATTTTATTTTTTATTTATATTTAGGTTTATATTTCAATTTTATTTTTATTTAGTTTAGCTTATTTATTTTTGGTATATTTATTTTAGTTTAGGTTTTTTATTTTAGTTTATTTTTTAGGTTTAGGTTTCTTTTTAGCTTTATTTTTATTTTCTTTTTTAAGTTTAGTTTTATTTTTTATTTTTTAGGTTTAGGTTTAAGTTTTTATTTTAATTTTATAGGTTCAGGTTTTATTTTAGGTTTTGTTTTTTAGTTTAGGTTTAGGTTTATTTTTAATTTATTCTATTTTATTTAATTTAGCTTTAGGTTTAGGTTTAGTTTAATTTAGGTTTAGGTTTAGGTTTTATTTATTTTAGTTTAGTTTAAGTTTATTTTATTTTATTTATTTTATTATTATTTTAGGTTTAAGTTTTTTTTAGTTTAGGTTTTTTAGTTTAGGGTTTAGGTTTTATTTTGTATTTATTTTTAGGTTTATTTTTTAGGTTTAGGTTTTTATTAAGTTTTATTTTATTTTATTTTTCATTTCTTTATTTTTATTTTATGTTTAGTTTTATTTTATTTAGGTTTTATTCTTAGGTTTATTTATTTTTAAGTTTATTTTATGTTTTATTTATTTTATTTTAGTTTATTTTTATTTCTTATTTTATTTTATTTTTAGGATTAGGTTTAGGTTTTTTTAATTTTATTATTTTATTTTATTTATGTTTAGGTTTTTTTATTTATTTTATTTTTTTTTATTTAGTTTAGGTTTATGTTTTTAGCCTTTTAGGGTTTCAGGTTTAAGCTTTAGGGTTTAGACTTTTAGGGTTTCAGGTTTTAGGTTTAGGGTTTAGAGTTAGAGTTTAAGGTTTAGGATTTAGTGTTTAGGCTATAGGGTTAGCTTAGGGTTTCCAGTTAGTTTAAGGTTTAGGGTTTAAGGTTTAGGCTTTAATGTTTAGGGTTTTTAGGGTTTAGGGTTTAGGGTTTTGAGTTTTGGGTTTTTAAGGTTTAGGGTTTAGGGTTAGTATATTGTTTAAGGTTTAGGGTTTTAGAGTTTAGGGGTTTTAGGTTTGGTTAGGGTTAGGGTTTAGGGTATAGGGTTTAGGGTTTAAGGTTTAGGGTTTAGGATTTAGGGTTGTAAGTTTAAGGTTGTAAGCTTAGGGTTAGTTTTAGGGTTTAGAGTTTAGGGTTTAGGTTTTAGGTTTTTATTTTATTTTTTAGGTTTAGGTTTTAGGTTTTTATTTTAGGTTTTTTTTAGTTTAAGATTTGGTTTTATTTTTTATTTTTTTTAAGTTTAAGTTTTTATTTAGTTTATGATTTTTTTTATTTTAGGTTTATTTAATTTTTATTTTACATTTAATTTTTATTTTATGTAGGATTTTTGTTTTTAGGTTTATTTTATTTTTAAGTTTAGTTTAGGTTTTTATATATTTTATTTTATTTTAATTTTATTTCTTTTACTTTATTTTATTTTTTTTAATTTAGATTTAAGTTTTAGTTTAGGTTTTATTTTATTATTTTATTTAGGTTTAAGTTTTATAATTTATTTTATTTAGGTTCTATTTATTTTAGGTTTATGGTTTAGGGTTTAGGCTTCATGGTTTAGGGTTTTAGGGTTAGGGTTTGGTTTTAAGGCTTAGGGTTTAGGGTTTAGGGTTTAGGGTTTAGGGTTAGGGTTATTGAGGTTTAGGATTGGATTGTAGGTTTAGGGTTTAGGGTTTAGGGCTAGTTTGGTTTTCAGTTTAGGGTTTAGGGTTTAGGATTTAGTGTTTCGAATTTATGATTTATGGTTTTTTAAAAAAAATTAAATAAACTGCTAGGTTTAGGTTTATTTAATTTATTTTATATTTCTATTTAGGTTTATTTTTTATTTTTATTTAGTTTAGTTTATTTATTTTTATTTTAGTTTTATTTTAATTTATTTTTTTTAGATTTAGGTCTATGTTTATGTATATTTTTAGTTTAGTTTTATTTTTATTTTATTTTTAGATTTAGGTTTTTTTATTATTATTTAGGTTTTGGTTTTATTTAAGTTTAAATTTAACTTTTATTTTATTTTTTTAGGTTTATGTTTTAGGTTTTTATTTAAGTTTAGTTTTAGGTTTTACAATTTAGTTTAGGTTTAGGTTTATTTTTACTTTATTTTATTTTATTTAGTTTATGGTTTAGGTTTAGTTTATTTTTGGTTTATGTTTAGGTTTTGATTCATTTTAGTTTATTATGGTTTAGGTTTAGGCATATTTATTTTGTTTATTTTATGTTTATGTTTTTTTTATTTTAGGGTTTAGGATTGTTTGAGGTTTATTTTTTGGTTTAGGTTTTTATTTAGTTTTTATTTTATTTTATTTTAGGGTTATTTTATTTTTATTTAATGTTTAGGTTTGATTTTATTTAGGTTTTTTATATTAGGTTTTGTACTTTTGTTGTTTAGGGTAGGTTTTAAATTATTTTATTTTAGTTTAGTTTTTAGTTTTTATTATATTTTATTTTGAGGTTTAGGGTTAGGTTTTAGTTTTGGTTTTTATTTTTTTTATTATTATTTTAGTTAGGTTTAGGTTTTATTTATTTATTCTATTTTAGGTTTTATTTAGTATAGGTTTAGGTTTTTAGGTTTTCAGGGTTTAAGATTTATGGTTTATGGCTTAGGGTTTAGGGTTTGGGGTTTACAATTTAGGGTTTAGGGTTTAGGGTTAGTTTTAGGGTTTAGGGTTTAGGGTTATGGTTTTGTTATTTTTTTATTTTATATTTATTTTAAATTAAGTAAAATGGTAGATTTAAGTTTATTTAGTTTATTTTTTATTTATTTTAGTTTATTTTTTTATTTATGTGTATTTTTTATATTTATTTAATTTAGTTTATTTATTTTAAGTTTATTTATTTTATTTTAAGTTTTTATTTTAGTTTATTTTTTTTTGGTTTAGGTTTAAAGTTATGTTTTAGTTTAGTTTTATTTTTATTTTATTTTTTAGTTTAGTGTTTAGTTTTTTTTTAAGTTTATTTTTTAGGTTTAGGTTTTTATTTAGTTTTTATTTTATTTTATTTTATTAAAGTTTTTAATTTTTTAGTTATGTTTAAGTTTTTATTTATTTTATTTTGGTTTATTATTATTATTTTTATTTTCTTTTTAGGTTTTTGGTTTAGGTTTAGTTTTAGTTTATGTTTTTATTTTTCTAATTTTTTATTTTGGTTTTTTTATTGATTTTATTTTTGGTTTTATTTAGTTTAAGTTTAGGTTTTTATCTTTTTATGGTTTAGGGTTTATTTTGGGTTTAGGGTTTAGGGTTTAGGTCTGAGGGTTTAGGGTTTTAGGGTTTACGGTTTAGGGTTTAGGGTTTAGGGTCTAGGGGTTTTTAAGGTTTAGGGTTTAGGGTTTAGGTTTTAGGTTTAGTTTTCAAGTTTTAGTTGAGGGTTTAGGGTTTTTGGTTTTTTTAATCGAGAATAAATTTAGATTCAACATTTCTTCTTTTGGATTTCATCAACCAAGAAATACACCAAGTTTTTTAAGACACAAGAGATGACATAGATAGAAAATGAGCACACATAGAGTAAATCAAAAACCTTAAATAAACGATCTCTCTATAGTCCATTCCATAAGTAGCAAATCGGATCGACCATTCTTCGATTTTTAGTTCTATCGGTACCACCATGGATGCTCAGTAGGATCCACCATCATATCCTCAATCTTTCCCTCCATGACTGGTTTATTCCAAAAGCGTACTCTGCACTACCTCCATATCCACCAACACCTCCAGATCCCACACCGCCACTGCGATAACCACCACCTCCATCTTTGCCTCCACCGCTAGATCTAGACTAAGCATACTTGATGGTTTAGGTTTTTCCAATTCTTAGAGTTTAGGTTTATGTTTATTAGGTTTTGGGGTTTAGATTTATTTTTTAAATTATTTAGTTACTTTAGGTTTAGGTTTAGGGTTTCGGGTTTAAGGCTTAGGGTTTAGGGTTGGGGTTTAGGGTTTAGGGTTTAGGGTTTAAGATTTAGGGTTTTAGGGTTTATGCTTTTAGGGTTTATGGTTTAGGGTTAGGGTTTAGGGTTTATGGTTTATAGTTTTTTATGGTTTAGGATTTAGGGTTCTAGGTTTCGAGTTTATGGTTTAGGGTTTAGGGTTTAGGATTTAGGGTTTCTGGTTTTTTTATTAAATAAAGTAAATCGATAAGTTTAGGTTTATTTAGTTAATTTAGTTTATTTAATATTTATTTTAGTTTACTTTATTTTTTTAAGTTTATTTTTAAATTTTTTAGTTTAGTTTATTTAATTTAGGTTTATTTCATTTAGTTTAGGTTTTTATTTTATTTCATTTTTTAGGTTTAGGTTTTAGTTTAATTTTATTTTTTAGTTGAGTTTTATTTTTATTTTATTTTTTAGGTTTAGGTTTTATTTTTTATTCTTAAGTTTAGGTTTAGAGTTTATTTTATTTTTTTAGGTTTAGGTTATAGGTTTTTATTTTATGTATATTTTTACATTTTATTTTTTATTTTAGTTTAAGTTTATTTATTGTTTATTATATTTAATTTAGTTTAGGTTTAGGTTTTGGTTTAGTTTATTTTAGGTTTAGGTTTAGGTTTTATTTATTTTAGTTTAGTTTATTTTAGCTTAGGTTTAGGTTTATTTTATTTTGTTTATTTTATTATTATTTTAGGTTTTTGTTTTTTTTAGTTTACAATTTTGGTTTTATTCTTTATTTATTTTTAGGTTTATTTTTTAGGGTTAGGTTTTTATTTAATTTTATTTTATTATATTTTAGGTTTATTTTATTTTTATTTTACTTTTAGTTTTTATTTTATTTAGGTTTTTTATTCTGAGGTTTATTTTATTTTTTTTGTTTAGTTGAGTATTTTTTTATTTTATTATAGTTTATTTTTACATTTTTATTTTATTTTATTTTTACATTTATGTTTTGGTTTTAGTTTATATTTTTATTTTAATTTAATTTTTTTTATTTTGGTTTAAGTTTTTTATTTATTAGGGTATAGGGTTTTATTTAGTTTAGGTTAAGTTTTTTAGGTTTTTAGGGTTTAGGGTTTAGGGTTTAGGGTTTTAGGTTTAGGGTTTTGGGTTTTGGGTTTTAGGTTTTAGGTTTTAGGGTTTAGGCTTTAGGGTTTGTGGTTTGGGGTTTAGGGTTTATGGTCTTTCTTTTGGTTTAGGGTTTAGGGTTTAGGGTTTGGGGTTTAGCATTTGGGGTTTACATTTTAGGTTTAAAGTTCAGGTTTTAGTTTAGGGTTTAATGTTTTTGGCTTTTTTTAAGTAGAAACAAATTAAGAATCATCATTTCTTCTTTTCAACTTCATCAACCAAGTAACACACCAAGTTTTCTATGACACAAGTGATGACATAGATGAAAAATGGGCATGCATAAAGCAAATTGAAAACCATAGATAACTAGAATCGTCTCTAATGTAAAGACATTGTTCCATAAGGAGTAGATCGGATCGGTCAATCTCTAATTTCTCCATTTCCCATCAGAACCACCCTAGCCTCTCTTGTAGTTGGATCCACCATCATATCCCGATCTCTCCCTCTGACACCACCATGGTTGTAACCTCCATCCCTCTTCCCACCATAACAACCCTTTCGACCTCCATATTCACCTCTAGATCCCCCACCTCCACTATGATAACTGCTGCCTCCACCTTTGCCTCCACCGCCAGATCTAGACTCATCTTGGTTGATGATGATGTTTCTATAGTCAAGGTTCTGTCCATTCTTACGGTTTAAGTTTAGGTTTAAATTTATTAGGTATTAGGGTTTAGGTTTTTTCTTTAATTTATTTACTTTAGGTTTATTTTTAATTTATTTACCTACTTTAGGTTTATTCTTAGGGTTTAGGTTTAGGGTTATGGTTTATAGTTTAGGGTTTAGTGTTTGGGGTTTATGTTTTAAGATTTAGCATTTAGAGTTTTTGGGTTTATGCTTTTAGGGTTTAGGATTTACGGTTTAGGGTTTAAATTTTTAAGGTTTAGGGTTTAGGGATTAGGGTGTAGGATTTAGGGTTTATGGTTTTCTTTTTTTTTAAATTAAGTAAACCGGTAGGTTTAGGTTTAATAAGTTTATTTAGTTTATTTTATTTTTTATTGTTATTTAGTTTAGTTTATTTATTTTATCTTTATTGAAAATGAGCATGCATAAAGCAAATTGAAAACGTAGATAACTAGAACCATCTCTAATGTAAAGACATTGTTCCATAAGGAGTAGATCAGATCAATCATTCTCCAATTTCTCCAGTTCCCATCAGAACCACCCTGGCCTCTCGAGTAGTGGGATCCACCATCATATCCCGATCTCTCCCTCCGACACCACCATGGTTGTAACCTCCATCCCTCTTCCCACCTACATAACAACCATTTCTCTGACCACCACCTCCATATTCACCAGCACCTCTAGATCCCCCACCACCACTACAATAACTGCTGCCTCCACCTTTGCCTCCACTGCTGCCTCCACCTTTGCCTCCACTGCCAGATCTAGACTCAGCTTGGTTGATGGTGATGTTTCTATAGTCAAGGTTCTATCTATTCTTAGGGTTTAGGTTTAGGTTTAAATTTATTAGGTATTAGGGTTTAGGTTTATTTCTTAATTTATTTACTTTAGGTTTATTTTTTAATTTATTTACCTACTTTAGGTTTATTCTTAGGGTTATGGTTTACGGTTTAGGGTATAGTGTTTGGGGTTTATGGTTTAGGATATAGGGTTTAAGGTTATTGGGTTTAGGATTTAGGGTTTAGGGTTAGGGTTTATGGTTTAGGGTTTAAGATTTTAGGGTTTAAGGTTTAGGGATTAGGGTGTAGGATTTAGGGTTTATGGTTTTCTTTTCTTTTTAAAATTAAGTAAATCGGTAGGTTTAGGTTTAATAAGTTTATTTAGTTTATTTTTTATTTATTTTAGATTATTTTATTTTTTTATTTAGGTTTATTTTTTATTATTATTTAGTTTAGTTTATTTATTTTAGGTTTATTTAATTTAATTTAGGTTTTTTATTTTCATTTATTTTTTTGGATTATGTTTAGGATTATGTTTTTTAATTTAGTTTTATTTTTATTTTATTTTGTAGGTTTAGTTTTAATTTTTTTATTTTTAGGTTTAGGTTTAGGTATTTATTTAATTTTTTTAGGTTTAGGTTTTAGTCTTTTATTTTAGGTCTTTTGTATGTTTTATTTTTTAGTTTAGGTTTAGGTTTATTTTTAGTTTATTTTATTTTATTTACTTTAGGTTTAGGTATTTTTTTATTTTAGTTTATTTTATTTTAGTTTAGGTTTAGGTTTATTTTATTTTGTTTATTTTATTTTTATTTTAGGTTTAGTTTTTTTTTAGTTTAGGGTTTAAGTTTTAGTTTTTATTTATTTTTAGGTTTATTTTTTTGGTTTAGATTTTTATTTAGTTTTTATTTAAGTTTATTTTATTTTAATTTTTTGTTTAGTTTTTATTTTATTTAGGGCTTTTATTTTTTAGTTTAGATTTAGGTTTTTATTTAGTTTATTTTAGTTTATTTTATTTTATTTTTAAGTATAGGTTTTTATTTTATTTTATTATTTTATTTACATTTAGCTTATCTTATATATTTTATTTTTAGGTTTTATTTAGTTTAGGTTTAGGTTTTTAGGGTTTTGGGTTTAGGGTTTTGGGTTACGGGTATAGGGTTTAGGGTTTAGAGTTTTTGGGTTTATGCTTTTATGATTTAGGATTTAGGGTTTAGAGTTTAAGGTTTTTAGGGTTTAGGGTGTAGGATTTAGGATTTATGGTTTTCTTTTTTAATTAATTAATTTAACCGGTAGGTTTTGGTTTAATTAGTTTATTTAGTTTATTTTTTATTTATTTTAGTTTATCTTATTTTTTGATTTTATTTATGTTTATTTTTTATTATTATTTAGTTTAGTTTATTTATTTTAGGTTAATTTAATTTAGTTTAGGTTTTTTATTTTCATTTATTTTTTAGATTATGTTTAAGATTATGTTTTTCTTTTAGTTTAGTTTCATTTTTATTTTATTTTGTAGGATAAGGTTTTATTTTTTATTTTTAGGTTTAGGTTTATGTTTTTATTTTTATTTTTTTAGGTTTAGGTTTTAGGCTATTATTTTAGGTTTATTTTTATATTTTATTTTTTAGTTTAGGTTTAGGTTTATTTTTAGTTTATTTTATTTTATTTAGTTTAGTTTTAGGTTTAGTTTATTTAGGTTTAGGTTTAAGTATTATTTATTTTAGTTTATTTTATTTTAGTTTAAGTTTAGGTTTATTTTTATATTTTATTTTATATTATTTATCTCATTTTTATTTTAGGTTTTGTTAATTTTTTAATTTAGGGTTTTATTTATATTTTTATTTATTTTTAGGTTTATTTATTTTGGTTTAGATTTTTATTTAGTTTTTATTTTATTTTATTTTAGGTTTATTTTATTTTAATTTTAGGTTTAGTTTTTATTTTATTTAGGATTTTGGTTTTTTAATTTAGATTTAGGTTTTTATTTAGTTTATTTTAGTTTATTTTATTTTATTTTATTTTTAGGTATAGGTTTTTATTTTATTTTATTATTTTATTTACATTTACCTTATCTTATATATTTTATTTTTAGGTTTTATTTAGTTTAGGTTTAGCTTTTAGGGTTTTTTTTGGGTTTAGGGTTTAGGTTTGGTTAGGGAATAGGGTTTAGGTTTATTTTGTTTATTTTAGGTTTATTTAATTTAGTTTAGCTTTTTTAATTTTCATTTATTATTTTGGATTATGTTTAGGATTATGTTTTTTTTAGTTTAGTTTTATTTTCATTTTATTTTATAGGTTTAGGTTTTATTTTTTATTTTCTTCTTTAGGTTTAGGTTTTTATTTTTATTTTTTTAGGTTTAGGTTTTAGGCTTTTATTTTAGGTTTATTTTTATGTTTTATTTTTTAGTTTAGGTTTATTTTTAGTTTATTTTATTTTGTTTAGTTTAGGTTTAGGTTTAGGTTTAGTTTATTTTAGGTTTAGGTTTAGGTATTATTTATTTTAGTTTATTTTATTTTAGTTTAGGTTTAGGTTTATTTTATTTTGTTTATTTTATTTTTATTTTAGGTTTAGTCTTTTTTAGTTTAGGGTTTAAGTTTTATTTTTTATTTATTTTTAGGTTTATTTTTTGGGTTTAGATTTTTATTTAGTTTTTATTTTATTTTATTTTAGGTTTATTTTATTCTTATTTTATGTTTAGTTTTTATTTTGTTTAGGGTTTTTATTTTTTAGTTTAGATTTAGGTTTCTATTTAGTTTATTTTAGTTTATATTACTTTATTTTTAGGTATAGATTTTTATTTTATTTTTTATTTTATTTGCATTTAAGTTATTTTATATATTTTATTTTTAGGTTTTATTTAGTTTAGGTTAAGGTTTTTAGGGTTTTGGGTTTAGGGTTTCAAGTTTCAGGTATACGGTTTAGGCTTTAGGGTTTACAGTATTTGGGTTTATGCTTTTAAGGTTTAGGATTTAGGGTTTAGGGATAGGGTTTAGGGTTTAAGGTTTTTAGGGTTTAGGGTTTAGGGTTTATGGTGTAAGATTTTGGGTTTATGGTTTTCTTGTTTTTTTTAATAAATTAAATCGGTATGTTTTTGTTTAATTAGTTTATTTATTTTAGGATATTTTATTATTTATTTTTATTTAAGTTTATTTTTTATTGTTATTTAGTTTGTTTATTTATTTTAGTTTGGGTTTTTTATTTTTGTTTATTTTTTGGATTAGGTTTAAAATTATGTTTTTCTTTTTTTTTTATTTTATTTTTTATTTTTAGGTTTAGGTTTAGATTTATTTTATTTTTTTAGGTTTAGGTTTTAGGCTTTTATTTTAGGTTTAATTTTATGTTTTATTTTTTAGTTTAGGTTTAGGTTTATTTTTAGTTAATTTTATTTTATTTAGTTTAGGTTTAGGTTTAGGTTTAGTTTATTTTAGGTTTAGGTTTATGTATTATTTATATTAATTTATTTTATTTTAGTTTAGGTTTATGTTTATTTTATTTTGTTTATTTTATTTTTTTCTTAGGTTTAGTTTTTTTTTAGTTTGGGGTTTAAGTTTTATATTTTATTTATTTTTAGGTTAATTTCTTTGGTTTAGATTTTTATTTAGTTTTTATTTTATTTTATTTTAGGTTTATTTTATTTTTATTTTATGTTTAGTTTTTAGTTAAGATTTAGGTGTTTATTTAGTTTATTTTAGTTTATTTTTTTTTTACTTTTACGTATAGGTTTTTATTTTATTTTTTTGTTTTATTAACTTTTAGGTAATCTTAAATATTTTCTTTTTAGGTTTTATTTAGTTTAGGTTTAGGTTTTTAGGGTTTTAGGGTTTTAGGGTCAGGGTTTAGGGTTTCGGATATAGGGTTTAGGGTTTTAATTTTTTTTATTTTTAAATTAAGTAAATTAGTATGTTTAGGTTTGTTTAGGTTATTTAGTTTATTTTTTATTTATTTTAGTTTATTTTATTTTTTATTTAGTTTATTTTTTTAAGGATTATTTATTTTAGTCTAGGTTTTTTATTTTACTTTATTTTTTTATGTTAGGTTTATTTTAAGTTTAATTTTAGTTTAGTTTTATTATTAATTTTATTTTTTTTAAGTTTAGGTTTGTTTTTAGGTTTATGTTTTATTTTACTTTTTTATGTTTAATTTTAGGTTTTTTTTTCGATTTACTTTTAGGTTATATTTTTTAGTTTAGGTTAAGGTTTATTTTTAGTTTATTTTATTTTGTTTAGTTTAGGATTAGGTTTAGGTTTAGTTTACTTTAGGTTTTATTTATTTTAGTTTAGTTTATTTTAGTTTAGGATCAGTTTATTTTATTTTTTATTTTCAGTTTAGTTTTTTTATTTTATTATCTAGGTTTTATTTATTTATTTATTTTTAAGCTTTATGTTTAGGTTTTATTTTTAGGTTTAGGTTTTAATTTAGTTTTTATTTTGATTTTACGTTTAATTTTTTATGTTATTTAGGTTTTTTATTTCTAAGTTTATTTTATTTTATTTATTTAGTTTAGGTTTTAATTTACTTTATTTTAGTTTATTTTATTTTATTTTTAGGTGTAGGTTTAGATTTTACTTTAAATTTTAATTTTATTTTATTTTACATTTTATTTTATTTAGGTTTATCTTTATTTATTTATTTTCTTTTTAGGTTTTATTTAGTTTAAGTTTTTTAGGTTTTAGGTTTAGGGTTTAGGGTTTAGGGTTTAGGGCAGGGTTTAGGGTTTAGGGTTTAGGGTTTAGGGTCATTGGTTTTAGGGTTTAAGGATTAGGGTTTAGGGTTTGGGGTTTAGGGTTTAGGGTTCAAGGCTTAGGGTTTAGGGTGTACGATTTAGGGTTTTAGGGATTATGGTTTAGGATTTAGGGTTTGGGGTTTAGTTTATGGTTTAGGGTTATAAGTTTTAGGGATTAAGGTTTAGAGTTTAGTGTTTAGGGTTTTAGAGTTTAGGGTTTTAGGGATTAGGGTTTAGAGTTAGCGTTTAGGGTTTAGGATTTAGGGTTTATGGTTTTTTTCAAAAAATTAAGTAAACATGTAGGTTTAGGTTTATTTAGTTTATTTAATTTATTTCTATTTATTTTAGTTTATTTTATTTTTTATTTATATTTAGGTTTTTTTTAATTTTTATTTAGTTTAGTTTATTTATTTTAGGTTTATCAATATTAGTTAGGTTTTTTATTTTAGTTTATTTTTTAGGTTTAGTTTTAGGTTTAGGTTTATTTTTTAATTATGTTTTATTTTTATTTTATTTTAAGGTATATGTTTTATTTTTTATATTTAGGTTTAGGTTTAGATTTTATTTAATTTTTTAGGTTTAGGTTTATTTTTAGTTTATTTTATTTTATTTAGTTTAGGTTTATGTTTAGGTTAAGTTTATTTTAAGTTTAGGTTTAGGTTTTATTTATTTTAGTTTATTTTATTTTAGTTTAGGTTTAGGTTTATTTTATTTTGTTTATTTTATTTAATTTATTTATTTTAGTTGAGGGTTTAGGTTTTATTTATTTATGTTTTGGATTATTTTTTTGATTAAGTTTTATTTTGTTTTATTTTATTTTATTTTATTTTAGGTTTACTTTATTTTTATTTTACATTTAGTTTTTATTTTATTTAGGTTTTTTATTCTTAGGTTTGTTTTATTTTTTTAGTTTAGTTTAGGTTTTTATCTATTTTATTTTAGTTTATTTTATTATATTTTTAAGTTTAGGTATACTTTTTAGTTTGGGTTTTTATTTTATTTTATTATTATTTTTATTTAGCTTTAGGTTTATATATATATAATTTAATTTTAGGTTTTATTTAATTTAGGTTTGGGTTTTTAAGTTTTTAGGTTTTTTTGGCTTAGGGTTTAAGGTTTAGGGTTTTAGGGTTTAGGTTTTTAGGGTTTTGGGTTTAAGTTTTAGGTGTAGGGTTTAGCGGTTAGTGTTTAGTGTTTAGGCTTTAGGGTTTATGGTTTTAGGGTTTGATTTAGCGTTTAGGGTTCGGGTTAACATAGGGTTTAGGGATTTTTTTATTAAAATTAAGTAAACCAGTAGGTTTAGGTTTACTTAGTTTATCTAGTTTATTTTTATTTATTTTAGTTAATTATATTTTTTATTCTTATTTATGTTTATTTTTTATTTTATTTTATTTATGATTTTATTCTTAGGTTTATTTTATTATTTTGTTTAGGTTAGGTTTTATTTATTTTAATAATTTATTTTAATTATTTTATTTTATTTTTTTTTAGATTAGGTTTAGATTTTTTATTTTATTATATTTTATTTTATTTAGGTTTAGGATTTATTTATTTATTTTATTTTTAGGTTATTTAATTTAGTTTTAGGTTTTAGGTTTCTGATTAGGATTTAAGGTTTAAGGTTGTAGGATTTTAGGGTTTAGGGTTTTATGGATTAGGATTATAGGTTTAGAGTTTAGGGTTTAGGGTTTAGGGTTTAGGGTTTAGGGTTTAGGGTTTAGGGTTTAGGGTTTGGGGTTTAAGGTTTAAGGTTTAGGGATATAAGTTTTATGGTTTAGAGATTAGGGTTTAGGGTTTTAGGGTTTAAGTTTTATAATGTGAGTTTAGGGTTTAGTGTTTATGGTTAGGGTTTAGGGTTTAGGTTTATGGTTTAGTATTTAGACTTTAGGGTTTAGGGTTTTTAGAGTTTAGGGTTTAGGATTTTGAGTTTAGTGTTTAGGTTTTAGGGTTTGAGTTTTTTCTAAATGGAGTAAACTAGTTGGTTTAGGTTTATTTTGTTTATTTTTTATTTATTTTAGTTTCTTATTTAAGTTTATTTTAATTTTTATTTAGTTTAGTTTATCTAGTTTAGTTTTATTTATGTTAGTTTAGGTTTTTTATTTTAGTTTATTTTCTTAGGTTTAAGTTTAAGTTTAGTTTAGGTTTAGGTTTCAGGTTTTTATTTTAGGTTTATTTTTATGTTTTATTCTATAGTTTAGGTTTAGGTTTATTTTTAGTTTATTCATTTTATTTAGGTTTTATTTAGTTTTTTTAGGGTTATTTATTTAGGTTTATTATTCTTAAATTTAAGTTTATGTTTATTTTATTTTTTTAGTGTTTTATTTTTTTAGGTTTTTTTAGGGTTTAGGGTTTAGGGTTTAGGGTTTAAGTTTTAGGGTTTAGGGTTTAGGGTTAGGGGATGGTTTAGGGCTTAGGGATTAGTGCTTAAGCTTATGGGTTTAGGGTTTAGGGTTGGCATAAAGTATAAGGCTTTTTTAAAAAAATTAAGTAAACCGGTTGGTTTAGGTTTATTTAGTTTATTTAGTTCATTTTTTATTATTTTTAGCTTATTTTGTATTTTATTTTTATTTATGTTTATTTTATTTTATTTTATTTGAGTTTTTTATTTTTTGGTTTATTTTTTTTTAATTTAGGTTAGTTTTATTTATTTTATTTCAATTTTTGTATATTTTATTTTTAAGTTCAGCTTTTATTTTATTTCAATTTTATTTTAATTAGGCAAGGTTTATTTT
Organism: Cymbidium sinense; assembly: GCA_021442155.1. Classification (NCBI taxonomy): domain Eukaryota; kingdom Viridiplantae; phylum Streptophyta; class Magnoliopsida; order Asparagales; family Orchidaceae; genus Cymbidium; species Cymbidium sinense. The sequence continues at coordinate 154,917,510 of CM038214.1, forward strand.
AGGTTTTATTTATTTCATGTTTAGGTTTTAGGTTTTAGGGTTTAGGGTTTAGAGTTTAGGGATTAGGGTTTAGGATTTAGGGTTTAGGGTTTATGGTTTTAGGGTTTAGGGTTTAGTTTTGATTTAGAGTTTAGGGTTTAGGGTTTACAATTTAGTGTTTTAGGGTTTAGAGTTTAGGGTTTAGGGTTTTTGGTTTAGTTTTACAGTTTAGGGTTGTAGGTTTTAGGGTTTAGGGTTTTGGGATTATGGTTTAGAATTTTAGAGTTTAGTGTTTTGGGTTAGGGTTTAGGGTTTATGATTTTGGGCTTCGAATTTTGGCTTTAGGGTTTACGATTTTTAGGGTTTAGGGTTTATGGTTAAGGGTTTAGGGTATTTTAGGGTTTATGGTTTATGGAGGTTTTTAGTTTTTTTTTTAAAAGAATTAGGTAAGTGATAGGTTTTTTATATAGTTTATTTAGTTTATTTATTTTTAATTTTAGTTTATTTTTATTTTTATTTTTATTTAGGATTATTCTTAATTTTTATTTAGTTTACTTTATTTATTTTGGGTTTATTTATTTTAGTTTAGGTTTTATATTTTAGTTCATTTTTTAGGTTTAACTTTAGGTTTAAGTTTATTTTTTAGTTGAGTTATATTTTTTTTATTTTTTAAGTTTAGGTTCTATTTTTTATTTTTAGGTTTAGGTTTAAGTTTTTTTTTTAAGTTTAGGTTTAAGGTTTTTATTTTAGGTATATTTTTAGGTTTTATTTTCTAGTTTAGGTTTAGGTATATTTTTAGTTTATTTTATTTTATTTAGTTTAGGTTTAGGTTTGGTTTATTTTAAGTTTAGGTTTAGGTTTTATTTATTTTAGTTTAGTTTATTTTAGTTTAGGTTCATATTTTTTATTTTGTTTATCTTATTTTTATTTTAGATTTAGGTTTTTTTAGGGTTTTTAGGTTTTTAGGGTTTAGGGTTTAAGGTTTGCATAGAGTTTAGTATGTTTAGGTTTATTTAGTTTATTTAATTCATTTTTTATTTATTTTAGTTTATTTTTTATTTTTATTTATGTTTATTTTTTATTTTTAGGTTTATTTTATTTTTTAGTTTAGGTTAGGTTTTTGTTTATTTTATTTTAGTTTATTTAAATTATCTTATTTTACTTTATTTTTAGGTTTAAGTTTTTATTTAGGTTTAGGTTTTTTTATTTATTTTATTTTTAGTTTTTATTTAGTTTTGGTTTAGGTTTTTAGGATTTTAGGGTTTAAGGTTTAGGGTTTTGGGTTTAGGGTTTAAGGTTTGTGGTTTGGGTTTTAGGGTTTAGGGTTTAGGGTTGTAGGTTTTAGGGTTTAGGGATTATGGTTTAGGATTAATCGTTTAGGGTTTAAGGTTGTAGGTTTTAGGGTTTAGGGTTTACAATTTATGATTTAGGGTTCTGATTTAGGGTTCTGATTTAGGATTTTATAGTTTAGGTTTGTTTAGAGTTTAGGTTTTAGGTTTAAGTTTAAGGTTGTAAACTTTTAGGTTTAAGTTTAGCTTTAAGGTTTAGGGTTTAGGGTTTAGGGATTTAGAGTTTAGGGTTTATGGTTTATGGTTTATGGTTTAGGGTTTTAGAGTTTAGGGTTTTAGGGTTTAGTGTTTAGGGTTCAAGTTTAGGGTTTAGGATTTAGGGTTTAGTATTTAGTTTTTAGGGTTCATGATTTTTAGGGTTTAGGGTTTAGGATTTAGGGTCTAGGGTTTTTCAAGGTTTATGGTTTAGGGTTCAGGGTTATAGGTTTAGGGTTTATAGGTTTATGGTTTAGTATTTAGGATTTAGGGTTTATCTTTTTTAAAAAAATTAGTGAACCGATAGGTTTAGGTTATTTAGTTTATTTTTTATTAATTTTAGTTTATTTTATTTTTTATTTATTTTTTATTTAGGTTTATTTTTTATTTTTATTTAGTTTAGTTTATTTATATTATGTTTATTTATTTTAGTTTAGGTTTTGTATTTTAGTTTATTTTTTAGTTTTAGGTTTAAGATTTGGTTTATTTTTTAGTTGAATTTTATTTTTATTTTATTTTTAATGTTTAGGTGTTATTTTTTTATTTTAGGTTTAGGTTTAGGTTTAGGTTTTATTTTTTTTAGGTTTAGCTTTAGGTTTTTATTTTAGGTATATTTTTACGTTTTGTTTTTTACTTAAGGTTTAGGTATATTTTTAGTTTATTTTATTTTATTTAGTTTAGGTTTAGGTTTAATTTATTTTAGGCTTAAGTTTAGGTTTTATTTATTTTAGTTTAGTTTATTTTAGTTTAGGTTTAGGTTTATTTTATTTTGTTTATTTTATTTTTATTTTAGGTTTAGGTTTTTTTTAGTTTAGGGTTTAGATTCTATTTATTATTTATTATTTTGAATTATTTTCAGGTTTATTTTTTAGGTTTAGCTTTTTATTCAGTTTTTATTATATTTTCTTTTCTTTTAGGTTTATGTTATTTTTATTTTACATTTAGGTTTTATTTTATTTAGGATTTTTATTCTTAGGTTTATTTTATTTTTAAGTTTGGTTTAGGTTTTTATTTACTTTATTTTAGTTTATTTTTATTAGTTTAATTTATTTTATTTTTTAGTTTAGATTTAGGTTTTAGTTTATGTTTTTATTTTATTTTATTTTTTTATTTTATTTAGGTTTGGGTTTTATCAAATATTTTATTTTTAGGTTTTATTTAGTCTAAGTTTAGGTTTTGGTTTTATGGTTAGGGTTTAGGGTTTAGGGTTTAGTGTTTTAGGGTTTAGGTTTTTAGGGTTTTGAGTTTAGGGTTAGTGTTTAGGGTTTAGGGTTTAAGGTTTAGGGTTTAGGGTTAGCATAGGGTTTAGGGTTTATTTTTTTAAAATTAAGTAAACCTATAGGTTTGGGTTTATATAATTTATTTATCTTATTTTATATTTATTTTAATCTATTTTATTTTTTATTTTTATTTATGTTTATTTTATATTTTATTTCATTTAGGTTTTTCATTCTTAGGTTTATTTTATATTTTTAGTTTAGGTTAGGTTTTTGTTAATTTTATTTTTTTATATTTTAAAGTTTTATTTTATGTTATTTTTAGTTTTAAGTTTAGGTTTTATATTTATTTTATTTTTTTATTTAGGTTTTGGTTTTTTATTTATTTTATTTTAGGTTTTTATGTCTTTATTGTTTAGGGTTTAGGGTGCAGGCTTAGGGTAAGGATGTAGGTTCAGGGTTTATTATTTTATTTATTAAAAAAATTAAGTAAATCGATAGGTTTAGTTTTATTTAGTTTATTTAGTTTATTTTTTATTTATTTTAGTTTTTTTTATTATATTTATTTAGGTTTAATTATTATTTTCATTTAGTTTAGTATATTTATTTTAGGTTTATTTATATCAGTTTACATTTTTTATTATAGTTTGTTTTTTAGGTTTAGGTTTAGGTTTAGGTTTACTTTTTAGTTCAATTTTTATTTTATTTTATTTTTAAGGTTTAGGTTTTATTTTTTATTTTTAAGTTTAGGTTTAAGTTTTTATTTTATTTTTTTATGTTTTGGTTTTAGGCTTTTATTTTAGGTTTATTTTTAGATTTTATTTTTTAGTTTAGGTTTAGTTTATTTTTAGTTTATTTTATTTTATTTAGGTTTTTTATTCTTTGGTTTATTTTATTTTTTTAGGGTTTAGGGTTTAGGTTTATTTATTAAGAATTTTTATTTTTATGTTTAAGTTTAGGCTTATTTTATTTCATTAGGGATTTTTATTCTTAGGTTTTTAAGGTTGAGGGTTTAGGGTTTAAAGTTTAGGGGTTATGGTTTTAGGGTTTAGGTTTTTAGGGTTTAGTGTTAGGGTTAGGGTTTAGGTTAGGCATTAGGGTTTAGGGTTTAGGGTTTAAGGGTTTAGGGATTTAGGGTTTAGGGTTTAGGGTTTAGGGTTTGTGGTTTAGGTTTTAGGGTTTAGGGTTGTAGGTTTATGGTTTTGGGTTTAGGGTTTAGGGTTAGGATTTAAAATTTTAAAGTTTAGGGTTTAGGGTTAGGGTTTAAGGTTTAGTGTTTAGTGTTTAGGCTTTAGGATTTAAGGTTTTTTAGGGTTTATGGTTTAGTGTTCAGAGTTTAGGGTTGTAGGTTTATAGTTTAGGGTTTCTTGTTTAGGATTTAGGGTTTATGGTTTTTTTTAAATTTGAGTAAGCCGATAAGTTTAAGTTTTTTTTAGTTTATTAAGCTTATTTTATTTTTATATTTAGGTTTATTTTTATTTTTATTTAGTTTATTTATTTTAGGTTTATTTATTTTAGTTTAAGTTTTTATTTTACTTTATTTTTTAAGTTTAGGTTTATTTTTTAGTTGAGTTTTATTTTTTTTATTTTTAAGGTTTAGGTTTTATTTTTTTTTTTAAGTTTATGTTAGGTTTTTATTTTATTTTTTATGTTGAGGTTTTAGGTTTTTATTTTATGTTTAATTTTAAATTTAATTTTTTAGTTTAGGTTTAGGTTAATTTTTAGTTTACTTTATTTTATTTAGTTTTCTTATTCTTATGTTTATTTTATTTTTTAGGGTTTAGGGTTTATGGTTATTTATTTATGTTTTTTATTCTTAAGTTTAAGTTCAGGTTTATTTTATTTTTTAGTGTTTTTTATTCTTAGGTTTTTAGGGTTTAAGGTTTAGGGTTAAGGGTTTAGAGTTTAAGGTTTAAGGTTTTAGGGTTTAGGCTTTTAAGGTTTAGGGTTTAGGTTTAGGGTTTAGGGTTTAGGCTTAGGGTTTAGTGCTTAGGCTTTAGGGTTTTTAGGATCTAGGGTTTAGGGTTTAGTTTTTAGGGTTAACATTGGATTTAGAGCTTTTTTTTAAATTAAGCAAACCATTAGGTTTAGGTTTATTTAGTTTATCATTTATTTATTTTTGGTTTATTTTATTTTTTATTTATATTTATTTTTATTTTTTATTTTAGTTTTATTATGTTTTTTTTCTTAGGTTTATTTTATTTCTTAGTTTATGTTAGGTTTTCATTTATTGTATTTTAGTTTATTTTAATTATTTTATTTTATTTTATTTTATTTTATTTTTAGTTTTAGGTTTATGTTTTTATTTTTTTCATTTTTTATTTTATTTAGGTTTAGTTTTATTTAATTTTTTTTATGTTTTATTTAGTTTAAGCTCAGGTTTTAGGTTTAGGGTTTAGGGTTTATGGTTTAGGGTTTAGGGTTTGGGGTTTAGGGTTTAGGGTTTAGGGTTTAGGTTTTAGGGCATAGGGTTTAGGGTTTAGGGTTTAGGGTATAGGTTTTAGGGTTTAGGGTTTAGGGTTTAGGGTTTAGGGTTTAGGGTTTTGGGTTTATGATTTAGGGTTGTAGGTTTTAGGGTTTAGGGTTTAAGGTTTAGGGTTTAGGGTTTCATGGTTTAGGGTTTTAGGGTTTAGGTTTTAGGGTTAGGGTTTATGGTTTAAGGTTTAGGGTTTAGAGTTGTAGGTTTTGGGTTTATAGTTTAAGGTTTAGTGTTTAGGATTTATGGTTTATGGCATTTTTTTTTAAATTGAGTAAATTGTTAGGTTTAGGTTTATTTAGTTTATTTTTATTTATATTAGTTTATTTTATTTTTTTATTTAGTTTACGGTTTATGGTTTAGGGTTTAGGGTTTATGGATTTAGAGTTTAGGTTTAAGGTTTAGGGTTTTGGGTTTAAGGTTTATGATTTTAGAGTTTAGGGTTTTAGGGTTTAGGGTTTAGGGTTTGATTTTAGGGTTTACTATTTAGGCTTTAGGGTGTATGGTTTTTAGGGGTTTTTTTTTGGGTTTATGGTTTAGGGTTTAGGGTTTTAAGTTTAGGGTTTATGGTTTATGATTTTTTTTTTTAAAAATAAAAAATCAGGTAAACCGATAGGTTTATGTTTATTTAGTTTATTTAGTTTATTTTTTAATGATTTTAGTTTATTTTATTTTTGATTTTAATTTAGCTTAGTTTATTAATTTTAAGTTTATTTATTTTAGTTTATATTTTTTATGCTTTTTTTAGGTTTAGATTTATTTTTTAGTTGTATTTTATTTCTAAATTTTTTATAAGGTTTTAGTTTAATTTTTTATTTTTAGGTTTAGGTTTAGTTTTTTTATTTTATTTTTATAAGTTTAGGTTTTAGGTTTTTTTTTAGGTTTTACAGTATTTGGGTTTATGCTTTTAGGGTTTAGGATCTAGGGTTTAGGGATAGGATTTAGGGTTTAAGTTTAAGGTTTTTAGGGTTTAGGGTTTAGGGTTTACGGTGTAGGATTTAGGGTTTATGGTTTTCTTGTTTTTTTAATAAAGTAAACAGGTATGTTTTGGTTTAATTAGTTTATTTGTTTATTTATTTTAGTTTATTTTATTATTTATTTTTATTTAAGTTTTTTTTATTATTATTTAGTTTAGTTTATTTATTTTAGGTTTATTTATTTTAGTTTGGGTTTTTTATTTTTGTTTATTTTTTTGGATTATGTTTAGGATTATATTTTTTTTTTAGTTTAGTTTTATTTTTATTTTATTTTTTATTTTTAGGTTTAGGTTTAGGATTTTATTTTATATCTTTAGGTTTAGGTTTTAGGCTTTTATTTTAGGTTTATTTTTATGTTTTATTTTTTAGTTTAGGTTTAGGCTTATTTTTAGTTTATTTTATTTTATTTTATTTAGGTTTAAGTTTATGTTTAGTTTATTTTAGGTTTAGGTTTATGTATTATTTATATTAGTTTATTTTATTTTAGTTTAGGTTTATGTTTATTTTATTTTATTTATTTTATTTTTTTCTTAGGTTTAGTTTTTTTTAGTTTGGGGTTTAAGTTTTATATTTTATTTATTTTTAGGTTTATTTCTTTGGTTTAGATTTTTATTTAGTTTTTATTTTATTTTATTTTAGGTTTATTTTAGTTTTATTTTACGTTTAGTTTTAGTTAAGATTTAGGTGTTTATTTAGTTTATTTTATTTTATTTTATTTTACTTTTAAGTATAGGTTTTTATTTTATTTTTTTATTTTATTAACTTTTAGGTAATCTTAAATATTTTATTTTTAGATTTTATTTAGTTTAGGTTTAGGTATTTAGGGTTTTAGGGTTAGGGTTTAGGGTTTCAGATATAGGGTTTGGGGTTTTTATTTTTATTTTATTTCTTAATTAAGTAAATTAGTATGTTTAGGTTTGTTTAGTTTATTTAGTTTATTTTTTATTTATTTTAGTTTATTTTATTTTTTTTTTTTACTTATGTTTTTTTTATTTAGTTTATTTTTTTAGGATTATTTATTTTAGTCTAGGTTTTTTATTTTACTTTATTTTTTATGGTTAGGTTTTGTTTTAGGTTTAATTTTTAGTTTACTTTTATGATTAATTTTATTTTTTTTAAGTTTAGGTTTTATTTTTTTAGGTTTAGGTTTTTATTTTATTTTTTTATGTTTAAGTTTTAGGTTTTTATTTTTGGTTTACTTTTAGGTTTTATTTTTTAGTTTAGGTTAAGGTTTATTTTTAGTTTATTTTATTATGTTTAGTTTAGGATTAGGTTTAGGTTTAGTTTAGTTTAGGTTTTATTTATTTTAGTTTAGTTTATTTTAGTTTAGGTTCAGGTTTATTTTATTTTTATTTTCAGTTTAGTTTTTTTTTTAGTTTATTGTTTAGGTTTTATTTTTTTATTTATTTTTAGGTTTTATGTTTAGGTTTTATTTTTTAGGTTTAGGTTTTCATTTAGTTTTATTTTATTTTATTTTGTTTTATTTTATTTTTTTTTTATGTTTAATTTTTTATGTTATTTAGGTTTTTTATTTCTAGGTTTATTTTATTTTATTTATTTAGTTTAGGTTTTAATTTACTTTATTTTAGTTTATTTTATTTTATTTTTAGGTGTAGGTTTAGATTTTACTTGTAGATTTTTATTTTATTTTATTTTACTTTTTATTTTATTTAGGTTTATGTTTATTTATTTATTTTCTTTTTAGGTTTTATTTAGTTTAAGTTTTTTAGGTTTTTAGGGTTTAGGGTTTAGGTTTAGGGCTTAGGGTTTAGGGTTTAGGGTTTAGGGTCATTGGTTTTAGGGTTTAAGGATTAGGGTTTAGTTTAGGTTTAGGGTTTAGGGTTTAGGGTTAGGAGTTTAGGTGCTGATTTAGGTTTTAGGGATTAGGGTTTAGGGTTTAGGGTTTAGGGTTTAGCGTTTATGGTTTAGGATTGTAAGTGTTAGGGTTTAAGGTTTAGAGTTTAGTGTTTAGGGTTTTAGAGTTTAGGGTTTTAGGATTAGGGTTTAGAGTTAGGGTTTAGGGTTTGGGGTTTAGGGTTTATGATTTTTTACGGTTTAGGGTTTACGGTTTAGGGTTTAGGATTTAGGGTTTATGGTTTTTTAAAATTAAGTAAACATGTAGGTTTAGGTTTATTTAGTTTATTTAAATTATTTTATTTGTTTTAGTTTACTTTATTTTTTATTTATATTTAGGTTTATTTTTTATTTTTATTTAGTTTGGTTTTTTTATTTTAGGTTTACCTATATTAGTTTAGGTTTTTTATTTTAGTTTATTTATTAGGTTTAGGTTTAGGTTTAAGTTTATTTTTTAATTGTGTTTTATTTTTATTTTATTTTTAAGGTATATGTTTTATTTTTTATATTTAGGTTTAGGTTTAGGTTTTTATTTAATTTTTTTAGGTTTAGGTTTATTTTTAGTTTATTTTATTTTATTTAGTTTAGGTTTATGTTTAGGTTAAGTTTATTTTAGGTTTAGGTTTAGGTTTTTTTATTTTAGTTTATTTTATTTTAGTTTAGGTTTAGGTTTATTTTATTTTGTTTATTTTATTTAATTAATTTATTTTTAGTTGAGGGTTTAGGTTTTTTTATTTATTTATGTTTTGGATTATTTTTTAGGATTAAGTTTTATTTTGTTTTATTTTATTTTATTTTATTTTAGGTTTACTTTATTTTATTTTACATTTAGTTTTATTTTATTTATGTTTTTTATTCTTAGGTTTGTTTATTTTTAGTTTAGTTTAGGTTTTATCTATTTTATTTTTTATTTTATTATATTTTTAAGTTTAGGTATACTTTTAGTTTGGGTTTTATTTTATTTTATTATTATTTTTATTTAGCTTTAGGTTTATATATATAATTTAATTTTAGGTTTTATTTAATTTAGGTTTGGGTTTTAGGTTTTAGGTATTTGGGTTTTAGGGTTTAAGGTTTAAGGTTTTAAGGTTTAGGTTTTTAGGGTTTCGGGTTTAGGTTTTAGGTTTAGGGTTTAGGGGTTAGTGTTTAGTGTTTAGGCTTTAGGGTTTATAGTTTTTAGGGTTTGGGGTTTAACCTTTAGGGTTTCGGGTTAACATAGGGTTTAGGGATTTTTTTTGTTAAATTAAGTAAACCAGTAGGTTTAGGTTTACTTAGTTTATCTAGTTTATTTTTATTTATTTTAGTTAATTATATTTTTTATTCTTATTTATGTTTATTTTTTATTTTATTTTATTTATGTTTTTTAATCTTAGGTTTATTTTATTATTTTATTTCGGTTAGGTTTTTATTTATTTTATTCTAATTTATTTTAATTATTTTTTTATTTTATTTTTAAGATTAGGTTCAGGTTTTTATATTATTTTATTTTATTTTATTTAAGTTTAGATTTATTTATTTATTTTATTTTTAGGTTTTATTTAATTTAGGTTTAGGTTTTGGGTTTTACATATTAGGATTTAGGGTTTAAGGTTGTAGGCTTTAGGGTATAGAGTTTTACAGATTAGGATTATTGGGTTTAGGGTTTAGGGTTTAGGGTTTAGGGTTTAGGGTTAAGGGTTTTAGGGTTTTAGGTTTAGGGTTTAGAGTTTGGGGTTTAGGGTTTAAAGTTTAGGGTTATAAGTTTGAGGGTTTAGGGTTTAGGGTTTAGGGTTTAGAGTTTTAGGGTTTAGTGTTTATGGTTAGGGTTTAGGGTTTAGGGTTTAGGGTTTAGGGTTTATGGTTAGGGTTTAGGGTTTAGGGTTTAGGGTTTAGTATTTAGACTTTAGGGTTTAGGGTTTTTAGAGTTTAGGGTTTAGGATTTAGAGTTTGGTGTTTAGGTTTTAGGGTTTGAGTTTTGTTTAAATGGAGTAAACTAGTAGGTTTAGGTTTATTTTGTTTATTTTTTATTTATTTTAGTTTTTTATTTAAGTTTATTTTTATTTTTATTTAGTGTAGTTTATCTAGTTTAGTTTTATTTATTTTATTTTATTTTCTTAGGTTTTGGTTTAGGTTTTAGGTTTTTATTTTAGGTATATTTTTAGGTTTTATTCTATAGTTTAGGTTTAGGTTTATTTTTAGTTTATTTCATTTTATTTAGGTTTTTTATTCTTAGTTTTTTTAGGGTTATTTATTTAGGTTTATTATTCTTAGGTTTAAGTTTACGTTTATTTTATTTTTTTAGTGTTTTTTATTTTTAGGTTTTTAGGGTTTAGGGTTTAAGTTTTTAGTGTTTAGGGTTTAGGGTTAGCATAGGGTATAAGGATTTTTTTTAAAAAAAATTAAGTAAATCGGTTGGTTTAGGTTTATTTAGTTTATTTAGTTCATTTTTTATTATTTTTAGTTTACTTTTATTTTTTTATTTTATTTATGTTTTTTTATTTTTTTACTTAAGTTTTTATTTTTAGGTTTATTTTATTTTTTAATTTAGGTTAGGTTTTTATTTATTTTATTTCAATTTTTTATATTTTTATTTTTATGTTTAGGCTTTTATTTTATTTTAATTTTTATTTTATTTAGGCTTAGGTTTATTTTTAGGTTTTATTTAGTTCATGTTTATGTTTTTTGGTTTTTAGGGTTTAGGGTTCAGGGTTTAGGGTTCAGGGTTAGGGATTAGTGTTTAGGATTTAGGATTTAGGGTTTAGGGTTTTAGGGTTTAGGGTTTACGGTTTATAGTTTAGAGTTTAGGGTTTAGGGTTTACGATTTAGTGTTTTAGGGTTTAGAGTTTAGGGTTTAGGGTTTGTGGTTTAGGTTTACGGTTTAGGGTTGTAGGTTTTAGGGTTTAGGGTTTGGGGATTAGGGTTTAGGGTTTTAGAGTTTAGGGTTTTAGGGTTTAGTGTTTTGGGTTAGGGTTTAGGATTTAAGATTTTGGGCTTTGTATTTATGCTTTAGGGTTTACAATTTTTTAGGGTTTTGGTTTATGATTAAGGGTTTAGGGTATTTTAGGGTTTATGGTTTATGGTTTAGGGTTTATGGTTTTTTTTTTAAAAGAATTATGTAAACTAATAGGTTTTGGTTTATATAGTTTATTTAGTTTATTTATTTTTATTTTTATTGTTATTTAGGATTATTCTTAATTTTTATTTAGTTTACTTTATTTATTTTGGTTTATTTATTTTAGTTTAGGTTTTATATTTTAGTTCATTTTTTAGGTTTAGCTTTAGGTTTAAGTTTATTTTTTAGTTGAGTTATATTTTTCTTATTTTTTAAGTTTAGGTTCTATTTTTTATTTTTAGGTTTAGGTTTAAGTTTTTTTTTTTTTTAAGTTTAGGTTTAAGGTTTTTATTTTAGGTTTTATTTTCTAGTTTAGGTTTAGGTATATTTTTAGTTTATTTTATTTTATTTAGTTTAGGTTTAGGTTTGGTTTATTTTAAGTTTAGGTTTAGGTTTTATTTATTTTAGTTTAGTTTATTTTAGTTTAGGTCACATTTTTTATTTTGTTTATCTTAATTTTATTTTAGGTTTAGGTTTTTTTTAGCTTAGGGATTAGGTTTTAGGTTTTAGGGTTTAGGGTTTGCATAGAGTTTAGGGCTTTTTCTTTTAATTAAGTAAAATAGTAGGTTTAGGTTTATTTAGTTTATTTAGTTCATTTTTTATTTATTTTATTTTATTTTTAATTTTCATTTATCTTTATTTTTAATTTTTAGGTTTATTTTATTTTTTAGTTTAGGTTAGGTTTTTATTTATTTTATTTTAGTTTATTTAAATTATCTTATTTTATTTTAGGTTTAAGTTTTATTTAGGTTTAGTTTTATTTATTTTATTTTAGTTTTATTTAGTTTTGTTTAGGTTTTAAGATTTTAGGTTTAAGTTTAGTTTAGTTTAAGGTTTGTGGTTTTGTTTAGTTTAGGTTTAGGTTGTAGGTTTAGTTTAGGATTAGGGTTTAGGGTTTATCGTTTAGGGTTTAAGGTTGTAAGTTTTAGGGTTTACAATTTATGATTTAGGTTTCTGATTTAGGTTTAGTTTAGTTTAGGTTTAGAGTTTGGGTTTAGGTTTAGGTTTAGGTTTTAAGGTTGTTAGGTTTAGTTTAGTTTTAGGTTTAGGTTTCTTAGTTTAGAGTTTAGTTTAGGGTTTAGTTTGGTTTAGTTTTAGTTTAGTGTTTAGGTTCAAGTTTATTTTAGGATTTAGGGTTTAGAATTTAGTTTTTAGGGTTCATGATTTTTAGGGTTTAGGGTTTAGGATTTAGGGTCTAGGGTTTTTCAAGGTTTATGTTTTAGGGTTTAGGGTTCAGGGTTATAGGTTTAGGGTTTATAGTTTAGGGTTTAGGGTTTAGGATTTACGGTTTATCTTTTTTTTAAAAAAAAATTGAGTGAACCGATAGGTTTAGGTTTATTTAGTTTATTTTTTTATTAATTTTAGTTTTTTTATTTAGGTTTATTTTTTATTTTTATTTAGTTTAGTTTATTTATATTATGTTTATTTATTTTAGTTTATGTTTTATATTTTAGTTTATTTTTTAGGTTTAGGTTTAAGATTTGGTTTATTTTTTAGTTGAATTTTATTTTTATTTTATTTTTAATGTTTAGGTGTTATTTTTTATTTTTAGGTTTAGGTTTAGGTTTAGGTTTTATTTTATTTTCTTAGGTTTAGCTTTAGGTTTTTATTTTAGGTATATTTTTATGTTTGTTTTAGTTAAGGTTTAGGTATATTTTAGTTTATTTTATTTTATTTAGTTTAGGTTTAGGTTTAGTTTATTTTAGGCTTAGGTTTAGGTTTTATTTATTTTAGTTTAGTTTATTTTCGTTTAGGTTTAGGTTTATTTTATTTTGTTTATTTTATTTTTATTTTATGTTTAGGTTTTTTTAGTTTAGGGTTTAGGTTCTATTTATTATTTATTATTTTGAATTATTTTCAGGTTTATTTTTTAGGTTTAGCTTTTTATTCAGTTTTTATTATATGTTATTTTCTTTTAGGTTTATGTTATTTTTATTTTACATTTAGGTTTTATTTTATTTAGGATTTTTATTCTTAGGTTTATTTTATTTTTAAGTTTGGTTTAGGTTTTTATTTACTTTATTTTAGTTTATTTTTATTAGTTTAATTTATTTTATTTTTTGGTTTAGGTTTAGGTTTTAGTTTATGTTTTTATTTTATTTTATTTTTTTATTTTATTTAGGTTTGGGTTTTATCATATATTTTATTTTTAGGTTTTATTTAGTTTAGGTTTAGGTTTTTTGGTTTTTATCATCTACGGTTTAGGGTTTAGGGTTTAGTGTTTTAGGGTTTAGGTTTTTAGGGTTTCGGGTTTAGGGTTAGTGTTTAGGGTTTAGGGTTTAAGGTTTAGGGTTTAGGGTTAGCATAGGGTTTAGGGTTTATTTTTTAAAATTAAGTAAACCTATAGGTTTGGGTTTATATAGTTTATTTAGCTTATTTTATATTTATTTTAATCTATTTTATTTTTTTTTTTTTATTTATGTTTATTTTATATTTTATTTCATTTAGGTTTTTTATTCTTAGGTTTATTTTATATTTTTAGTTTAGGTTAGGTTTTTGTTTATTTTATTTTATTATATTCTAAAATTTTATTTTATTTTATTTTTAAGTTTAAGTTTAGGTTTTTATTTATTTTATTTTTTATTTAGGTTTTGGTTTTCTATTTATTTTATTTTAGGTTTTTATGTTTTTATGGTTTAGGGTTTAGGGTGCAGGTTTAGGGTAGGGATGTAGGTTCAGGGTTTATTGTTTTATTTATTAAAAAATTAAGTAAATCGATAAGTTTAGTTTTATTTAGTTTATTTAGTTCATTTTTTATTTATTTTAGTTTATTTTATTATATTTATTTAGGTTTAATTATTATTTTCATTTAGTTTAGTATATTTATTTTAGGTTTATTTATATCAGTTTAGATTTTTTATTATAGTTTGTTTTTTAGGTTTAGGTTTAGGTTTAAGTTTACTTTTTAGTTCAGTTTTTATTTTATTTTATTTTTAATGTTTAGGTTTTATTTTTTATTTTAAGTTTAGGTTTAGGTTTTTATTTTATTATTTTATGTTTAGGTTTTGGCTTTTATTTTAGGTTTATTTTTAGGTTTTATTTTTTAGTTTAGATTTAGGTTTATTTTTAGTTATTTTATTTTATTTAGGTTTTATATTCTTTGGTTTATTTTATTTTTTAGGTTTAGGTTTAGGTTTATTTATTAAGAATTTTTATTTTTATGTTTAAGTTTAGGCTTATTTTATTTTATTAGGGATTTTTATTCTTAGGTTTTTAAGGTTGAGGGTTTAGGGTTTAAAGTTTAGGGGTTAGGGTTTTAGGGTTTAGGTTTTTAGGGTTTAGTGTTTAGGGTTAGGGTTTAGGGTTAGGGTTTAGGGTTTTGGGTTTAGGGTTTGAGGGTTTAGGGATTTAGGTTTAGGTTTAAGTTTAGGTTTAGGGTTTATGATTTAGTGTTAGTGGTTTTTGTGTTTAGGGTTTAAGGTTTATGGTTTGTGGTTTAGGTTTTAGGGTTTAGGGTTGAAGGTTTATGGTTTTTTTGGGTTTAGGGGTTAGGATTTTAGGGTTTAAAATTTTAGGGTTTAGGGTTTAGGGTTAGGGTTTAAGGTTTAGTGTTTAGTGTTTAGGCTTTAGGATTTAGGGTTTTTTAGGGTTTATGGTTTAGTGTTTAGGGTTTAGGGTTGTAGGTTTAGGGTTTAGGGCTTAGGGATTGGGGTTTCTTATTTAGGATTTAGGGTTTATGGTTTTTTTTTAAAATTGAGTAAGCCGATAGGTTTAAGTTTTTTTAGTTTATTAAGCTTATTTTATTTTTATATTTAGGTTTATTTTTATTTTTATTTAGTTTATTTATTTTAGGTATATTTAAATTTAGTTTAAGTTTTTTATTTTAATTTATTTTTTAAGTTTAGGTTTATTTTTTAGTTGAGTTTTATTTTTTTTATTTTTAAGGTTTATGTTTTATTTTTTATTTTTAAGTTTATGTTAGGTTTTTATTTTATTTTTTATGTTGAGGTTTTAGGTTTTTATTTTATGTTTAATTTTAAATTTAATTTTTTAGTTTAGGTTTAGGTTAATTTTAGTTTACTTTATTTATTTAATTTTTTTATTCTTATGTTTATTTTATTTTTTTTTAGGGTTTTGGTTATGGTTTTATTTATGTTTTATTCTTAAGTTTAAGTTGGGTTTATTTTATTTTTAGTGTTTTATTCTTAGGTTTTAGGGTTTAGGGTTTAGGGTTTAGGGTTTAGGGTTTAGGGTTTAAGGTTTAAGGTTTTAGGGTTTAGGCTTTTAGGGTTTAGGGTTTAGGTTTAGGGTTTAGGGTTTAGGCTTAGGGTTTAGTGCTTAGGCTTTAGGGTTTTTAGGGTCTAGGGTTTAGGGTTTAGTTTTTAGGGTTAGCATAGGGTTTAGAGCTTTTTTTTAAATTAAGCAAACCATTAGGTTTAGGTTTATTTAGTTTATCATTTATTTATTTTTGGTTTATTTTATTTTTTATTTTTATTTTTATTTATTTTTATTTTAGTTTAGTTTGGTTTTTTTCTTAGGTTTATTTTATTTCTTAGTTTATGTTAAGTTTTCATTTATTTTATTTTAGTTTATTTTAATTATTTTATTTTATTTTATTTTTAGTTTTAGGTTTAGATTTTTATTTTTTTCATTTTTTATTTTATTTAGGTTTAGTTTTGTTTAATTTTATTTTTATGTTTTATTTAGTTTAAGCTCAAGTTTTGGGTTTAGGGTTTAGGGTTTATGGTTTGGGGTTTAGGGTTTGGGGTTTAGGGTTTAGGGTTTAGGGTTATAGGTTTTAGGGTATAGGGTTTAGGGTTTAGGGTTTAAGGTTTAGGGTTTTAGGGTTTAGGGTTTTAGGGTTTAGGGTTTAGGGTTTAGGATTTAGGGTTTAGGGTTTTTGGGTTTATGACTTAGGGTTGTAGGTTTCAAGGTTTAGGGTTTAAGGTTTAGGGTTTAGGTTTTCATGATTTAGGGGTTTAGGGTTTAGGTTTTAGGGTTAGGGTTTACGGTTTAAGGTTTAGGGTTTAGGGTTGTAGGTTTTGGGTTTAGGGTTTAATGTTTAGTGTTTAGGATTTAGGGTTTATTGCATTTTTTTTAAATTGAGTAAACTGTTAGGTTTAGGTTTATTTAGTTTATTTATATTTATATTAGTTTATTTTATTTTCTATTTTAGTGTTTATCGTTTAGGGTTTATGGATTTAGAGTTTAAGGTTTAAGGTTTAGGGTTTAGGGTTTAAGGTTTATGGTTTTAGAGTTTAGGGTTTTAGGGTTTAGGGTTTAGGGTTTTATTTTAGGGTTTAGTGTTTAGGGTTTACTATTTAGGCTTTAGGGTGTATGGTTTTTAGGGTTTAGGGTTTTTTTGGGTTTATGGTTTAGGATTTAGGGTTGTAAGTTTAGGGTTTATGGTTTATGATTTTTTTAAAATAAAAAATTAGGTAAACCGATAGGTTTATATTTTTTAGTTTATTTAGTTTATTTTATTTTTGATTTTAATTTAGTTTAGTTTATTCATTTTATGTTTATTTATTTTAGTTTATATTTTTTTATGTTTTTTTTAGGTTTAGATTTATTTTTTTAGTTATATTTTATTTAAATTTTTTTAAGGTTTTAGTTTTATTTTTTATTTTTAGGTTTAGGTTTAGTTTTTTTATTTTATTTTTATAAGTTTAGGTTTTAGGTTTTTTTTTAAGTTTTTTAAAGTATTTTTTTAGTTTAGGTTTAGGTTTTTTTTAGTTTATTTTATTTTATTTTATTTAGTTTAGGTTTAGGATTAGGTTTTATTTATTTTAGTTTAAGTTTAGGTTTATTTTGTTTTGTTTATTTTTATTTTTATTTTAGGTTTAGGTTTTTTTTAGTTTAGGATTTAGGTTTTATTATTATTTTTTTTTTTTATTTTTAGGTTTATTTTTTAGGTTTAGGTTTTTATTTAGTTTTTATTTTATTTTATTTTATTTTAGGTTTACTTTTTTATTTTACATTTAGTTTTTATTTTATTTAGGTTTCTTATTCTTAAGTTTATTTTATTTTTTTAGTTTAGTTTAGGTTTTAATTATTTTATTTTAGTTTACTTTTATTAGTTTATTCTATTTTATTTTTGGTTTAGGTTTAAGTTTTAGTTTTGGTTTTATTTTATTTTATTTTATTATTTTATTTAGGTTTAGGTTTTTTTATATTTTTTTATTTTTAGCTTTTATTTAGTTTAGGTTTAGGTTTTAGGTTTTTATGGTTTAGGGTTTAAATTTTAGGGTTAGGATTTTGGGGTTTAGTTTTTAGGGTTTTTGATTTAGGGTTAAGGTTTAGGATTTAGGGTTTAGTGTTTAGGTTTTAGGGTTTTTAGGGTTTAGGGCTTAGGGTTTAGGATTAGCATAGGGTTTCGAGATTTTTTTTAATTAAGTAAACTGGTAGGTTTATGTTTATTTAGTTTATTTTATTTTTATTTTATTTTATTTAGGTTTTTTATTCTTAGGTTTATTTTATTTTTTTAGTTTAGGTTAGGTTTTTATTTATTTTTATTTTAGTTTAGTTTTAATTTTTTATTTTATTTTATTTTTTGATTTAGTTTTTGTTTTTTTATTTTATTTTATTTTTTATTTTGTTTTTTATTTTATTTAGGTTTATGTTTTTTGTTTCTTTTTTTTAGGGAAACCTCATGTAGGGGTATTTTATTGCCACAAAAAGAGAATTACAAGATCCTTAAAGGGGATAAACTCGAACTACTCAAAAGAGCTATCAGTAAATCCCATCTAAGTACATCCAAAAGCAAAGAAGACATTAAAGCAATCAAAAGATACAAGATGATTAACATAATAAGCTAAAGGAAGATTAGGGCCAATGCTCTGGAGGATGTGAGAATGCATGATAATATGGAGCAAACCTGCAAGAGAACAAGAGAGTATCACCTGCAAAATTATAATAAGAGAGAAATTAGAACAGTTAAGGTAATACAGATAAAAAGATAAATGAAAACAATATAATCTAAGAATGATAGTAAGGAATTGTGATAGAGAAGGCTTAGGCTCAGTCACACCAAGTTGGGACAGATGCAAATATGAGCATCCAAACTTCAGCAGAAGGGTTACATCACAAGAGCTACTACCAAACCAAAAGGGAGTGGGATCATCACAGCCATCATAGCCAACAAACCTGTGAGGAGATAACATCGAGTTGTTGATAGTCTTGTGAGCATTATTACCTGCAAACCTAAACAAAATCATATCTAATATAAAGAGGAAATTGCAAAGAGCTGAAGGATAAGGTGTCCCATTCAAGAAAAGTATCAACAATATAATCACCCTGACATGAGAATACATAAACATAAGAGAATAAGCCCTCCTTGCCAGAACCTCATGAAAAGGCATATCCAAGAAAAGAAAGAAAACCAGCATATAATCCCTCCACAAGAAAATAGCAGAGGAAGCAACTTGCTGAAATCCTGCTAATCAAGTTAATGAGCTTATAATTAACACCATCCCAAACATATGATATATATATGAATCTTTCAGGATAGGAAACAACCCCCTTTTTAATATCCATATCAGTAATTGGAAAGAAAATAATTGTGAAGGAAGGAAGCATAGCCCAACACAGGAAATGGACTGCAACCAACCAAAAATAACACCAAGGAAAGCAGTTAAGAATCTGACTCAATAGCGACAGACCAAAATTTGGATAATCAGATCAACAAACAACCAAGAGAGCAAGACAACAAAAGGCGACTTCATAATACCACCCTTTCGAATAGGCGGTGCATATTGCACAAACCTAACAAGATGGGAATAGAGATAACAACAGTGTAGATCACAATAATCGGAGATGAGCAATGACCCATCATAAGCGGGCATTGAAAGCCAACCCCAATAGCAAACCAGCTAATGCAACATTGGGACCCACCAGAAGAAAAATCAATAAGTGGATTGAAATGAGTATCAACATTAGAATCCAAAAAAAGTAAGATAGCAGATAACCAAGGCAGAAACCAGCCAAGACAGCAACAGTTAAGACAGCAACATCCAAGACAGGAAGGGACAGCAAATTGGCCATACAACCTCTCAATCAGAGTATACATGGAAATAGTTAATAACCAAATAGATAGAGCATAAAAATAGGTATCTGAAAGGCAGCAACTTCAGAAATCACCAAAAACCATCCCCATCAGAACAGCAATGTCAAAAATAGCTTGCTGAACATAGGACCCTGAAGTCCTACAACCAACAAAGATGAAGCCAACATAGGTGTCCTAATAAACCAAGATAGTAAATCTCCAAGACAAGAAACAACCAAAATAACAAAAACCAACTAGCTTGCCATAATGCCACCCATCCAGTATAAACAATGTAATAGATACAAGATTGACTGAAAAAAGATGGAGAAAATAATAGCTGATAAGGTAGACCAATGAAATCATATGGTGTGCATAAAATAAACCAATAAGGGGGTTCAAAGCAAAGTCCAAGTAATCAGCAACTACAATAGAGACTTGCTGAACAAAATAAACTAAAATCCTAGAGACAGCATGAAGAGTATTAAGCCAATTCAGCCAACAAACAAGGCAGTTAATATGAACAAGCTGGCCAAGAGTCCACCCAAAAGCGTATATAAGGATAGGGAGGGATAGATAATGAACAGCTCCCCACCACAAGCCAATCCAGTAAGAGACATTCAGTGCAATAAGTTCAGTAGCAGGATGCTTAGTCACCTTAATCCAATTCTGCCAAGGATAATGACAGTAATAACTAGTAGGTTGGCCAATAACCCAATTATGCATATAAGATAAAGCATTGATTAATTTCAAGCATAATAGAAAAATGATCTTCAAGATTTGCATGTTCCCATCATAGCATAGAGAGGGAAAACAACAGCAGGGAAAACAAACATCATCCCAGATGTTAGCAGCAAAGACAGAAAGAAAAATAAAGAAAACTTGCTGGGTAAGGAAATCAGAATTCCTAAAATCAATAATGGGGACATTGTTACAATTATTACACCCATTAGGAAAAGCAAATTTTAATAAAAAGGATATAAAGTAGAGAATGTATGAGTTCAAGTAATTCCCACCAGAGTAAACAGAAATACCCACAACCTCAGCAAAGGCAGAATGATAATCCATTGAGTAACTCCAAACCTGCTAAGCATGAAAAACAAGACCAGAAATAGCAAGATTGACAGTAGCCTCAAGGGGCCATATCAGCCAACAACTAAGAAAGAAGTTATCAATAAGTTGACCATAGGATAAGCCATTAAAAGTTGAGTACAAAAAATGGATCCCATAATAAAAAAGAAGAATTCTGACTATGGGAAACCGAACCAGGATGAAAACATCAACAACATGTGTGATCAAAAATAGCCCAGCTGATAATAGCACAAATAGTTGGGAAATTGTGAATCAAAAAACAACCATAAATCAGAAAGAAAATAATATGTAAAGAGGATCCAAAAAGCCAATGACTAGCATTGATAAGAATAACACAATTCCATTCTTGCAAAGAGATATTAGAGTAGACATGGGATATCACAAATAGCAAAATAACAGCAATAAGGAAAGTTACAACCAATTGGTGCTCAACAGCAGTCCTACTTTGGGTAAAAATAATAAAGCTACAAGTAGTAAGAAAGTCAGCAAAACCCCAACTCAGCTGTCTACAGTTACAGAAAGTAGTAGGAATGAGGAGAAGGTAGTAGATAGGGAGGGATAGGTAATGAATAGCTCCCCACAACAATCCAGAAGACACATTGAGCAAGCAGTGGCAGGTTTCTTAGTCACATTAAGCCAATTTTGCCAAGGATAATGGATAAGAGGTTGGCCAATAACCCAATTATGCATATAAGATAAACCATTGATTAAATTCAAACAGAACAGAAGAGTGATCTTCAAGATTTGCATGTTCCATCATAGCATAAAGAGTGAAAACAACTGTAGGGAAGACAACAGCATCCCAAATATTAGCAACAAGGATGGAAAGATAAACAAAGAAAAGAGGATAAACATAGTAAAAACCAAAAAGAGAGGCCAACAAGAAAATCCATTCTCCGGGGAGAGAAGAGTAAAAAAAACATTTAATCTTCAGACAAGAGCAGTAAAAGAGCTTGACCAAAGCCCTAATCTTAGAAACATCCTGCACAGAAAGGATCTCCTGAATAAAATAGCCATAAATAATCTGAAGAAACTCCATCCAGGACAAAAAAATAAGTCTGAGAAAGAAATATGAATGGCAGATTCCACCCAAGCAAAGTAAAAGAAGCATAAAGATAACCAAGAAGTAATATCAAAGTTCGCACAATAATAAGTCTTCCATAAGGGTAAATGCTGACTGTAAGAAAACCCCAAAATAACCATAGCAGGTGGAAGAAAAGAAGAAAGCCCCCCAAAACAAGATCCCACCAAAGGGACCCTGCAGAATCAGTAAATGGATTCCAAAGAGATCATCAATGGGATCCAATTCGGTAAGACAAGCCAAGAAGATAAATATTCAAGAAGGCCAAAAAAACCTCTTCATGTAGAAAAATAAAGTAAAAGATAACTCCCAGAAATAAAAGTAAGAAACATCAGCTCCAATCTATAGTTAAAAAGAATATCAGCAGCAGCCCAAGATCTAATAGGGGAGACAAGCAGCATGTCAAAAGCCATCTAACAGTCATTATTAGTTAAAATCCAACAACCTAATAATAAATCATCAAAATAAATATTGCAACCAGCATAGTGAACAATAATACAATGCATAGAAATAGTAGATTGTAGAAATTAATGGCAGTAGCTAAACCCATCAAAATAAATATCTCCATCCAATAATGATTAAGCCCCCTAGGATTAGGAATGCAGCCAGCATTGGTATAAGAAACCCAAATAGGATTGGTGTTATAAAACCAATAACAGCTGACACATAGCTCAACATAATTCCAATGCTGATTATCTGTATGCACATAGCTCAACAGCAGCCCTTTATCAATGTAAATGCCAAAATCAGTGAGCCTCCAAATGAAGGAGAGGCTATTAAGACACCAAAGCATGAAACAAAGATCAAGACAACAAGTAATATCCATGTGAAGCATCCACAAAAGGCATAAAAAGGAACAGAAAGCCAAAAAAAAAGAAGCATACAGATATAAGATGAATGGATAGTAAACATCAAAAATTTAGATTAAGTTTTGAGATAAGGAAACCCAGAATTGTCCAAGTTAACCAGCCCACACAAGTGTTTGGGTAAGGTGGGTTGATCAAAGAAGATGATACCATCGGATCTAGCACCCAGATTGGCAAGGTAGTCAGCACAAGCATTTCCTTCATGCCAAATATGAGTGATGTTAAAATTCAGTTGGGAAAGAAGAGCTCTAGTTTGCTTGAGGAGGTAGTACAATTTAGTGCTGCTCATCTTAGTAAAAGTCAAAAGATCAATCAACAGAATAGCATCCACCTCAATCCAAATATTGAGCCAACCATTTTGTAGGCAAATCTCAAGAGCTTTGAAGACTACCATTAGCTCAGAAAATGGGATAGTGCAGGAAATAAGGGGATAAGAAAAAGCACATAGGACTATACCCTTAGAGTTCCTAGAAAATTCCACCACAACCAGAGCCATTATGAGAGACAGAGCCATCAGTATTGATTTTAATAGTATGGTCAAGAGATTTTTTCCAATAGACAATCTTGTCATTTTGATAGTAAGGTTGCTCCATCAAGTTAATGCCCAATTTATTGGCGACAAATTTACAGCCTTTGAATTGTCTGTAATGAATGAGATTGGCTTTAAATAAGTCACGAATTTTTTTTTTAGTTCTAGCAATAATCGTCACATGGTTTATAGGGATCCCACGGTGTTTTGCATCATTACGGTCCATCCATATGAACTAGATAAGAGTTATAGCAATGATAACATTAATGTGACCTTTAATAATATTATCAAAATAGATTTCAAGAAGTTGATATAAAGTAAGATAGCCATTGAAATTGACAGTGTTAGAAAGATCATCATACCAAATCCAAAGTTTAGAAGCAATGACCCCATTAACAAAAACATGATTAACATTCTCAATATGGAAACAACATTGACATTTAGAGGGTAAGTGGAATCCTTAACAATAGGAATCAACAGGCATAAAATTTTTCAGAATATGCCAAGTAAGAATAGAATAAGAAATAGGGATATTGTTATTCCAAAGTTTGGAGAATACATAAGAGGAATCATGAGTATCTTTAATGTGGAGCCACACATTTTTGAGGTTGAAATCACCATTATGAGAGAGCTTAAAGAGAATCTGATCTTGATTGTGTGGAGTGATAGAATAGTAGTAACCATATTCCGTGAAAGTAAAGGGATAAAATCAAAAACTTACTATTGTTCCACTTATTGTTATGCGAGAAGGAGTTTACTCTAATAGCGGAATGGGTGGAGAGTAAGTCATCAATGGAACCACATCCACTCAGTTATCTTGCCAAAAGAAAGAGGTGCGAGTTAATGCCCCAAAAATTAGGATTCTACATCCCATTTGAGAATAAAGTCTTTTCCACAGAAAGTCACCCGACTTGAAGGGACAAATGAGGGGTGCTTACCACGGCAATATTTAGCGATCATGAAATTAGCCCAAAGACTATGATTACTCCTAAAATTCCACCAGACTTTATAGGAAAAGGCATTGATAGCTTCTTTTATGTATTTACAACTAAGACCACCTTTGTCTGCCACAACTTTTAAACCAAGAGGTCCAGTGCATTTTTTTAGAAGAGGTATTGGAGCCCCAGGAAAATTTATTTAGAAGACACTCAATTCTGTTGATGCTAGAGATGGTCGGCACAATGGTTTGGATGAGATATAAAGGCATGGAATTAAGAGTGCTCTTAATCAAGGTTAACTACCACCAAAAGAGAGTAAATGAAATTCCCAAACCAAAATTTTATTAGAAATTTTGAATAAGGTCATCAAAAGATAAGATCCTTTTGCCTTTAAAAGCGAACCAGATAATTAATTGGAAGTTGACTTTGCTTAAAATTAGTAATTCTGGAGATTTGGTTTAGTCTATTGGGAGGAATCTTAGGCGAGGAATAAAACAACATTTTTTTCATTAAGGAAGAGACCACTAACTTTGCCAAAATCATTTAAGAGATTCTTAATAGTTTTAACATGTTGAAGGGAGGCATTGCGAAGATTATAAAATCATCGACAAAATAAGATGAGAAACAGAAACCACCATGAGTTTTAAAACCATGTTAGGTTTTTGATAAAAGATCATTGAGGCTTCTCGAAAGATATTCAACAATAATGATAAAAAGAGAAGGAGAAAGAGGGTCATCTTGACAAACCATGGCTCGAAGAAAAGAAACCAAGGGACTCACCATTTAAGATGACAGAAAACTAGATGTTAGTGATATAACTTTTTATAAGCCAAATAAAATTATCAGAGAAACCAAATAAATGTAAGATTTGAAA
Source organism: Cymbidium sinense (assembly GCA_021442155.1). NCBI lineage: Eukaryota > Viridiplantae > Streptophyta > Magnoliopsida > Asparagales > Orchidaceae > Cymbidium > Cymbidium sinense. The sequence goes on from CM038214.1 coordinate 154,942,009, forward strand.
AAGGAAATCCCATGAGAGGTTGTCAAAGGCTTTAGAGATGTCCAGTTTGAAAAGCATATTACCTCCTCTGGAAGAAACATCAATGTCATGAACACTCTTGGCGAAGAAGAATATTATCGAGATATGTCTCTATTTTTAATGAAACTAGTTTGGTTGGGAGATGATTTTATGGAGCAGGGGGCTAATCCTATTATTAATTAATTTAGCAATGAGTTTTTGGAAAAGGTACAAAGACTAATAGGTCTAAAATCACCCTAGGATTCAGGATTGATGGTTTTGGGAATAAGGACAATAGAAGTACTTGAAAAATATCTAGGAATAGAGCTGCCATCAATGAAATCAATAACAGCATTAACAAGATCAGATTTAATAAAAGACCAATAATGTTGAAAGAAATAAGTCATAAAACCATCAGGACTAGCAACAGAATCAGTGTTCATGCTATTGAGAGTACTACTAATCTCCGCTTCGGAGAGACGCATAGTGAGCAAATGGTTATCCTCATTGGTAATCATAGAAGAGATTAGATGGGTGTTGAGGCATTATCTAGGATTAGAATTTAATAAATTTTGAAAATGATTAATGACAGATTCCTTAATTTCATTATTATTAGTAATCTAGCCATCATTAGGGTTCTTAATTTTCTTAATTGAATTTAGAGCTTTCCTTTTATTGTAAATAGCATGGAAGTACCTAGTGTTTGTCACCATCAACAATATGTTTGCTAGCGGATTTTTGATGCCAATAGGTTTTCTCCATATTTTGGTAATTAATCAAACTATCTTTGGCAATGCTCAACTCATCAAGCTTCGGTTAGTTAAAGGCCGACCTCTTCAAGTGAACAAACCACTTGTTCCATAGCTTTAAGATTGGTAAAAGATTTTTTAAAAATATGTTTGTTCCACCAATTGAGGTTTTGTTTAAGCCTCTTGAGCTTAAGCCAAAGTCGAATCATGCCTTTTATTATCCAGGGTGAGCAGGGATCCAATTAGTGAAAACAACATTAGTGAAATCACCATGTTGGGTCCACATATTTTGGAAACAAAAGATGAGGAGTAGAAGGGTTAAGGGGAGTTTTGATAGAGATCAAAAGAGGAGCATGATCGGACAAAGTTCTCAAATGTTCAAGCAGTAAGAGGCCAATGATTAATCCAAAGAGAATTAAAGAGGGTCTATCAAGATCTTTGCCAAAGTCTAGAGTTGTGCCACGTGTAATCGCACCACGAAAAACTAATGTCAATCGGTGCAATCTAGGATCATATTAGAGAAGTCTTCCATGGAATGGAGGTTAGGAGAACATCCTCCCCTCCTTTTGAAGAAGCAATGATAGTGTTGAAATCACCCCCAACCAACCAAGGAAGGTTAACTGAGGAGGCGAAGGTTCTTAAATGATTCCAAAGGATGTTCCTACCAGCTCTATTACAAGAAGCATAGATAAAGGAACCAAAAGCCAAAAATTCACCTAATGAGATTTTGACATTAATCAATTGATCAAGATCATCAATGATGTAAATGGTGATTGAATTATTCCAAAAACACCAAATTTTATTATTAAGATTGAAATAGAAATTTTGAAATCCAAGTGATCTAGCAACATGGGAAATTTTGGAAGAGTTAATGAAAGGCTCAATAATAATAAGAAGTTTGATGTTATGAGCGAGATAGAGGCTCCTAACATGGTTGTGGACAGGGAGTGTCCCACAACCTCGGATATTTCAAATAAGAAAATTTATCATAATAAAAAGTCCAAAAAAGAAAAGATAAAAAAAAAAGAAAATGGAAAAAGGAAGAGAGGGGGACATAATTATTTATGAGGTGTAAGAGAAGAACGTGTGGTTCTAGTGAAGTTATTATTAGTCATTTTGGCTTTATTAGATTTTTTTTAATAACAATTTGGAAAGGTCTATCAATCCAAAGTATATTCCATCGAAAGGGAATGGTTTTGTTATCCGAGAATAGAGCGATCGGTCAATGTTTTAGTGGTGATTTCTCCTTCTTCAATATCGAGTTAGAATGAGAAATTTGGATAGCACAGTATCACTCTAGAAGTAGAGGGGAGGTTCTTGCACCATTAATAGTACAAATAACATTTTCATTGCCATGATGCATATTCAGATTTTGGTCTGACACCAAAGGATCAACATTATTTTGATCCAATATAAGATTTCCATTCAGATTGTCATTAAGATTCAAATGAAGCAAATTTTTGTCATGAGAAGACAAATTATTGCAAGTAGGAGTAGTGGTAGGAAAGTTATCATTAGTTTCAGCACACACCTCAATAGTAGTATTTATACCAAGCTTCAATGTTTTCATTAGACAAATCTAGGTAATAAAGGGTGGTGTAGGAGGATGAATTCCATTATGAGTAGCTTTAGGCACATACGCTAACTTATTGGTTTTCCTTGTTCCAAGAGAGGTATTAGTGTCCTGTGATATATTCTTTTTAAGGTTAGGGCATAACACAAAGCATTCAGAGTGATCATGGCCATGGATCTTACAGTGAGAACAAAAGGAAATTTTAAATTCAACTTTTTTGGTTATATCCAAATTTTTTGAACCAATCCAAACTTCTTTGGGGTATTTTTTGGTAATGTCAATCTCAACCAAGATCGTGCAAGATGGCCAAGATCTAGTTAGTGGCTTGATCAATTTGAAGGGGTCTACCAAATAGAGCTCCAACCACAACAAAACTTGATGAGTAACATAGTAAATTCTCATGTTGGGGAAAGCAAGCCATAAAGGAACAATAGGGGATTCTTCTTTGACATCAAAAAGGGGTGACCATTTCAAGAGCCACATTTGATAATTATACACAAAATAGGAGTGACGAGCAAAGACACGAGAATAATCTAAATCATTTGATAATTGAATGAGGATATGTCGAGGATCAATTAGCCCAATAGTGAAGACTCCCGAAAGCTTTAAGCTATGGAAGAAAGATCAAATATTATCTAGAGTAGGGCACCGTAAAGAGAATTTACCAACCAAAGAGAACTCATAAGGCTTAGCTAATTTCTCCACATCCTGGTCAGAACACATGACAGCCGACAATCCATGAAAGGTTGTTGAAATTAAATTAACCGAGGCATTAGTGCAAGGGATCTTACCAAAAAGAGCATCCTTAAGGACTTGGGTAGCATTAACAATTTGTCGGATCAGTACCTTTAGGGTCAGAGGTTAAAGTTGGTGCATCTAGGAGTGATGAGTTTGATTGCACAGAGAGCGATGCCTCCACCATAGAATGATTTGGTGAGAATCACATAAGCAACCAGGGGAAGCGCAAACAAGCAATTAAACAACGATCGCGATCAGGGTGGCCTGAAATGCGATCAAATCGTACAGAATAGCACGGGAACATAAAATCACCACAAAATTGCCAAAGAGGAAGCGCAGCCGAGGTGATGTTTATTCTTAGGTTTTATTTAGTTTAGGTTTAGGTTTTAGGTTTTTAAGGTTTAAGGATTAGGGTTTAGGGTTTAGGGATTAGAGTTTAGGGTTTGGGGTTTAGGGTTTAGGGTTTAGGGTTGTAGGTTTTTGGGTTTAGGGTTTAGGGTTTAGGGTTTACAGTTTTAAGGTTTAGGGTTTAGAGTTCATAATTTTAGGGTTGAGGGTTTAGGGTTTAGGGTTTACAATTTAGGGTTTAAGGTTGCAGCTTTTAAGGTTTAAGTTTAGTGTTTTGAGTTTTAGGGTATATGGGTTTAGAGTTAGGGTTAGGGTTTCGGGTTTTATGATTAGGGTTTAGGGTTTATAAGGTTTTATGGTTTAGGGTTTAGGGTTTATTATTTTTAAGGGTTTATGGTTTAGGGTTTAGGGTTTATGGTTGTAGGTCTTAGGGATTATGGATTAGAATTTTACTATTTAGGGTTTTAGGGCTCAGCATTTAGGCTTTACGATTTAGGGTTTAGGGTTTTTGGGTTTATATTTTAGGGTATAGTGTTTAGGGTTTAGGGTTTAGCATTTAGGTTTTAGAGTTGTCAGTTTTAGGGTTTAGGATTTATAGTTTATTCTTTAGGGTTTTAGGGTTTATGGTTTTAGGGTTTAGGGTTTAGGATTAGGGTTTAGAGTTTAGTTTAGGTTTTAGGGTTTAGGGTTTAGTATTAAGGCTTTAAGTATTTGGTTTAGGGTTTTTTAGGGTTTATGATTTAGGTTTAAGGGTTTAAGGTTGTAGGTTTAGGGTTTAGGGTTTAGGGTTTAGTGTCTAGGATTTTCGATTTATGGTTATTTTTTAAAAAAAATTAGTAAACCCATAGGTTTATGTTTATTTAGTTTTTTCTATTTAGGTTTACTTTTTATTTTTATTTAGTTTAGTTTATCTATTTAAGGTTTATTCATTTTATTTTAGGTTTTTTATTTTAGTTTATTTTTTGTTTAGGTTTAAGTTTAGGTTTATTTTTTAGTTGAGTCTTATTTTTATTTTATTTTTAAGGTTTAGGTTTATTATTTATTTTTAGGTTTAGGTTTAGGTTTAGGGTTTTATTTTATTTTTTTAGGTTTAGGTTTTATTTTTAGTTTAGGTTTAGGTTTATTTTTAGTTTATTTTATTTTATTTAGGTTTTTTATTCTTAGGTTTATTTTATTTTTTTAGGGTTTAGGGTTTAGGGTTATTTTTAAAGTTTTTTTCTTAGGTTTAAATTTAGGTTTAGGTTTATTTTATTTTTTTAGGGTTTTCTATTCTTAGGTTTGTAGGGTTTAGGGTTTATGGTTTTAGGGTTTAGCATTTTAGGGTTTAGGGTTTAGGGTTAAGGTTTAAGGTTTAGGGTTTAAGGTTTAGTGTTTAGGTCTAAGGTTTAGTGTTTTTAGGGTTTAGGTTTTAGTGTTTAGGGTTTAGGGTTTGGGTTAACATAGGGTTTAGGACGTTTTTTTTTAAATTAAGTAAACCAATAGTTTTATGTTTATTTAGTTTATTTATTTTATTTTTTATTTATTTTAGTTTATTTTTTTATTTATGTTTATTTTTTATTTTATTTTATTTTATTTTTTTTATTTTTAGGTTTATTTTATTTTTTGTTTAGGTTAGGTGTTTATTTATTTTATTTTAGTTTCTTTTAATTTTTTTATTTTACTTTATTTTTAAGTTTAGGTTTAGGTTTTTATTTTATTTTATTTTACATTTTATTTAGGTTTAGGTGCTTTTAATTATTTTATTTTTAGGTTTTATTTAGTTTAAGTTTTAGAGTTTAAGTTTTAGGTTTAGGGTTTAGGGTTTAAGGTTTGGGGTTTAGGTTTAGGGTTTAGGCTTTTAGGAATTTAGGGTTTATAGTTTTAGGGTTTAGAGTTTAAGGTTTAGGGTTTAGGGTTAGGATTTAGGGTTTAGGGTTTAGGATTTGGGGTTACGATTTAGGGTTTATGGTTGTAGGTTTTAGGGTTTAGTGTTTAGGGTTGAGGGTTTTAGGGTTTAGAGTTTAGGGTTTTAGAGTTTAGGGTTTAGGGTTAGGGCTTTGGGTTTAGGATTTATGGTTTAGTATTTAGGATTTAGGGTTTAGGATTTTTAGGGTTTAGGGTTATGTTTTAGGGTTCGCATAGGGTTTAGGGCTTCTTCTTAAATTTAAATAAACCGGTAGGTTTAGGTTTATTTAGTTTAATTAGTTTATTTTTATTTATTTTAGTTTATTTCATTTTTTATTTTTATTTATGTTTATTTTTTATATATTTTATTTTATTTTATTTTTTTAGTTTAGGTTATGTTTTTATTTAATTTATTTTAGTTTATTTTCATTCTTTTTTTAAGTTTCAATTTAAGTTTTTATTCTATTTTATTTTTTATTTTATTTAGGTTTAGGTTTTATTATTTATTTTATTTTTAGGTTTTATTTAGATTATGTTTAGGTTTTTAGCTCTTTAGGGTTTAGGGTTTAGGGTTTAGGTTTAGGGTTTGAGGATTTAGGTTTTGGTTTAGGGTATATGGTTTTAGGGTTTAGGGTTTACGATTTTAGGTATATGGGTTTAGGGTTTTGGGTTTAGGGTTTAGGGTTTGGGGTTAGGATTTAGGGTTTAGGGTTGTGGGTTTTAGGGTTTACAATTTAGGGTTGAGGGTTTTAGGGTTTAGGGTTTAGGGTTACGGTTTAGGGTTTAGGATTTAATTACTATTTAGGCTTTATTGTTTAGGGTTTTTAGAGTTTAGGGTTTAGGATTTAGGGTTAGCATATGGTTTAGGGCTTTTTTTTAAAATTAAATAAACAAGTAGGTTTAGGTTTATTTAGTTTATTTAGTTTATTTTTTATTTCTTTTAGTTTATTTTATTTTTTAATTTTATTTATGTTTAATTTTTATATATTTTATTTTAATTTATTTTTTATTTATGTTATATTTTTATTTAATTTATTTTAGTTTATTTTAATTCTTTTTTTAGGTTTAGATTTAGGTTTTTTATTTTTTATTTTATTTTATTTAGGTTTAGGTTTATTTATTTATTTTATTTTTTGGTTTTATTTAGATTAAGTTTAGGTTTTTAAATCTTTAGGATTTAGGATTTAGTGTTTAAGGTTTAGGGCTTAGGGTTGTAGGTTTTAGGGTTTAGGGTTTAGGGTTAAGGTTTAGGGCTTCTTAGAGTTTATGGTTTAGTGTTTTGGGTTTAAGGTTTAGGGTTGTAGATTTAAGGTTTAGGGCTTAGGGTTTAAGGTTTATGGTTTAGGATTTAGGTTTCAAATTCAAAGTTTATTTTAATTTTTTATTATATTTAGGTTTAACCTTTTTTTATTTTTAGGTTTTATTTGGTTTAGGTTTAGGTTTTTTGGTTTTTAGGGTTTAGGGCTTAGGGTTTAGGGTTTAGGGTTTCAGGGTTTAGATTTCAGAGTATAGGGTTTAGGGCTAGGGTTTTGGGTTTTGGGTTTAGTGTTTAGGGATTAGTGTTTATGGTTTTTAGGGTTTAGGTTTTAGGGTTTAGAGTTTATGGTTTTCTTAAGGTTTAGGGTTAGTTTAGGGTTTAGGGTTTAAGGTTTAGGGTTTAGGGTTTAGGATTTTTAGGGTTCAGGGTTTAGGTTTAGGGTTTAGGGTCTAGGATTAGTTTAGGATTTATGGTGTTATTTTAGTTTATTATAGTGTAGGTTTAGGTTTATTTTGTTTATTTTATTTTATTTTAGGTTAAGGTTTTTATTTATTTTATTTTAGTTTATTTTAAGTTTATTTTATTATATTTTTAGGTTTGGGTTTGGTTTTAGTTTAGGTTTTTATTTTATTTTTTTTTTATTTTATGTAGGTTTAGGTGTTTATATTTTATTTTAGGTTTTATTTCATTTAGGTTTAGGTTAGTAGGTTTTTAGGGTTAAGGGTTTAGGGTTTAGGGTTTAGGGTTTAGGGTTTGGGATTAGGGTTTAGGTTTTAGGTTTTGGGTTCAGTGTTTAGGGTTTAAGGTTTAGGGTTTAGGTTTAGGTTTTAGGTTTAGTCAGGTGTAGGTTAGTTTAGTTTAGTCTAGGTTTTAGTGTTTAGGTTTAGAATTTAGGTTATTTAGTAGGTTTATAGTTTTTTAAGGTTAAGGGTTTAGGGTTGAAGATTTAGGGTTTAAAGTTTAGGGTTAATTTTAAGGTTTAGGGTTTAGTATTTAGGGTTTAGAGTTTTTTTTGGGTTTAGGGTTTAGGGTTTAGAGTTTAGGGTTTTAGGTTTTTAGAGTTTAGGGTTTAGGGTTTAGGGTTTAGGTTTTAGGTCTAGGGTTCAGGTTTTGGTTTAGGGTTTTTGGTTTTTTTTTAATAAAGAAAAAAATTCATACTCAACATTTCTTCTTTTTGATTTCATCAACCAAGTAACACAGAGTTTTGTAAGGCACAAATGGCGACATTGATCAAAAATTGATAAAAAATGAGCACGCATAGAGCAAATCATGAACCCTAGATAACTAGAACCGTCTCTATCTTAAAGATAGTCCATAATTAGCAGATCGAATGGGTCGTTCTTCAGTTTCTCCAATTTCCATCAGAATAACCCCAGCCTCTCGAGTAGCAGGATCTACCATCATATCCCCGATCTCTCCCCCCACCACCACAGCTGTAACCTCCATTGCTCCTCCCACCTCCATAACCACCACTACTCTGACCACCATCTTCGAATGCACCAACACCTCCAAATCCCCCACCACCACTGCGATGATCGCCGCCACTGACTTTGCCTTCACTGCAAGAAATAGACTGAGCCTAGTTGATGGTGATGTTCCTACCATCAAGGTTCTTCACATTCTTAGGGTTTACATTTAGTTTAGGGTTTAAGGTTTAGGATTTATGGTTTGGGGTTTAGGGTTTAGAGTTGTTGGTTTTAGGGTTTAGGGTTTATGGTGTTAGGGTTTAGGTTTAGGGTTTTAGGGTTTAAGGTTTAAGGTTTGGTGTTTAAAGTTTAGGGTTTAGGGGTTTAGGGTTTAGGGTTTTAGGGTTATATGTTTAGGCTTATAGGTTTTAGGTTTAAGGTTTATAGTTAGTTTTAGGGTTTAGGGTTTAAGGTTTAGGATTTAGGGTTTAGGATTTTTTTTAAATTAAGTAAACCGGTAGGTTTAGGTTTATTTAGTTTTTTTTTTAATTTATGTATATTGTTTATTTTTATTTGGTTTATTTTATTTATTTTAGTTTAGATCTTTTCTTTTAGTTTATTTTTTAGGTTTAGGTTTATTTTTTAGTTGAGTTTTATTTTTATTTTACTTTTTTAGGTTTAGGTTTTATTTTTTATTTTTAGGTTTAGGTTTAGATTTATAATTTAATTTTTTTAGGTTTAGGTTTTAGGTTTCTACTTAGGTTTTATTTTTTAGTTTAGGTTTAGGTTAATTTTTAGTTTATTTTTTATTTAGTTTAGGTCTAGGTTTAGGTTTAGTTTATTTTAGGTTTAGGTTTAAGTTTTATTTATTTTAGTTTAGATTTATTGTTATTTTATTTTATTTTAGGTTTAGATTTTTTTTTAGTTTAGGGTTTAGGTTTTATTTTTTACTTATTTTTAGGTTTTATTTGTAGGTTTATTTTTTAGGTTTAGGTATTTATTGAGTTTTTCTTTTATTATATTTTAGGTTTATTTTATTTTTATTTTAGGTTTAGTTTTTATTTTATTTAAGTTTTTTTTGTTTAGGTTTGTGTTTATTTTATTTTATTTTAGTTTTTATTTATTTTTTTATCTACTTTTTTTGGCTTAGGTTTAGGTTTATGTTTAGGTTTAGGTTTTAGTTTATATTTTTATTTTATTTTCTTTTGGTTTAGGTTTTTTTATTTTTTTTATTTTTAGGTTTTATTTAGTTTAGGTAAAGTTTTTTAGCTTTTAGGGTGTATGGTTAGTTTAGGGTTTAAGGTTTAGGGTTTAGGGTTTGGGGTTTATGGTTTAGGGTTTAGGGTTTAGGTTTTAGGTTTAGGGTTTAAGTTTTAGTTTATTGGTTAGGGTTTAAGATTTTTTTTAACAGAGAACAAATCTAGATTCAATATTTCTTCTTTTCGATTTCATCAACCTAGTAGCACCCCATGTTTTTTAAGACATAAGTGATCACATAGATAAAAAATGAGCACCTATAGAGCAAATCGAAAACCCTAGATAAGTAGAACTATCTCGACTATAAAGACACAGTTCCATTAGCGACAAATGGGCCGTTCTTGATTCTCAGTTCCCATTAAACCACCCGACCTCTCAGTAGCGGGATCCACCATCATATCCCGTCATTTCTGGTTTATGGTTGATTTAAGGTTTAGGTTTAGAGTTTAGGGTTTGGGGTTTTTTTTTAAGGGAAGCCCCATGTAGGGGTATTTTATTGCCACAAAAGGAGGGTTACAAGGTCCTTAAAAGGGGATAAACTCCAACTACTTGCTCAAAGAGCTACAATTAACTAAGTAAATCCCCAAGTACATCCAAGAGTAAAAGAAAGCATAAAAACAATCAAAAGATACAAGATGATTAACATAATAAGCTAAAGTAAGATTAAGGCCAATGCTCGGAGGATGTGGGAATGTATGATGTCTGGAGGACAGCAAAAGAAAGAGAGAATCACACAAAGTTATAATAAGAGGGAGATTAGAGCAGTCAAGGTATCTGACAAAAGTTAAAGAAAATAACATAATATGAGTATGTTAAAAGGAATTATGATAGAGAAGGCTGCTCAATCACATCTGTTGGGGATGCAAGTATGAGCATCCAAACTTGAAGGGTTACATCACATGAGCTACTACCAAACCAATAGAGTGAGATCATCACAACCATCATAGCCAACAAACACGTGAGAAGGAAGCACCGGTTGTTGATATTCTTGTGAGCTTTATTACACGCAAACTAAGCAAAATCATATCTAAAATATATAGGTAATTGCTAAGAGGAAGGATAAGGAGTCTCATTCAAGAAAAATATCATCAATATAGTCATCTTGATGTGAGAATACATAAACATAAGTGAGTGAGCCATCTTAGCCAGAGTCTCATGAATAGCCATATTGGAAAGAAATTAGTTCAGATATAATCCCTCCATAAGAAAATTACGGAGGAGACAAATTCGAGAACCTTAAATAAATGAGCTTATACTTAACACCATCCCAATCACATGATATGTAAATGAATCTTTCGTCAAAAACAACCCGAAACAATCCCTTATTAATGTCCAGAAAGCAATAGTAAATGAAGATAGAATAGCTCAACACAGGGAATGAAGCTACAACCAATCAAATAAGCACCCGGAAAAAAACTGTTAGAGCGGCGGCTCAATAGCGACATTCGTGCCTATTAGATAATCCAGATCAATCTAGAGAACAAGACAACAAAAGGCAACAACATCCAGGGAAGGAAGGGACTAAACTAGCCATAATACCATTCATTCAGAGTAAACTGCTCATAAGACTGCACCAACCAGTCAAAAAAGTAGGTGATGCAGATCGGAAAAAACAAGAGATAAAATGCACGGGCAATTAGAAAGCCAACCCCAACAACCAAACAGCTAATACAGCATTGGAACCCACCATAAAAAAAATCAACAAGTGAATTGGGATGAGTCTCAACATTAAAATCAGAAAATAGCAGTTAAGCGATAACATCAAGATAGGAAGATACGACAAATTGGCCATAAAACTCCTCAATCAGTAGACATGGCAATAATAGATAAACAAATAAATAAAGCATAAAAATAGTTATCCTGAAGGTAGCAAATCAAACAGAAATCACCAAAAGCCCTCACCAGCAGGATAGCAATGTCAGGAACAGCTTTCAGGGCATGAGACCCTGAAAATCTACAACCAACAAGGAAAGAGCCAATTGAGGTCACAAGGTAAAACAAAAAGGTAAATCTCCAAGACAAGAACAACCAAAATAGCAAAAACCAGTTAGCTTGCCATGATGCCACTCATCTAGTATAATCAAAATAATAGATACAAGTTTGATAGATAAAGGATGTAGTAAATAGTAGCAGAAAAGGTAGATCAATGAATTCCAATGATAGGCATAGAATAAACCAGTAAGGTGGTACAAAGCAAAATCTACCAAGCAAGAAAACTTCAATAGAGACTTCGTACAAAATAATCCAAAGCCCCGAGGTAAGGTGGTATTGATCCATATCGAAACCAACAAGGCATTAAAACCAACAAGTCCAATATTCCACCCATAAACATATATCGTAAAGGAAAGGATAGATAATGAATAGCTCCCCACCATAAGCCTATCCATAAGTGACATTAGAGAAATCGATCGATTAATGGGATGCTTATTAACCATAACCCAATTCTGCCAAGGGTAATGATAATAATAACCAGTGGGTTTGTCAATAACCCAATTATGCATATAAGATAAATCATTGCTTAATTCCAAGCATAACAAAGAAATGTGCTTCAAGTTGTACATGTTCCAATCATAGCATAGGATGAGAAAACAACGGCAACAACATCTGGTGTGTTAGCAATCGGCGGCATGGACAATTTTACGAGTAAGTAGTGCCCACAATCTCGGTGCACAATGATAATCCTTGAAAATCTCCAAACTGCGATCATGGGAAGCAAGACTAGAAAGCAAGACTAGTATTGAAAAAATAACACAATTCCATTTACGCAAAGAGATATTAGTGTAGAGATGGGATATCCCAAACAAAAAATAACAATATAAAGCAAATTGCAACCAAGAGGTGCTCAATAGCGATCTAAGAGCAAACAGTTGATAGCGGGTTGCTTTTCACATTAAGCCGATTGCAAGGATATTGATATCATAATCAGTAGGCATATAGGATAGACCATTAGTTACATATAAGCAGTAGAGTAGAATGGTCTTCAGGATTTTCATGATCTCCTCAAAGCAAGAAGGGTGAAAACAATTGTAGTAAAGTCCAACATCAACCCAAATGTTAACAACAAGAGCAGAAAATGAAACAGAAAGAGGCGGGTAAACACAGTAAGAACCAAAAGGAGCAGCCAACAAGGAAATCCATTCCTGCAGGGGATATAAGAAGACATCATTACCAAGCAGGAATTTTAGGACAATAAAGGTCCAAAACCAGAACTTGCTAAGACAGTAGCAGGCAAGATGGCAAAAACCAGCAGGAGGAAAACTGGGAGAAGCAGCAGCAGAAAAAATCTGCGACAGCCCGAACCCAAAGTGATTAAAAAACCAAATCAACAAACAAATCAACAAACAACCATGGCGACCTCAAAACCCAAAAGTAATTAAGCCCAATCCATTCCGGTACAAGGATTTCGACCAAAATAACCATTAAAAGAGAGGTATTACAACTTCTTCCCTTCGGAAAGCATCGAGGTTAAGCATTATATAAGCAAGGGCAGTACATGCATGAGTCTGAAGCACAACCAAAATCCTTTCAGCATAAGTATTAAAACCTTTATGAATTAGGCCTTTAAGAAGGAAAGAGTCCCAAGGAATGTAAGCATCAGCCAAAGAAATACTATAATCACCAAAATAAAAATGCAACCAGCATGATGCACACTAATCCGTTGCCTAGAAGCAACATAGGTAGTATGATACTCCAAGCCATATTGTCGAGAGAAAAAAGCGGTTAAAGAAGTTAGTACTAAAATCTAAGCCCATCAAAATAGATAACTTCCTCCGGCATGGTTAATTCTCTCGGGTTTAGAAATGAATGTATCAATGAAATTAAAGTCCCAAGTGGGATTGCGGTTATAAAACCGGTGTGGTAACACAAGGCTCAACTGGGTTCCAATTCAAGATATTGATGTGCATATAGTTCAACATCTGCCCCATAATATTGTAAATTCCAAAAACAAAATTCTTCCAACTAAAGGAGAAGGAAGAAAGGCAGCAAGTTATGGCAAAGAGCACATGACAGCAATGGTATCTATGAGGAGTATGCATAGAGAACACAAGGAAACAGAAGACCGAAAAAGGAGGCGAGGAGAATTAGATTACGAGGTAAGGAAGTTGTCCAAGTTAACCGGACCATGCAAGTATTTGGGTAATGTAAATTGATCAAAGAAGATGATCTTGTCTAATCGCGATTTGCAAGGTAATCAGCGCGTTACCTTCATGCCAAACATGAGTGATGGTAAAATTGGTTGAGAGAGAAGAGCCCTAGTTTGCTTGAGGTAGTCTGAGACAAGCATTGCTCATATTGGTAGAAGTCAAAAGGGTCAAGTAGAAGAGCATCTACCTTTATCCAAATATTGAGCCGACCATTTTGAAGACAAATTTCTAGAGCTTTGTGGGCCATAAGCAGTATAAGGGGATCTTTGGAAATAAGGGGATAAGCAAATGCACATAGGACTATACCCTTAGAATCCCACATGCCTCCACAACCAAAGCCATTATGAGAGAGCCATCAATATTAATTTTAATAATATGATCAAGAGGTTTTCCAAAACCATTCTATCATTTCGATAGTAAAGGTCGGAAGGTTGAGGCCCGATTTATTATTTATAGATTTACCTTTAAAATGTTGTGATGAATTAAATTGGCTTTAACTAAGTCACAAATTTTGTTTTTAGTTCTAGCAATAATCCTCATGTGATTCATATGAATCCCACGATGTTTAGATTCATTTTGGTCCATCCATATGAACCAAATAAGAGTAATGGCGATTATGATTTTAATATGACCTTTAGTTGCATTGTCAAAGTAAACTTCAAGAAGTTGATATAAAGGAAAAGAACAATTAAAATTGACAGTGTTGAATAGATCGTCATACCAAATCCAAATTTTAGAGGCAATAGCCCCATTAACAAAAACATGGTTGACATTCTCAATATGAGAACAACATTGACATTTAGAGGGTAAATAAAACCCTTTACCCCATAACAAAGAGTCAACAGGAATAAAGTTTTTTAGGATACGCCAAGTTAGAATAGAGTAAGAAGAGGGGATATTGTTATTCCAAATTTTGGAGAACACAATAGAAGAATCATGAGTGTCTTTAGTGTGAAGCCACACATTTTTAAGGTTGAAATCCCCATTATGAGATAGCTTAAAGATAATCTGATCATGATTGTTAGGAGTGATGGGAATCTTAGTAATCATATTTAAGAAAGTGGTAGGAATAGAATCAGTAATCTTATTAGTGTTCCACTTGTGGTTTTGCCAGAATGAATTAACTCTAATAGCGAGTGAGTGAGTGTAGAGTAAGTCATCAATGGATCCACAACCACTCAGTTGTCTTGCCAAAAGAAGGAATTGCGAGTTTATGCCCCAAAAAATTAAGGATTATGCATCCCATTTGATAGAACAAAGTCTTCTCCACACAGGAGAATCACTCGATTTAAAGGGACAAATGAGAGGATGTCTACCCTGGAAATATTTAGAAGCCATGAAATTCACCCAAAGACTATTTTTGCTCCTAAAATTCCACCAAAGTTTGTAGGAGAAGGCATTGATAACTTCTTTGATGGATTTACATCCCAGACCTCCCTCTTCAAGAGTACCACAACTTTTAGACCAAGATGACCAGTGCATTCTTTTAGAGGAGGTATTGGTTCCCTAGAAAAATTTGTTTAAGAGATGCTCAATTCTATTGATGGTAGAGATGGTAGGCACAATGGTTTGAAGAAGGTATATAGGCATGGAATTTAGAGTGCTCTTGATCAAGGTAAGCCTACGAAAGAGAGTAAATGAAATTTCCCAAGATTTTGTTAGAAATTTTTGAATTAGATCATCAAAAGGTGTGATCTTTTTGGCCTTTAAAAAGCCCAAGGTAATTAAGAGGAAGTTGATTTTGTTTAAAATTAGTAATTCTAGATATTTGGTTAAGTCTATTAGGAGGAATCTTAGTTGAAGGAATAAATTGCATTTTCCTTCATTAAGAAAAGACCACTAACTTTACCAAAATCATTTAGGAGGTTCTTAATGGTTTTAACATGTTGAAGGAGCCGCGAAGATAATGAAATCATCTACAAAGCTAAGGTGAGAAATAGAAGAAACCTCCATGAGTTTTAAAGACATATTAGGATTATTAGCGAAAAGATCGTTAAGGCTCCTTGATAGTATTCAATAGCGATGAAAAGAGAAGGTGATGGGTCACCTTGCCTCAAACCATGGCTAGAAGGAAAGAAACTATGGACTCACCATTCATGATAACCAGAAAACCCATTCTTGATACACCTTTTTATAATCCGGATAAAACTATCAGAAAAGCCAAACAAATTCAAGATTTGAAAGAGAAAATCCCATGAGAGATTGTCAAAGGCTTTAGCGATGTCCAATTTGAATAAGATGTTGCCTCCTCTAGAAGGGACATCAATGTCATGAACCAGCTCTTGAGCAAGAAGAATATTATTCGATATTGCTCTGTGTTTGACAAAACCAGTTTGGTTTGGAGAGATGATTTTAGGAAGCAAAGGGCTAAGCCTATTATTTATTAATTTAGCAATGAGTTTTGAAAAAGGTGCAAAGACTAATGGGTCTAAAATCATTGATTCATTGTTAGTTTTGGAAATAAGGACAATAGAAGTGCTTGAAAAGTATTTGGGAATAGGATTGCCATTAAAGAAATCAATAACAGCATCAACTAGGTCAGTTTTAATAAATGGCCAATAATGCTAAAGAAGTGGTCATTAGCCGTCGGGGCCGACGAGTCGGTGTTCATGTTCTTAAGAGTATTACTAATCTCCTCTTGAAGGACACATAGTGAGTAAATGATTATCCTCACTGTTAATCATAGAAGGGATGAGATGGGTGTTTGATAAAGTTCCCAACAGATTGGAATTTAATAAAGTTTGGAAATGATGTATGATAGAATCCTTAATATCATTATTATCGGTTATCCATTCACCATTAGAGTTCTTAATTTTCTTAATCGAGTTTAAGGCTTTCTGTTTATTACAAATGGCATGAAAATACACGGTGTTTTACGTCACCATTCAATATGTTTGCTTGTATTTTGATGCCAATAGGTTTCTTCCATGTTTTGATAATTAACCAAGTTATTCTTGGCAATGTTCACTCCTCAAGTTTCTTGGGATCAGTTGAGACGACCTCTTCAAGAGAACAAACCTCTTGTTCCATAGCTTTAAGATTTGTGAAAAGGTTTTAAAAATGTGTTTGTTCCACCAATTGAGATTTTGTTTAAGTCTTTTGAGCTTAAGCCAAAGGAGTCATACCTTTAAAATTATCCAGAAAATAGGGGCCATCCAATTAGTGAGAGCAACATTGATGAAGTCACTATGTTGGGTCCACATATTTTGAAATCAAAGGAGAGGGAGTAGACGGGTTAGGGGATTTTGAAGGAAATCAAAAGAGGAGCATGGTCGACAAAGTTCTCAAATGCTCAACAATGGTAGTAGGCCAGATTGATCCAAAGAGAATTAAAAGGGTCCTATCAAGACGTTGCCAAAGTCTAGAGTTGTGCCACATGAAGTTAACCAGTGAAACCAATGTCGATCGTTGCAATCAAGGATCATATTTGAGAAGTCCTCCATGGAATGAAGGTTAGGAGAACATCCTCCCCTTCTTTCCAACTAGCTATGATAGTATTGAAGTCACCTCCAACCAAGAAGGTTAGCCAGGAAGCGAAGGTGCGTAAGTGATTCCAAAGGATGTTTCCACTCTATTACAAGAAGCATAGATAAAAGAGCCAAAAGTCGATAAGTCACCTAAGGAGATTTTGACATTGACCAATTGGTCAAGATCATCAATGATGGAAATGGTGATGGAGTTGTGCCAAAAGCACCAAATTTTATTATTAAGATTAAAGAAGAAATTATGAAAGCCAAGGGATCTAGCAAAAGCAATCTTAGAAGAATTAATGAAGGGTTCAAGTAAGAACAAGTAACTTGATATTATGAACGACAGACTCTACACGATTGCGGAGAAGAGACCCACAACCCGGATATTCCAAATAAGAAAATTAATCATAAGGGGACAACTAGAAGGGAAAAGGGAAAAAGAAAGGAAAGAGAGGAGAGAAATGATGACACATTACTTGTGTGGGGTGGAAGAAGAGCGAGTGGTTCTAGTGAGGTTATTATTAGAAAATTTTGCTTTGTAGGTTTTTTTGTTTTTAACAATTTGAAAGGGTCTATCAAAGTCCAAATTATCTCCATCAGAAAGTGATAGATTTTTGGGTTCCGGAATAGTAGAAGAATCTATCAATGTTTTAGAAGAGGGGATTTCACCTTCTTCCGTATCGGATAAAGTGTGAGAAATTGGGTTCAATTGATTATCACTCTGAAGGGAAATAGATGGGGAAGTTCTAACACCATTCATAATACAAATATCTTTCTCAATATGTTCTGAAGCCATAGGGTCATCATTGTTTTGGCCCATTATATGATTCTCATTCAAATTGTTTAATTGGGTGTCCAATATAAGGCTACCATTCAGATTTTCAGTAGGATTTAAATGAAGCAAAGAGCTATCATGGGAAATCAGATTATTACTAGTAGGGATGAGGTTAGGTAAGTTGCCATTGGTATCATCACACCCTCAATTTTAGTACCAAGGTCAGAGGGTTTTCCACTAGACAGATCTGTAGGAGGTGTAGGGAGGAGAGGTTCTTTTTGAGTATTTTTAGGCACATATGCTAGAGTAGTGGTTTTCCCAGTTCCATTAATGGTATTCATATTATGTGGTAAATTTTTTCTGAGGTTAGGATGAAGCACAAAGCATCGAGTGATGGTGCGTGAATCTTGCGTGAGTGCAAAAGACAGAAAATTTTTAAATTGACTTTTGACTATATCCAAATTTTTTGAGCCAATCCAAACCTCTTTGGGATATTTTTTTGTGATGTCTATCTCAACGAGAATCATGAGATGGCCTAGATCTAGTGGTGCTTGGTCTATTTGGAGGCCTACCAAAAGGCCGTAACGACAAACAAAACTTGATGAGTGACATAGTGTATTCGCATGTTAGGAAAGGCAAGCCAAAGAGGGACAATGGGAGATTCCTCTTTGACATCAAAGAGGGGCGACCATTTCAATAAGCATTTGACAATTATGCACAAAATAAGAACGACGGCGAAAACACCGCAATCTAAATCGTTTGAGAGTTGAATAAGAATGTGGGGATCGATCACTGATAGAGAAAGTACGATAATTTTAAACTATGAAAGAAAGAGAATATTATCAAGAGTCGAGGCGTCTAAGGGAGAATTTTAAAGCAAACTCGAAGGGCTTAGCAAGTTTCTCAACATCCTGATCTGAACACATTACTGCTAGCAATCCATGATAAGATGTCAAAATGAGATTAACCGAAGCATTCGAGCTAGAGATCTTACGGATAGAGCATCTTTGAATGATTAATAACGAGTGCTGCAGGTGATCCAGAAAACTTAGAGTCATGGTCGTCAGAGCGTCGAGAGGCCAAGATTCAGAGACCGAGCCTCCATTGATCTAATCCAAGGGCGTCACATCTGGGAGCCCGATCGCTCAGTGAAGCCTGAAGCGACAATTAGAATGGCCACCAGAGGCATAAAATGAGGAATGTGAGGAGGAGTTTTTTTTATTTGGGGTTTAGGGTTTAGTGTTATAGATTATAGGGTTTAGTGTTGTAGATTTTAGGGTTTAGGGCTTAGGGTTTAGGGTTTAGGGTTTAGGGTTTTAGGGTTTAGTTTAGGGTTTAGGGTCTTAGGATTTATTATTTAGGTTTTAGGGTTTAGGGTTTATGATTTAGGGTTTAGTGTTTTAAGATTTAGGTTTTAGGGTTAGTTTTATGATTTAGGGTTTAGGATTTAGGGTTTAAGTTCTTTTAAAAAAATATAAGTAAACTGGTAAGTATAGGTTTATTTAGTTTATTTAGTTTATTCTTTTATTTGAGTTTATTCGAGTTTTTATTCTTATTTAAGTTTATTTTTTATTTTTGTTTAGTTTATTATATTTATTTTAGGTTTATTTATTTAGTTTAGTTTTATTTTAGTTTTTTAGGTTTAGTTTTTATTTTAGTTTTATTTTTAGGTTTAGGTTTTTTAGGTTTATTTTGGTTTTATTTTATTTTTTTAGGTTTAAGTATAAGGTTTTTATTTTAGGTTTATTTTTAGGTTTAATTTTTTAGTTTAGGTTTACATTTATTTATTGTTTATTTTGTTTTATTTAGTTTAGGTTTAGGTTTAGGTTTAGGTTTTATTTATTTTAGTTTACGTTTAGGGTTATTTTATTTTATTTATTTTATTTTTAGTTTAGGTTTTGGTTTTTTTTAGTTTAGGGTTTAGGTTTTATTTTTATTTTTAAGTTTAAATTTTTATTTAGTTTTTATTTTATTTTATTTTAGGATTATTTTATTCTTATTTTATATTTAGTTTTATTTTATTATTTATTTTAGGTTTATTTTGATTTTTAGTTTAGTTTAGGTTTTCATTTTTTTATTTTATTTTATTTTTATTTTGATTTTAATTTATTTAGGTTTAGATTTTTTATTTATTTAATAGGTTTTAGGTTTTAGTGCTTTAGTTTAGGTGGGTTTAGACTTTAGGGTTTGGTTTAGGGTTTAGTTAGGTTTAGAGTTTGGGTTTAGGGTTTAAACTTGACTTTAGTTTTAGGTTTAGATTTGAGTTAGTTTTAGGTTTAGGTTTAGTTTTGGATAGGTTTAGGGTTAAACTTTAAAGGGCCAGTTAGGTTTTAGTTTTAGGTTTAGGGTTATTTTAGGGTTTAGGTTTTTTATTTAGGGTTTAAGTTAAAGTTAGTCTTGGTTTAGGGTTTAGGTTTGGGTTAGTTATTAGGGTTTATGGTTTAGGGTTTAGGTTTTAGGTTTAGGGTTTTAGTTGAGTTAGTATTAGGGTTTATTTTTTCACATTTGTTAGGTTTATTTAATTTTTTATTTATTTTGTTTATTTTATTTTTTTAGTTTTATTTAGTTTAGTTTGTTTATTTTAGGTTTTTTTATTTATTTTTTAATTTAGCTTTTTTATTTTTGATTTTATGTTTAAGTTTTAATTTTTATTTTTAGGTGTAGGTTTTTTTTATTTTATTTACGTTTAGGTTTTATTTTTTAGTTTAGGTTTAAGTTTATTTTTAGTTTATTTTATTTTATTTAGTTTAGGGTTTAGGTTTAGATTATTTTAGGTTTAGGTATAGGTTTTATTCATTTAGTTTAGTTTAGGTTTAAGTTTATTTCACTTTGTTTATTTTAGGTTTATTCATTTTTTATTTTAGGATTTAGGTTTTATTTTTTATTTATTTTTAGGTTTATTTTTTTAGGTTTACATTTTCATTTAGTTTTTATTTTATTTAGGTTTTTTATTTATAGGTTTATTTGATTTTTTTTAGTTTAGTTTAGGTTTTTATTAATTTTATTTTAGTTTAGTTTTTATTCTTTAATTTATTTTATTTTTATGTTTAGTTTAAGGTTTTAGTTTAAGTTTTTATATTTTTTTATTATTTTTATTTTATTTAGGACTAAGTTTTTAATTTATTTTATTTCTCAGTTTTATTTTGTTTAGGTTTAGGTTTTTATATTTTTTAGGGTTTAGGGTTTAGCGTTGGGGTTTAAGGTTTAGGGTTTAGGGGTTGTAAGGTTTATGGTTTTAGGGTTTTAGGTTTAGGATTTAGGGTTTTAAGGTTTAGGGTTTAGTGCTTAGGGTTTTAGGTTTAGGGTTCACGGTTTAGGGCTTAGGGTTAGTTTTAAGGTTTAGGGTTTAGGGTTAGGGTTTTTTTTAAATTTTTTCTAATTTTTTTTAAATTAAGTAAACTCATAGTTTTGGGTTTATTTAATTTATTTAGTATATTTTTTATTTTTATTTAGGTTTATTTTTATTTTTATTTAGTTTAGTTTATTTATTTTAGTTTAGGTTTTTTATTTTAGTTTATTTTTTATGTTTAGGTTTAGGTTTAGGTTTATTTTTGGTTTAGTTTTATTTTTATTTTATTTTTTTGGTTTAGGCTTTCTTTTTTATTTTTAGCTTTAGGTTTAGGTTTTTTTTGGGTTTTGGTTTTAAGTTTTTATTTTATGTTTTTCTTAGGTTTTATTTTTTAGTTTAGGTTTAGGTTTATTTTTAGTTTATTTTATTTTATTTACGGTTTAGGTTCAGGTTTTATTTATTTTAGTTTAGTTTATTTTAGTTTAGGTTTAGGTTTATTTTATTTTTATTTTAGGTTTAGTTTTTTTTTAATTTAAGGTTTAGGTTTTATTTTTTATTTATTTTAAGTTTATTTTTTAAGTTTAGATTTTATTTAGTTTTTATTTTATTTTTTTAGGTTTTTTTTAGGTTTAGTTTTTATTTTATTTAAGGTATTATTTTTTAGTTTAGTTAAGGTATTTATTTATTTTATTTTAGTTTAGTTTATATTTTATTTTATTTTTTTTGATTTAGGTTTAGGTTTAAGTTTTTATGTTATTTTCTTTTTTTTAATTTTAATTTCGTTTAAGTTTTTTTTATTTTATTTTTAGGTTTATTTAGTTTAGGTTTAGTTTTTTAGCTTTTTAGGGTTTAGGGTTTAGGGTTAGTTGAGGGTTGAGGGTTTAGGGTTTCGGGTTTGGGGTTTAGGGTATATTATTTAGGGTATTTTTTTATTTTTTTTACAAGTTTTATTATTTATTAGTTTATTATTTTTATTAGTTTTTTATTAATTATTATTAGTTAGTTTTTTTATTAGTTATAGTTATTATTATTATTATGATTATTATTATTATTATTATTATTATTAGTTTAGTTTATTATTTATTATTATTATTAGTTATTAGTGGGTTATTATTTAGTTATTTAGTTTGTTTAGTGGGTTTTGTTTTAGTTATTAGATTATTATTAGTTTTATTTAGTTTATTATTGTTATTAGTTAGTTATTTATCAGGTTTTTATTTATTAGTTTATTATTAGTTTCTTAGTTTATTAGTTTATTAGTTATTAGTTATAGTTAGTAAGTTATTTTATTATTTGTTTTAATTATTATTAGTTATTATTATTAATTAGTTTATTATTATTATTATTATTATTATTATTATTATTTTTAGTTTTATATTAGTTATTATTAGTTATTATTTATTAGTTTTTATTTAATTATTAGTTTGGGTTTTATTTAGTTTAGTTTTTTATTTAGGGTTTAGGTTTTGTTAGTTTGTTTTAGTTTTTTATTATTAGTTAAGTTAGTTTAGTTTTTTAATTATTTAGT
The DNA here is from genome assembly GCA_021442155.1 of Cymbidium sinense. NCBI lineage: Eukaryota > Viridiplantae > Streptophyta > Magnoliopsida > Asparagales > Orchidaceae > Cymbidium > Cymbidium sinense. Next base: position 154,964,426 of record CM038214.1, read on the forward strand.
TTATTTTTATTATTTAGTTTATTAGTTTATTAGTTTTTATTATTTATTTATAATTTTATTAGTTTTTTTAGTTAGTTTTATTTAGTTAGTTATTAGGTTCAGTTTAGTTTAGTTATTAATAGGTTTTAGTTTTTAGGTTTAGTTTATTTTAGTTATATTTAGTTATTAATTATTATTTGTTTTTTTAGTTTTTATTATTAGTTTTTATTAGTTTCAGTTTTATTATTATTAGTTATTAGTTTTAGTTTTATTATTATTAGTTATTAGTTTTAGTTTATTAGTTAGTTATTTGATTATTAGTTTTATTATTATTATTAGTTTTATTTAGTTATTAGTAGGTTTATTAGTTATCATTAGTTTGGGTTTATGTTTATTTAGATTAGTTATTAAGGTTTAGGTTTATTATTTATTTATGGTTTATTTAGTTTATTACTTTATTTAGTTTTATTTATTATTATTATTAGTTTAGTTTATTATTAGTTATTAGTTAGTTTATTAGTTTTATTTTATTATTATTAGTTTGTTATTATTATTTAGTTTATTATTAGTTTTTATTATTATTAGGGTTTAGGTTTATTAGTTATTAATTTAGTTTTTTTTAGTTTATTAGTTTAGTTTTAGTTATTATTAGTTTTTAGTTAGTTTATTAGTTATTATTATTTAGGTTTTTTATTATTATTAGTTTAGTTATTATTATTTATTATTATTATTTATAACGTTTATTATTATTTAGTTATTATTATTAGTTTATTTTTAGTTTATTTTTTTAGTTAGTTATTTATGTTTAGTTATTATTAGTTTTATTATTGTTTATTAGTTATTATTATTATTATTATTATTATTATTATTATTAATTATTAGTTTTTATTATTAGTTAGGTTTATTAGTTTATTTATCATTAATTAGTATGTTTTAGTTTATTAGTTTTACTTTTTTATTTATTATTAATTTTTAGTTTTATTATTTAGTTATTAGTTTTAGTTTATTATTATTAGTTTTTTAGTTAGTTTTATTATTAATTATTATTAATTTTAGTTTTTTATTATTATTTTATTAGTTTTAGTTATTAGTTTATTAGCTTATTATTAGTTATTAAGTTTAGTTAGTTATTATTTTTATTTATCATTTAGTTAATGTTATTAATTATTTGTTTATTATTTTTATTAAGTTTAGTTTTATTATTATTATTAGTTTATTATTTAGTTATTTTATTATTATTATTATTATTATTATTATTATTATTATTATTATTATTATTATTATTATTATTATTAGTTATTAGTTTATTTATTAGGTTTTATTAGTTTATTAGTTAATTAGTTTAGTTTTCATTTATTATTTAGTTTAATTATTATTATTATTTTTATTATTAATTATTATCATTAGTTATGAGTTTTAGTTATTTAGTAATAAGTTAATTAGTTTATTTTAGTTATTATTAGTTTATTTTATTAGTTATTATTTTATTATTATTATTATTATTCTTATTATTAGTTTTAAGTTTATTATTATATTAATTAGTTTTATTAGTTTTTTATTAGATTTATTTATTAGTTTTATTTATCAGGTTTAGGTTTTTTTATTAGTTTATTAGTTTATTTAATTAGTTTATTATTATTATTATTATTATTATTATTATTATTAGTTTTATTATTTTTATTATTAGTTTAATATTTAATTTTTAGTTTATTATTAGTTTATTATTTTTAATTTTTTTATTATTAATTATTATTATTAGTTATGAGTTTTAGTTATTTTGTTATAAGTTAATTAGTTTATTTTATTAGTTATTATTTAATTATTATTGTTATTATTATTATTATTATTAGTTTTAAGTTTATTATTATATTAAATAGTTTTATTAGTTTGTTATTAGTTTTATTTATTAGTTTTATTTATTAGGTTTAAGTTTTTTTTATTAGTTTATTAGTTTAGTTAGTTAGTTTATTATTATTATTATTATTATTATTATTATTATTATTATTATTATTATTATTATTATTATTATTAGTTTTAGGTTTTATTAGTTATTAGGTTAATTATTTGTTACTAATTTTTATTAGTTATTATAAGTTTTTAGTTATTATTATTAGTTAAGTTTGGGTTTAGTTTTAGTTTAGTGTTTAGGTTTTTATTTAGTTTAGTTATTATTAATTAGTTATTAGTTTATTATTTATTAGTTTAGTTAGTGTTTAGGTTTATTAGTTATGGTTTAGTTTTATTAGTTTATTAGTTTAGTTATTTAGTTTTTATTTATTATTAGTTATTTATTAGGTTTTAGTTTATTTTTATTAGTTTAGGTTTTAATTAGTTATTAGGGTTTAGGTTTTTAGTTTAGTTTATTATTTAGTGGGTTTAGGTTTTATTAGTTTAGTTTATTAATTTAGTTTTAGTTTAATTATTAGTTTATTGTTATTATTATTAGTTATTAGGTTTAGTAGTTATTAGTTTATTTTATTAGTTTTAGTTAATTAATTAGTTTAGTTTTATTATTATTATGGTTTTAGTTTATTTTAGTTTTAGTTTAATTTTATTAGTTTATTATTTAGGTTTTATTATAATTATTATTATTAGTTTTTATTATTTTATTAGTTATTATTATTAGTTTAGTTTACTAGTTTTATTAGTTTTAGGTTTAGTTTTAGTTTAGTTTTTGTTAGTTTTAGTTTATTATTATTAGTTTATTAATTTTTTTAATTAGTTTTATTAGTTTTTATCAGTTTAGTTTATTATTAGTTTAGTTTATTATTTATATTTTATTAGTTTTTATTAATTATTATAATTTTAGTTATTATTATTATTAGTTAGTTTATTATTATTAGTTTAGTTATTAGTTTATTAGTTTATTATTAGTTTTTTATTAGTTTTATTAATTAGGGTTTATGTTTTTTTATTAGTTTTTTGTGATTATTATTATTATTATTATTATTATTATTATTATTATTATTATTATTATTATTATTAGTTTAGTTAATGGGGGTTTAGGTTTTTAAGTTAGTCTAGGGGTTTTAGTTTTATTAGGTTTTATTAGTTTAGGTTTAGTTAAGTTAGTTTATTATTATTTAGTTTATTATTAGTTATTAGGTTTATTATTATTATTATTATTATTATTATTATTATTATTACTATTATTATTATTATTATTATTTTAGTTTAGTTAGTTTATTATTAGTTAGTTAATTTATTTAGTTTAGTTGTTTGTTTAGTTTCTTATTATTATTAGTTTATTTGTTATTATTTGTTTTAGTTTTAGTAATTATGGTTTAATAATATTATTATAAGTTTAGGTTTAGTTTAGTTTATTAGTTAGTTTGGTTTATTAGTTTTAGTTTATTATTATTATTTAGTTTAGTTTATTATTATTAATTATTATTAGTTTATTATTAGTTTAGTTAGTTTAGGTTTTTTTAGTTATTATTAGTTTTTTAATTAGTGGGTTTAGTTTATTAGTTTATTAATTATTATTTTTATTAGTTTAGTTTTAGTTATTATTAGTTTATTATTAGTTATGGGTTTAGTTATTAAATTAATTTTATTATTAGGCTTAGTTTAATAGTTGAGTTTATGTTTTAGTTTAGTTTAGTTTATTTTTTTATTATTTATTATTATTATTATTAGTTTTATTATTTATTTATATTTTATTAGTTTAGTTTATTAGTGGATTTATTTATTACTATTAGTTAGTTTATTATTTATTAGTTTTATTATTATTAGTTTATTAGTAGTGTAGTTATTATTATTAGTTTTATGGGTTTAGTTAATAGTTTTGTTTTAGTTTTATTATTTTTTATTGTTATTAGTTATTATTATTTTATGTTTTATTAGTTTTTAGTTAAGGTTTAGTTTAGCTTTATTAGTTTTAGTTATTAGTTTAGTTTATTATTAGTAATTTATTATTATTAGTTTTAGTTTTATTAGTTATTTATTCGTTAGTTTAGTTAGTTTATTATTAGTTTAGGTTAGGTTTTATTAGTTTATTATTATTATTATTATTAGTTTTAGTTTATTATGACTTTTTATTAATTTTAGTTTTATTATTATTCTTAGTTTTTATTATTTTTATTTATTAGTTAGGTTTTATTATTATTATTATTTTTAGTTTATGGGGTTTTGTTAGTTTATTATAACATTTAGGGTTTAGTTAGTTATTATTATTAAGTTTAATTATTAGTTTTTTATTAGTTTTATTAGTTGGTTAGTTATTATTAGTTTTTTATTATTAATTTTTTATTTATTATAATTTAGTTATTAGTTAGTGGTTTAGTTATTAGTTTATTAGAGTATTAGTTTTAGTTTATTAGTTTTAGTTATTAAGTTTATTATTATTATTATTATTAGTTTTTAGTTTAGTTAGTTTATAGTTTAGTTATCATCAATTTTATTGGGTTATTATTAGTTATTAGTTTAGTTTGTTTATTATTATTATTATTATTAGTTATTTTTAGTGTTATTATTATTAGTTTATCAGTTTTTTATTTTATTATTATGTTTCTTATTTTAATTTTATTATTATTTTATAGTTTATTAGTTTTATTAGTTTTAGGTTTATTATTATTATTAGTTTATTATTATGTTTAGTTAGTTTAGTTTTATTAGTTTTATTCTTTATTTTAGGTTATTATTAGGTTTAGTTTTATTAGTTTTATTATTAGTTTTAGGATATTATTAGGTTTAGTTTTATCTAGGTTTAGTTATTATTAGTTTATTATTGGTTTATTTATTATTTGTTTAGTAGTTTTAGCTTTAGTTATTAGATTAGTTTATTAGTTAGTTAGTTTTATTAGTTTTATTAGTTTTAGTTTATTTTAGGGGTTTAGTGGTTTATTAGTTTAGTTTTTAGTTTTAGTTTTAGTTTAGTTTATTATTATTAGTTACTAGTTTATTACTTAGTTTTATTATTTATTTAGTTATTAGTTTATTATTATTAGTTTGGGTTTTTAGTAGTTTTATTAGTTTATTATTATTATTAGTTAGTTTATTAGTTTTATTTTATTTGTTATTAGCTTAGTTAGTTTTAATTAGTTATTATATTTTAGTTTTTTAGTTAATTATTTAGTTATTATTAGTTTATTAGTTTAGTTTTTATTATTAGGTTTAGTTATTAGTTTATTATTATTATTAGTTATTATTAGTTTTTATTAGTTTAGTTTAGTTTAGTTTAGGGTTTAGGTTTAATTATTAGTTAGTTCTTTAGTTAGTTATCTATTAGTTTTAGTTTATTTTAGTTTAGTTTATGGTTTGGTTTTGTTAGTTTTATTAGTTATTAGGATTAGTTTATTAGGGTTTAGGTTTTATTAGTTTAGTTATTATTAGGTTTAGGTTAGCTATTAGTTTTATTTTATTATTAGTTAGTTAGTTTAGTTTATGTTATTAGGTTTAGTTTATTAGTTAGTTTAGTTATCAGTTTAGTTAGTTCTTATTTAGGGTTTAGATTGATTAGTCATTATTAGCTAGTTTTATTAGTTTTTATTAGTTTATTAGTTATTAGTTTTTTTATTAGTTATTAGTTTAGTTTAGTTATTAGTTTATTAGTTTATTAGTTATTAATTTAGATTTATTATTATTATTATTATTATTATTATTATTTATTATTACTATTATTATTATTAGTTTATTAGTTTTTTATTTTATTATTATGTTTATTATTTTAGTTTTATTATTATTTTTTAGTTTATTAGTTTTATTAGTTTTAGGTTTATTATTATTATTAGTTTATTATTATGTATAGTTAATTTAGTTTTATTAGTTTATTGTTAGTTTTAGGTTATTATTAGGTTTAGTTTTATTAGTTTTATTGTTAGTTTTAGGATATCATTAGGTTTAGTTTTATCTAGGTTTAGTTATTATTAGTTTATTATTAGTTTCTTTATTATTTGTTTATTAGTTTTAGCTTTAGTTATTAGATTAGTTTATTAGTTAGTTAGTTTTATTAGTTTTATTAGTTTTAGTTTAGTTTAGGGGTTTAGTGGTTTATTAGTTTAGTTTTTAGTTTTTAGTTTTAGTTTAGTTTATTATTATTAGTTACTAGTTTATTACTTAGTTTTATTATTTATTTAGTTATTAGTTTATTATTATTAGTTTGGGTTTTTAGTTAGTTTTATTAGTTTATTATTATTATTAGTTAGTTTATTATTTTTTATTTGTTATTAGCTTGTTAGTTTTAATTAGTTATTATATTTTAGTTTTTTAGTTATTATTTAGTTATTAGTTTATTAGTTTAGTTTTTTATTAGGTTTAGTTATTCGTTTAGTTATTTTTATTAGTTATTATTAGTTTTATTAGTTTAGTTTAGTTTAGTTTAGGGTTTGGTTTAATTATTAGTTGGTTCTTTTGGTTAGTTATTTAGTTTTAGTTTATTTTAGTTTAGTTTATGGTTGGTTTTTTGTTAGTTTTTATTTATTAGTTTATTAGGGTTTAGGTTTTATTTAGTTATTATTGGGTTTAGGTTAATTATTCATTTTATTAGTTAGTTAGTTTAGTTTATGTTATTAGGTTTAGTTTATTAGTTAGTTTAGTTATCTTTATTAGTTCTTATTTAGTTTAGATTGATTATCATTATTATAGTTTTTGGTTTTTTATTAGTTTATTAGTTATTGGTTTTTTTATTATTATTAGTTTGGTTTTGGTTATTGTTTTTTTAGTTTATTGGTTATTAATTTAGATTTATTATTATTATTATTATTATTATTATTATTATTATTATTATTAGTTATTATTAGTGTTATTATTTTTAGTTTATTAGTTTTTTATTTTATTATTATGTTTATTATTTTAGTTTTATTATTATTTTTAGTTTATTAGTTTTATTAGTTTTAGTTTATTATTATTATTGGTTTATTTATGTATAGTTAATTTAGTTTTATTAGTTTATTGTTAGTTTTAGGTTATTATTAGGTTTAGTTTTATTAGTTTTATTGTTAGTTTTTATATATTAGTTTAGTTTTATAGTTTAGTTATTATTAGTTTTATTATTAGTTTTTTATTATTTGTTTATTAGTTTTAGCTTTAGTTATTAGATTGGTTTATTGGTTAGTTGGTTTTATTAGTTTTATTTTTAGTTTATTAGTTTATTGGTTTATTAGTTTAGTTTTTAGTTTTTGGTTTAGTTTAGTTTATTATTATTATTCTTAGTTTATTATTATTATTATTTATTTAGTTATTAGTTTATTTATTATTTGGGTTTATTAGTTTTATAGTTTATTATTATTATGTTGGTTTATTAATTTTATTTTATTAGTTATTAGCTTATTTTTTATTATTAGATTTTAGTTTTTAGTTTATTATTTAGTTATTATTGGTTTGTTAGTTTAGTTTTTTATTATTAGTTTTATTAGTTTATTATTATTTATTATTAGTTTTTATTAGTTTAGTTTAGTTTTGTTTAGGGTTTAGGTTTAGTTATTAGTTAGTTCTTTAGTTAGTTATTTATAAGTTTTAGTTTATTTTAGTTTAGTTTATGGTTTTATTTATTAGTTTTATTAGTTTATTAGTTTATTATTTTTTTATTTAGTTATTTATTATTATTTTATTAGTTTATTTAGTTCTTATTAGTTTAGTTATTATTTTTAGGTTAGTATTGGTTTTATTTTATTATTAGTTATTAGTTTAGTTTTATGTTTGGTTTAGTTTATTAGTTAGTTTAGTTATTAGTTTAGTTAGTTCTTATTTAGGGTTTAGGTTTATTAGTTATTATTAGCTAGTTTCATTAGTTTTAATTAGTTTATTAGTTATTAGTTTTTTTATTATTAGTTTTTAGTTTAGTTTAGTTATTTGTTTATTAGTTTATTAGTTATTTGTTTTAGTTTTATTATTATTATTATTATGTTATTAGTTATTTTATTAGTTATTATTAGTTTATTAGTTTAATTATTAGGTTTTAGTTTATTATTATGTAGTTAGTTTGTTTAGTTAATTATTATTAAATTATTAGGTTTTTATATTTAGTTTAGTTTATGGGTTTAGTTAATTAGTTTTAGTTATTAGGTTTATTATTAATTTTATTATTAGGGTTTAGGTTTATTAGTTATTAGGTTTAGTTAGTTATTAATTTTTAGTTTATTGTTTAGTTATTAGTTTAGTTTATGGGTTAGTTTATTATTAGTTTGGTTTATTATTATTATTATTATTATTATTATTATTATTATTATTATTATTATTATTAGTTTAGTTTAGGTTTAGTTATTAATTTTATTATTGGTTTGTGTTTGTTTAGTTTTAGTTTTAGTTTATTTATTAGTTTATTATTAATTTTATTATTAGTTTAGTTATTAGTTTATAATTATTTATTAGGTTAGTTATTAGTTATTGTTATTAGTTTTATTTTAGTTATTAGTTTATTACTAGTTTTATTAGTTTAGTTTTTATTAGTTTAGTTTTATTTGGTTTATTTAGGTTTTTATGTTATTAGGTTTATTATTATTATGGTTTATTTATTAGTTTAGTTATTATTAATTATTATTATTTTTTTAATTTATTGTTATAGTTATTATTATTATTATTATGTTATTAGTTTATTAGTTTATTAATTTTTTATTAGTTTATTACTTATTATTATGATTATTATTAGTTCTAGTTTTATTATGGGTTTAGTTTAGTTTTTTTGTTATTATTATTATATTTATTTAGTTTATTAGTTTTAGTTTAGTTAGTTAGTTATTAGTTTCGTTAGTTATTTTATTATTTAGGTTTCATTAGGTTTTTATTATTATTTATTAGTTATTATTATTATTAGTTATTAGTTGAGTTATTATTATTAGTTTATTAGTTTATTATTAGTTATTAGTTTAGTTATTATTATTTAGGTATTAGTTTATTATTAGTTTAGTTAGTTTTATGTTTTTTATTTATTAGTTTATTAGTTTAGTTAGTTATTAACTATTTAGTTATTTAGTTATTATTAGTTTTATTCGTTTGGTTTTTTTTAATGTTTTAAATTATTAATTTAGTTTTAGTTTTATGGGTTTAGTTTTTTATTTAGTTACTTTTAGTTATTATTTATTATTATTATTATTAGTTATTATTAGTTTTATTTAGTTTTATTAGGTTTATTTAATTATTATCAGTTTTCTTTAGGTTTTAGTTATTATTTTATTAGTTGGTTTATTAGGTTTTTAGTTATTATTATTATTATTATTATTATTATTATTATTATTATTATTATTATTATTATTATTATTATTATTATTATTTATTTTATTTAATTATTAGTTTTATTATTTATTTATTAGTTTATTAGTTTATTTTGGTTTTAGGTTTTATTAGTTTATTATTAGTTTAATTTATTATTAGTTAGTTTGATTTATATTATTAGTTAGTTAATTAGTTTTTAGTTTATAGGTTTAGTTAGTTAGTTATTAGTTAGGGTTTAGTTTAGTTAGTTGGTTTAGTTTATGGGTTTAGTTATTAGTTTATTATTAGCTTATTAGGTTTAGTTATTATTATTAATTTTAGTTAGATTTTATTAGGGTTTAGGTTTTAGGGTTTTACGATTTTACAATTTTAGGTTTTACGATTTCAGATTTAGGGTTTAGGATTTTATGGTTTAGGGTTTAGGGTTTAGGGTTAAAGTTTTGGGTCTAGGGTTCAGGTTTTAGTTTAAGGTTTTTTATTTTATTTATTATTTTTAATAAAATAATTAATTTTATATTCTTTTTTGATTTCATCAATGGTAACACACCAAGTTTTTAAGACACATGCACATAGATAAAAAAATGAAACGATAGAAAATCAAAAACCCTAATAACTACAATCTATCTAAAGACATGTTGGTTGATGAAATGAGAAAGTATAATTTGTCCTTTTAAAATTTAAACCCAAAACCAAAATGTAAACCTAAATAAAATTAAATTAAACCAAAACCAAACACTAAACACTAAACCCAAACCCTAAACCCTAAAACCAAAAAAAAACAAACCCTAAATAAACACTAAACCAAAACCCAAACTAAACCTAAATTATAAATCAAATCTAAACCAAAACCTAAACCAAAAATAAACCAAATACAAACCCCACCAAACAAACCAATTAAACACTAAACCAAACCCCAAACACTAAACTAAACTAACTCAAACTAAAACCACAACCTAAAAAATTAAAACTTGAATAAAGATGTCAGTAGATCTAAAGAATGACCTAATCCACATAGTTATGGTAGCTAAAGAAAATGTCTTCAAGAGAATTGACTATTAGAATTTGAATACCCAAAACTCCAACCCTAAGATTATACGAGGTGTAATGTTAGACAATATATTATATTATAGCAAATTATAATATAACATCATATATTATAACAAAATATAGTGTGTTAATTTACACTATAATATGCTTAGCATGATATTATATAGTTAGTTTGAGCTTGCACCATCACAATTCATAAAATGTTGATTACAATGTTAAGATGATGTAATTTGAATGAATACAATGTTAGGCTTTTGGTTGAAGTATTAAAGGTATGCATAAGAGAAGAAATAAGATTTGATGAGAATTCCATGTCAAGGACATGGAGGGAGATCCGCTAGGGATCACACATGCATTGTACATGACATGTAAGGGGTCTATGTCGATAAGCATTGTACATAGAAGAAGAAAATCTATTGGGGATAAGGATTGAATTTGATTTGATTATATGATTTGTGGAAAAAAGATCAGCTGGGGATAAAAATCTCTAATCCACCGGGGATTAAGATCTAATCAACTTTAATTTGTTTTGTTTTAATTGATGTGAAGCATATTTGCTAGAGATATGGGCTCGAGTTTGCTGGGGATCGGGTATATGAACCTTCCACTTAGGAAGTAGGTTCTGGCTATCCACTGGGGATTGGAATTTAAGTTTGATTTCATAGATTTATTTGGGGATGTATCTGCTGCGGATAAGAGTTTGGTTGGATTTCTTTGATTTATACTCTACTGAGGGAGTTGGTTTAATTTGGCTCCACTGGAGAGGTTGGTTTTGAATTTGATTTGTTTGATTAACTTGTTTATATATTATTTGGTGCTCCACTAGGGAGAAGGGTTTGAATTAACTCCACTAGGGAAAATTAGATTGGGTTTAATTTAATCTGAGTTAATGTATGGACCTAGTTGGTGTGCGATGGACCCATTGAGAAGGGGCTATATCAGCCTTGACCTACCTCATGTTTACAAATCTAAAGGGATAGCCTACCAGCTATGGGATAGTGCTAGCCAACCTAAGGGGTTTTCTTTCAGTGTACAACCTCTGCGCTAAGAATAAGGCATAATAGACTTACATCTTCCAAAGCGAGGAACAGCCACTGGAGAGACCTGTTGGATGCACAACAAATCGAACCTGACCTATGGCGACTATTGAGTGAATGCCACTGGGGACTTATGTCAACTCAAAAGTACTCAGGATTAATTTTATTTTAATTTCATGTGATTTGATATGGTTTGTTTGGTTTAGTTTGATTTCAAATTAAGGGCATATCCATTGGGGATGTGAGCTTCGGTCAAATTTGATAGATTAAATTTATGGACCATGACGGTGTGCGATGGACCCACTAAGAAGGGGCTATATCAGACTTATCCTATCTCAGATTTACAAATCCAAAAGGATAGTCTCCTGGCCATGGGGAAGAGCTAGCCAACCTAAGGGTTGTCTTTTAGTGTACAATTCCTGTGCTACGATGAAGGCGTAGCAAACTTACATCTTTTAAAGCAGGGAAAAACTGTTGGGGTGACCTATTGGTAGCATAAGAAATCAAACCCGACTTAGGGGCAACTGCTTAGTGAATGTTGCTTGGGGACATTACAATCAAGTAGTCGGGCAATTCTAATAGAAGTTTTCTTGCCCCCAATAGGATACTTGCTTGGGAAAAGGTACTGGTAGGGGTGTCCTCCTAAGCCATAATTGAATATATATTTTGTTTATATATTTGTGTGGACCCTGTTGGTGTACGAGGGACCACATTGAGAAGAGGCCATATTGTCCTCGACCTATCTAAAATTTACTGGACCTAAGTCGCACATCGGATGGATTCTCAAAGGGTGGTTCTTAGGAAAGGGGCTCCCGTGTAACTTCGGGTAGTGTCTAAATGGGGTTGCGAAGGACGTGATCCAAATATAGTGCCAACAGGGGAGGTGCTGCTAAGGGCATTATCCTGAGCCCTAGAAAAGTAAGCCTATAGGTGTATGGTGGCCAACTCAAGGAGAAAGCATATCAGACTTACATCTGAGTGGTTTATCCTAAGGTGCGAAAACCAACCAACCTAAGGTGTATCCGTTAGCATAGTGAGAACCAACCAACCTAAGGTGCCATCGGTGAAATGATCAATCTAGAAAGAAAGCCAGTAGACTTACAACTTTCCAAGTAGAACTGGTCATCGGGATAGTCTGTCATTGACGAGATAGATGCTATCTGACCTAGAACCACTACTAAGAGGGGAGCCCCTAGAAAGGACTAGACCCAGACTTGAAGCAGTTAGAAGGGAAGCAGCCGCTAGGGGACTTATCCTAAACCTCAAATATACTTGACCCAATCACTTCACAAAGGCTAATCCAAGAAAAAAGTGTAGTATAATCACATCCTCTTAAACAAATCCAACATGAGGTTTCTTACCAGCCACACAGTAAGGCCTACCAAACTGACAAGCGCTCGTTGGTATGCAATGGCCAAGTAAGGAAGGAAAGCATAGCAGACTTACATCCTCCAAAGTAAGAAGACCACTAGGGTGACAACTAGCATGTTAGCACGTCAGTCCAACCTAGAGCAGCTACTAAGTGAGTGTTGTTTGGGGCGTTATCTTAACACAAAATAGCTCGATACAAAAAATATGTGCTTGTTTTATATGTTTGTGTGTAGTTTGTGTTTGTGTTGTGTTGATGAAGGATAGGATGCTGCTCAGTTCCTTACACCTACCCTAAACACATCGTGGCAGATTACAAACAAGAATACTTTCAACATGGAAGAGATTGAATTTGAAATAGAATTTTCATTGATGATAATTATTTTCAAACATGATTTATAATATTTCTTTAAGTAAAGCCCATTGATTGGAAGCATTGGGTGCTCTCCCTTATGATTATTAAGCTACTAAGATCCTCCTTGGTAGGCCTTCTCTATAGCAAAGTGCCTTCCCAAGTGGGTTCAAACTTACCTCCCAGCTTACAATGAGCAATAATTGGTCACCTTAGAACTAAAATAAGCTCTCCAACTTGAAAAGCTATTGGACATACCAATTTGTTGTGAGCTTGAATCAATTTAGCTTTCTACAACTCAAGGTTTTGGCATGCCCGCAGGCGTCTCTCCTCTAAACCTTCAAGCTCTTCTAACCGCAACTTGGTGTTCTACTCTGTTGTGATCTTGCTACCCACAGTAATCCTTAGTGATGGGAGTTGGACTTCTTATGGTAGAACGGCTTCAGACCCATACACTAAGGAGAAAAGAGTAAGTTGGAGTTCTATATGTGGTGCGGTAGGCCCACAATGCTTCAACTAATTGCTCATATTATTGTTGTCGAGTGTCTTCTTTAGTATTCGGATGAGAGTTTTGTTGACATCTTCTGCTAAGCCATTTTCCCTCTGGTAGTTGATGGTAGAATATCTCCAATCTATGCTATATCTCTAGGTAAATTTGTTGAACTTAGTACTCTTGAATGCAGTACCATTATCAGATATAATTCATCGAGGCACTCTAAACCTATATATGATATGGTTCTTAAAAAACTAGAGCATATGCTGAGCTATGATCTCTCTGAGTGGAATCATCTTTATCCATTTGGAAAAGTAGTCAGTAGAAGCTAAGATTAAAAGGAGGATCAATCGGACCCACTGTTACCCCAACACTCGAATGGCCATGAGGCCAATGTAGGATGTAGAATGTTAGGTGGTTGGTGTAGGACCACACTTTGTATCTAACATTGGTGGCATCTCCTAGCCGTATCCATGTAATCTTTGATCATTGACGGCCAGTAGTATCTTTGTCTTTTGATCTTAGCTTTCATCTTCAAACCGAATTGGTTGGATCCACATAATATCAAGTGTACCTTGGTCATGATCTTATGAGCTTCGTGCTTGTCTAATTAATGTAACCACATATTATCAAAAGATCATCAGTGCAAGACACGATCCACAAGTGCATAGGGAAGTGCTCTCTGCTTCATCTAGTGGACTTGGGACTTCTCTTGAGGTAGTTTGCCTTTATTTAGGTAATCCATGAATGGTTGCCTCCATAACTCCTCGTCCTTCTTGGAAATGGCAACCTCCCCTTTAAGAGAGTCTTTTTAATGAGTTCAATATCAATAAGGGATAAGACTTGTCTATTTTAGACCTTTATTAATATAGACTCATCCTCCAGACATGCGAACTCTTTGGCAAGCTTGGCTAAAGAATACACTATGATGTTCTCTCCTCGAGGAATCTTATAAATGGTAACCTCTAGGATTTGAGCCAACAACTCCAGGGTGTACTGTGGTAGTGATGGAGCTTGGGCTTTATAACCATGTAGGACCCAGCAATTTGGTTGATAACAAGCTAAGAATCCATGAAGATGTTGATGTTCTTAATGCTTTGAGTAATGGATAACTCCAGATCGACAATCAGAGCCTCATATTCAGCTTCATTGTTGGGGCAAGGATTGGACAAATGATATGGGAATCTCATCACATCGATGTCCAATGTTAAGAGAACTATTCCTACCCCTGCCTTTCTAGGAATAATAGATTGTGGTTCTTCTCCTCTTTGATAGGAAGCCGCACCATCAAAGTACATCTCTCAGTGGTGAATACAAACATCCCCTAAGTTCATGATTTCTTCATTGCGGAGATCATCACTAAGGGGAGAGTCAGCAGGAAGTGGGTGTGCTATTAAGAAATTTGCTAGCGCTTGTCCTTTCACCGTATGAAGGGGTACGAAGGTAATGTCAAACTGTGAGAGGGTCATGGACCGTCATGCCAACCGTCTGGATAGTGTCGACCATGTCATGAGATACTGTAGTGGATTGATCCTGGAGATTAAGTTCACCGTATGAGGAATCATGTAGTGCTATAGCGTTTGGGATGCAAAGATTAAAGCTAGGCACTACTTCTCAATGGGTGGATAATTAGCCTCAGCTGGGATTAGATGACAACTGGGATAGTATAGTGCATTTTCTTTCCCTTCGTCATTGTCTTGGGCCAACAAAGCACCAAGTGTGGGCTAACACAATAGTGTAAAATATGAGTGGCTTGCCCGGGATAGAGGCTGCTTTAACCGATGGCATCATCAGGTAATTCTTGATGTCTTCAAAGGCATGCTCACAATTATCATCCCACTTGAACTTGGCATCCTTTTTGATAGGTGCAAAGAATGGCTGACATCTTTTTGATAGGTTGGATATAAATTGTCTTAGATATACCAACTGCCCATGGAATGATCTGAGTTGAGTTAAACTTTTAGTGGGTGCCATTTCAATTATTGCCTTGATCTTCTCCGGATCAATTTTGATTCCCTGGTGTCAAACAACAAACCCTAGGAATTTCCCTGAAGATACTCTGAATGCATACTTCAAGGGGTTCATTTTGAAGTTAAATTTTCTTAATTGTTCAAAAACTACTCTCAAGTCAAAGAGATGATCTTCCTTTTCTATACTTTTTACTAGGAGATCATCGACATAGCACTCGACTTGATGATGAATGATTTCATCGAAGATTCGAGTCATAGACTGCTAGTATGTAGCACTAATATTTTAAGGATAAAAGGCATGACCTTACAACAATAGATTGATCTGGCTTCTAAAAGTAGTGTTTCTTTCATTTTTAGGGGCCATCTTTATTTGGTTATATCCATATGAGCCATCCATGAAACAAAAGACTGTATGAGATTTGGCAATGTCCACTATCAGCTCCGAGATTGGTAATGAAAATTCATTTTTTGGACATGCCTTATTTAAATCCTTAAAATCGACACATATGTTAATTTGACCATTATTTTTCTTAACTGAGATGACTGGCTAACTAGGTAGGGTATTTTTCTTCCAGGATGAAGCTAGCATTGATGAATTTCTTCACTTCAGAAATGACCTACTGTTCTATGTCTAATCGCATGAGTCTAGGAGCTTGCTTGATAGGGTTAGCAGTATGCTCTATTGCTAGTTTATGGACCACTATGTTGGAGATAATTTAGGCATCTTTTTATTACTCCAAGCAAAGCAATCCTTAAACTCATTCAATAGCCTAACTAAGTCATTGGTTTCAATTTCATTCGATAAAGAACTGATGTTCTAAGTTGATTTCCTTGAGCTCGTCGATGGTTGAGTTGATCTCTTCTTCTAACTCTTGTGGTGCATCTTTGACTTCAAAATCATCTAGATCATCTTAAGTTTCTAAGCATAGGTCCTCATATGAGTTAATGTTATTTGAAAAGAACCTATCATATTCCAAATGATTGGTGATGACTAAGCAGTAATCATCATCATCGATTGGACCCACTATACCTATCAGAGCTTTTGCATTTATTCTTGTATATTCTTTCGAAGTAGTCTAACTTGTGCTTTCACCAAGTATGTGGGATTAACCCTTTCTTTGCTAAATTATGAACACAATGCAAGTATCAATAAAAAGGTAATTATATTAAATCTTTATATGAATTATCCTCAAGTTCTACATCAACTTCTTGACTTGAGGATGATGCTCCTAGAAAGAACCTATGAGTCTTCATAACTGCGGATGACTTAGGGTCTTCCTTAATTACCAAATCCTCAGCTTTTTGAGAGGAATGTGGGGTTAGAGCTATGGTTCCCAACTGATGCCTAACAGTTTTATATATAGACTTGGATACACATATGGTTTGCTTTAGAGCCCAATCTTCATTGCTATCTAGCTCAAGTGTCACCTCCAAGGGAATCTACTACTGAGAAGAGCTGTCTGGTGTGCTAACCATATAAGAATCATCCTATGAACTAGATTCTAATTTTATATGGATAATAAGTGTACTCCTGGTAGCTGAGACATATCTTCTATTGGGTGGCCAATAAAGAGGTTTTCCACCCTTGGGACTGCCTTTGAACTGGCCTCTTCCTCTGCCTGGTGGAGGTCAGGTTGTCCTACAGACCAAACTAAAATAAGTAAAACCTAAACCTAAACCTAAAATAAACTAAACCTAAACCTAAATCTAAACTAAATAAAATATAATAAACTAAAAAAATATAAATGTAAACTAAAAAATAAAACCTAAAAATAAACCTAAAATAAAAACCTAAAGCCTAAACCTAAAAAAATAAAATAAAAACCTAAACCTAAACCTAAAAATAAAAAAATAAAATATAAACCTAAAAAAACTAAACAAAAAAATAAACATAAACCTAAACCTAAACCTAAAAATAAACTAAAATAAAAAATTATAAACTAAAATAAATTCTAAACTAAATAAACCTAAACTTATGAGTTTACTTAATTTTTAAAAAAAACCACAAACCCTAAACCCAACACCCTAAACACTAAATCCTAAACCCTAAACTTTAAACCATAAACCCTAAAACTAACCCTAAACCCTAAACCCTAAACACTAAACCCTAAACCCTAAACTAACACTAAACCTTAAACCCACTAAACCAACCATAAACTCCAATACTAACCTAACTTACCCTAACCATCCTAAACCCTAAACTAAAACCCTAAACCTAAACCCTAAAGTTTAAAGTTTAAACCCTAAACCTAAACTTAATCTTAACTCCAAACTCATTAACCCAAACCCAAAACCTAAACCTAAAGTTTTAAATACTACCTAACTCCTAAACCTTAAACCCTAAAATTAAACCCAACTTAAACCTAACCCTAAACCCTAAACCCCAAACCCTAAACTTACAACCCTAAACCCTAAACCTTAAAACCTTAAACCCTAATACCTAAACCCTAAACCCTAAAACCTACAACCTAAATAATAAACCCTGAACACTAAACCCTAAACTGAAAACCCTAAACCCTAAACCGAAAACCCTAAACCCTAAACTCTAAAAACCTAAAAACCTAAACCTAAACAAAATAAAACTACAAATAAAATAAATAAGAAACCTAAACCTAAATATTTAAAATAAATGAATAAAAAATAAAAACCTAAACTAAAACTTAAACCTATACCACAAGCTAAACCTAAAAAGAAAATAAAATAAAAAATATAAACTAAACTAAAATAAAATAAATAAAAACCTAAACTAAGCTAAAAAAAATAAAATAAACCTAAAAAATAAAACTTAAATGTAAAATAAAAATAAAATCAACCTAAAATAAAATAAAATAAGAACTAAATAAAAACCTAAACCTAAGCAATAAACCTCAAATTTAAACCTAAAAATAAATAAAAAATAAAACCTAAACCCTAAACAAAAAAAACATTAACCTAAGATAAAAATAAAATAAACCTAAACCTAAACTAAAATAAACTAAACAAAAATAAATAAAAGCTAAACCTAAACCTAAAATAAATTATACCTAAACCTAAAGCTAAACTAAATAAAATAAAATAAACTAAAAATAAACCCAAATCTAAAATTAAACCTAAAATTAAAACATAAAACCTAAACCTAAAAAAAGTACAATAAAAACCTAAACCTAAAAATTAAAAATAAAACCTAAACCTAAAAATAAAATAAAAACAAAACAAAACTAAAAAATTGAACATAAACCTAAACCTAAACCTAAAAAATAAATTAAAATAAAAAACCTAAACAAAAATAAATAAACATAAAATAAATAAACTAAATTAAATAAAAATAAATAATAAACTTAAATAAAATATAAAATAAACTAAATAAACTGAACCTACCGATTTCTTTAATTTTTTTTTTTTAAAAAAACTTTGTACCCTAAACCCTAAATACTATATCCAAAAACCTAAACCATAAAACTAACCCTAAACCCTATATCCTAAACCTACAACCTTAAACACTAAAAAACCCTTAACCCTAAACCTTAAACCCTGAACCCTAAACCCAAAACCATAAACCTTAAACTAACCCTAAACAATAAACCTAAACACTAAACCATAAACCCTAATCGTTAAACCCTAAACCCTAAATCCCAACCCTAACCTTAACCCTAAACCTAAACCTAAACTAAACTTAAAAACCTAACCTAAACTAAACCTTAAACCACCTAAACCTAAACCCTAAACCACCCTAAACCTAAACCCTAAAACCTTAAACTAAAAGTTAAACTAAAACCTTAAACCCCTAACTTTAAACCCAAAATAACTTGAAACCTAAAACCTAAACCCTAAAGCTCTAAACTCTAAACTCAAACCCAAAACCTAAAGAACCAAAACCTAAACCCTAAAACTTAAACCTAAAACCTAAAACCTTAAATCAAACTAACCTAAACCTTAAACTCCTAACCCTAAAACTAAATTAACTCAACCCTAACCTTAAACTTAAACCTAAACCCTAAACCTAAACTTAAACCAAACTATAAACTAAACCTAAAATAAGGAACCCTAAACCCTAAACCTTAAACCGTAAACCATAAAACCTACAACCATATACCCTAAACCCTAAACCCCAAACCCTAAACCTAAACCCTAAACCATAAACCCTAAACCCTAAATCATAAACCCTAAATCATAAACCTTAAACCATAAAAATCTAAAAACTGAAAACTAAACTAAATAAAACCTAAAAATAAAATAAAAAAAACCTAAACCTAAATAAAATAATAAATAAAAACTAAATTAAAATAAAATATATAAAAACCTAAAGTAAACTAAAAAATAAAATAAACTTAAAAATGAAAAACTTAAATAAAATAAAAACTAAACATAAAATAAAAATAAAATAAACATAAAATAAAATAAAATAAAAACTAAATAAAAACCTAAACCAAAAAAATAAACCCAAAAATAAAACCTAAAAATAAATAAAAAATTATATCTAAATCCTAAACTAAAAAAAAAACCTAAACCTAAAATAAATAAAATAAACATAAACATAAACCTAAACTAAAATAATTAAAACTTAAACCCTTAATCCTAAACCCTAAGCCCTAAACCCAAAACCCAAAACCCTAAACCCTAAACCCTAAAACCCTAAACCCTAAACCTTAAACCCAAAACTCTAAAACCCTAAACCCTAATCCCAAAATCCTAAAACCTACAACCATAAACCCTAAATCCTAAACCCCAAACCTTAAACCCAAAACCCTAAAAACCTAAAAACCTAAAAACCTGAACCTAAACTAAATAAAACCTAAAAAATAAAATAAATAAATAAACCAAAACCTAAACTAAAACCTAAACTTAAACCAAAAAAAAAAAAAATTAAACCAAAATAAAATAAATAAAAAGTTAAACTAAACTAAAAAATAAAATAAACCTAAATGCATAATAAAAATAAAATCAACCTAAAATAAAAACTAAATAAAAACCTAAATCTAAGGAATAAACCAAAAAATAAAACCTAAACCCTAAACTAAAAAAAAACTAAACCTAAAATAAATAAATAAAAACCTAAACCTAAACTAAAATAAACTAACCCAAAATAAATAAAACCAAAACCTAAAACTAAAATAAACTAAACCTAAACATAAACATAAACTAAATAAAATAAAATAAACTAAAAATAGACTTAAATCTAAAAATAAACTAAAAATAAAAACCTAAAACCTAAACCTAAAATATAAAATAAAAACTTAAAAATAAAAAAAATAAAAATCCTAAATTAAAAAAATAAACATAAAATAAATAAACAAAATTAAATAAAAATAAAAAATAAACCTAAAAAAAATATAAAATAAACTAAATAAACCTAAACCTATAGTTTTTTTTAATTAAAAACAACCCTAAACTCTAAACCCTAAACACTAAATCCTAAACCCTAAACCCTAAAACTAACCTTAAACCCGAAACCCAAAGCCTGCAACCCTAAACCCTAAACCATAAAAAAATCCCTTAACCCTAAACCTTATACCCTAAACCCTAAACTTAAACCCTAACACAAAACTAAATCAGAACCTAATCTAAACCTAAACTAAACCAATCTCTTTGACTAACTAAACCTAAACTATAAACCTAAACACTAACCTTAAACTATAAACAACCTAAACCCTAAACCTAAACACTAAAGCTAAACTTAAAACTTAAACCATACACTAACTTTATCTAACCTTAAACACCTTTAACCTAAAACCTAATACTAAACCCAAAACCATAAAACTAAACCCACCTAAACTCTAAACTGAAACCCTAAACCTAAAACTTAAACTCTAAACTCTAAATCTAAACCCTAACTCTAAACCCTAAACTTAAAACAACCTAAAACTAATCTAACCCAAACCTAAACCTAAAACTATAAAACCCTAAACCTAAACTCCTAAACTTAAACCCTATAAAAACTGAACTAAACTAAAACTCTAAACCCTAAACCCTATACCCTAAATCAAAAACCCTAAACCGTAAACCTAAAATCCTAAAAACCTAAAAACATAAACCTAAACTAAATAAAACCTAAAAATAAAATAAATAAATAAAACCTAAACCTAAAGAAAATAAAAATGTAAACTAAAACCTAAACCTAAACCTAAACTTAAAAATAAAATAAAAAATAAAACTAAATTAAAATAAAATAAATAAAAACCTAAACTAAACTAAAAAAATAAAATAAACCTAAAGAAAACTAAATAAAATAAAAACTAAACATAAAATATAAACAAAATAAACCTAAAGTAAAATAAAATAAAATAAAAAATAAATTTAAGCAAAAAGATAAAGCTAAAAATAAAACTTAAAAATAAATAAAAAATTAAACCTAAACCCTAAACTAAAGAAAAAAAAAAACCTTAACCTAAAATAACAAAATAAGATAAACATGAAAATAAACTCAAATAAACAAATAAAAATAAAACCTAAATCGTAAACCCTCAACCCTAAACCCTAAATCCTAAAGCCCTAAACCCTAAACCCTAAACTCTAAACCCTAACTTTAAAAGCCTAAAACCAAAACCTAAACTAAATAAAACTTAAAAATAAAATAACTAACAAAACCTAAACCTAAATAAAATAAATAAGAAATAAAATAAAAACCTAAGCTAAAGTCTAAACCTAAAAATAAAATAAACTATGAAATATAAAACTAACTAAAATAAAATAAATAAAAACCTAAACTAAACTAAAAATATATAATAAACCTAAAAATAAGAAACCTAAACCCTAAACCCTAAGCTAACCCTAAACCCTAAACTAAACCTTAAACATTAATCTAACCAAACCCTAAGCTAACCCTAAACCCTAAACCCCAAAAACCCTAAACCCTAAATCCTAAACCCTAACCCTAAACCCTAAACCCTAACACTAAACCCTAAAACCCCAAACCCTAAACCCTAAACCCAAAAAAAACCTAAAACCTAAACCCAAACTAAATAAAACATAAAAATAAAATAAAATAAAACCTAAACCTAAATATAATAAAAAAATAAAATAAATAAAAACCTAAACTAAATTAAAATCAAAAAAATCTAAACCTAAAAATAAAATTAAATAAAAAATAAAAACAAGCAAAAATAAAATAAATCAAAACCTAAATAAAATAAAAAATAAACGTAAAATAAACCTAAAATAAAATAATAAAAACTAAATAAAAACCTAAACCTAAAAAATAAACCTAAAAACAAAACCTAAAAATAAATAAAAAATAAAACCTAAACCCTAAACTAAAAAAAAGCTAAACCAAAAATAAAAATAAAATAAACCTTAACCTAAACTAAAAGAAAGTAAACTAAAATAAAAAAAACCTAAACCTAAACCTAAAACAAATTATACCTAAACCAAATCCTAAACTAAATAAAATAAATAAACTAAAAATAAACCTAAACCTAATATAAAAATTAAAACCCAAAATAAACCTAAAAATAAAAACCTAAACATAAAAAATAAAATAAAAACCTAAACCTAAACCTCAAAATAAAAATAAAACCTAAACCTAATAAATAAAATAAAAATAAAACTCAACTAAAAAATAAACCTAAATCTATTTCTTAAAAATAAACTAAAATAAAAAATATAAAATAAAATAAATAAACCTAAACTAAATAAACTAAACTAAATAAAAATAAAAATAAACTCTAACAAAAGAAAAAGTAAAGTGAACTAAAATAAAAAATATATATACTAAATATACTAAATAAACTTAAACCTACCGATTTATTTAATTTTAAGATAAAAAAACCTTAAACCCTAAATCCTAAACCCTAAACCTTAAACCCTAAACCTACAACCCTAAATAAAAATAATAATAAAAAAAGCCAATCCCAAAACCTTAAACACAAAAACATAAACCGAAAATCCTAAAACCTAAACCTAAACCTAAACATAAAAGATAAACTAAAATAAAAACCTTAACTAAAATAAATAAACTTAAAATAAATAAACAAAACTAAAATAAAATAAACTAAAATAAATAAAAAATAAACTAAATAGATCTAAACTTACTTGTTTACTTAATTTAAAAAATAAAAACCTTAAACCTTAAATCATAAACCCTAAACCCTAAACCCTAAACCCTAAATCCTAAACCCTAAAAAACCCTAAACCCTAAACCCTAAACCCTAACCCTAAACCTTAACCCCTAAAAGCATAAACCCTAAAACCCTAAATCCTATTGTAGAGATCGAGCATATGATGGTGGATCTCGCTGCTGAAGAGGCTAGGGTGGTTCTAACGGGAACTGGAGAAATTGAAGAATTATCGATTCGATGTGATGTTTATGGAGCTATGTCTTTATAGTTTAGATAGTTCTAGTTATCTAGGGTTATTGATTTGCTCTATGTTTCCTCATTTTTTATCTACATCATCACTTGTGTCTTAGAGAACTTGTTGTGTTACTTGGTTGATGAAATCAAAAATAAGAAATGTTGAATTTGAATTTGTTCTCCATTAAAAAAAAACCAAAACCCTAAACCCTAAACTAAAACCTGAACCCTAAACCTAAAACCTAAACCCAAAACCCAAAACCAAAAAACTGAAAACCCTAATCCCTAAACCCAAAAACCTTAAACCCTAAACCACAAATCACAAACACTAAATCCTAAACTCTAAACCCTGAACTAACCCTAAACCCTAAACCTAAACCTAAAATAAACTAAAGCTAAACTTAAACCTAAACTAAATAAAATAAAATAAACTAAAAATAAACCTAAAACTAAACTAAAAAATAAACCCTAAAATTAAACCTAAAATAAAAACCTTAAACCTAAACCTAAAAAAATAAAATAAAAACATAAACCTAAACCTAAAAATAAAAAATAAAACCTAAGCCTAAAATATAAAATAAAAATAAAACTCAACTAAAAAGTAATCCTAAACTTAAACCTAAACTTAAAAAATAAAATAATAAAAAATACTTAAACTAAAATAAATAAACTAAACTAAATAAAATTAAAAAATAAACATAAATATAAATAAAAAATAAATTAAAGTAAATAAACTGAATAAACTTAAACCTACTTAATTTCAAAAAAAAACCCTAAACCCTAAACCCTAAACTAACCCTAAAATCCTAAACCCTTAACCCTAAAAATCTAAAACCTTAACCTAAACTAAATTAAACCTAAAAATAAAATATATAAAAAAACCTAAACCTAAATAAAATAAAAAATAAAATAAAAATTTAAACTAAAATCTAAATCCAAATTTAAAAATTAAATAAAATAAATTAATACAAATAAATAAATAAAAATTAAACTAAACTAAATAAAATAAAATAAACCAAAGAATAAAAAACCTAAAAAAACC
The DNA here is from genome assembly GCA_021442155.1 of Cymbidium sinense. NCBI lineage: Eukaryota > Viridiplantae > Streptophyta > Magnoliopsida > Asparagales > Orchidaceae > Cymbidium > Cymbidium sinense. The sequence continues at coordinate 154,989,131 of CM038214.1, forward strand.
TAAAATCTAAACGTAAAATAAAAATAAAATAAACCTAACTAAAATAAAATAAAATCTAAAAAAACCTAAACCTAAAAAATAAACCAAAAAATAAATCATAAAAACAAAATAAAAAAATAAAACCTAAAAACTAAACTAAGAAAAACATAAACCTAAAATAAAAAAATAAACCAAATAAAATAAATCTAAACCTAAACTAGAATAAACTAAACTAAATAAATAAAACCTAAACATAAACATGAAATTAATTAAATCTAAACCTAAACCTAAACCAAATCAAATAAAATAAACTAAAAATAAACCTAAACCTAAACTACAAAATAAAACCTAAAAATAAACCTAAAATAAAAACCTAAATCCTAAACCTAAAAAAAACCTAACCTAAATCTAAAAGTAAAAAAAATAAACCTAAAAAAATAAAATAAAAATAAAACCCAAAAAAAATAAACTAACCTAAATAAATAAAAAAAATAAATAAACTAAAAATAAATAAACCTAAAAAATAATAAACCTAAATCTAAAATAAAAATAACTCTAAAAAAACCCTAAATCCTAAAACCCTAAACCCTAAACCATAAACCCTAAAAAACACTAAACCCTAAACCCTAACACCAAACCCTAAACCCTAAAAGCAAAAACCCTAAAACCCTAAACCCTAAACCCTAAACCCTAACCCTAGCCCTAACCCTAACCCCTAAACCGAAAAAGCATAAACCCTAAAACCCTCAACCCTAATCCCTAAACCCTAAACCCTAACATAAACCCTAAACCCTAAACCCCAAACCCTAAACCTAAATCTAAAGTAACTAAATAAATTAAAAAATAAACCTAAACCCTAAAACCTAATAAACCTAAACCTAAAGCTAATCCCTAAGAATGGGTAGAACCTTGATGGCAAGAACATCACTGTTAACTAGGCTCAGTCTAGATCCGACGATAGAGGTGAATGCAGAGGCAGCAATTATCATAGTGGTGGTCAGGGATCTGGAGTTGCTAGTGGACATGGAAGTGGTGGTCGGAGCAGTGGTGGTTTTGGAGGAGGGAGGAGAGTTAAAGGTTACAACCATGATGGTGGCGGAGGGAGAGATCGAGGATATGATGGTGGATCCCACTACTCGAGAGGTCGAGTCATGGGAACCAAGAAATTAAAGAACGATCCTATTCACGCTTATGGAAATGTTTCTTTATAGTAGAGCCGGTTCTAGTTATCTAGTTTTAGATTTGTCTGTATGCGTGCTCATTTTTTATCTATATCATCACTAGTGTCTTAGAAAACTTTGTGTGTTACTTGGTTGATGAAATCAAAAAGAAAAATGTTGAATCTAAATTTGTTCTCTGTCAAAAAAGAAAAGAAAACTGAAAACCTGAAACCCTAAACCTAAAACCTAAACCCTAAACCCTAAACCCTAAACCATAAATGCTAAACCCTAAAATAAACCCTAAACCCTAAACCTTAAACTAATCCTAAACCTTAAACCCTAAATGCTAAAATCCTAAACCTAAACTAATTAAAACCTAGAAATAAAATAAATAAAAAAACCTAAACTAAAATAAATTAAAAAAATAAAATAAATCAAAAACATAAACTAAAACCTAAACCTAAACCTAAACCTAAACCTAAAAATAAAAAATAAAAAATAAAACTAAACTAAAATAAATAAATAAAAACCCAAACTAAACTTAAAAATAAAAAACCTCAATAAAATAATAATTAAACCTAAAATAAAATAAAATAAAAACTAAATAAAAACCTAAATAAAAATGAAAATAAAAATAAACCTCAATAAAAACAAAAAATAAAATAAACTAAAATAAATAAAAAATATACTAAATAAACAAAAACCTACTAGTTTACTTAATTTTAAAAAAATAAAAATAAATAAAAATAAAAACCCTAAAAAATAAAATAAAAACCCTTACCTTAAACCCTAAAACTAACTTTAAATCTTAAACCCTAAACCCTATACCCTAAACCATTAATAGTAAACCCCAAACCCTAAAATATAAACCCTAAACCCTAAAGCCAAAAGCATACAACCCTAAACCCGAAAACCTAAACCCTAAGCCCTAAACCCAAAACTTGAAAGCCAAAAAAACTAAACCTAAACTAAATAAAACCAAAAAAAAATAAATAAGAAAACCTAAACCTAAATAAAATAAAATAAAAACCTAAACTAAAACTTAAACCTAAACATAAACTTAAACCAAAACCTAAACCTAAAAAGAAAATAATATAAAAAACAAAACAAAACTAATATAAATTAAAAAAACCTAGACTAAGCTAAAAAATAAAATAAACCTAAAAATAAAAAACCTAAATAAAATAAAAACTAAATGTAAAATAAAAGTAAAATAAAATAAAATAAAAATGAAATAAAATACTAAACCTAAAATAAATAAAATAAAAAAACCAAAACCTAAACTAAAATAAACTAAAGTAAAATAAATAAAACCTAAACTAAAACCGAAAACAAACTAAACCTAAACCCTAAACTAAAAATAAACTTAAAACTAAACTAAAAAAAATAAAACCTAAAAATAAACCTAAAATAAAAACCAAAAGCCTAAACCTAAACCTAAACCAAAAAATATAAAATAAAACCTAAACTTAAAAAATAAAGTAAAAATAAAACTAAGCCAAAAAAACTTAAACCTAAACCTAAACCTAAAAAATAAACTAAAGTAAAAACCCTAAACTAAAATAAAAAAACATAAAATATATAAAATAAACTAAATAAAAAAAACCTAAATAAAAATAAAAATAAAATAAACTAAATAAACTGAAACCTAATAATTTTTTTTAAATTTTCTAAAAAACTCCTTAAACCCTAAACCCTAAACCTACAATGCTAAACCTGCAACCCTAAACCCTAAACCCTAAAATAACCCTAAACCCTAAATAAAAAATAAATAATAAATAAATAAGAAACTTTAACCCAAAACCCTAAAACTAGCACTTAACCCTAAACCTACAACCTTAAACATACAACCCTAAACCTTAAACTAACCCTAAACCATAAAGCCTAAACCCTAAATAAAAAAACAAAATAAAAATAAAAACCCTAATCGTAAACCCTAAACCCTAAAACTAACACTTAACCCTAAACCCAAAACCCTAAACCTATAACCCTAAACCCTAAAACCCTAAAACCCTAAACCCTAAACCCTAAAACCTACAACCCTAAACCCTAAACCCTAAACTCCAAACCCTAAACCCTAAACCCTAAACCTTCAACCCTAAACCTTAAACCTACAAACCTAAAAACCTAAACCTAAACTAAATAAACCCTAAAAATAAAATAAATAAAAAAACATAAACCTAAATGAGAAAAAAATAAAATAAAAAACTAAATCTAAACCTTAGCATAAACCTAAACCTAAACCCAAAAATAAAATAAAATAAAAATTTAAAATGAAACTAAAATAAAATAAATAAAAACCTAAACTAAACTAAAGTATAAAATAAACCTTAAAAATCTAAATAAAATTAAATCAAAACATAAAATAAAAATAAAATAAAATAAAATAAAATAAAAACTAAATGAAAACTTAAACCTAAAAAATAAACCTCAAAATAAAACCTAAAAATAAATAAATAAAACCTAATCCCTAAACTAAAAAAAACTAAATGTAAACTAAATAAAATAAAATAAACTAAAAGTAAACCCAAACCTAAACTAAAAAATAAAACCTAAAAATAAACCTAAAATAAAAACATAAAAACTAAACCTAAACGTTAAAATAAAAAATAAAACCTAAACCTCAAAATTAAAAAATAAAATAAAATGCAACTAAAAAATAAACATAAACCTAAACCTAAACCTAAACCTATAAAATAAACTGAAATAAAAAACCTAAACTAAAAAAATAAATCTAAAATAAATAGGCTAAACTAAATAAAAATTAAAAATAAACCTAAATGTAAATAAAAAAGTATATCATAATTTTAAATAAATAAACTAAACTAAATATACTAAATAAACCTAAACCTACCGATTTACTTAATTAAAAAAAAAACCTTAAACCCTAAATCCTAAACCATAAACCCTAAATCCTAAACACTAAACCCTAAACAAACAACCCTAAACATATATCCCTAAGCTTTAAACCTTAATCCCTAAAAAACTCTAAACCCTAAACCCAAATCGTAAACCCTAAACACTAAAGCATAAACCCTAAAACCATAAATCCTAAACCCTAAACTAACCCTAAACTAACCTTAATCCCTAAAGCCTAAACACTAAACCCTTAATCCTAAGCCCTAAAGCCTAACCCTAAACCCTAAACTTTAAAATCATACAACCTAAAATCCTAAACCATAAATGCTAAACTCTAAATCGTAACCCCAAAACCCTAAATCTAAACCCTAAAGCATAAACCCCAAAACCTAAACCTAAACCTAAAGTAACTAAATAAATTAAAAAAATAAACCTAAACCCTAAAACCTAATATACCTAAACCTAAACCTAAACCCTAAGAATGGGCAGAACCTTGATGGCAGGAACATCACCATCAACCAGGGTCAGTCAAGATCTAGCGGTGGAGGTGAAGGTGGAGGTGGCTATTATCATAGTAGTGGTGGGAGATCTGGAGGTGTTGGTGGATATGGGGGTAGTGATGAGCAGTGGTGGTTATGGAGGTGCGAGAAGCGATGGTGGTTACAGCCGTGGTGGTGGCAGAGGGAGAGATCGGGGATATGATTGTTGATCCCGTATTGAAGTGGCTGTGGTGGATCTGATGGGAACTGGAGAAACTGAAGAATGGCCGATCCTAAAAACCTAAAAACCTAAAAACCTATACCTAAACTAAATAAAACCTAAAAATAAAATAAATAAAGAAACCTAAACTTAAATAAAATAAAATAAAATAAATTAAAAACCTAAACTAAAACCTAAACATAAACATAATAATAAAATAAAATAATAAATAAAATTAACCTAAAATAAAATAAATAAAAACCTAAACTAAACTAAAAAATAAAATAATCCTTAAAAAACCTAAATAAAATAAAAACTAAATGTAAGATAAAAATAAAATAAACCTAAAATAAAATAAAATAAAAACTAAATAAAAACCTAAATCTAAAAAAGAAACTGAAAAATAAACCCTAAAAATAAATTAAAATGAAACCTAAATCATAAACTAAAAAGAAATCTAAACCTAAAATAAATGAGATAAAATTAACCTACACCTAAGCTAAAATAAACTAAACTAAAATAAATGAAACCTAAACCTAAAATAAATTAAACTAAACCTAAACCCTAAAATAAATAAAATAAAATAAACTAAAAATAAATATAAACCTAAACTACAAAATAAAACTTAAAAATATACCTAAAATAAAAACCTAAAACCTAAGCCTAAAAAAAATAAAAACTTAAACCTAAACCTAAACCTAAAAATAAAAAATAAAACCAGAACATAAAAATAAAATTAAATAAAAAACTAAACTAAAAAATAAACATAAACCTAAACCAAAACCTAAAAAATAAACTGAAATAAAAAATGTAAACTAAAATAAATAAACCTAAAATAAATAAACTAAATTAAATAAAATAAAAAATAAACCTAAATAAAAAAAAAAATTAAATAATCTAAAATAAAATAAAAAATAAAATAAACCTAAACTTATCGATTTTCTTAAATTTTTTTTTAAAACCTAAACCCTAAGCCCTAAACCCTAAACCCTAAATCCTAAAACCCTAAACCCTAAACCCTAAAACTAACCCTAAACCTTAAACCCTAAACCTATAACCCTAAACCATAAACCCTAAATAAAAGAATATAAAAAACCCTAACCCTAAACTTTAAACCCTAAACACAAACCCTAAAATCATAAACCCTAAACCCTAAACCCTAAAACCTACAACCATAAAACTTACATCCCTAAACCCTAAGAAACTAAAAACTTAAACCTAAACTAAACAAAACCTAAAAATAAAATAAATAAAAACTAAACCAAAATAATATAAAATAAAAACATAAACTAAAACCTAAATCTAAACCTAAACCTAAAAAGAAAATAAAATAATATTAAACTAAACTAAAGTAGAATAAATAAAAACCTAAACTAAACTAAAAAAATAAAAAACATAAATATAATAAAAAGTAAACCTCAAATAAAAATAAAATAAACCTAAAATAAAATAAAATAAATACTAAATAAAATCCTAAAGCTAAAAAAAACCTAAAAACAAAAATAAAATAAAACCTAAACCCTAAACTAAAAAAAATCTAAACCTAAAATAAAAATAAAATAAACCTAAACCTAAACTAAAATAAATAAAACCTAAACCTAACCTAAAATAAACTAAACATAAAGCTAAACTAAATAAAATAAAATAAACTAAAAGTAAACATAAACCTAAAACTAAAAAATATAACCTAAAATAAAAACTAAAACCAAAACATAAGGAAATAAAATAAAACCTCAACCTAATCCTAAAATAATAAAATAAAACCTAAACCTACAAAATAAAATAAAAATAAAACTAAACTAAAACTTAAACCTAAACCAGAACCTAAACCTAAAAAATAAACTAAAATAAATAACCTAAAATAAATAAACTAAATGAAATAAAATAAAAAATTAACCTACATAAAAATAAAAAATAAAAATAACTAAAATAAATAAAAAAATAAACTAAATAAACTAAATAAACCTACACCTACTAGTTTACTTAATTTAGGAAAAAAACCATAAACCCTAATACCCTAAACACTAAACCTTAAACCCTAAACCTAAACATAAAGTAACTAAATATATCAAAAAGTAAAATTAAACCCTAAAACCTAAAAAACCTAAACCAAAACCTAAACCGTAAGAATGGGAAAAACCTTGACGACAGGAATATCACCGTCAACCAGGCTCAGTCTAGATCTGAAGATAGAGGGGAAGGAAGATGCAAACATTATTGTAGTGGTGGTGGGGGATCTGGAGGTGTTGGAGGATATGGAGGTGGTGGTTGGAGCAGTGGTGGTTATAGAAGCAGGAGGAGTGACATAGGTTACAAACATGGTGGTGGTGGAGGGAGAGATCAGGGATATAATGGTGGATCTTGCTACTCGAGAGGTCGAGGTGGTTCTGATGGGAAATAGAGAAATTGAAGAATGGTTTATTCGATCTACTGCTTATGGAACTTTCTTTACAGTAGCGACGGTTCTAGTTATCTAGGGTTTTTAATTTTCTTTATGAGTGCTCATTTTTTATTGATGTCATCGTTTGTGTCTTAGAAAACATGGTGTGTTACTTGATTGATGAAATCGAAAAGATGAAATATCAAATTTGAATTTGGTCTCTGTTAAAAAAACTAAAAACCATAAACCATAAACTAAAACTTGAACCCTAAACTTAAAACATAAATGCTAAACCCTAAACCCTAAATTGTAAACCCTAAAACCCTAAACCCTAATCCCTAAACCCTAAAATCTAAACCCTAAACCCAAACCATAAACCCTAAACCCAAAAAATAAAAAATAAGATAAATCATAAACCCTAAGCCCTAAACCTCAAACCCTAAACACTAAACCCCAAACCTGAAACCTTAAAAAAATAAAAACCTAAACCTAAACTAAATAAAACCTAAAAATAAAATAAATAAAAAACCTAAACCAAAATATAATAAAAAAATAGAAACTAAAACCTAAACTTAAACTTAAACCTAAACTTAACCTAAAGAAATAATAAAATAAAAAATAAAAACTTAATTAAAATAAAATAAATAAAAACCTAAACAAAACTAGAAAAATAAAAAACCTAAATAAAATAAAAACTAAACCTAAAATAAAAATAAAATAAAAACTAAATAAAAACCTAAACCTAAAAAATAAAACATAAGAATAAATAAAATAAATAAATACTAAACCCTACACTAAAAAAAAACTTAAACCTAAAATAAAAATAAAATAAACCTATACTTAAACAAAAAAATTAAACCTAAAATTAAAAGTAAAATTAAAACCTAAAACCTAAACCTAAAAAATAAATCTAAACCTAAAAATAAGCTAAAATAAAACCTAAACTAAAATAAATAAACTTAAAATACATAAACTAAACTAAATAAAAATAAAAATAAGCTTAAACCTAAAGCTACAAAATAAACTAAAATAAAACCCTAAACTAAAATAAATAAACATAAAATGAATAAACTAAACTAAATAAAAAAATAAACATAAATAAAATATAAAATGAAATAAATTAACTAAATAAATTAAATAAACTAAATAAACCTAAACCTACTGATTTCTTTAATTTAAAAAATAAACCCTAAACCCTAAACCCTAACTCTAAACTAAATTAAACCTATATAAACCCTAAACCCTAAAAGCCTAAACCCTAAACCCTAACCTAACCTAAACCTTAAACCTAAACCCTAAACTAAAAATCATAATCCTAACACTTAAACCTTAAACCCTAAACCCTAACCTTAAATCCTAAACTATAAACTCAAACCTAAACCTAAATCCTAAACTTAATTAAAACCTAAACTAAACTAAACTGAATCCTAAACCTGTAACTTAAACTATAAACTTAAAACTTAAACTAAAGCTCAAAACTCTAAACCTAAACCTAAAACTTAAACCCCTAACCCCTAAACTGAAACTTTAAATCTAAACTATAAACCTAAACTCTTTTCTAAACCCTAAACCTAAAACTAACCTAAATAAACCTATAACACTAAATCTAATTAAACCCTAAAACCCTAAACCCTAAACCCTAAACCCTAAAACCCTGAACCCTAAATGCTAAACCATAAACCCTACAACCCTAGACCTTAAACCCTAAACCCCAAACCTAAACCTAAACCATAAACCCTAAATTGAAAACCTTAAACCCTGAAAACCTAAAACCTAAACCTAAACTGAATAAAACCTAAAAATAAAATAAATAAAAAACCTAAGACTAAAGAAAATATAAACCTGAACTAAAACTTGAACCTAAACCTAAACCTAAAAAAATTAAATTAAAAATACAAACTAAATTAAAATAAAATAAATAAATGCTAAGCTATACTAAAAAAAATAAAATAAACCTAAAAATAAAAAACCTAAATAAAATAAAAACTAAATGTAAAATAAAAAAAAATTAACCTAAAATAAAATCAAATAAAAAGTAAATAAAAACCTAAACCTAAACAAAAACCTAGAAAAAAAACTTAAAACTAAATAAAAAATTAAACCTAAACACTAAACTTTAAAAAAACATAAAATTAAAATAAACATAAACTCAAATAAATTAAACTAAAATAAATAAAACCTAAACCCTAAACCCCGAAACCCTAAAACCCTAAACCCTAAACCCTAAACCATAAACCCTAAACCCTAACCTAAACCTTGAACTCTAAAACCCAAACCCCAAACCCCAAACCCTAAACCTAAATCTAAAGTAACTAAATAAATTAAAAATAAACCTAAACCTAAAACTTAATAAACCTAAACCTAAAGCTAAACCCTAAGATTGGCTAGAACCTTGATGTTGGATCATCACCGTCAACCAGGCTCAGTCTAGATCTGACGGTGGAGGCAAATGCAGAGGCGGTAGTTATTGTAGTGGTGGTCGAGGATCTAGAGGTGTTGGTGGACATGAAAGTGGTGGTCGGAGTAGTGGTGGTTATGGAGGCGGGAGGAGCACCAGAGGTTACAGCCATGGTGGGGGTCGGGGGAGAGATTTGCATTATGATGGTGGATCCCTCTACTCGAGATGCCGTGGTGGTTCTTATGGGAACTAGTGAAATTGAAGAATGGCCGATCTAATCTACTGCTTATGGAATTGTGCCTTTATAATAAAGAAAGTTCTAATTATCTAGGGTTTTTGATTTACTCTATGCATGCAAAATTTTTATCTTTATCATCACCAGTGTCTTAGAAAACTTGGTGTGCTACTTGGTTTATGAAATCAAAAAGAAGAAATGTTGAATCTAAATTTATTCTTTGTTAAAAAAACAAAAAATCAAAAACCTAAAACACTAAACTAAAACTTGAACCCTAAACCTAAAACCTAAACCCTAAACCCTTAACCCTAAACCATAAAAACCCAAAACCCTAAACCTTAAACCCTAAAATCCTAAACCATAAACCCTAAATGCTAATACTAAAACCCTAAACCCTAAAGCCTAAACCTAAAATCCTAAACCCTAAACCCTAAACCCCAAACCCTATACTGTAAACCCTAAACCCTAAATTAACCCTAATCCCTAAACCCTAAACCCTAAAAATCTAAAAAACTTAAACCTAAGCTAAATAAAACCTTAAAATAAAATAAATAAAAAAAGAGCTAAACCAAATTAAATTAAAAAAATAAAATAAAAAACATAAACTAAAACCTAAAACTAAACCTAAACCTAAAAAGAAAAAATTAAAAATAAAAACTAAAATAAAATAAAATAAATAAAAACCTAAACTAAATTAAAAAATAAAAGATCTAAATAAAATAATAACTAAACCTAAAATAAAAATAAAATAAACTTAAAATAAAATAAAATAAAATCTAAATAAAAATCGAAATAATAATAAAAATAAAAATAAACCTAAATAAAAATAAAAATAAAATAAACTAAATAAACCTAAACCTACTACTTTACAAATTTAAAAAATAAAAAAATAAAATTAAAAATAAAAATCCTAACCTAAACCCTAAAACTAACCTTGAACCCTAAACAAAAACTTTAAATCCTAAATAGTAACCTAAACACTAAAACCCTAAACCCTAAACACTAAAACCTAAACCCTAAACCCTAAACCCTAAACCCTAAAACCTAAAGCCTACAACCCTAAACCCCAAAACCTAAACCCTAAACCCTAAACCTTAAAATCGAAAAACCAAAACAACTAAACCTAAACCAAATAGAACCTAAAAATAAAATAAATAAGAAAACCTAAACCTAAATAAAATAAAATAATAAAATAAAATAAAATCAAAAACTAAACTAAACTAAAATAAAATAAACAAAAACCTAAACTAAACTAAATAATAAAATAAACCTAACAAAAACCTAAATAAAATAAAATTAAACGTAAGAGAAACATAAAATAAACTTAAAATAAAATAAAATAAAAACTAAATAAAAACCTAAACCTAAAAAATAAATATAAAAATAAAAGATAAAAATAAATAAAAAAATAAAACCTAAACTATAAACTAAAAAAACTAACCCTTAAATAAACAAAAAAAAACTAAGCCTACACCTAAAAAAAAATAAACTAAACTAAAAAAATAAAACCTAAACATAAAACAAAATTAAACTAAACCTAAACCATAAACTAAATAAAATAAAATAAACTAAAAATAAACCTAAGCCTAGACTAAAAAATAAAACCTAAAAATAAACCTAAAATAAAAACCTAAAACCTAAACCTAAAAAAATAAAATAAAAACCTAAACCTAAACCTAAAAATAAAAAATAAAACATGAACCTAAAAAATATAATAAAAATAAAACTAAGCTAAATATAAACATTAACAGAAACGTAAACATAAAAATAAATTGAAATAAAAATTGTAAATAAAAATAAATAAACCTAAAAAAATAAACTATATTAAATAAAAATAAAAAATAAACCTAAATAAAAATAGAAAATAAAATAAACTAAAATAAATAAAAAATAAACTAAAAGCCTAAATAAACCTAAACCTAACCCTAAACCCTAAACCCTAAACCCTAAATTGTAAACCCTAAGAACCTAAAATCTAAACGCTAAACCCTAAAACCTAAACCCTAAATCCTACAACCCAAAACCATAAATAATCCTTAAACCCTAAACCCTACAACCCTAAACCATAAACCCTAAACCCTAAACCTTAAACGGTACACCTTAAATAACCCTAAACCTAAACCCTAAACCCTAAACCTAAACCCTAAACCTTAAACCCTAAACCCAAAACCCAAAACCCTAAACCTTAAATACTAAACTTATACCCAAAAAAATATAAACCCTAAACCTTAAACACTAAACCCTAAACTAACCCTAAACTCGAAGATAACCCTAAACCCTAAACCTTAAAACCCTAAATCCTAAACCCTAAACTAACCTTAAACCCAAAACCCTAAATCCTAAACTCTAAACCTCCTATACCCTAAACCTTGAGCTAAACCTAAAGCCTAAACCCTAAACCCTAAAAATTATAATGTCTAAACCCTAAACTCTAAACATTAAACCCTTAACCCTAACCCTAAACCCTAAAGCCAAAATCCTAAACCATAAAACCCTAAACCCTAAACCCTTAACCCAAAACCCTAAACCCTAAAACCTAAAACCTAAAGCTAAACTAAATAAAATATATGAAAAAACCTAAACTTAAATAAAATAAAATAAAATTAATAAAACCTAAACCTAAACTTAAAAATAAAATAAAATAAACTAATAAAAATAAACTAAAATAAAGTAAATAAAAACCTTAACTTAACTTAAAAATAAAATAAACTAAGAATAAAAAAGCTCAATGAAATGAAAACTAAACATAAAATAAAAAAAATAAAAAAAAAATAAAAAATAAAGTAAAATAAACTTAAAATAAAATAAAATAAAAACTAAATAAAAACCTAAACCTAAAAAATAAACTTGAAAATAAATAAAAAATAAAACTTAAACCCTTAACTAGAAAAAAAAACTAAACCTAAAAAAATATATAATAAACAAAATAAAAAAACCTAAACCTAAACTAAAATAAATTAAAAAATAAATTAAACTGAAACAAAAACTAAATAAAATATAAAAAATTGAAAATAAAGGTAAACCTAAACCTAAACTAAAAAATAAAAGCTAAAATTAAACCTAAAATAAAAACCTATAACATAAACATAAATAAATAAATAAACACCCAAACCTAAACCTAAGAATAAAAAATAAAACCTAAACCTAAAAAATAAAATAAAAATAAAATTGAACTAAACAATAAACCTAAATAAAAAATAAACTAAAATAAAAAACTTAAACTAAAATAAATAAACAAAACTAAATAAAAATAAAAAATAAACCTAAATAAAAATAAAAAATAAAATAAACTAAAATAATTAAAAAATAAACTAAATAATATAAAAAAACATAAACTTACTAGTTTACTTAATTTTTTTTAAAAAAACCCATAAAACCTAAATCCTAAACCCTAAACCCTAAACCTAAAAAAAACCCTAAACCCTACCTAAAACCTAACCCTAAACCCTAAACCTTGAACCCCTAACCCTAAACATAAACCTAAAGTAACTAAATGAATGAAAAAATAAATGTAAACCCTAAAGCATAATAGTCTTAAACCTAAACCTAAACCCTAAGAATGGGCAGAACCTTGATGGAAAAAACATCACCGTTAACCAGGCTCAGTCGACATCTGGCTGTGGAGGTGTAGGCGGAGGTGGTGATTATCGCAATGGTGGAGGGAGATTTGGAGGTGTTGGTGGATATGGTGGTGGTGGTCAGAGTAGTGGTGGTTGTGGAGGTGGGAGGAGGGATGGAGGATACAACCATTATGGTGGAGGAGGGAGAGATCAAGGATATGATGGTGGATACTACTACTCGAGAGGCTGGGGTGGTTCTGATGGGAACTGGAGAAACTGTAGAATGGTTGATTTGATCTACTACTTATGGAACTGTCTTTACAGTAGAGGCAGTCATAGTTATCCAGGGTTTTTGATTTACTCTATGCGTGCTCATTTTTGATCTATGTCATCGCTTGTGTCTTAGAAAACTTGGTGTGTTACTTGTTGATGAAATCAAAAAGAAGAAATGTTGAATCTGAATCTATTTGCTATTAAAAAAACTAAAAACCCTAAACCCCAAACTAAAACCTGAACCCTAAACCTAAAACCTAAACCATAAACCATAATCCCTAAAAACCCTAAACCATAAACCCTAAACCTTAAACCCTAAACCATAAACCCTAAACTCTAAACCCGAAACCCTATACCCTAAAACCTAAATTGCAATCCCTAAACCTTAAACCCTAAATCTGAAACCCTAAACCCAAAAAAAAACCTAAACCTTAAACCCTATAACCCTATGATCCTAACTCTAAACCCTACCTAAACCCTAAACTCTTAACCTACAACCCTAAACCCTAAAAAATCTTAAACCATAAATCCTAAACTCGAAACCCTAAACACTTAACCCTAAACCTAAATACTAAACCCTAAACCCTAAACCCAAGACCCTAATAACTTTAAACTCTAAACCCTATAACCCTAAAACCTAAACACTAAACCCTAAACCCAAAACCCAAAACCCTAAAACCCTAAACCCTAAACCCTAAAATAGGTTTTATTAGAGGTAGATCTATTTCTGATAATATTTTACTTGCCCAAGAATTAATTCTGATCTTGATGCCAAGACTAGAGGGAGCAACTTTCTTTTTAGACTTAATATTACCAAAGTATTTGATAACATCTCTTGGAATTTCCTTTTCCATATTCTAAATTTATTTGGGTTTTCTAAAAAAAATATTTTTCTTATAAAAAATTATATCAATAATGCCTAGTTTTTAATTATATTTAATGGGGAAGCTTTGGGCTTCTTTCCCTCTTCTCATGGCTTAAGACAAAGGGATCCCTTATCTCTAGATTTATTTATTATTGCTATTGAGTACTTATCTAAGAACATCAACAACTTGTTCTTAGATAATCCTTGTATGTACTACAGAACTCTTGGTGGCCTCCCTATTTCATATCTAATTTTTGACAATGATTTCATCATTTTCTACAATTCTTCCATTCATCACATCAAGCATCTTAAGAATTTTTTTAAATAAATTTAGTATAGAAAGTGGATTTTCAATCAATGATAAGAAAATATGTTTTATCACAAGATCTAGCATCTCAAATAATAAAATCAATCAAATCCTTCATATCATAAATTTTAAACATCAACACTTTTCTCTTAAGTACTTGGGTTCTCTGCTCTATAAAAGCTTGAAATGTTCTCATCACTTTGATGAGTTAATTCAAAAAATTTAAAATAAAATATATGTTTAGGAATTCAATTTACTATTCTTTGGTGGTAGGCTAACCATCCTTAAAAACACTCTCAACTATATGCATCTTTATTTGATTCAAACCATTATTCCCATTAATGCTACTCTTATCAAAATTGATCATTTGCTTAACAAATTTATTTAGGGCTCTAATAATTCTATCAAAAGAATGCATTGGACCTCTTGGCATAAATGTTGTGGTTCATTGGATGAAGGTGCTCGGTAAACCTATCCATGAAGCTATCATTGCTTTCTATCATAAACTCTGGTGGACCTTTAGAAAGAATGATAGCCATTGTGCTAATTTTATGATGAAAAAATATTGTCAAGGTAAACACCCTCTTAACTATGCTTATTATGTTGGTGACTCTCTGGTTTGGAAAAGGCTTTGTTCCATTAAATGGGTTGTTGAATCATTAATTTCTTGGGGTATTCACTCGGGATCTTCCTTCTTTTGGCTAGAAAATTGGATTGTCATTGGTTTGATTGACACCTAACTATGTACCCACTCAACTACTGCTATCAATATTAATTCTTTTTGGTTTAATAACAATTGGAATGAAAACAAACTTGAGAACTATATCCTTACTTCTCTTTTTGACAACTTTAAAAATATTCCCATTGCTTCTAGCAAACCTAATCAAATTCTTTATAAACTTTCCCAAAATGGTGATTTTGTTCTTAAAGAGGTTTGGAACTTTATTCGAGATAAACAATAATGTTCTAATGTTTTTATTAAACTTTGGAACAATATCATTCCCATTTCTTATTCGGTTTTAGCTTAGAGGATTTTGAATAACTATATTCCTGTGGACTCTTTGCTATGGACTAAAGGGTTTTGTTTACCTTCAAAGTGCTATTGTTGCTTTCTTATTGAAAATGTAAATCATGTCTTTGTCAATGGTGCTATTGCTTCTAAATTATAGTTTTGGTATGATGATTTATTTAATACCAACTATTTTCATGGCTCTCTTTCTTTATAGCAACTTCTTGAAGCCTATTTCAAAATAATGTGAAAGGTCATATAAATGTTTTAATTGCTATTACCCTTATCTGGTTCATCTGGATGGATAGAAATGATGCTAAATATCATTGTATTCCTATGAACCATAAAAGGATCCTAGCTAGAACTAAAGAAAAAATTTATGCTCTTTTTAATGCCAATCTTATTAGTAACATTCATTTTAGAGGTTACAAATTTGTGGCTAAAAAATTGGGTATCATTCTACATGATCTTGACCCTCATAAAGGTGCTAGAATTATCCATTAGATCAATCCTAAAGATAATGTGAGGTGAATTATGTTGGTTCTGTTACTTCCAATAAATATGGTTGTGGTGGTATCCTTAGGGATTCTAAAGGTACTATCATTTGTGCTTTTGCCTACCCTCTCAAAGCCTATTATTTTCTCTTTCATGAGCCTATGGTTGTTAATAAAGCAATTGGTATTTGTTTGAATAGAGGTTTCCTCAACATCTGGATTGAAGTTCATGCTCTCTTGCTTATTGATTTATTTAATTCTAATAGAAATGGGAATGATAAATTATTTTTTCTTCTTAATCATACTAAACTTATGCTTTCTCAAGTTTCTTTTAAAACTTCCCACATCCTTCATGAAGGTAATGCTTGTGCTGATTATTTAGCTAATTTGGGTGCCAACTTGACTGAAGTTCACTTTATTTAACAACCAAACTTTGCCTAAATTATTAAAAGGTTTAGTTAATTTAGATAATACTGGATTGCCTTATCTTAGATTATAATTTCTTTGATTGGTTTTATCCTTTTTTATGATCGTTTGTTTTCTTTTGGCATTGTTAAACCCTCTTTGGGTTGTGGTCAACTTCTAATTTTCCCTCTGGGGTTTTGTTTTTCAATTTTTTTTGTTCTAGCATGGTTTTTGCTCCCAGATGGTTTTTATTAGTGTAGCCTAGGGTGTTTTGGTTTTTCAGCTTGGTGGTTGGTAACTGTCTGGCTCTGCTTTTACCAAAATTTTCTCTTAGCTATTTCTTATTTTCTTCTTCTGGGTTGCAGCTTTGGCTACTGCAAGCATTTCCTTCTATATGGGTTTTGCTTCTTTTTTGGCCTCCCTACAAATGTATTATATCTACTACTATGGTGGTGTACTATGTGGCTTGGTTGGCTAGCGGGGTTGGCTAGAAATTTTTACTATTTGGGTTTGTTAGATGGTTGTTTTTGGTGGTTTATCTTTGGCTTGTTCTTGGCAGGGTGGAGGTGGTTGACCAGCTATTATTTGCTCTATTTTATTGATTGGGGTTTGGTGGTTATTGGGACTATTTCTGGTTGGATTCTTTTGGTTATGGGTTGGACCTCCTCCTATAATACTAAGGCTTTGGGTTTGGGCATTGTTCTAAAATAGCTGGTTGATGGCTATTGTAAGGCTGATATTGGGCCCTGGCTGGTAGTTTTTTGTTTGTGTGACTTTCTTGCAACAATTTTTATTATTTGGCTTATTATCTGTCTTACTGGGCTCTGTATCTTTCTATGTTTGGCTAGTTTTTCTACCCTCTAGATTGGATTTTCTTTGCCTTGATTGGGTTTGAAGGCTATTATTTTTCTCTTACTCTTCCCGAGCTATTTTGGATGCTTCTGGCTTGATGACTATATTGGTCTTGAAACTGAAGCTTTTAGGTTTGAAGACTTGGATCTTCTCCTGTTCAGGTGGTTAGCTAGGAGGATTAGTTGGATGGCTGTTTGGATTATTTATTTTGGCTGGCTGGACTGGTTGGAGTAGTAGCTATCTTGGCTATTTTTTCCTTCTCCTTTGGTGACTGCTCTAGGAAACTACTGGTTGTCTTCTGTGATGGTTTTCTTATGGTTTCCTCCTGCTTGGTCTCATCTCTCTGTGCAGCAGAACACCTTCTTCCTGCTGGGATGGCAGCCTTGCTCCCCACCCCTCTTATTATTAAGCTGGATTTTTCTATTTGGTGGCTGGAGGATCTGAGCACTTATGGTTTTCCTTTTTGCTCTTGTCTGTCACTTTTTAGTGTTGTTACCCATATCATGATGGTTGCTCCACTTGAATTGGTTATTCCCTTTTGGTGGTCGCTTTGGTGCTCCTTCTGTTTTGCTACTATCCTTGTGGGTTGCTTAACTAGCTATCTTTTTAAGCTTGAATGTTGTGGTGGATTGGTGGTTGGCTGCTATATTTGCTATTTTGAGGATTTTACAGGCTTGTTGGAGGATCGTCTTTAGATAATATGTGACACGAGGTATGCTGGTAATGGTGGCCTTGATGTTTCCCACTCCTTCTTTTTTTGGTTGGTAGCGCTACATATAATTGTAACCCATCTTCTGAAGTATGGATGCTTACATATAGTGTTGCTCCTTGAGATGATTCTGAGCCTGAGCCTTTCTTTACTTTACTCCTTTTATCTGCTTTTACTCTTTATGCTTGAGTAAGTGTACTCATCCTTTCAAAAGTATGTTGCAGATTTCTTTTACAGGCTGGAAGACTCTTTCAGGTGGATCTTGCTGGCAACAAAAAGACTAGATGAAGTTGGATGCTGGTTACATGGATTTTATTTTGTTGTTTATTTGGCTATTTTTCTTTTTCTTTCTTTCCTTAATTAATATAATAGTTAGGGAGTTTATCTCTTTAGCACTTATTGTAGCTCTTTGAGTATTAGCTTTTAGATTTACTCCTTTCTTTGACACCTTTTCTTTGTGGCATAAAATTTCTGATCAATAAAACCCTAAACCCTAAATCCTAAATGATAACTCTAACCCTAAACCTTAAACCCTAAACTAAACCCTAAAACCCTAAACCCTAAACCCTAAACTAACCCTAAACCCTAAAAACCCTAAAACTTAAACTCTAAACCCTAAACTTTAAATCCTAAAACTTAAACAAACCCTAAACCCTAAGCTAAACCTAAACCTTAAACCCTAAACTAACCTTAAACCCTAAACCCTAAACTGAAAACCCAAACCCAAACCTTAAACCCTAAACACTTAACCTAAAAAAGTAAAAAATAAAATAAAATAAAAACCTAAACTAAAATCTAAACCTTAAAATAAAATAAAATTAACTAAAATAAAACCTTGACTAAGCTAAAAAATAAAATAAACCTAAGAATTTAAAAACCTGAATAAAAATAAAATCTAAATGTAAATAAAAATAAAATAAACCTAAAATAAATAAAATAAATAAATAAAACCTAAACCTAAAAATTACAAAAAATAAATAATAAACCTAAACCATAAACTAAATAAAAACCTAAACCAAAACAAAATAAAATAAACAAATAAATAAATAAACCTAAACTAATAAAAATAAAATAAATAAACTAAACCTAAACACTAAATAAATAGAATAAAATAAACTAAACATAAATCTAAACCTAAACTAAAAAATAAAACATAAAAATCAACTTAAAATAAAAACAAAAAACATAAACCTAAAAAAATAAAATAAAAACCTAAAGCTAAACCTAAAAATAAAATAAAAACCTAAACCTAAAAAATAAAGTAAAAATAAAACTTAACTAAAAAATAAACTAAAATAATTCAGCATAAAATAATGTAAAATAAAAAAATAAACCTAAATAACAAAATAAATAATAAAAAACCTAAACTAAAAAATTAAAATAAAATAAACTAAACTAAATAAAATAAAAAATAAAATAAAAAAACTAAATAAACCTAAACCTACCAGTTTACTTAATTAAAAAAAACCCTAAACTCTAAACCCTAAATCCTAAGCCATAAACCCTAAACCCTAAACCTACAACCTTAAAACCTAAACCTAAACCTAAAAATATAATAAAAATAAAACTCAACAAATAATAAACCTAAACCAAAACTTACAAAATAAACTAAAATAAAAAAACCTTAAATAAAATAAATAAACATAAAATAAATAAACTAAACTAAATAAAATGACAAATAAACATAAATACAAATAAAAAATAAATTAAACTAAAATAAAAAAAAACTAAATAAACTAAATAAACAAAAGAAGAAATGAAATCATTCTTTAAAAAAATAAAATAAAACCTAAATCTTAAACAAAACTAACCCTAAATAAACCTAAACTAAACCCAAAGAAACAAAATAAACCCTAAAATAAAATAAACCCTAAATAAACAAAACTAAATAAATAATAAACCTAAATGCTAAACCATAAATAAAAACTAAACTAAAATACACTAAACTAAATCCTAAAACCCTAAAGCTAAAACCTAAACCTAAACTAAAATAAACCTAAAAAATAAAAAAAAATAAAAAAAAAAACCAAACCAAATAAAATAAATATAATATAATATAATAAAACATAAACTAAACCTAAACCTAAATAAAAAAAAAAAGAAAAAAATAAACTAAAAAAATAAATAAAAAATCTAAACTAAATTAAAAAAACTAAAAATAAAAACTAAACCTAAAATAAAATAAAAAACCTAAAATAAAATAAAATAAAACCTAAACCCAAATAATAATAATTAAACCTAAATTAAATAAAAATAAACTAAACTATAAAAAAAAAAACTAAACCTAAAATAAAAAGAAAATAAACCTAAACCCATAAAAATAAACTAAACTAAAATAAAAACCTAAACCTAAACCTAAAATAAGCTAAACCTAAATATAAACTAAAAAAGAGAAAATAATGACCTAAACCTAATCCTAAAAATAAAAAATAAAACCTAAACCTAAAAAATAAAATAAAAATAAAACTAATCTAAAAAATTAACATAAACTTAAACATAAACTAAAATAAACTAAAATAAAAAACCTAAGCTAAAATAAATAAACTAAACCAAATAGAAATAAAAAATAAACCTAAATTAAAATAAAATAAAAATAAACTAAAATAAAGTAAAAATAAAAATCAATTGAAAAATAAATCTAAACCAAAACTTAAACTTAAATAATAAACTAAAATAAAAAACCTAAACTAAAATAAATAAAGCAAAAATAAATAAACTAAATAAAAATAAAAAATATACCTAATTAAAATTTAAAAATAGAATAAACTAAAAAAAATACAAAATATAAACTAAACCAAAAAATATAAAAAAAAATAATCCCTCTAAACCCTATAAACCTAAACCCTATAAACCTAAACCTAAACCTAACCCTAAACCCAAACCCTAAACCTAAATAAATTAAAAAATTAACCTAAACCCTAAAACATAATAAACCTAAACCTAAACCTAACCCTAAACTTATACTCAGGTGGGTGATTAATGGGAACTGAGAAATCAAGAAGACCGATCTATTGGCCGATTGAACTATGTCTTTACAAAAGAGACAGTACTAATTATCTATGGTTCTTGATTTGCTCTATGCGTGCTCATTTTTTTATCTATGTTGTCACTTGTCATAGAAAACTTGGTGTGTTACTTGGTTGATAAAATTAAAAAGAAGAAATATTGAATCTGAATTTGTTCTCTATTAAAAAACCTAAACCTAATCCTAAACCCTAAACCCTAAACGCTAAATCTAGACCTAAACCAAAACTAAAACCTAAACCTAAACCCTAAACCTAAACCTAAAACCTAAACCCTAAACCCTAAAGCCTAAACCAAAAACAAATCCCTTAACACTAAATCTTGATCCCAAAACCCTAAACCCCAAACCCTAAAGCCTAAACTAACCATAAACCTTAAACCTTAAACCCTAAAAAGCTAAAAACCTAAACCTAAACTAAATAAAACCTAAAAATATAATAAATTAAAAATATAATAAAATATAAACATAAACTAATACCTAAACATAAACCTAAACCTAAACCTAAACCTAAAATAAATAAACCTAAATAATAAAAAATAAACCTAAACATAATAAACTAAACCTAAACTAACCTAAACTTATACTAAAAATAATAATAGAAAAAGAAAATAGAACTATGTATTTACAAAGAACTAACTATCTAGTGTTCTTGATTCCTATAGCTCATATTTATGTTTATTGTCTAAAAACTTGGTGTAATGATAAATAAATATTGAATAATTTGAACCCTTAAAAAACCTAAATCCTAAAGTAAAACTTGAACCCTAAACCTAAAACCTAAACCCTAAAACTTAAAACCTAAACCCTAAACCTAAACCCTAAACCTTAAACCCTAAACCCTAAAACCTAAAGCTTAAATAAAAAAAAAATCCCTAAACACTAAATCTTGATCCCAAAACCCTAAACCCTAAACCTTAAACCCTAAACTAACCATAAACCTTAAACCTTAAACCCTAAAAAGCTAAAAACCAAAACCTAAACTAAATAAAACCTAAAAATAAAATAAATTAAAAATATAATAAAATATAAACATAAATTAATAAAACATAAACCTAAAAAACCTAAACATAAATATAAAAGAAAATAAAATAAATAAAAAAACTTAACTAAAATAAATAAAACCTAAACTATACTAGAAAATAAAAAAATAAATAAAACAAAACTAAACTCAAATAAAGAAAATTAATAAAATAAAATTAAAACTAAATAAAATAAAATAAAATAAAAAATAATCCTAAATCAAAATAAAAGAAATTAAAATAAAAAAATAAAAATAAACCTAAACCTAGTAATTTAAAATAAATAAATAAAAACCTAAACCTAAACCTAAACCTAAATCTAAACCTAAACCTAAACCTAAAACCTAAAACCAAAACTAAACAAACCCTAAACTAAACTAAACCCTAAACCCTAAAACCTACCTAAACTAAAATAAACCTAAATCAATGCTAAAAAATAAACCTAAACCTAAACCCTAAATAAAAAATTAAAACCTAAAACCTAAATATAAAAATAAAATAAATAAATTAAATAAATAAAAAAAAATAAAATAAAATAAAACCTAAACCTAAACATAAAAAATAAAATAAATAAATAAATAAACTAAAATAAATAAATAAACCTAAACTAAATTAAAAAATTTAAATAAACATAAATAAAATAAAATAAATAAAATAAATAAAATAAAAATAAATAAATCAAAACCTAAAAAAAAAAAAAATAAAACCTAAATCTAAACTAAAAAAATAAACCTCCTAAATAAAAAATAAAATAAACCTAAACCTAAACCCTAAACTAATAAATTAAAAACCTAAAAACCTAAATAACTAAACTAATAAACTTAAACCCTAAACTAAATAAAAAAAAACTAAAAAAAACCTAAACCTAAACTAAAAAATAAAACCTAAAAATCAACCTAAAATAAAAACCTAAAACCTAAACCCAAAAATATAAAATTAAAACCTAAACCTAAACCTAAAAATAAAAAATAAAACCTAAACATAAAAAATTAAATAAAAATAAAAATAAACTAAAAAATAAACATATACCTAAACCTAAACATAAAAAATAAACTAAAATAAATAAACCTAAAATAAATAACTAAATAATAAAATAAAAAAATAAAAATAAAATAAAAAATAAAATAAACTAAAATAAAAAATAAATAAATAAATAAACCCAATAATAAACTAAAACCTAAACCTAAACTAAACCTACCCTAAACCTAAACTAAATAAACCTAAACTAAAACTAAACTAAACTAAATATAAACTAAACTAAACCTAAACTAAATAAAATAAACCTAAACTAAATAAATAAAATAAACCTAAATAAAACCTAAAATAAAAAATTAAAATAAAATAAAATAACCTAAAAAATAAATAAAACTAAATAAAAATTAAACCTAAATAAATAAAATAAATAAACCTAAACCTAAAACTAAAATAAACCTAAACTAAAATAAAATAAAAAATAAAACCTAAACCTATAAACTAAAAAATAAACCTAAAATAAAATAAAAAAATAAATAAATAATAAACCTAAACCTAAATAAAAATAAATAAAATAAATAAACCTAAATAAAACCTAAACAAAAAACCTAAATAAATAAATAAAATAAAAAAATAAATAAAATAAAAAAATAAAACCTAAACCTAAATAAAAAATAAAATAAACCTAAAAAATAAAAAAATAAATAAAATAAAACTAAACTAAATAAAATAAAATAAACCTAAAAAATAAAATAAAATAAAACCTAAACCTAAAATACCTAAAAATAAATAAAAAAAAAACCTAAATAAAATAAAAAATAAACCCAAAAAATAAAATAAAATAAACCTAAAATAAAAAAATAAAAAAAAAATAAATAAAATAAATAAATATAAAATAAATAAAAAAAAATAAAAAAAATAAAAAAAATAAATAAAAATAAAATAAATAAAAAAAAATAAATAAAAATAAAAATAAAATAAAAAAATAAAACCTAAATAAATATAAAATAAAAATAAACTAAAATAGTAAAATAAATAAAAATAAAATAAACTAAAAAAATAAACATAAACCTAAACCCAAACCTAAACCTAAAATAACTAATTAAACCTAATCCCCTAAACTAAACCCTAAACTAAACTATAGACTATAAACTTTAAACTACTAACCTAACCTAAAGTTAAACCCTAAACTATAAACTATAAATTCAAAACTTAAACCAAAAAAATAACCTAAACTTCTAAACTCCTAAACTTAAAACTTTAAACTCAAAGTTTAAAACTCTTGAACCCTCAATAAACCTTATTGTCTAAACACTAAACCCTAAACCCTAATCGTAAACCCTAAACCCCAAACCCTAAAACCATAAACCATAAAACCTTATATCCTAAACGCTAAACCCTAAATCCTAAACCCTAAATACCTAAAAACCTAAACCTAAACTAAATAAAACCAAAATGTAAAATAATTAAAGAAAACCTAAACCCTAAAATCATAAAAACCTAAACCTAAACTAAATAAAAAAAAATAAAAAAATTAAAATAACTTAAACCAAAATAAAATAAAAAATAAAATAAAATAAAAACCTAAATTAAAACTTAAAATTAATCCTTAAAATAAAATAAAATAAACTAATAAAAATAAACTAAAATAAATTAATAATAACCTAAACTAAAAAATAAAATAAACCTAAGAATAAAAAACCAATATAAAATAAAAACTAAACATAAAATAAAAATAAAATAATACAAAAATAAACCTAATAAACCTAAAATAAAATAAAATAAAAACCAAATATAAACCTAAATATAAAAAATAAACCTACAAATAAATAAAATATAAAATATAAACCCTAACCTAAAAAAAAGCCTAAACCTAAAATAAAAATAAAAATAAAACCTAAACCTAAAACCCAAACCCTAAACCCTAAACCTAAACCTAAACACTAAAGCCTAAACTCTAAACCCTAAATGAACCCTAAACCTAAAAAACCCTAACTCTAAAGCCTAAACCCTAACCCTAAACCCTAAAACCTAAAAGCATAAAACCTAAAACCCTAAATTATAAACCCTAAACCCTAAACCCTAAACTGTAAACCCTAAACCATAACCATAAACTCTAAACCCTAAACCAAAATAAATAAATAAAGTAAATAAATTAAAAAATAAACCTAAACCCTAAAACCAAATAAATTTAAACATAAACCTCAACCTAAACCCTAAGAATAAACCTAACGAGGAACATCAACCCAAGCTCAGCCTATAAACGGCTATTATCAAATGGGGAACTAGATATGGTGGAAAGATAAACCTTGGTTGTAGGGAGAGATCGAAGATCCGCTACTGAGCCTGGGTGGTTTCAATGGGAACTGAGAACCAAATGCCTAACCGAACGCTTATGGAACTCTTCCTTACATTAGAGACTTTCTAGTTATCTAAGGTTTTGATTTACCTATCTCATTTTTATATATATCATCTTGTGTCTTAGAAAATATGGTGTGTTATTTGGTTAAAAATCAAAAAGTTTAAATGTCCAATATGAATTTTTCTCTATTAAGAAAAAAACCAAAAACCTTAAACTCTAAACTAAAACTTGAACCCTACACCTAAACCCCAAACCCTAAACCCTAAGCCCTAACCCTAACCCTTAACCCTTAACCTTAAACCCTAAAATAACCCTAATCCCTAAAGAGCTAAAAACCTAAACCTAAACTAAATAAACCCTAAAAATAAAATAAAAAAACCTAAACAAAAATAAAGTAAAATAAAATTAAAACCTAAACCTAAACCTAAACTAAAATAAACCAAACTAAAATAAAATAATTAAAAACCTATACTAAAGTAAAAAATAAAAAGCTAAACAAAACAAAAACTAAACCTAAAATAAAATTAAAATAAACCTAAAATAAAATAAAATAAAAACTAAATAAAAACCTAAACCTGAAAAATAAACCTAAAAATAAATAAAAATAAAACCTAAACCCTAATATAAAAATAAAATTAATAAATTAAAATTAACCTAAACTAAAACTAAAATAAACTAAACTACAGTAAATAAAATCTAATCCTAAACCTAAAATAAACTAAATCTAAACCTAAACCTAAACAAAATAAAATAAAATAAACTAAAAATAAACCTAAACCTAAACAAAAAAATAAAACTTAAAAATAAACCTAAAATAAAAACCTAAAACCTAAACCTAAACCTAGACTAAAAAAATAAACTTAAATAAATAAACCAAAAATAAATAACCTAAACTAAATAAAAATTAAAAAAATAAAATAATCTAAAATAAATAAAAAATAAACTAAATAAACCTAAACCTACCGTTAACTTAATTTAAAAAAAAACCATAAATCCTAAATCATAAGCTAAATCCTAAACCCTAAACCTACAACCCTAAACCCTAAAACCCTAAACAAGCCCTAAAAACCCTAAACTAATAAACTAACCCTAAACTCTAAACCCTAAACCAAACCCTAAACTTAAACCCTAAACCCTAACCCTAAACTAAACTAAACCCTAAAAAAACATAAACCCTAAAACTAAACTTAACTCTTAACCTAAACCCTAAACCTTAAATGCTAAACCTAATCTAAAACCCTAAACCTTAAATAACTAAACTTAAACTAAACTATAAACCTAAACTTAAACCTAAAATAAACCCTAAAATAAACCTAAACTAAACTAAACTATAAATACTAGAACCTAAACCTAAAACTAAACCTAAACTTAAAACTAAACCCTAAATACTAAACCTAAACCTAAACTCAACCTAAATTAACCTAAACCTAAAACCTAACTCTAAAGCCTAAACACCTAAGACCTAAAACCCTAAATCGTAAACCCTAAACCCTAAACCCTAAACTGTAAACCATAAACCATAACCATAAACTCTAAACCCTAAACCAAAAATGCTAAACCAAAACCTAAAGTAACTAAATTAATTAAAAAATAAACTTAAACCCTAAAACCAAATAAATTTAAACCTAAACCCTAAGAATGGGCAGAACCTTGACGAGAGGAACATCACCATCAACTAGGCTCAGTCTAGATCTGGTAGTGGAGGTGAAGGCCAAGGCGGTGGTTATCGCAGTGGTGGTGGGGGATCTAAAGATGCAGGTGGATATGGAGGTGGTGGTCAGATCTGCGATGGTTATCGAAGTGAGAGGAGCGATGGATGTTACAGCCTTGGTTGTGGCAGAGGGAGAGATCGGGGATATGATGGTGGATCCTGCTACTCGAGAGGTCGGGTGGTGGATGGGAACTGAGAAATAAGAACAATCCACCGCCGCTATGGAACTCTTCCTTTACAGAGAGATGGTTCTAGTTATCTAAGGTTTTGATTTGCTCTATGCGTGCTCATTTTTTATATATATCATCGCTTGTGTCTTAGAAAATATGGTGTGTTATTTGGTTGTTGAAATCAAAAAGTATAAATGTTCAATATGAATTTGTTCTCTATTAAGAAAAAAACCAAAAACCTTAAACTCTAAACTAAAACTTGAACCCTACACCATAAACCCCAAACCCTAAACCCTCTAACCCTAACCCTTAACCCTTAACCTTGAACCCTAAAATAACCCTAATCCCTTAAGAGCTAAAACCTAAACCTAAACTAAATAAACCCTAAAAAATAAAATAAAAACCTAAACAAAATAAAGTAAAATAAAATTAAAACCTAAACCTAAACCTAAACTAAATAAACTAAACTAAAATAAAATAATTAAAAACCTATACTAAAGTAAAAATAAAAAGCTAAACAAAATAAAAACTAAACCTAAAATAAAATTAAAATAAACCTAAAATAAAATAAAATCAAAACTAAATAAAAACCTAAACCTAAAAAATAAACCTAAAAATAAATAAAAATAAAACCTAAACCCTAAACTAAGAAAAAATAACTAAACATAAACCTAAACAAAAATAAATTTTACTAAAATAAAAAAAAACCTAAACCTAAACCTAAAATAAACTTAACCTAAACTAATTAAAATAAAATAAACTAAAAATAAACATAAACCTAAACTAAAAAATAAAACCTAAAAAAACCTAAAATAATAACCTAAAACCTAAAACTAAAATTAGAAAATAAAAACATAAATCTAAACCTTAAAATAAAAAATAAAACCTAGACCTAAAAAATAAAATAAAATAAAACTAAACTAAAAAATAAACCTTAACTTAAACCTAATCCTAAAAAATAAACTAAAATAAAAAAGCTAAACTAAATTAACTAAGTCTAAAATAAATAAACATAACTAAATAAAAATAAAAATAAACCTAAATAAAACTAAAAAATAAAATAAATTAAAATAAATAAATAAATAAACTAAATAAACCTAAACCTAAAAGTTTACATAAATTAAAAATAATAAAAATATTAAAAATAAAATAAACAACCCTAATCCTAAACTTTTAACCCCAAATCCTAAACCTACAACCATAAACCCTAAACCATAAACCCTAAAACCCTAGACCCTAAAACCCTAAACCCTAAATCCTAAAACCTACAACCCTAGACCCTAAACCTTAAACCCCAAACCCCAAACCCAAAACCTGAAACCCTAAACCCTAAACACTAAACCCTAAAAACCTAAAAACCTAAACCTAAAGTAAATAGAACCTAAACCTATATAAAATAAATAAATAAAATAAAATAAAAACCTAAACCTAAAATAAAATAAAATAAAAAATAAAAACTAAACTAAAATAAAATAAATAAAAACCTTAACTAAACTAAAAAAAATAAAATAAACCTAAGAATAAAAAACTTAAATAAAATAAAAATTAAATGTAAAAAAAACCTAAAATAAAATAAAATAAAATAAAAGTTAAAAGAAATGTGAACCTAAAAATAAATAAATAATAAAATCTAAACACAAAACTAAAAGAAAGCCTAAACCTAAAATAAAGCAAAATGAAATAAACATAAAACTAAATTAAAATAAACTAAATTACAATAAATAAAAGCTAAACCTAAAACAAAATAAACTAAACCTAAACCCTTAACCAAACTAAATAAAACCTAAACATAAAAAAATAAATTAAATAAAAAATTAAAACTAAACCTCTAACTAAAAAATAAAACCTAAACCTAAAAAATAAAATAAAAATAACACTAAAGGAAAAAATAAACACAAATATAAACCTAAACCTAAAAAAAACTAAAACAAAACATAAACTAAAATAAATACAGCTAAAATAAACTAAACTAAACTAAATAAAATATTTAAATAATTGTAAATAAAATAAAAAAATATATAATTATCAAAAATAAATAAAAACAAACTAAATAAACTAAATTTACCTAAACCTACCAGTTTACTTAATCAAAAAAAAACCTAAACCTTTAATCCTAAACCCTAAACCTTAAACCCTAAACCCTAAACCCTAAACCATAAAACTAATCCTAACCCCTAAACCCTAAACCTATAACTCAAAACCTATAACCCAAAACCCTAAACTTAAAAAACCCTAAACCTTAAACCCTAAACCCAAAACTTAAACCCTAAACCCTAAAAAATAAAATAAATAAAATAATAAACTAAATAAACCTAAACCTATTGGTTTACTTAATTTAGAAAAAATCACAAACTTTCAATCTTAAACTTTAAACCCAAAACCATAAACCTTAAACCCTAAACTCTAAAGCCTACAACCTAAACCCTAAATGCTAAACCCTAAACCCTAAACCCTAATAACCTAATAACCTAAACCCTAAACCCTAAACCTTAAACCCTAAAGTCTAAAAACCTAAACCCTAAACCCTAAACCCTAAACTCTATACTGTGAACTTACCATAAACCCTAAAAACTCTAAACCCTAAAGCCTAAACACTAAAGCTAAAACCCTAACCCTAGTCCCTAAACCCTAAAAGCATAAAACCTAAAACCCTAAACCCTAAACCCTAACCCTTAACCCTAAATCGTAAACCCCAAACCCTAAACCTAAACCTAAAGTAACTAAATAAATTGAAAAGTAAATCTCTTTTTTCTTTCTCAAGGATGTTTCTTCATGTTCCCTTTCATTTTCCTTGGTCGATCTTGATCCTTCTCGATCATAATTTTAGAATTTTTTTCTCCTGATTGTCGCTAATGTGAATTTCCTTTTTTTAAATGGTGGGAGCCACTTCCAAGCATTTCAAACTTGAGGCGCTGGGCTTCTAATTTACAAGGTATTATGGATCCTACATCATCCGTTACTCTGCCTACTATTAAGTCCTTAAGGATGCATTATCTAGTAAGAACTCTTCCCCTAATGCTACGGTCAATATAATCTCAACTGCTTTTCATGGGATGCCGGCTGTTATGTGTTCGAATCTTGATGTGGAAAAGTTGGCGAAGCCTTTTGAATTCTCTTTAGTTGGTAAATTTTCCTTATGTCAGCCAAATCTCGATAACATCCAATCATTTTTTCATAGCCTAAAGCTCTATGGCATTTTCATTGTCAATTTGATTGATACTAGGAATATTCATATTTAGCTCTCTAATGACTTAGATTACTCAAGAGTTGTTGCTCGTCGCTCTTACTTTGTGTATAATTGTCAAATGAGGCTTTTGAAATGGTCTCCTCTTTTTGATGTAAAAGAGGAATCTCCAATTGTTCCTTTATGGCTAGCTCTTCCTAATATGATAATACACGCTTACATCAAGTTCTCTTTTGGTTGGTGCTCTCTTTGGTCGGCCTCTTCAAATTGATCGCCAGCCATGAGATCATGGCCTTGATTATTTTGGTTAAGATTGATATTACCAAAAAGTATCCTAAAGAAGTATGGATCGGCTCTGAGAAATTTGGTTATAATCAAAAAGTGGAATTTAAAAATTTCTTATGTTTTTCACACATTGTAAGATTCATGGTCATGATCATTCTGAATGCTTTGTGTTGCATCCTCATCTTAAAAAGAATAACTTGCCGAATCCTAATCCCTCTCTAGCAAATGAAAAAATCAATAAATTTGCTTATGTGCCTAAAGTCACTCAAAATGGAACTCATCCCCTACCCCTACTCTTTTATTATCTACCGATTTGCCTATTGAAGAGAGCAATGAGTGTTTAAAAATAATGCTTATGAGATTGTGAGGAGGCTAATGATAACTTACCTAACATTGCTTCTAATTGTAATAATTTAGCTCCTCAAGACAATACCTTGACTCAATGTAATATACCCCTCTTGGCTAGTGAACCCGAGGAGACTCATATGAACCCTAGTGGTGATTTGAATGGAAACTTCAGGTTGGATCAAAATCTAAAAACAAATTCTGCAATAGTTCAACTGATGAAAAACAAAATCTGAAAAATGGTGATCCTTTGGTCATGGAATAAAATCGAAGGTAATTGAAATGAGCATGAAATCATCATTAATGGCTTCACAACCTCTCCTTCTCTACCCTTGAGTGATACACATGCTAACCCAATTTCTCAATTTAATCGACACTGAGAAGGGAAATTACTATTAGAATGCTTTGACAGATCGGTCCTATAATATCACAAATCACTCTCTCTTGGATGGAGATACTTTGGACATAGATAGACCTTTTCAAACTGTTATTAAAAAAAATCCTTTAAAGCTAGAATGTTCACTAATAGCTCCACCAGGACTACTAGATCTTCTCTAACTTCCCATAAATAATTATTTCATGTTGTCTCTTCTTCTTTTTTTTATTTTTCAAGTTATCGCTTTTCCTTTTCTTCTATTTTATTATGATTAATCTTCTTATTTGGAATGTTTGGGGTATTGGGACTCTCATTATCCATAACATATTAGAAGCCTTTGTTGTACCCATAACATAGCCTTACTTGTTGTTATTGAACCATTCATACACTCTTCTAAGATCACCCATGTTGCTAGAATGCTTGGCTTTCAAAATTTCTTCTATAATATTAGCAATAAAATTTTGTGTGCTTTTGGAATAATTTAGTCAACATTTTTATCCTTGATGATCTTCAACAATTGGTTAATGTTCAAATCTCATTGGGTGAATTTTCTACTTTTGGTTCCTTTATTTATGCATCTTGTAATAGAGGTGGTAGGAACATCCTTTGGGATAACTTAAGAACATTTGACTCCTCTATCAACAAACCTTGGTTTGTTGGGGGTGATTTAAACACTATTCTTGCTTCTTCAGAGAGAAGGGGAGGTTGCTCTCCTAACATTCATTCCATGGAAGATTTTTCTAATATGATCCTTGATTACAATATGATTGATATTGGATTTTTGGGCTCCAACTATACGTGGCATAACTCTAGACTCTAGCAGCGGCTTGATAGGACCCTCTTTAATTCCCTTTGGATCAATCAATGCCCCTTACTTCTATTGAACATTTGAGCAGAACTCTGTCTGATCATGCTCCACTTCTGATTTCTGTCAAAAATCCTTCTAGTAGACTTTCCTCCCCTACTTCTTTTAGATTCCAAAATATGTGGATCCAACATAGTGATTTCATAAATGTTATTTCCATTAATTGGATGGCCCCTATTCATCTAGATAACTCCGTTAAAGGCATGATTCACCTTTGGCCTAAGCTTAAAAGGCTTAAACAAAACCTAAATTTATGGAACAAGCATCATTTTAAAAATCTTTTGCCAATCTCAAAAATATGGAGCAATTAGTTTGTTCTCTTGAAGATGCTATTTTGACTGATTCTACCTTGTGGAGTTGAATGCTAAAGATAACTTGATTAATTATCGAACATGGAAAACCTCATAAAAAGGCTAGAAATATATTTGATGGTGATAGAAATACAAGGTATTTCCATGCTCTTTTCAAAAAGAAGAAAGCCTTAAACTCTATTAAAAAAATCAAAAATGATAACGGTAGCTGGATCATTGACAATAATGATATTAAAGATTATGTCATACAACATTTTGAAAACTTATTAAATAACAACCCTTCCTTAGAAGCCCTCTCCAACACACACCTGGTTCACTCAATGATTACTATTGATGACAACCACTTGCTCAATTTGCGTCCTACAGAAACTGAGATTGGTAGTATTATCAATAGCAACACCGATTCGCTGCGGCTACATGACTCACCTTTCAGTTGGCCTATTATTAAGTCCGACCTTGTCGATCTGTTGATTTTTTGATGGAAACCCCTTACCTAGATATTTTTCTAGCACTTCCATTGTTCTCATTCCCAAAATTAATAATCCTAAATCTTGGGGCAATTTCAGACCTATCAGCCTTTGCACCTTCTTTCATAAACTCATTGTTAAATTAATTACTAATAGAATTAGTCTGCTGCTGCCTAAAATTATTTCCCCCAACCAAACTGGCTTCATAAAGGTAGAGCTATATCTGATAACATACTTCTAGCCCAAGAGCTGATTCATGACATTAATGTTCCTATCAGAGGTGGCAATGTCCTTTTCAAACTGGACATCTCTAAAGCTTTTGACAACCTCTCTTGGGATT
This sequence comes from Cymbidium sinense, assembly GCA_021442155.1. Taxonomy (NCBI): domain Eukaryota; kingdom Viridiplantae; phylum Streptophyta; class Magnoliopsida; order Asparagales; family Orchidaceae; genus Cymbidium; species Cymbidium sinense. Next base: position 155,022,747 of record CM038214.1, read on the forward strand.
TCCTCTTTCAAATTCTTCATTTGCTTAGGTTTTCTGATAATTTTATCCACCTCATCAAAAATTGTATTACCAATGTCTGGTTCTCCGTTATCATGAATGGTGAGTCCCTTGGTTTTTTCCCTTTGATGGATTGCTTCAGACAAGGTGATCCTCTTTCACCCTCTCTTTTTATTATTATTATTGAATACCTTTTGAGGTGCCTGAATGATCTTTTCTATAATAACCCTAGCATATTTTTTAGAACTCAAGGTGGTCTTCTAGTCTCTCATCTTAGTTTTTTTGATGACTTTATAATCTTTTGCAATGCCTCTATTCTTCACATTAAAACTATTAAGAATCTATTAAATAAATTTGGCAACGAAAGTGTCTTTTTCTCAACAAAGGAAAAAGTTGTTTCATTCCTTCCTCTAAAATCCCTAGTAATAGGATCAACCAAATCCTGAGAATTACTAATTTCCAACAACAACAACTTCCTATTAAATATCTTGGTGCTCGCTTTTTAAAGGTTAGAAAAGATCTCATCTTTTTGATAAGTTAATCCAAAAAATCTCTAATAAAATTTCTGCTTGGGAATTTCATTTACTCTCATTTGGTGGTATGATCACTTTGATTAAGAGCACCCTTAACTCCATGCCTTTATATCTCATTCAAACCATTGTGACCAATTCTACCATTAGAATTGAGCTCCTCAATAAATTTTTCTGGGGTTCTAACAATTCCTTTGAAAAGAATGCACTGGACCTCTTGGTATAAAAGCTATGGCACTCTTATTGAAGGTGGCCTTGGATGTAAGCCTATCAAGGAAGCTATCAATACTTTTTCCTATAAACTTTGGTGAAATTTTAGGAGTAATAATAGTCTTTCTGCTAATTTCAAGACTACAAAATATTGCCAGGGTAAGCACCCTCTCATTTGCCCTTATAAAATGGGAAACTCTCATGTTTGGAAAAGAGTTTGTTTCATCAAATGGGATGTTGAATCATTAATTTCTTGGGGGATTAACTCTGGCAACTCTTTCTTTTGGCAAGATAACTGGACTGGAGGTGGGTCTATTGATGTTTTACTTTCTATCCATTCCATGGCTATTATTAAAGTGAACTATTTCTGACAGAATAATATGTGGAACAATAGTAAGCTTACTGATTATATTCCTTCCTCTCATTTAAACAAGCTTATTACTATTCCTATCATGCCTAGCAATCATGATCAGATCCTTTTTAAGCGTTCTCAAAATGGTGATTTCAACTTTAAAAATGTTTGGATTCATATTAAGGAAGCTCATGATTTTTCCAATGTGTTTTTCAAACTTTGGAATAACACTATTCCTACTTTTTTGTTCTTACTTGGCATATTTTGAAAAACTTCATCGTTGACTCCTTGATGTGGGGAAAGGGTTTCACTTACCTTCAAAATGCCACTACTTTCACATTGAGAATGTAAATCATGTTTTTGTTAACGAGCCATTGCTTCCAAACTTTGGATTTGTATGATGATCTCTTTAACATTGTCAAATTCTCCTTAACTTTATACCAGCCTTCTTGTTGTTTATTTTGATAACACTACTAAAGGTCACATTAAAGTCATAACTGCTATCACTCTTATTTGGTTCATATGGATGGAAAAAAATGATGCAAAATATCATGGGATTCTATGATCCACATGAGGATAATTGCTAGACTTAAAAACAAAATCCGTGACTTGTTTAATGTCAATTTAATTAACTACAAATAATTCAAAGGTTGTAAATTTGTAGCCAATAAACTGGGTTTTAACTTGCCAGATCAACCCAATTGTAAAGAGGACAAGATTGTTTATTAAAACCTCATGTTAATACTATTAAAATTAACACTGATGGCTTTGTCTCTCAAAATGCTTCTAGCTGTGGTGGCATTTTCAGAAACCCTAATGGTAAAGTCCTATGTGCTTTTGCTTACCCCCTTAATACTTGCTCTATTCCTTTTGCTGAGCTAATGGTAGTGTACAAAGCTCTTGAGATTTGCCTTTAAAAAGGTTGGCTCAATATTTAGATTGAGGTGGATGCCCTGCTGTTGATTGATCTTTCGACTTCCACCAAAATGGGCAGTGCAAAATTGTACTATCTTCTCAAGAAGACTAGAGCTCTCCTTTCTCAACTCTATTTTAAAATCTCTCATGTATGGTGTAAGGGTAATGCATGTGATGATTACCTTGCTAATCTAGGTGCTAGATTGGATGGTATAACATTCTTTAATCAACTTACTCTTCCTAAACATTTGTGTGGATTGGTTAATCTAGACAATACTGGACTCCCTTATCTGAGAAATTAATCCAACTTATTGGATTGATCTGCTATATTTTAACTGCATGATCATTTTCTATTTAATGTTGTTATTTTGAAATTGTTTCATCATCGATATCCCTCTATTGGTTTAATTACCTAGCTTTAATTGGGGCTTCCGCTTCTATTCATACTATTAATGTGTTGATGTTCATTTGGAATTTATTGATGCATCCGATACCCCTTGGTTATTTTGATCTCTGTACTATTGGTTTAACTCTCCCAACCTTAAATGGGGCCTTACTACTTCTGCTGCTTCCACTTTTAATGGTAAGTTGTTTCCTATTTGCTGGAGGGAGATGTATTACTTTATGCTTTATTTTTTTATCAATAGAGATAGCCCTCTTGCCATCAATATTTTGATTATGGATCCTATTATTTCTCATTTTATGATTAAAGTAGTGTTCCTCCTCCTTTCCTCTTTCTGGAATTATATTCTAGGGCACTTGTCTCAATGTTTAAATGCTATACTTCTATATAACCTTATGGATGGCCCTAATTTATCTGTTATTCTTCTCCTTATTATGGTTGTGGTCCCTCCTATGTTCCATAACCTTACCTCCACAACCTGTAAGGATAGAAATTGCAATATCTTTGCTATTATAACTTCTTTTCTGTAGGATTGGAATTATATCCTGATTTCCATCCAGTCTATTATTACTGATGTTGTGGGATTAGCTGCTGGCATGATATTATGTGCCTTTATGGATCTTAAAGATGGCTTTCCTTTGGACCATTTTATAACCAATGTTGTACCATTATTTTTTACTGACTTTCCTTATGTTGGGTGCAATATCTATTTTGATGTTTTAATTGCTAGCTATTGGATTTCTGGGCCTTTTGTCCTGCAGGCTGCTCTTGGGGATGGTTTGTTGATTGTATTTGCTAACCTCATCTCCCCAACTTGTAAGGAGAGAAACTGCAATACCCTTATTATTATTATTGTCTCTTTACAGGATTAGACTTACTTAATGATTTCCTTTCAGTCAGTTATTTTTGAGGATGGTAGTTCAGCTGCTAACCTACTCTCCTTTGTCTTGAAGGATTTCATTGATGGTTTAGTTTTGAACCCTTTCTGTAGCTATGTTGCCCCACCATTCTTTTTTGGCTTATCTTATGATTGGTGCAATAATTATTGTATTATTTTATTTGTTGGCTATTGGATTATTGGGTCCATTATCCAGCAGGCTACCTTTGTGGCTGGTGACTATTTATTGCTTGTTATTTTTTTGATTATTTCTGCAGGTTTGGAATTACTTCCTGTTTGTTGCCCCATTATTTTTGTTGTTTGCAACCAGGCTGCAGCTGATCACCTAATGTTTGAAGTCTACTTAATCTGCTACTATTTTTTCCCTATTGGTTCCATTAGAATTATGCAGATCATTGTGATTATGCTATTGCCTAATTGGATATTAACCTATGCATTATTTACTTTGAATGGGTGGATTTTTGGCCAGCTTGTTGGTAGTTTCTATTTTGGTTGTTGGCTGATCAAGATTAATGTTCAACAAGCTACTTCTGGGTTTTTGGGATCTTATCACAAGTAGGCCACTTTTGAGGGTTTTGGCTGTATGGTGGCTTTTTCTTTTCTGCTTATTATTATTGTTTGCAATAGGGCTGTAGCTGATCATCACATGTGTGAGGCCTATCTAAACTGCTATTATTTTTTCCATCTTAGTTCAACTAGACTTGGCTATACTTTATTATCTATATTGAATGGGTGGTTTTATGGCCAACTTGCTATTTTTCTTGGTTTTAACTGATCATAAATGCTATCACTGGCTATATCATCGTGGTACCTTTTGGAGTTATTTGTTGAATGATTTTGCTAACCCCATCTTCACAATTTGTCGAGAGAAATTGCAAATTTTGGTTTATTTTATTATCTCAGGATTGGTCTTACTTATGGTTTCTTTCCACTACTTTTCACGAGGATTTGGTTTTTAAGCCGCTCATCTTTACCTTGAAAGATTTCAATGTTGACTATCTTTTGAACCCATTTTGTTTATTTTTTCCATCTCTGCTTTTCCCTGGCTTATCATATGGTGGGTGCAATAATTGTATTGTTGTTTTCATTATTGTTGGATTTTTGGGTCCTATGTTCAGCAGGCTATCTTATGGTTATTAGCTATTTGTTGCCTGTTGCTTTTCTGAATGTTTTTGTTGATTGCAACTGGGCTGCTGCTCATCACCTGATTACTCTGAATGAGTGGTTTTATGGCCAGCTTGCTGGCTATTATTGTCTTGGTTGTAGGCTGAACTGGATTACCGAGTTTTCACCGACAAGTTGATTCTAGGATTATTTCTCTGATTGTTTTTACTTGGAGTTGTTTGTGGTGGGGAGCAGCTTATTACTTGTGCCTTATGGTTCATCTAATGCTTGTTGCATTCCCATCTCTTCTCTGATTGACTTATGCAATTCCTGTGGTAATTTGGGCTTGGGATATGTTGTCTTTACACTTCGGTTACTAACTGTAACATGGAGGTTGTTAACCGCATTGCTTTCTTTCATTGCACTTCTTTTCCTAGGGTATATCCCGGCTATTTATTGGGCTGTTTACCAAGACTGTTTGTTTAATATTTGTCCCATATGTTTGGGATGGGGTTAATTCCATGCTATTTTATTTGCCTTTGGATTTTGGTCTTTCTATTGGTCTTTTATGCATCTTACCTCTGCACGGCCTTTTCTTGTCTTTGGTGGGTCTTCATGATCTAATTAAACCCTTGGACTGATTAAAATATGGTAGACGACAATGATGTTTCACTTTCATTTGTTTTGGGATTCTCATGACATGGTGCCTAATATGATGACATTTACGCTATATGGGATCCCCTTACCCATTCTGCTCTTTGCTGCTTTCATTTATATTCAGCATAGGGCTTTGCTTAGGTTTGTAGGTACTAAGGTTCAAAAGACTTTCAACAAATGGTTTCTATACAGGTTTGTTGGCTATGATGGCTATGATGATTTCACTCCTTTTTGGTTTGGTAGTAGCTCTTATGATGTAACCCTTCTGCTAAAGTATGGATGCTCATATTTGCATCTACCCCAACTTGATGTGACTGAGCCTAAGCCTTCTCTATCACACTTCCTTATTATCTTTTTTAGTTTATGCTGCTTTCATTTTTGACTCTCTCAGATACCTTAATCGCTCTTTTTTTTTTCTTTTTTTCTACAATTTTGGGGTGCTATTCTCATGTTCTCTTGCTGTGTTTGCTCTATAGTGTCATGCATTCTCTCATCCAGAAGAGCTTTGGCCCTAATCTTCCATTGGCTTGTCTTGTTAATCAATTTGTATGTTTTTCTTTCCTTACTATTCTAATTTGCTTTTGGTTGTATTTAGATAGGGGATTTACTCTCTAGGCTGATTGTAGCTCTTTGAGCAATAGTTGTGGAGTTTATCCCCTTTAAGGACCTTATAACCCTTTTTTTTGTGACAATAAAATTCCCCCTATATGGGATTTCCAAAAAAAAAATTTAAAAGTAAACCTAAACCATAAAACCTAATAAACCTAAACCTAAACCTAAACCTTAAGAATGGGTAGATTGATTATTGGAACATCACCGTCAACTAGGACCAGTCTAGATCTGGTAGTGGAGGTGAAGGCGAAGGCGATGGTTATATCAGTGCTGGTGGGGGATTTGAAGGTGCTGGTGGATATAGAGGTGGTGGTTCTGAAAGTGGGAGGAGTGACGGAGGTTACTACCTTGGTGTTGGCGAAGGGAGAGATTGAGGATGGTGGATCCCACTACATGAGAGGCCGGGTTTTTGATTTGCTCTATGTGTGCTCATTTTTTATCTATGTCATCGCTTATGACTTAGAAAAATTGGTGTGTTACTTGGTTGATGAAATCAAAAAGAAGAAATGTCGAATTTGAATTTTTTCTCAATTAGAAAAACCAAAAATCCTAAACTCTAAATTAAAATATGAACTATAAACCAAAAACATAAACCCTAAACACTAAACCATAAACCCTCAAAACCTAAACCCAAAACCCTATAACCATTAACCTTAAACCCTAAAACCTATACCCTAAACCCTAAATCTTAAACCCTAAACCCCAAACCCCAAACTCTAAACCTCAAACTTTAAACACTAAACAAACCCTAAACCTTAAACCCTAAAAAGCTAAAAACCTATACCTAAATTAAATATGACCTAAGAATAAAATAAATAAAAAAACCTAGACCAAAATAAAATAAAAATAATATAATCAAATAAAATTAAAACCTAAACCTAAACCTAAAACAAAAATAAAATAAAAAATAAAAACTAAATTAAAATAAAATAAATAAAAATTGAAATTAAACTAAAAAAAATAAAATTAAAAATTAAACCTAAAAATAAATAAAAAATAAAAATTAAACCCAAAATTAAAAAAAACTTAAATATAAAATAAAAATAAAATAAACCTAAACCTAAACTAAAATAAACTGAACTAAAATATTGATGATACTTTTCTTGAATGGGACCCTTATCCTTCAGCTCTTTGTAATTTCCTCTCTATATTAGATATGGTTTTGTTTAGGTTTGCAAGTAATAAAGCTCACAAGACTTTCAACAACTGGATGTTATCTCATCACAGGTTTGTTGGCTATGATGGCTGTGATGATCTCACTCTCTTTTGGTTTGGTAGTAGCTCTTGTGATGTAACCCTTCTGCTGAAGTTTGGATGCTCATATTTGCATCTGCCCTAACTTGGTGTGACTAAGCCTGAGCATTCTCTATCACAATTCCTTTATTATCATTCTCAGCTTATGTTGTTTTCATTTATCCTTTTGTTTGTATTACTTTAACTGTTCTAATCTCTTTCTTATTACAATTTTTGTGTGATTCTCTCTTGTCCTCTGCGTGTTTGCTCCATATTGTCATGCATTCTCACGCCCCTCGAGCATTGGCCCTAATCTTCCTTTGGCTTATTATGTTAATCAACTTGTATCTTTTGATTGCTTTAATTTCTTCCTTTGCTTTTGGATGTACTTAGATAGGGGATTTACTCCTTAGGTGTAGCTCTTTGAGTTCTAGAGTTTATCCCTTTTAAGGACCTTGTATCCCTCTTTTTGTGGCAATAAAATACCCCTACATGGGGTTTCCCCAAAAAAAAAAAAACCCTAAACCCTGATGACTTAAAAACCTAAACCTAAATTAAATAAAACCTAAAAATAAAATAAATAAAAAAACCTAAACCTAAATAAAATAATAAAATAATATTAATTAAAACATAAACTAAAACCTAAACCTAAACCTAAATCTAAAATAAAATAGAAAATAAAAACTAAAATAAAATAAAATAAATAAAACCTAAACTAAACTAAAAAAATAAAAAAAATCTAAAAATAAAAAGCCTAATTAAAATAAAAACTAAATGCAAAGAAAAAAAATAAACCTAAAATAAAATAAAATAAAAAATAAATAAAAACCTAAACCTAAATAATAAACATAAAAATAAAACCTAAAATAAATAAAAAATAAAACATAAACCCTAAACTAAAAAAACTAAAACCTCAAATAAACAAAATAAAATAAACATAAACCTAAACTAAAATAAACTAAATTAAAATAAGTAAAACCTAAACCTAAAATAAACTAAACCAAAACCCTTAACCAAATAAAATAAAAAAACTAAAAATAAACCTAAACCTAAACTAAAAAATAAACCTAAAAAAAACCTAAAATAAAACCTAAAACCTAAACCTAAAAAAATAAAATAAAAACCTAAACCTAAACCTAAAAATAAAAAATAAAACCTAAAACTTAAAAATAAAATAAAAATAAAACTAAACTAAAAAATAAACATAAACCTAAACCTAAACCTAAAAAATAAACTAATATAAAGAACATAAACTAAAAGAAATAAACCTAAAATAAAAAAACTAAACTAAATAAAAAAATAATTATCAAAAATAAATAAAAAATAAATTAAGTAAACAAAAACCTACTTTACTTAATTAAAAAAATCTAAACCCTAAACCCTAAACCCTAACCTACAATCATAGCCCTACAACCTTAAACCCTAAACTCTAAATCATAAACCTAAAAAACCTAAACCCTAAATCCTAAACTAACCCTAAATCATAAACCCAAAAAAAATAAAGAAATAAAACATAAACTAAATAAACTAAATTAACCTGAACTTACAAGTTAACTTAAATTAAAAAAAATAAAAAATAAACAAATAAAAATAAAATAAAAAGCACTAACCCTAAACATTAAACCCTAAAACTAAGACCACCCCTAAACCTTAAAAACCTAAAAACTTAAACCTAAACTAAATAAAACCTAAAAATAAAATAAATAAGAAGACCTAAACCTAAATAAAATAATAAAATCAAATCAAATAAAAACTTAAACTAAAACTTAAATCTAAACTTAAACCAAAACCTAAATCTAGACCAAAAAATAAAATAAAATAAAATATAAAAACTAAGCTAAAATAAAATAAATAAAAACCTAAACTAAACTAAAAAAATAAAACAAACCTAAAAAAAAGATTAAATTAAATAAAAATTAAATGTAAAATAAAAATAAAATAAACCTAAAATAAATTAAAATAAAAACTAAATAAAAGCCTAAATCTAAATAATAAACCTTAAAATAATAATAAATAAAACTTAAACCCTAAACTAAAAAAAACCTAAACCTAAAATCAACAAAATACAATAAACATAAATGTAAACTAAAATAAACAAAACTAAAATAAATTTAACCTAAACTAAAACCAAAACCTTAAACTAAATAAAATATAATAAACTAAAATAAACCTAAACCTAAACTAAAAAAAACCTAAAAATAAACCTAAAATAAAAACCTAAAACCTAAACCTAAAAAAATAAAATAAAAACATAAACCTAAACCTAAGAATAGAAAATAAAACCTAAACATGAAAAATAAAATAAAAGTAAAACTAAACTAAAAAATAAACATAAACCTAAACCTAAACCTAAAAAATAAACTAAATAAAAAAACCTAAACTAAAATAAATAAATCTAAAATAAATACACTAAACTAAATAAAATAAAAAAATAAACCTAAATATAAATAAAAAATAAAATAAACTAAAATAAATAAATGAAAAACTAAATAAACCAAAACCTACTGATTTACTTAATTAAAAATAAAAACTCTAAACCCTAAACACTAAACCTACAACCCCAAACCTATGGCCCTAAGCTCTAAACCCTAAACCATAACCATAACCCTAAACCCTAAACCCTAAACCCTAACACCCTAAACCTTAAACCCAAACCCTAAACTAACCTAAAACCTAAACACTAAACTAAGTTTAAACCTATTTAACCTAACACTAAACCCTAACTAAACCCTAACCTAAACTAACCTAACTAAACTAACTTAAACCTAAACCTAAACTAAACTTAAACCCTAAACCTAAACCTATCTAAAACCTAAACTAAACATAAAACTTAAACCCTAAAACCTAAACCTAAACCCTAAACCTAAACTAAAATCTAAACCCTAAACCTAAAACTTAAACCCTAAACCCTATAATGTACAACCTTAAACCCGAAACCCTAAACCCCAAACCCTAAACCCTAAACTATAAACCCTAAACCCTAAACCTTAAAAATATAAAAACCTCAACCTAAACTAAATAAAACCTAAAAATTAAATAAATTAAAAAACCTAAACCTAAATAAAATAAAAACAAAATAAAAAAATAAAATATAAACTAAACTTAAATAAAAAATAAAATAAACTAATAAAAAATTAAAATAAATTAATAAAAAATTTAAACTAAACTAAAAAATAAAATAAACCTATGAATTAAAAACTTAAATAAAATAAAAACTAAATGTAAAGTAAAAAAAAGTTAAACTTAAAATAAAATAAAATAAAAACTAAATAAAAATCTAAACCTATAAAATAATAAAATCTAATGCCAAAACTAAAAAAAAAACCTATACCTAAAATAAAAATAAAATGAACAAAATAAAATAAACCTAAACCTAAACCTAAACTAAAATAAATTAAACTAAAATAAATGAAACCAAAACTTAAACATAAACTTAAATAAAATAAAATAAAATAAAATAAACAAAAAATATACCTAAACCTAAACTAAAGAATAAACTTAAAAGAAATATTTAAAACCTAAACTTAAAATAATAAAATAAAAATCTAAACCTAAACTTAAAAATAAAAAATAAAACTTAAACCTAAAAAATAAAATAAGAATAAAACTCAACTAAAAAATAAACATAAACCCAAAAAATAAACTAAAATAAAACACTTAAACTAAAATAAATTAACCTAAAATAAATAAATAAACTAAATAAAAATAAAAAATAAATCTAAATAAAAATATAACAAAAAATAGACTAAAATAAATAAAAATAAACTAAATAAACTAAATATGCCTAAACCTATCGGTTTACTTAATTTTTTTAAAAAAATATAAACCATAAATCCTAATCCCTAAACCCTAAACCTACAATCCTTAACCTTGAACACTAAACCCTAAACCCTAAACCCTAAAAGCGTAAACCCTAAACCCTAATCCCTAAACCTTAAACTCTAACCCTAAACCCTAAACCCTAAACCTTAAACCCAAAACCCTAAACCCCAAACTCTAAACCTAAACCTAAAGTAACTAAATAAATTAAAAAATAAACCTAAACCTAAAATCTAATAAACCTAAACCTAAACCCTAAGAGTGGGTAGAACCTTGACGGCATGAACATCTCCATCAACCAGGCTCAGTCTAGATTTGGCGGTGCAGTCTAAGGTGGATGCGTTAGTTATCACAGTGGTGGTGGGGTATCTAGAGGTCCTGGTGGGTATGGAGGTGGTGGTCAAGTGGTGGTTATGGAGGCTGGAGGAGCGACAGAGGTTATAACCGTGAAGGTGGAGGAGGGAGAGATCAGGGATCTGATGGGGGATCCCACTACCCGAGAGTCTGGGGTGGTTTTGATGGGAACTAGAGAAACTGAAGAACGATCGATCTGATCTACTGCTTATAGAATTGCATCTTTCCAGTAGATACATTTCTAATTATCCCAGGTTTCTGATTTGTTCTATGTGTGCTCATTTTTTATTTATGTCGTCGCTTGTCTCTTAGAAAACTTGGTGTGTTACTTTGTTGATGAAATCGAAAAGAAGAAATGTTGAATCTGAATTTGTTCTCTATTAAAATAAAATTAAAACCCTAAACCCTAAAGTAAAACCTAAACCCTAAAACCCTAAACCCTAGACCCTAAACCCTAAAACCATAAACCCTAAACCTTAAACCCAAAACCTAAACCCTAAACTAACGCTAAACCCTAAATGCTAAACCCTAAGCCCTAAACCCTAAAACCCTATACCTTGAACCCTAAACCATAAACCCTAAACCCTAAACCCTAAAAACCTAAAAACCTAAACCTAAACTAAATAAAACCTAAAAATAAAATAAATAAAGAATCCTAAACATAAATAAAATAAAATAAAAACCTAAACCTAAACATAAAAATAAAATAAAATAAAAAATGAAAACTAAACTAAAATAAAATAAATAAAAACCAAAACTAAACTAAAAAAAATAAACTTAAAAAATAAAAAACCTAATTGTAAAATAAAAAAATAAACCTAAAATAAATACTAAATAAAAACTTAAACTTAAATAATAAACCTAAAAAAACCTAAAAGTAAATAAAAAATAAAACCTAAACCTAAAATAAAAATAAATTAAACCTAAACATAAACTAAAATAAACTAAATTAAAATAAAAAAGCTTAAACCTAAACCTAAAATAAACTAAAACAAAACCTAAACCTAAACTAATAAAAATAAAATAACTAAAAATAAACCTAATCCTAACTAAAAAATAAAACATAAAAATAAACCTAAAATAAAAACCTAAAACCTACACCTAAGAAAATATAATAAAAACCTAATCCTAAACATAAAAAATAAAAATAAAACCTAAACCTAAAAAATAAAATAAAAATAACTAAACTAAAAAATAAACATAAACCTAAACCTAAACCTAAAAAGTAAAGTAAAATGAAAAACCTTAACCAAAATAAATAAACATAAAATAAATAAACTAAACTAAAAAAAATAAAAAATAAACCTAAATAAAATATAAAATAAACTAAATAAACAAACACCCATCGATTTATTTAATTTAAAAAAACCTAAATCCTAAACCCTAAACCCTAAACACAAAATCTTAAATAAAAATAAAATAAACTTAAAATAGAATAAAATTAAAACCTAAATAAAAATTAAAATAAAAATAAACATAAATAAAAATAAAAAAATAAAAAAAACTAAAATAAATTAAAATAAATAAAAAATTAACTAAATAAACCTAAAATACTAGTTTACTTAATTTAAAAATAAAAAAATAAATAAAACCCTAACCAAAACCTAAAATTATAAAACTAACCCTAAAACCTAAACCCTAAACCTAAACATACAACCCTAAACCATAAAACCTAAACCCTAAAACCCTAAACGTGAAATCCTAAAACCCTAAAACCAAAACTCTAAAACCCTAAACCCTAAACCCTAAAACCTAAACCATAAACCCTAAACCCTAAATCCTAAATCCTATAAAACTAAACCCTAAACCCTAAAAACCTAAAAATAAAAACCTAAACTAAATAAAACCTACAAATAAAATAAATAAAAAAATCTAAAGCTAAATAAAATAAAATAAATATAATTAAAAAACCTAAACTAAAACTTAAACCTAAACATAAACCTAAACTTGAAAATATAATAATATAAAAAATAAAAATTGAACTAAAATAAAATAAATAAAAACCTAAACTAAGCTAAAAAATAAAATAAACCTAAAAATCAAAATCCTAAATAAAATAAAAACTAAACGTATAATAAAAATAAAAGAAACCTAAAATAAAATAAAATAAAAACTAAATAAAATCCTAAATCTAAAAAATAAACCTAAAAATTATTAAAAAATAAAACTTAAACCATTAACTAAAAAAAAAAGCTAAACCTAAAATAAACAAAATAAAATAAACATAAACCAAAACTAAAGTATACTAAACTAAAAAAAATAAAATGTAAACCTAAACCCTAAGCCCTTTACTAATAAACCTAAACGTACCAGTTTTCTTAATTTTAAAAAAAGAACCCTAAACCCTAAATCCTAAACCCTAAAACTAACCCTAAACCTACAACCTTAAACCTAACCCTAAACCCTAAACTAACCCTAAACTGTAAACCCTAAATAAAATAAATAAATAATAATAAATAAAATCTAACCCTAAACCCTAAGCCCTAAAACTAACTTTAAACCTTAAACCCTAAACCCTAAATCTTCAACCCTAAACCCTAAAACCCTAAACCTTAAACATTAACCTTAAACCCTAAACCCTAAAAACCCTAAACCATAAACCTTAAACCCTAAATGCTAAAACTACAACCCTAAAGCCTAAACCCTAAACCCCAAACCCTAAACCCTAAACCCAATTTAACATAAAGGTTTAAGTTGGCCTGAATCAAAATCAAATCCAAATTAATTAAAACCAAAGCCTACAATCATCTTCAATTGGTCAACTAAACCCAAACCAACACCCAACCCATGCCAATTTGGCCAATATGGTCAAATTGGTCAACTTAACCCACTTGACCCAAATGAATTCAAATGAGCCAAAATCAAATCCAAGCCAAACTAAACTAAACCAATTGAACCAAAACATCTCAAATGATCATATGAACTTGACCCAAACCTTAGTTTGACCCAATTTGACCAATTGGTCAACTTGACACAACCAAACCCAATTGGACCTAAATGAGTCAAATTGAGACAAACCTAACCAAATCAACTCCAATTGACTTGGAATTTGGGTTAACCCACTTTTGGCTCATTTCAAATCTTCCCAAATCAAATCCAATGCTAAATAATCATTCTACCCTTGGGTCAAGGGCATCACATGAGACAAATCACCCATGTAAGTGGTCATTTCTATTCCTTTGCCACTTGGTAATCTCCTAATGGTCCACCTAGGCACCTAGGACACTACCCAACCTGACCCAAGGGTTGGTTAGCCTTGACCCGTGGGAGGTGAAATCACCTCACCCTCCCCATTGAACCATTTGAAATACATAGGACACCCATGATTCCTCTTTGGCAGCCACCTCCACACCTTCAACCAACCAAGCTGAGCCAACTTACCCCCTCCCTTCCACCCATGCCTCTCTTAGATGGTCGGACAGCCACTAAAAGCCAAACCAAACCTAATCCCACCATCTGATCAAGATGAAGGGAGGGGGGGTGGCAGTCGATATACACCCCCTTATTTCCACTCAAACACACACAAATATCATTCATCATAGCTACCTAAGAAGACCCGCTAAGGCCTATCCTTAAGCTCCCAAGCTCATTCCTCGATCAAAAAATGCCATTCCCATCCATCCCGAAATAAGACACTTTACACTAACTTCCTCATTTCTCCAAAGAAACTCAATTAACTTTGCACCTTCCTAGGCCTCATCGAGCAAGAACGAATCATCTCCCAAGCTTCCCAAGCACCGGAGGTGGGACTTTGATCAAAGTTGAGCTCCAAATCATTAGTTCATGGCCTTTTAAGGGAACATCAAGGAATTGATCCAATTACTGCTCAACAGGGCTTTTTCTCCACTAGACGAACCTTCCTTAATTGTTCGAGCTATCGATTTTAAGATCCAGCGAGGTTTGCTTCCAAAACTAATCCTTAGCCAAAAATGAGTTAGAGATTTTTGAAGAAAACTTGCATCTCGTGTGATCTTGACTGTTGGATCCCCTTCGATCGATGTCTTAAAGGTGTGGGATCTTTTTGGAGTTGATCTGAGCACGGGTAAGCCTGGATCATGTGAGCAATGGCGGATGAGCTCCATTCTCCCTCACTCGCTCGATGTTAGATTAGCCATTGTCCATTTCGCATGATCGAAATGGATGGTCATGATTAGATCCACTAGGTCGATTTGATTTAATCCTATTAAGTTATGAAATTAATCATAGCCATCCGATCTTAGATCGGATGGTAGACGAGAAAGCGCATCCGCCGTCGCCACATACAGAGATAAGATTTTATGTAATAATCGGTATGTGTGGAATGCGCACGCCACATGGCATTAATAGGATTAGGCTTAATTAATCATTTTAATGGCTGAAACTTTTGAAAATCATAAAAAATCATAAAGAAATAAAAAAATGTAAATAAATACTCATTTTAAAGGTATTTGAGAGAAGATTTAATTAAAAGTGATCTTAACTAATTTTGAATAGTAATTAAGTTTTAATTATAAAATTAATTAGCTTAATTACTCTTTAATTACTTGAGAAATTAATCCCAAATTCTGTTGGGTTAATTTAATGGGATGACCTCTGCCTCACATGATTTTCTTGGGATTTATTGCTCACTTAATTTGGAAAATTGACTAATTAAACTTTAACTACTCTTTAAGTTAATTAATGATTAATTAATCCCATGAACAATAATAAATTGGTTAATTAAGTTTATTAATCATTGTTCAAAAGTAAGTGATCTAAGGAATAAGGTTGGGACCCCTTTCCCTAAGTTCATTTCACCATTTTTTTAAAATTAAATTAATTTAGGTTTAACTGATTAAATAAATCACTTAATCAATTTGAAATCATAATCAAATTAGACCTTAATTAATTAAATCATGGGGTAGATCTTTAGGTGTTTAATAACTTAAAAGAGTTTAATGAAATTATGGTTAGTCCACATGTGTGAGAAAATCATAAGAGTAATTAATTAAGTCCTTTAATATAATTAACTATTAATCATGTATTAGGCCCCTTTTATTTCTTAGGATCATTGCAAGTTTATTTTCCAAGCATATCATGTTGGCTCATAATAATTTAGTTAATTACTTTAAGGTGACTTAGGTAAGGGTAATTAATTCATCTAATTAAGGGTTCAACTTAATTAACCCATAAAATCAACTTAATTACATTTCCTTAAATTAAATCAAATCACTAATGCGGGAATGTGTTTAAAACAACAAGTGATGATTTCTCTTCACCTTTTTAAATCAAATCAAATCCAAAACTTAATTAAAAAAGAAGCTTTGGTTTTCTTTAAATAATCTTATTTGATTTGATTATCCTTAAGAACTAGTTTGGTTGAATGAATCACATGCTTATATTTGATTATGCTCTTTCCAATCATGTTAAATTTGGTATGTCATTTGATTATCCATCTTTTCAAAATCAAGTAAAATAAAATTGATTTCCTTTATGTAAGCTTGCATGTGATGATTTAATTTAGTATATGTGTGGATATTATCACTATTAAATCCAAATGTAATTTTCAAAAGCTTATAAATGAATAATAATATGTGTTATGATGCTAGTTATTAATAAATAAGAAATGCATGTGCTTAAAGCTAAAGTGCATGATGTTAAGTTCTCTTTCCTCTATTCATGTGTTCATTTATATAAGATTGAATGGTAATGGGTATATAGTCTGGACATCCCGGGAACACAAGGCTTTAACTAGCCCCTACGATGTCATTTGATTACCTCACTTCCCTTGTTTGTTGCTTGGATGTTGAAACCGAAAAGAAGAAATGTTGAATCTGAATTTATTCTTTGTTAAAAAAATTATATAAAAAAAACCCAAAAATCGTAAACCCTAAACTAAAACCTGAACCCTAAACCCTAAAACCTACAACTCCAAACCCTAAACCAAAAACTCTAAACCCTAAATCATAAACCCCAAACCCTAAAAATCTACAAACCTAAAAATCTAAAAACCTAAAAACCTAAACCTAAACTAAATAAAACCTAAAAATAAAATAAATAAAAAAACCTAAACCTACGTAAAATAAAGAAATAAAATAAAATAAAAACCATAACTAAAACCTAAACCTAAAGCTAAAAATAAAAATAATTAAAAAACTAAAATAAAATAAATAAAAATCTAAACTATACTATAAATTGAAATAAATAAGAATAAAAGACATAAATAAAATAAAAACTAAACATAAAATAAAAATAAAATAAACCTAAAATAAAATAAAATAAAAACCTAAATCTTAAAAAATAAACCAAAAAATAAATAAAAAATAAAACCTAAACTCAAAACTAAAAAAATACTTAAACCTAAAATAAAAATAAAATAAATAAAATAAAATAAACCTAAACCTAAACTAAAATATACTAAACTAAAATAAATAAAACCTAAACAAAAATCTAAAATAAACAAAACCTAAACCTAAACCTAAACTAAATAAAATAAAATAAACTAAAAATAAACTTAAACCTAAACTAAAAAATAAAACCTAAAAAGAAACCTAAAATAAAAACATAAAATCTAAACCTAAAAAAAAAACTCTAAACTTAAACCAAAAAAAAAACCTAAACTTCAAAAATAAAACAAATAATGCTCAAATAAAAAATAAACCTAAATTAAACCCTAAACCTAAAAAATAAACTAAATTAAAAATCCTAAGCTAAAATAAATAAAACTAAAAGAAATAAACTAAACTAAATAAAAATAAAAGATAAACCTAAAAAAACTAAAGTAAACTAAAATAAATAAAAAATAAACTAAATATACTAAATAAACGTAAACTTACAGGTTTACTTTAAAAAAAATGTTAAACCCTAAATTTTAAACCCCTAAACCCTAAACCTAGAACCGTAAACCCAAAACCTAAAACCCTAAACCCTAAAAAACCTTACACCATAACCCTAAACCCTAAAAGCATAATCCCTAAAACCCTAAACACTAAACCCTAAACCTAAAGCTAAACCCTAAACCCTAAACCCTAAACCTTAAACCCCAAACCATAAACTTAAGCCAAAAGTAACTAAATAAATAAAAAAATAAACCTTAACCCTAAAACCTAATAAACCTAAACTAAACTTAAACCCTAAGAATGGGCAGAATATTGACGATAGGAACATCACCGTCAACTAGGCTTAGTCTAGATCTCGCTCAGTCTAAACATAAACATACCGACTTACTTAATTAAAAAAAAAACTCCTAAACCGTAAACATTGAACCCTAAATCCTGAACCCTAAACCCTTAACCCTAAACAATAAAACTAACCCTAAACCATAAACACTAAACCTATAACTCTAAATCTATGACCCTAAGCCCTAAACCCTAAACCCTAAAAAACCCTAAACACTAAACCATAAACTCTAAAACCTAAACCTTAAACCCTAAACCCTAAATCCTAAACACCAAAACCCTAAACGTTAAACCCTAAATCGTAAACTAACCCAAAACCCTAAACACTAAAAACTCTAAACATTAAAGCCTAAACCCTAAACCCTAAAGTAACCCTAAATTCTAAGAACACCTTAAACCCTAAATGATAAACCCTAAAACCCTAAACCCTAAACACTAAACCCTAAATTGTAAATTGTAAACCCTAAAACCTACAACCCTAAACCCTAAACCCTAAACCCAACACTAAAACCTAAAATCCTAAACCTAAAACTTAAAGTCTAAACCATAAACCTTAAACCCTAAACTCAAACCTCAACACTAAACTTAAAACCTAAACCCTAAACCCTAAACCTTAAACCCTAAAATGTACAACCCTAAACCCTAAACCCTAAACCCTAAACCCCAAACACTAAACCCTAAACCCTAAACCCTAAACCTTCAAAAGCTAATTATTTAAACCTAAACTAAATAAAACCTAAAAATTAAATAAATTAAAAACCTAAACCTAAATAAAATAAAATAAATAAAATAAATAAAATAAAATAAAAACCTAAACCTAAACCTAAATATAAAATAAAATAAATAATAAAAATAAACTATAATAAAATAAATAAAAATTTAAACTAAACTAAAAAATAAAATAAACTTAAGAATAAAAAACCTAAATAAAATAAAAACTAAATATAAAATTAAAATAAAATAAACCTTAAATAAAATAAAAATTAAATAAAATCCTAAACCTAAAAAATAAACCTTAAAATAAAACCTATAAATAAGTAAAAAATAGAACCTAAACCCTAAACCTAAAATAAAAATGAAATGAACAAAATAAAATAAACCTAAACCTAAACTAAAATAAATTAAACTAAAATAAATAAACCCAAAACCTAAACCTAAACTTAAATAAAATAAAATAAAATAAACTAAAAATAAACCTAAACCTAAACTAAAAAAATAAAACCTAAAAATGAACCTAAAAGTAAAACCTAAAACCTAAACCCAAAAAAAATCAAATAAAAACCTAAACCTAAACTTAAAAATAAAAAAATAAAACATAAACCTAAAAAATAAAATAAGAATAAAACTAAACCAAAAATAATCCTAAACCTAAACCTAAACCTTAAAAATAAACTAAAATAAAACACCTAAACTAAAATAAATAAACAAAATTAAATAAAAATAAACAAATAAACCTAAATAATAATATATAATAAAATAAACTAAAATAAATAAAAAATAAACTAAATAAACCTAAACCTATGGATTTTGTTAATTTTAAAAAAATGCCATAAACCGTAAATCCTAAACCCTAAACCCTAAACCTACAATCCTTAACCTAAACACTAAACCATAAACCCTAAAAAATCCTAAACCCTAAACCCTAAATCATAACCCTAAGCCCTAAATGCATAAATTCTAAACCCTAAACCCTAAACCCTAAACCCTAAACCCTAAACCCTAACCCTAAACTCTAAACCCTAAACCCTAAACCCTAAACCCCAAACCTTAAACCTAAACCTAAAGTAACTAAATAAATTAAAAACAAAACCTAAACCTAAAACCTAATAAACCTAAACCTAAACTTAAACACTAAGAAGGGAGAAACCTTGATGACATGAACATCTCCATCAACCAGGCTTAGTCAAGATCTGGCGGTGGATTCAAAGGCTGGATGTGGCGGTTATCACAATGGTGGTGGGGATGGAGGTGATGGTGGGTATGGAGGTGGTGGTTATAGAGGTGGGAGGAGTGATAGAGGTTATAACTGTGGTGGTGGTGGAGGGAGAAATCGAGGATATGATGGGGGATCCCACTACTCGAGAGGTCAGGGTGGTTTTGATGGGAACAAGAGAAACTAAAGAACGATCGATCCGATCTACTGCTTATAAAATTGTGTCTTTAGAGTAGAGATGTTTCTAGTTATCATGGGTTTTATTTGTTTATGTGTGCTCATTTTTTTTCTATGTCGTCGCTTATCTCTTAGAAAACTTGGTTTATTACTTGGTTGATGAAATCGAAAAGAAGAAATTTTGAATATGAATTTGTTCTCTGTAAAAAAAAAATCAAAACCCTAAAATCTAAATTAAAACCTAAACCCTAAACATAAAACTTCAACCATAAACCCCAAACCTTAAACCCTAAAAACATTAAACCCTAAACCCTAAACTAATGCAAAGCCCTAAACCCTAAACCGAAACCCTAAACCATAAAACCCTAAACTCTAAACCCTAAACCCTAAACCCTAAAATCCTAAAAACCTAAACCTAAACTAAATAAAACCTAAAAATAAAATAAATAAAGAAACCTAAACATAAATAAAATAAAATCCTAAACTAAAACCAAAACCTATACCTAAACATAAACCTAAACCTAAACCTAAAAATAAAATAAACTAAAAAATAAAAACAAAAATAAAATAAAATAAATAAAGACCAAAACTAAACTAAAAAACAAAATAAACCTAAAAATAAAAAACCTAACTGTGTAATAAAAATAAAATAAACCTAAAATAAAATAAATTAAAAACTAAATAAAACCTAAACTTAAACAATAAACCTAAAAATAAATAAAAAATAAAACCTAAACATTAAACTAAAAAAAACCTAAACCTAAAATAAAAATAATTTAAACATAAATGTAAAATTAAATAAACTCAATTATAATAAATAAAACTTAAACCTAAACCTAAAATAAATTAAACCTAAACCTAAACCTAAATTAAATGAAACAAAATAAACTAAAAATAAACCTAAAACTAAACTAAAAAATAAAACCTAAAAATAAACCTAAAATAAAAACCTAAAACCTACACCTAAAAAAATAAAATAAAAAACTAAACATAAACCTAAAAATAAAAATAAAACCTAAACCTAAAAAATAAAATAAAAATAAAACTAAACTAAAAAATAAACATAAACCCAAACCTAAACATAAAAAATAAACTAAAATGAAAAACATAAACCAAAATAAATAAACATAAAATAATTAAACTAAAGTAAATAAAAAAAGAAACCTAAATCAAAATATAAAATAAACTAAATAAAACAAAACCTATCGATTTACTTGATTAAAAAAAAAAACCAAAACCCTAAACCCTAAATCCTAAATATTAAATCCTAACCCTAAAACTAAACCTAAACCCTAAACCGTAAACCTACAACACTGAAGCCTAAGCCCCAAAAAATTATAAACCCTAAACGCTAAACCCTAAAACCCTAAACCCTAAACCATAAACCTTAAACCTTAATTCCTAAACCCTAAACCCTAAACCCTAAACATTAAACCCTAAAACTAACCCTAAACCAAAAACCTACAACCCTAAACCCTAAACCCTAAATTAACCCAAAACCTTAACCCATAGAAAACTAAAAACCTAAACTTAAACTAAATAAAAACTAAAAATTAAATAAAAAAACTTAAACAAAAATAAAATAAAAAAATAAAATAAAATAAAGACATTAACTAAACCTAAACCTAAACCTAAACCTAAACCTAAACCTAAAAAGAAAATAAAATAAAAAATAAAAACTAAAATAAAATAAAATAAATAAAAACCTAAACTAAACTAAAAAAACAAAAAGCTTAAATAAAGTAAAAACTAAACCTAAAATAAAAATAAAATAAACTTAAAATACAATAAAATAAATACTAAATAAAAATCTAAATAAAATAAAAATAAAAATAAACCTAAATAAAAATAAAAATAAATAAACTAAAATAAATAAATAATAAACTAAAGAAACCAAAACTACTAGTTTACTTAATTTAAAAAATAAAAATAAAAAAACCATAACCATAAACCTTCAACTATAAAACTAACCCTAAACCCTAAACGTATAACCCTATACCCTAAAACCTAAACCATAAAACCCTAAACCCTAAACAAACCCTAAAATCCTAAAACCAAAACCCTAAAACCCCAAACCCTAAACCCTAAACCCTAAACCCTACAACACTAAACCCTAAACCCTAAACCCCAAACCCAAACCCTAAACCCTAAACCCAAAAAACATGAAAACCTAAACTTAAACTAAATAAAACCTAAAAATAAAATAAACAAATAAAATCTAAAGCTAAATAAAATAAAAAAATAAACTAAAACCTAAAACTAAACGTAAACCTAAACCTAAACCTAAAAATAAAATAATATAAAAATAAAAACTAAACTAAAATAAAATAAATAAAAACCTCAACTAAGCTAAAAAATAAAATAAACCTAAATAAATACAAATAAAAGAAACCTAAAATAACATAAAATAATAACTATATAAAAACCTAAACTTAAAAAATAAACTTGAAAATAAAACCTAAAAATAAATAGAAAATTAAACCTAAACCATAAACTAAAAAAAAAAACAAAACCTATAATAAACAAAATAAAATAAACATAAACCTAAACTAAAATAAACTAAACTAAAATAAATAAAACCTAAACCTAAATCCTAAACCCTAAAGAAAACTAAATCTTTTAAAACTTAACTCTAAACCTAAACCCTAAAACTAACCCTAAACCTAAAACCCTAAACCTACAACCCTAAACCCTAAATCATAAATAATAAAATAAATTATAAAAAAAAATAAAACCCAACCATAAACCCTAAGCCCTAAAAATAATCCTAAACCCTAAATCTTCAACCCTAAATCCTAAAACCCTAAATCCTAAACCCTAAAAAACCCTAAACCCTAAACCTTAACCCTTAACCCTAAACCCTAAACCCTTAACCCTAAATCCTAAACCCTAAACCTTAAACCCAAAACCCTAAACTTAAGCCTAAAGTAACTTAATAAATTAAAAAATAAAATTAAACCCTAAAACCTAATAAACCTAAACCTAAACATAAACCTAAACCCTAAGAATGGATAGAACATTGATGGCAGGAACATCACGTCAACTAGGCTCAGTCTAGATTTGGCTGGTGGATATGGGGGTGGGAAAAGTGACGAAGCTTACAGCCATGGTGGTGGCGGAGGGAGAGAGCAGGGATATGATGGTGAATCCCGCTACTTGAGAGGTTGGGTGGTTCTGATGGGAATTGTAGAAATTGAAGAACTACCGATCCGATCTACTACTTATGGAATTGTGTCTTTACAGAAGAAATGGTTCTTGATATCTAGGGTTTTTGATTTGCTCTATGTGTACTCATTTTTTATCTATGTTGCAGCTTATGTCCTAGAAAACTTGGTGGGTTACTTGGCTGATGAAATCGAAAAGAAGATATGTTGAATTTGAATTTGTTCTTTGTTAAAAAAAATTAAAAAAAAACCAAAAACCAAAAACTCTAAACCCTAAACTAAAACTTGAACCCTAAACCCTAAAACCTAAAAATTCTAAACCCTGTACCCTAAACCCTAAAACCCTAAACCCTAAACCCTAAACCCTAAACCATAAATCCTAAATTCTAAACCTCAAACCTTAAACTCCAAAACCCTAAACCCTAAACTTAACCCTAAACCCTAAAAAGCTAAAAGCCTAAACCTAAACTAAAGAAAATCTAAAAATAAAATAATTTAAAAAAGCTAAAACAAAATATAATAAAGAAATAAAATAAAATATAAACATAAACTAAAACTTAAACCTAAACATAAACCTAAAAAGAAGATAAAATAAAAAATAAAAACTAAAATAAAATAAAATAAATAAAAAACTAAACTAAACTAGAAAAGAAAACAAAATAAATTAAAAACTATACCTAAAAAAACCTAAAATAAAATAAAATAAAAACTAAATAAAAATCAAAACCCTAAAATAAAAAAAAACTAAACCCTAAACTAAAAAAAAAATTAACCTAAACCCTAAACTCAAAATAACATAAGCCTAAACCTAAATTAAACTAAAATAAATAAAACCTAAAATAAACAAAACCTAAACTTAAACTAAATAAAATAAAATAAACTAAAAATAAACCTAAACCTAAAAATAAAGATAAAATAAAAACCTAAAACCAAACCTTAAAAAATAAAATAAAAACATAAACCAAAACCTAAAAATAAAAAATAAAACCTAAACCTAAAAAAAAAACTAAACTAAAAAATAAACCTAAACCTAAACCTAAAAGATAAACTAAAATAAAAACTTAAACTAAATAAATAAACATAAATAAATTAAACTAAACTAAATAAAAATAAAAATAAACCTAAATAAAAATAAGAAATAAAATAAACTAAAATAAAAAAATAAACTAAAAAAACTAAATAAACCAAAACCTACCAATTTACTTAATTTTTTTAAAAAAACTCTAACCCTAAAACTAACCATAAACCACTAAAACACTAAACGATATACCCTAAACACTAAAAACCTACATAAACCTTAAACCCTAATCCTTAAACCCTAAATCCTACAAGCCTAAACCCTAAACCCTAAACCCTGAATCTTAAAACCTAAACCCTAAACACTAAACTCAAAACCCTAAACCCTAAAGTCTAAACCCTAAACCTTAAAAACCTAAAAACCTAAACCTAAAAACTAAATAAAACCTAAAAAAAATAATTAAAAATACCTAAACTAAAAATAAATGAAAAAACCTAAAATAGACAAAATAAAATAAACCTAAACCTAAACTAAAATAAACTAAATTGAAATAAATAAAACCTAAACCTAAACTAAAAAATAAAACTTAAAGATAAACCTAAAATGAAAACCTAAAATCTAAACCTAAAAAATAAAATAAAACCTAAACCTAAACCTAAAAATAAAAAATAAAACCTAAACCTAAAAGATAAAATAAAAACAAAACTAAACTAAAAAAATAAACATAAACCTAAACCTAAACCTAAACCTATAAAATAAACTAAAATAAAAAATAACACTAAAATAAATAAACCTAAAATAAATAAACTAAACTAAATAAAAAAAGCTAAATAAAAATAAAAAATAAAAAATAAACTAAATAAACCTAAACTAGGTTTACTTAATTTTTTTAAAAAAACTTAAACCCTAAACCCTAAACCATAAATACTATACACTAAACCCTAAACCATAAAACTAACCCTAAACCCTAAACCCTAAGCCTACAACCCCAAACCTACAACCCTAAACCCTAAATCTTAAAAAATTATAAACCATAAACCCTAAACCCTAAACTAACCGTAAACCCTAAACCCTAAACCTTAAACCCAAAACCCTAAACCCTAAAACCTAAACCATAAAAACCTAAAACCTAAACCTAAACTAAATAAAACTTAAAAAATAAATAAATAAAAAACCTAAGCAAAAGTAAATAAAAATGAAAAAAAATAAACCCACACTAAACTTAATCTTAAACCTAAACCTAAACTTAAAAATAAAATAAATTAAAAATAAATACTAAACTATAATAAAATAAATAAAAACCTAAACTAAACTTAAAAATTAAAAAACCTAAAAATAAAATAAACCTAAAATAAAATATAATAAAAACTAAATAAAAACCTAAACTTTAAAAGTAAACCTAAAAATTAAAAAACCTAACCACTAAATAAAATAAACCTAAAATAAACAAAATAAATTGAACCTAAACCCTAAACCATAAAAACCCTAAACCCTAAAACTAACCCTAAACCCTAAACCTTAAACCTACAACCCCAAACTTATAACCCTGAACCATAAACCCTATACTTTAATCCCTAAAACCTTTAACTCTAAACTAACCCTATACCCTAAACCCTAAACCATAAAAACCCTAAACCCTAAACTAACCTTAAACCCTAAGTTAAACCTAAATCCTAAACCCTAAACCCTAAACTTTAAACCCTAATCCCTAAAAACACTAAACCCTAAAGCCTAAACACTAAACCCTAAACCAAAAAAACTCTAAATCAACCCTAAACCCTAAACCCTAAAGCCTTAACCATAAATTAACCCTAAACCCTAAGCAAACCCTAAACTCTAAACCCTAAACCCTAAACCCTAAGGCCTAAACACTAAACCCTAACCCTAAACACTAAACCCTGAAACCCTAAACCCTAAAACCTAAACCCTAAACCCTAAACCTTAAAACCTAAAAACCTAAAAACTTAAATAAATAAAACTTAAAAATAAAATAAATAAATAAACCTAATCCTAAATAAAATTAAATAAAAAAATAAAAATAATAAAACTAAAACAAAAAAACTAAAAAAATAAAATAAATTAATAAATAAAAATTAAACTAAAATAAAATAAATAAAAACCTAAACTAAATTTAAAAATAAGATAAACCTAAGAATAAAACCTAAATAAAATAAAAACTAAACTTAAAATAAAAAATACATGTACAATAAAATAAAAGAAAACCTAAATAAAGATCTAAACCAAAATACTAAACTTAAAAATAAAACCTAAAAGAAATAAAAAATAAATCTTAAACCTTAAAATAAAAAAAACCTAAACCTAAAATAAAAATAAAATAAACAAAATAAAATAAACTTAAAAACCTAAACTAAAATAAACTAAACTAAAATAAAAAAAACCAAAACCTAAACCTACTATAAACTAAACCTAAACCTAAACTAAAATAAATAAAAATAAAAATAAACTTAAACCTAAATTAAAAAATAAAACCTTAAAATAAACCTAAAATAAAAACCTAAACCTAATAAAATAAAATAAAAACCAAAACCTAAAAAAATAAAATAAAATCTAAACCTAAAAACATAAAATAAAAACTTAAACCTTAACCTAAAAATATAAAAAATAAAAAGTAAAAACCTAAAAAATAAAATAGAAATATAACTCAACTAAAAAATGTACTAAAATAAAATACCTAAACTAAAATAAATAAACAAAACTAAATAAAAAAATAAACCTAAATAAAAATAAAAATAAATTAAACTAAAATAAAAAAAAACTAAATATGCTAAATAATCCTAAACCTAATAGTTTACTTAATTTAAAAATAAAACTTTAACCTTATATCCTAAACCCTAAACCCTAAACCCTAAACCCAAAATCCTAAACACTAAACCATACACCCTAAAAACCCTAAACCTTGAAAGCATAAACCCTAAAATCCTAAACAATAAACCTTAAAAGCTAAATCTAAACCCTAAACCCTAAACCATAAACCCTAAACCTAAACCACAAAACCTAATAAACCTAAACCTAAACCTAAACCCTAAGAATGGGCAAACCTTGAAGGCAGGAACATCACCATCAACTAGGCTCAATCCAGATCTAGTGGTGGTGGCAAAGGCGGAGGCAGCTATTATCGTAGTGGTAGGGTGGGAGCTTGAGATGCTAGTGGATCTGAGGGGTGGTGGTGAGATGGATGGCGGAGGCTGAAGAGCGGAGAGTCTGCCCTTGGTGGTGGAGGGAGAGAGCTGGGATATGATGGTGGATCCCGCTACTCGAGAGGTCGGTGTGGTTCTAATGGGAATAGGAGAAACTGAAGAATGACCAATCTAATCTAATGAAAATGGAACTGTGTCTTTACAGTAGAGATGGTTCTAGTTATCTAGGGTTTTTGATTTACTCTATGCATGCTCCTTTTTTAACTATGTCGCCACTTATGTCTTAGAAAACTTGGAGTGTTACTTGTTAAAAAAACTAAAACTAAAAACCCTAAACTAAAACCTGAATCCCTAAACCTAAAACCTAAACCCTAAGCCTTAAACCCTAAACCCTAAACCCTAAAAACCATAAACCCTAAACCCTAAACCTTAAACCCCAAACCCTAAAAAACTCTAAACCCTAAACTTTAATCCTAAACCTAAATCTTATAACCCTAAACCCTAAACCCTAAACCCTAAAAGGCTAAAAGCCTAAACCTAAACAAAATAAAATATAAAATAAATAAATAAAAAAACCTAAATTGAAAGAAAATAAAAAATAAAATAAAATAAAAATATAAACTAAAACCTAAACCTTAACCTAAACATAAACCTAAACAAAACTAAAATAAATAAAAACCTAAACTAAACTAAAAAATATAAAACCTAAATAAAATAAAAACTAAACCTAAAATAAAATAAAATAAAAACTAAATAAAAACCTAAACCTAAAAAATAAACCAAAAAATAAAACTTAAACCCTAAACTAAAAAAACCTAAACGTAAAATAAAAACAAAATAGACCTAAACCTAAACTAAATAAATTAAAATAAACTAAAAATAAACCTAAACTTAAACTAAAAAATAAAACATAAAAAGAAATAAAAAATAAAAACCTAAAGTTTAAGCCTAAAAAATATAATAAAAACCTAAACATAAACCTAAAAATAAAAATAAAACCTTAACCTAAACTTAAACCTAAGAAGAAACTAAAATAAAAAACCTAAACTAAATTAAATTAACCCAAAATAAATAAGCTAAACTAAATAAAAATAAAAATAAGCCTAAATGGAGATAAAAAATAAAATAAACTTAAATAAATAATAAATAAATAAACCTAAACCTACTAGTTTACTTAATTTAAAAAAAAATAAAAACTAAAAAAAAAACCTAACCCTACCTTAAACCTTAAAATTAACCCTAAACCCTAAACCCTAAAACCTTAACCTTAAACCCTAAACCCTAAACCCTAAACATAAACCTAAACCTTAACCCCTAAAACCCTAAACCCTAAATGCTAAACCCTAAACTTTAAAACCTATAACCCTAAACCCTAAACCCTATACCCTAAATCATAAATCGTAAACCTAAACCCTAAACCCTAAAAACCTAAACCTAAACTAAATAAAACCTAAAAATAAAATAAATAAATAAACCTAAACTAAAATAAAAGAAAAAATAAAATAAAATTAAAACCTAAAATAAAACCTAAACCTAAAAAAAACCTAAACCTAAACCTAAAAAAAAATTAAATTAAAAATAAAAATTAAATTAAAATAAAATAAATTAAAACCTACACTAAACTAAAAAAATAAAATAACCTAAAAAATACCTAAATAAAATAAAACTAAACATAAAATAAAAGCAAAATAAACCTAAAATAAAATAAAATAAAAACTAAATAAAAACCTAAACCTAAAAATAAAACCTAAAAATAAATAAAAATAATCATCAACCTTAAACAATGAAAAAAACCTCAAACAAAAATAAATAAAATAAAATAAAAAAGAACCTAAACTAAAATAAACTAAACTAAAATAAATAAAGCCTAAACCTAAAGCTAAAATAAACTAAACCTAAACCCTAAACTAAATAAAATAAATTAAACTAAAAATAATCCTAACTTAAACTAAAGTATAAAACCTAAAAATAAACCTAAAATAAAAACCTAAAACCTAAACCTAAAATAATAAAATAAAAACTTAATCCTATACCTAAAAATAAAAAATAAAACTTAAACCTAAAAATTAAAATTAAAATAAATTAAGCTAAAAAATAATCATAAACCTAAACCTAAACTTAAAAAATAAACTAAAATAAAAATCCTAAACTAAAATAAATAATCCTAAAATAAATAAACTAAACTAAATAAAAATAAAAAAATAAACCTAAATAAAAATAAGAAATAAAATAACCAACAAAAATCAACTAAATAAACTAAATAAACATAAACCTACCAGTTTACTTAATTTTAAAACCCTAAACCCTAAATCCTAAACTCTAAACCCAAAACCCTAAAACATACAACCCTAAAACCTAAACCCTAGACCTAAAACCTAAATCCAAAACCCTAAAAGCCCTAAACCCTAAACCCAAAACCCTAATCCCTAAACCCTAGACCCTAAACTCTAAACCCTAAAACCCTAAACCTAAAACCATAAACCCTAAATCCTAAACATTAAATACTAAACCCTAAACCCTAAAACCTACAACCCTAAACCCTAATCCCCAAACTCTAAACCGTAAACCCTAAACCCTAAACCCTGAACTGACCTTAAACCCTAAACCCTAAACTCACCCTAAACCCTGAGAATGGGAAGAACCTTGATGGCAAAAACATCAGTGTCAACTTGGCTCAGTCTAGATTTGGCGGTTAAGGCAAATGCGTAGGCAGTGATTATCATAGTGGTGGTGGGGGATTAGGTGGTGTTGGTGGATATGGATGTGGTGGTTATGGAGGCGGGAGGAGTGACGGAGGTTACAACCATGGTGGTGGTGTAGGGAGAGATCGGGGATATGATGGCAGATCCCGCTATTTGAGTGGCGTGAGTGGTTCTGATGGGAACTGGAGAAATTGAAGAATGGCTGATCTGATCAGCTGCTTATGGAATTATGTCTTTACAGTAGAGACGATTCTACTTATCTAAGGTTTTTTATTTGCTCTATGGATGCTCATTATTGATCTATGTCATCGCTTGTGTCATAGAAAACTTGGGGAGCTACTTGGTTGATGAAATTGAAAAGAAGAAATGATAAATCTAAATTTGTTCTCTATTAAAAAAAAACCATAAACTCTAAACCCTAAACTAAAACTTAAACTTAAAACCAAAAACCTAAACCCTAAACCCTAAACTAAGCCTACACCCTAAATGGTAAAAACCTAAACCTAAATTGAATAAAACCTAAAAATAAAATAAATACAAAAACCTAAATTGAAATAAATAAAAAATAAAAAATAAAATAAAATAAAACAAAAAGATAAACTTAAACCTAAACCTAAACCTAAACATAAAATAGGAAATAAAATAAAAAAAATAAAAACATAAACTAAATAAAATAAAATAAAAAGCTTAAATAAAATAAAAACTAAACCTAAAATAAAATATAATAAACCTAAAATATAATAAAATAAAAATTAAATAAATACCTAAACCTAAAAAAGAAACCTAAAAATAAATGAAAATAAAACCTGAACCTTAAACTAAAAAAAGCCTAAACCAAAAAGAAAAATAAAGTAAACAAAATATTAAAAAAACCTAAACCTAAACTAAAATAAACCAAACTAAAACCAATAAAACCAAAACCTAAATCTAAAATAAACTAAACCTAAACCTAAACCTAAATTGAATAAAATAAAACAAACTAAAAATAAACCTAAACCTAAACTAAAAAATAAAACCTAAAAGAAAACCTAAACCTAAACATAAAAATAAAAAATAAAACCTAAATCAAAAAATAAAACTCAACAAAAAAATAAACCTAAACCTAAAAAATATACTAAAATAAAATACCAAAACTAAAACAAATAAACTAAACTAAATAAAAATATAAAATATAACTAAATAAAAATAAAAAATAAAATAAACTCAAATAAATAAAAAATAAACTAAATAAATTAAATAAGCCTAAACCTACCTATTTACTTAATTTTAAAAAAAATACAATAAACGCTAAATCCTAAACCATAAACCCTAAAACTATCCCTAAACCCTAAACCCTAAACTATAACCGTAAACCCTAAATCCTCAAACCCTAAACCCTAAACCCTAAACTCTAAACCCTAAACCCTAAACCCTAAACCCTAAACCCTAAACCTCAAACCCTAAACCCTAAAACCTATAGCCCTTAACCCGAAACCCGAAACCCTAAACCCAAACCTAAACCCTAAATTAACCCTAAACCCTAAGCTAACCCTAAACTAATCTTAAACTCTAAACTAACCCTAAACCCTAAGAATGGGCAGAGCCTTGACGGCAGGAATGTCACACTCAACTAGGCTTTGTCTAGATCTGACGGTGGAGGTGAAGTCAGAGGTGGTGGTAATTACAGTGATGGTGGGGGATCTAGAGATGCTGGTGGATATGGAGGTGGTGGTCGAAGCAGTTGTGGTTATGGAGGTGGGAGGAGCGATGGAGGTTACAGATGTGGTGGTAGCGGAGGGAGAAATTGGGGATATGATGGCAAATCTTGCTACTCGAGAGCTAGGGGTGGTTCTGATGGGAATTGGAGAAACTGAAGAACGATCGATCTTATCTACTACTTATGGAACTTTCTTTATAGTAGAGATAGTTCTACATATCCAACATTTTTGATTTACTTTATGGGTACTCATTTTTTATCTATGTCATTGCTGGTGTCTTAAACAACTTAGGGTGCTACTTAGTTGATGAAATTGAAAAGAAGAAATGTTAAATCTAAATTTGTTCTCATTAAAAAAAACCTTAAACCTTAAACCCTAAACCCTAGAAATCCAAAACCTTAACCACTAAACCCAAAACCATAAACCTTAAACACTAAATCCTAGAAACCCTAAACCTTAAGCACTAAACCTAAACCCTAAACCCTAACCCTTAAACCCTAAACCTTAAACCCAATAACCTAAACCATAAAACCCTAAACCCTAAACCCTAAAACATACAACCCTAAACTTTAAACCCTAAACTCGAAACCTTAAACCCAAAACCCTAAAGCCTAAGCTAACCCTAAACCCTAAACCCTGAACTCTAAATTAAACCTAAACCCTAACCCTAAACCCTAACCTTAAACCAACACCCTATTCCATGAATAAATATGTCATTAGGAGTAGATCTAAAGAATGACCTAGTCCTAACATAGTTATGGTAGCTAAAGAAAATGTCTTCAAGAGACTTTCCCTTGACTATTAGAGATTTGAATACCCTAAACCCTAACCCTAAATCATATTATAATACCATATATTATAGTAAAATGTAGTATTTTATATTCAAGCATGTAGTGATCTATTTTTGGATGTTGTAAGATGTATTAAAATGTTTTACTATATTATGCTATTGTGCCCTATAATCTATATTTATATAAATCATAAAAATATTGATTTTATAAATCAATTGATGAAATTTGTTAAATTTGAAGTGGGAATTAGGTTGTAGTACCAAATGTATGCTATGCCACTTGTAGTCTAAAAAGTTAGATTTTATGTTCAAAAAAAATATTATATGTTGTAGCATAGTACAACAGCATAAATCATAACATATTATTCTTCGTATATTAAAATCTTTTTGAATTTTACAATCATGCAGTCGAGCCTACACTAGTATTATTTCTAAAAATGTTGATTTAGACTTTAAAATGGTAGAATTTGGCCAAATTCATAATAGATAGAGCATGGCATCACAATATATTATTTCAATTTAAAATATGTAAGTGTTACAACTAAAATATATAGTATTTTTATTATTTATACTAATTTTATAATTTTTTATCTTAAGCAATCTCTTGTGATGTGATTTGCAATATAATATAATATAATATAATATGTTATAATGTATTATAATATAAGATGCTATGACATGGTGTAGCATCATGCATTATACCATCATATTATGTATACTACTTATTATTTAGCATATTTTAGTTTGTTATAGTATCATGTAGTAGAGTTTGTACATGCATAATTCATAAAAATACTGATTTATAGGCTGAGATGATGGGATTTGGCCGAATTTAAGGTAAGTTTTAGGGAACATCATTGGGGATGTGCTATGGTGTGTCATTTAATCAAAAGAATGAAGTTTTGCATCCAAAATAAATGTTAACTTTATAACCAAATTTTATAATGTAAGCTAATATATTATATGAAAGGTTATTAAAATATAATGTATATAACAACATATATATATATATATATATATATATATATATATATATATATATATATGAATGTGGTGGTGTGTTACTAAATGTCATTGTACATTTTAGTATGTTTTAATTTTTTTATAATATAATGGGTCAAAACTCACAAAAATGTTAATTTGAAGGTTGAGATGGAAGAATTTGGCCAAATTCATGGCACACACCAAAAAGCAACACCAAAATTATGCTATTTTGTACCATTTCTAATAGAAAAATAATAATTTTACATCCAAAATGAACATTATTCATATTTTGAGAAAATTTTGTTATTTGTTCCTTTAATTGATTATAATGAGGTGTAATGTTAGACAAAATATTATATTATAGCAAATTATAATATAACATCATATATTATAATATAATATAGTGTGTTAATTCACACTATAATATGTTTAGCATGATATTGTATAGTTAGTTTGAGCTTGCACCATTACAAATCATAAAATATTGATAATAATGTTAAGATGATGTAATTTGAATGAATGCATTGTTAAACTTGTGGTTGAAGTATTAAAGGTGTGCATAAGAGAAGAAATAAGATTTGATGAGAATTCCATGTCACGAACATGGAGGGAGATCTGCTCGGGGATAACACATGTATTGGACATGACATGTGAGAGGTCTATGTCGAGGGCATAGAAGAAGAAAATCTATTATGGATAAGGTTGGAATTTGATTTGATTATATGATTTGTGGAAAGAAGATCTATTGGGGATAAGAATCTATAATCCACCATGGATTACGATGAAATTGACTTTAATTGGTTTTATTTTAATTGATGTAGAGGCATATTTGCTAGATATATGGGATCAAGTCTGCTAGGGATCAGGTATATGAACCTTCCACTAGGGAAGCATGTTCAAGCTATCCACTGGGGATTGGGATTTGAGTTTGATTTCATAGATTTTTTTTGGGGTTGTATCCACTGGGAATAAGAGTTTGGTTGGATTTTTTTGATTTAGACTCTTTGGGAGTTGGTTTAATTTGGATCCATTGGGGAGGTTGGTATTGAATTTGATTTCTTTGATTGACTTGTTTATATATGATTTGGGGCTCCACTGGGGAGAAGGATGTGATTTAACTCCACTAGGGAAAATTAGATTGAGTTTAATTTAATCTAAGTTAATGTATGGACCAATTGTGATGAACCCATGAGAAGGGCTATATCATTTTAACCTACCTCGGTTTTAAATCCAAAAGATAGCCCAAATGTGGGTAGAACTAGAAAACCTAAGGACTGTGGTAGAAAGAAGGTGTGCTGTAGTAGAAAGGTGTAGACTTACATTTCCAAAGTGAGGAACACTGGGATCAAACCTAACTTAACTATCATTGAGTGAATGGGACTTAAGTTAACTCAAAAGTAGTCATGATTAATTTTAT
This sequence comes from Cymbidium sinense, assembly GCA_021442155.1. Taxonomy (NCBI): domain Eukaryota; kingdom Viridiplantae; phylum Streptophyta; class Magnoliopsida; order Asparagales; family Orchidaceae; genus Cymbidium; species Cymbidium sinense. The sequence goes on from CM038214.1 coordinate 155,058,007, forward strand.
CTTAATTTTATGTGATTTGATATGATTTATTTTGGTTTAGTTTGATTCCAAATTAAGGGCATATCTACTAGGGATGTTAGCTCGATCAAATTTGATAGATTTAATTTATGGACCATGTCGATGTGTGATGGACCCACTAAGAAGGAGCTATATCAAACTTGTCCTATCTCAGATTTATAAATCCAAAGCGATTATCTACTAGCCATGGGTAGAGATAGCCAACCTAAGGGGTTGCCTTTCGGTGCAATGGCTGTGCTAGGAAGAAGGCGTAGCTAACTTACATCTTCAAAAGCAGGGAACAACCATTAGTGTGACCTATTGGTAGAACAATAAATCAAACTCTACTTAGGGGCGACTACTGAGTGAATGCCTCTGGGGACTTATTTCAACTCAAGAGTAGTCAGGCAATTCATATAGGGAGTTTTACTGATAATGCCCTGAAGATAGGATGCCTCCTTGGGAAAAGGTACTGCTAAGGGTGTCCTCCAAATCCACAAGTGAATATATATTTGGTTTATATGTTTGTATGGACCCGAGGGATCACAAGAAGGGGCTAGGCCTTGACCTATCTCAAATTTACTAGACCAAGGGAGAATCTGTACATCCACAAGATGGATTCTCTAACCATAAGGGTGGTTTCTAGGAAAAAGGAACTCTCCAATCTGATATTAACCCGGGTAGTGTCTAAATGGGGTTGTAAATGATGTGATCCAAATACAGTGCCCACAGGGAAGGTGCTACAAGGGCATTTTCTTGAGCCCTATAAAAGAAAGCTTAAAGGTATGGTAACCAACTCAAGGAGAAAGTGTAGCAAACTTACATCTACCATGAGTGGTGTATCCTAAGGTGCAAAAACCAACCAACCCAAGGTGTATCCATCAGCATGGGTGGTGTATCCATCAGCATAGTGAGAACCCACCAACCTAAAGTGTCGATCGGTGTGCAATGATCAATTAATGAAAGCATGTAGGCTTACAACTTTTCAAGTGCAACTAGTCATCGGGATAGTCTATCATCGATGGGATAGATGTTGTTTGACCTAGAGTGACTACTAAGTGGGAAGACCCGAGGAAGGACTAGACCCAGACTTGAAGCAGTCAGGAGGGAAGGAGCCACTAGGGGACTTATCCTAAAACTCAAATATACTAAGCATAGTTAATGCATGAAGGGTAATCCAAGAAGAAAGCATAGCAGACTCACATCCTCTTAAATGAAACCAACATGAGGTAGCTTACTAGCCACACAGTAAAGCCTACTAAGCAAACAAGGTGTTCATTGGTGTGTAGTGGCCAAGTAAGGAAGAAAAGCATAGAAGACTTACATCCTCCAAAACAAGAAGACCACTGGGTGACACACCAGTGGCAAAGACGCCAACCTAGAGACCTTGGAGTGTAGTTGGGGGCATTATCTCAACTCATAGTAGCCCAAGATAAAAGATATGTGTTTTTTTTATATGTGTGTGTGTAGTTTATGTTTGTGTTATGTCGATGAAGGATAGGATGCTACTCGGGTTCCTTACACCTACCTTAAACACATTATGGTAGATTCGCAAATAAGAATACTTTCAACATGGAGAAGATTGAATTTAAAATGGAATTTTCATTAGTGATAATTATTTTAAAACATGATTCACAATATTTCTTTAAGTATAGCCCATTGATTAGAAGTATTGGGCACTCTCCCTTATGATTAATAAGCTAATAAGATCCTCCATGGTAAGCCTTCTCTATGGCAAAAGGGCCTTCCGAAGTGGGTTCAAACTTGCCTCCCATCTTACGACGGGCAATAATCCATCACCTTAGAACTAAAATAAGCTCTCCTACTCAAAAAGCTCTTTGATAGGATAACTTATTATGAGCTTGAATCTTTTTAGCTTTGTACAACTTGAAGTTTTGGCATTCCTGTGGTCATCTCTTCTTCAAACCTTTGAGCTCTTCTAACTGCAACTTGGCATTTTGCTCTATTGTGATCTTGCTACCCACAACTATCCTTTGTGATGGGAGTTGGACTTCTAATGGCAGACCAACTTTGGACCCATGCACTAAGGAGAAAGGAGTAGACTGAGTTGGAGTTCTATATATGGTGTGGTAGCCCACAAGGATTCAACTAACTGTTCATGCCAATATCACTTATTTTTGTTGAGTGTCTTCTTCAGTATTTGGATAATGAGTTTTATTGAAGGCTTCTGCTAAGCCGCTTGCCCTCGGATAGTTGATGGTAGAATATCTCCAATCTATGTTGTGTCTCCGAGCAAAGTTTTTATCTCAGTGCTCTTGAATGCAATACCATTATTAGATATAATTCATCAAGAAACTCCAAACCTATATATGATATGGTTCCTAAAAAACTATAGAGCATGCTAAGCTGTGATCTCTCTAAGCAGAATCACCTTCACCTATTTGGAAAAGTAGTCTGTAGCAGCTAAGATGAATTGATGACCCTTGGAAGAAGGAGGATCAATCGACACGCCACCCAACACTGAACAATGGCCATGAGGCCAATGTAGGATGTAGAATATTGGGTGATTAGTGTAGGACCACACCATGTATTTGATATTGGTGGCATCGCTAGCCGTATCCATGTAATCTTTGATTATCGATGGCCAGTAGTATCCTAGTCTCTTAATCTTGGCTTCCATCTTGGACCAGATTGGTTAGCTCCACATAATCCTGAGTGTACCTCAGTCATGATCTTACAGGCTCTATGCTTGTCTAAATAACCTAACCACATATGATCAAAAGATCGATGGTATAAGACACCATCCACAAGAGTGTAGGAAGGTGCTCTCTGCTTTATCTAATGGGCTTGAGACTTCTCTTGAGGTAGTTTTCCTTTATTTAGGTAATCCATGAATGGTTGCCTCCAATCTAACTCCTTGTCCTTCTTGGCAATGACAACCTCCCTTCAAGAGAGTACTTTTTGATGAGTTCAATATCAATAAGGGATAAGACTTGTCTATATTGGACCTTTATTGATATGGACTCATCCTCCGGACAAGCCAACTCCTTAGCAAGCTTGGCTAAATCATACACTACAACATTCTCTCCTTGAGGAATCTTATAAATGGTATCCTCTAGGATTTGGGCCAACAACTCCATGGTGTACTTGTGGTAGTGATGGAGCTTGGGCTTTATAACCTTATAGGACCCAACAATTTGATTGATAACTAGCTGAGAATCCTCAAAGATGTTGATGTTCTAGATGCTTAGAGTAATTGCTAACTCCAGACTAGAATTCAGATCATCATATTCGGCTTCATTATTGGTATAAGGATTGGACAGATGATATAAAAATCTTATCACATCAGTCTAGAGTTAAGAGAACTATTCCTACCCTCGTCATTCCTAGAATAGTAGATTGTAGTTCTTCTCCTCTCTAAGAGGAAGCCACACCATCAAAATACATCTCTCAATTATGAATGCTAGTATCCCCTAAGTTCATGATTTGTTCATCGGGGAGATCATCACTAAGCAAATTGTCAGCAGGAAGTGGGTGTGTTGTTAAAAAATTTGTTAGCACTTGTCCTTTCACTGCACATAGGGGTACAAATATAGTGAGAAACTGTGAGAGGATCATAGACTATCATGCCAACCATCTGGATAGCATCATGTAATGAGATATTATAGTGGATTGATCCTAGAGATTAATTTCACCTTATGAGGAAGCATGTAGTGCTATAGATTTTGGGATGCAAAGATTAAAGCTAGGAAATGCTTCTCAATGGGTGGATAGTTAACCTCAGTAAGGATTAGATGACAAATAAGGTAATAGAGTGCATTTTCCTTCCCTTCATCATTGGCTGGGCCAACAAAGCACTAAGAGAGTCATCTAACATAGTAGTGTAAAGTATGAGCTGCTTTCCTGGGATAAGGGCTGCTAGAATCGATGGTGTCATCAGGTAATGCTTGATATCTTTGAAGGCATGCTCATACTTGTCATCCCACTTGAACTTGCCATCATTTTTGACAAGTGTTGAGAATGCCTGACATTTTCCTTATAAGTTGGATATAAAGCATCTTAGATATGCCAACTACACTTGGAATGATCTATGTTGGGTTAAACTTTAGGTGGTGGCATTTCTAATAATGCCTTGATCTTCTCCGGATCAATTTTGATTCCCTAATGTCAGATAACAAACCCAAAGAATTTCTTTGAAGCTACTCCAAATGCACGGTTCAGGGGGTTCATTTTGAGGTTAAATTGTCTTAACTATTCAAAAACTACTCTCAAGTCAAAGAGGTGGTCTTCTTTTTCTCTACTTTTGACCACAAGATCATTGACATAACACTCAACTTGATGATGAATGAGTTCGTCGAAGATTCAAGTCATAGTCCGCTAGTATGTAGCACTAAAATTTTTAAGGCTGAAGGGCATGGCATTATAGCAATAGATTCTGATCGGGGTTCTAAAAGTAGCATTTCTTTCATCTTCAAGGGCCATCTTTATTTGGTTATATCCAGATGAGCCATCCATGAAAAAGAAGACTGCATGAGATGAGGCAACGCCTACCATCAACTCCAGGATTCTTAGTGGAAATTCATCTTTTTGACATATCTTATTTAAATCCCTAAAATTGATGCATATGTGAATTTAGACATTCTTTTTCATAACTGGAATGATGCTGGCTAACCAGGTAAGGTATTTTTCTTCTCGGATGAAGCCATCATAGATTAGTTTCTTGACTTCATATATAACCTATTATTCTATGTCTAATCGCATGCATCTAGGAGCTTGCTTGATAGGGTTAGCAGTAGAAATTATTGCTAGTTTATGGACCGCTATGCCAGAAGCCAATCAAAGAATCTCTCCATAACTCCATGCAAAGTAGTCTTTAAACTCAGTCAATAGCATATCTAAGTCATTGGTTTCAATTTCATTCAATAAAGAATAGATGTATGTCAGGCATGGATCTTCTTTGTTCCTAAGTTGATTTCCTTGAGCTAGTTGATGGTTGACTTGATCTCTTCTTTGAACTTTGGTGGTGCATCTTTGACTTTAAAATAATTTGGATCATCTGATGTTTCTAAGCACAGCTCCTCATATGAGTTAATGTGATTTGAAAAGAACCTATCAGATTACAAATGATTGGTGATGACTAAGTAGTAATCATCATCATTGAATGGACCCACTATACCGAATCCTAGTATTGGTCTTGATTGAGAGCTTTGCATTTTTTCTTCCATATTCTTTCAAAGTAGTCTGATTTGCACTTTGACCAAGTATGTGGGATTAACCCTTTTTTTCCTAAATTATAAACACAAGGTAAGTACCAATTAGAAGGTAATTCTATAAAATCTTTATATGAATCATGCTCAAGTTCTACATTAACTTCTTGACTTGAGGATAATGCTTCCAGAAAGAACCTCTATGTTTTCATGCGGATGACTTAGGGGATTCCTTTTAGCTTTTTGAGAGGAAAGTGGGGTTATAGCTAAGGTTCCCAACTAATGTCTAACTATTAATATATAGACTTGGATACACTTATTCTTTGCTTTGGAGCCCAATCTTCACTATTTGGTTGAAGTTTCACCTACAAGGGAATCTTCTACTAAGAAGAGCTGGTTGGTGTGCTAATGATATAAGACTCATCCTATGAAATAGATTCTAAGTCTATATGGATAGTAGGTATACTCTTGGTAGCTAGGACATATCTTCTATTGGGTCACCAATAAAGAGGGTTTTCACCCCTAGGATAGAATTTGAACTAGCCTCTTCCTCTGCCTGGTGGAGGTTAGGTCATCCTACCCATATGTTCGAATAAAGTAACGAACTGTGGGTGGAATCTAATGTCAGGCTCCACTTTCTCATCAAACTCTATTTCCTCTCTCCTTTATTTTCTTTTTCATTTTCTCTTTTCTTTCCTTTTTCTTTTTCTCTTTCCTTTTCTTTTTTTAATTTTTTTTATTTTTATACTTTGGCCAAGTTCATAAGAATAGGCTTGTTGATTTTGAAGGATGTAGTAAGCTGCATCCTCATATATGTCGACCTCATGAACTGTAAATGGCTTGAGATCTCCTTTAACACAGTAGACGATCCCACCACTTTCAAACTTAATACACTGATGTAGAGAGGATGAAACTATGTTGTTGTCATGTATCCATGGTCTCCCAAGAAAAGTGTTGAAAGATGTATTTGAGTCTAAAATGTGAAACCTAGCTTCGGTCTTCTAATCATCTATCTCCAAGGGAAACACTACGGAGCCTCAGGCCTATTGACCTCACTTTTGGAGTCTAGATTCAATCTCCCCATCTTAGACTTAAGAGTCATCTAGACACTAAGACTTCCCTTGTCATGACAATTCTAATAGTTAGGCTTTAATTAGGCTTAATTAATCATTTTTAATGGCTGAAACTTCTAATAATCATAAAAAATCATAGAGAAATAAATAAATGCAAATAAATACTCATTTTAAAAGTATTTTAGATAAGAATTAATTAAAAATAATCTTAACTAATTTTAAATAGTAATTAAGATATAATTATAAAATTAATTAGCATAATTACTTTTTTATTACTTGAGCAATTAATCCTAAAATTTTGTTTGTTAATTTAATGGGATGACCTCTACCTCCCTTGATTTTCTTGGGATATATTGCTTACTTAATTAAGAAAATAGACTAATTAAACCTTAACTACTCTTTTAAGTTAATTAATGATTAACTAATCCCATTAATAGTAATAAATTGGTTAACTAAGTTTATTAATCATTGTTCAATAGTAAGTGAACTAAGGAATATGGTTGGGACCCATTTCCCTAAGTTCATTTCACCCATTTTTAAATGAAATTAATTAAGATTCAACTAATTAATTAAATCACTTAATCAAATTGAAATCATAATCACATCAGAGCTTAATTAATTAAATCATGGGGTAGATTAATAGGTGTTTAATAACCAAAAGGAGTTTAATGAAATTATGGTTAGTCCACATGTGTGGGAAAACTATAAGAGTAATTAATTAAGTCCCTTAATATAATTAACTATTAATCATGAGCCAATTGCATTAGACCCATTTTATTTTCTAGGGTCATTGCAAGGTTATTTTTCATGCATATCATGTTGGCTCATAATTATTTCGTTAATTACTTTAAGGTGACATAGGTAAGGGTAATTAATTCATCTAATTAAGCGATCAACTTAATTAACCCATTAAATCAACTTAATTACATTTCTTTAAATTAAATCAAATTCCTAATGTGGGAATGGGTTTAAAACAACAAGTGTTGATTTCTCTTCTCCTCTTTAAATCAAATCAAATCCAAAACTTAATTAATAAAGAAGCTTTGGTTTCTTTAAATAATCTTATTTGATTTGATTGTCCTTAAGAACTAGTTTGGTTGAATGAATCACATGCTTATATTTGATTGTCCTCTTTTCAATCATGTTAAATTTGATATGTCATTTGAATTCATGTATCCATCTTTTCAAAATCAAGAAAAATAAAATGGATTTCCTTTATGTAAGCTTGCATGTGTTGATTTAATTTAACATATGCATGGCTATTATCACTATTAAATCGAAATTTATGTTCAAAAGCTTATAAATGAATAATAATATGTGTTATGATGCTAGTTATAAATACATAAGAAATGAATGTGCTTATAGCTTAAGTGTATGAATGTTGAGTTCTCTTTCCGCTATTCATGTGTTGATTTATATAAAATTGAATGGTAATGGGTATATAGTCTGAACATTCGAGAATACAAGGCTTTAGCTATCCCAAAAGAGGTCATTTGATTACCTCACTTTCCTGGTTTAACAATGGATGTACCCATTTGATTTCATTCTTATGTCCTTTTTGTATAAGAATTTGGATAAAGTTTTAAATTAATATGTTTAAATAATTAAATCAAATAAAATATAAATTCTGAACATACACATACATTCATCATTTAGGTGTGCTAAAATATGTTGCATGTATAGATATACTTATTATTAAATCATATGCACGTTACATGTAATGGAAAGGAATGATTTAATATATGTTATGTGACTGTAATTGAATTAAATTAATCTTAAGATGCCTTTCATTTTGAATAGGATTGTTTAAAGTGAACCTAAACTTAGGATTAATTAAATCATTTAATAAGCCATTCACTAAAGAGAACTAAATCAAATTAATATTCTTTAAAAAATGACTTAAGGTAAGGATGAAAGAGGGCAATCCTCTTTTCCTCTCTTTATAACACTTAGTTGCTAAGTGTAATCAAATGAAACAAAATAAAACAAAAATTAGAATTCTCAAATCAATTAAACTATTTCTAGTGAAATCAACCTTTCATGTTAAATTGAATCCTTCAACACTTAGAAAATACAACACTAATGCCTAATAAGACTTACAACACATGCCTTAATACACACATCAGAATTAAGTCACCACTTCTAGCTCTAAGTTAGGACAGTGTATCATGTGATGTATGTTTTATTTTATGATGTATTATTTTAGATTGGATGTTAGGGTGTATACTTCCTAAACTAGATGATAGGACAATATTAGCCTAATCCTATTTTCTATAGGGGATTATGCTTAAGGGATGTTTAAAAATAAATGTGAATGCTATTCAGGTTTCTTAAATCCTTAAGCATAATCCAAGTTAGACAGCTTAGTTACCCGTGTGGTGCTAAGTCCAAATTATAAACATAATTTCTTAGGATTATATGTATGTTTAGCTAACCTCTATTTTGCAGGTGTAGTTAGATTTACTTTTCCCATATAAATATACTTTTTTGCAATAGGAATTAGGATTAGTGCTATGGGGATTAGGATAAGCAGTGGCCAGAAGGCTTTATCCTGGGGTGCCCTGTGATGCCTTTGAAGTAAGCACCATCCAAATCAAAGAAAGAACCAAATCGAAATTAATATATGAAGAAAGAAGACCCCTATAGCATTTAATACAATATAATTATTCTTTCCTATTCTATGTTTTATAATGGTAGAGCTCGGCTACCAATTTTATCTCTCTTCGAGATGTACGGTGGTAGCCGACTGCACCAACCTTTTATTCTTTTATGATAGTTTATATAATTATTTGATTTTATGTTTACATTGTGCATTAGGTCTACATGCTTTTCATAGTTTCTTAAATGATTGATGTTTTAATGTGTGACTTGGATAACATTAAGCTCCTAGGATAAAATAACTTTTCTTCTAACTAATCACTCATAACTAAATTTTAAATAATTCATAACCTCATCATAAAGCCTATGACATAAAAAAAAATAATTAAAAGATTTAGCAACCACTTAGCTATATGGTTGTATGTTTCACATCATGCACACATATTATTTCTCTCTTGAACATGAAGGATCTCCATCCTTGCATAATAAAGGAATTCTTGACCTGTGAGGACATCCCTTGTAGTGGAGAACACCTTCTTCTAGCTGATTTGACCCATAACCTATTTCATTATGCATTTAGGCATATGAAATCCTAAAGCCTTCATCAAAATAATGTGTATAAAATGAAATAAAATTTGAAAAGATTTTGCATCTATAGATTAAGTCATATGCTCATACCACTCATGCTCTAGTCTCTTAGGGAGTGTGTTTAGGACTTTAATCTCTTTCATTAAATAACTACCCTAGCTATCTTGTAATTCATAATAATACTACATGGTTTTAAAATCGGAGGAGTTAGTCGGCCACTCCATGTGGTTATAAGTCCAGAAGTCGAACAATTTATTCTCTCTTGTGGAGGTAAACACTTATGTCCACCTAAAGCTTAGATTTAGGTCGTGTTTTAGCTAGTATTAAAGCTCCCTAGATTTAGGATCTGAGGTAGCTATTTCCTTCCAGCTATGAGCATAAATCCTCACCTCTTAGGCATTCCCAGAACCTTGTGTTGTTTGTTTATAAGCCCTAGTAATCTAATTAAATTTCAACTCAAAACATATAAATCTCCTCAACTTCAAAATTATAAAGCCTAACCATAGGATAGATTGGAATGCTCACTAGGCTTTCTAGTATCATGAGCATTTCCTACTTATTTCATTTAGATTCCAAAAATAAGTCTTCTCTTTGAACTTTCCCAATTGATTTTCCAAATACAACCAATCCTTTGATACTAACCTTGAAATATTTTGAGAAGATAATTATCTACTTTAATCGAGAGTATTCTTAGAAAATTTAATTTCTTAAGATGTAATTAACTATGGAGGCTTACCTCCATAGGGAACTTAAGAACTTGGTTTAATATAAACCCTACTTTATTCATCCATATAAAGTAGGGAAAAAATCTTTAGTACATTCAAAGACCCATCATGCCTTAGGAGTCCTTAATACGTGATTAAGTCCATTGTAGGGTGATGCCCCTATCTTTCAAGATAGCACATCATACCACAATGTTATACCCAATCACCTCAAAAGTAATCCCTACGACATGGTGACCACCCATTACATCCAAAATAAACACCACAAGGCCCTCTCGCTTGTTCATTGAATCCTCTCAACATAATCCTTTCTTTTGGAGTTTGGAGATGTCCATCGGCAAGGGGTTCTTAGATGCATAATGTTGAGTGATATACTGGTCAACCGTAACTCTGATACTCAGATCTTCCAACATCTATTGTGTATCTGGCCGTCCCAAGGAGTAAGTCTTCATCACATAATGTAACTAAATAAAAACCTAAACCTAAATAATAAACCTAAAAATAAAACTTAAAAATAAATAAAAAATAAAACCTAAACCCTAAACTAAAAAAAACCTAAACCTAAAATAAAAATAAAATAAACCTAGACCTACACTAAAATAAACTAAACTAAAAAAAAAACCTACACCTAATCCTAAACTAAATAAAATAAAATAAATTAAAAATAAACCTAAATCTAAACTAAAAAGTAAAACCAAAAAATAAACCTAAAATCAAAACCTAAAACCAAAACCTAAAAAAATAAAGTAAAAACCTAAACCTAAACTTAAAAATAAAAAATAAAACTTAAACCTAAAAAATAAAATAAAACTAAACTAAAAAATAAACCTAAACCTAAACCTAAACCAAAAAATAAAACTAAAATGATAAACCTAAACAAAAGTAAATAAACCTAAAATAAATAACTAAACTAAATAAAAATAAAAATAAACCTAAATCAAAATAAAAAGTAAATTAAAACTAAAATAAATGATAAATAAACTAAATAGAAATATAAAAAATAAAAAATATATGAGTTTACTTAATTTAAAAAATAATAATAATAAATAAATAACAAAACCCTAACCCTAAACTGTAAACCCTAAAACTAAACTTAAACCTAACCAATAACCCTAAACCCTAAAACCCTAAAATCCTAAAACCTATACCGTAAACCCTAAACCCTAAACACTAAACACTAAACTCTAAACCCTAAATCCCTAACCATAAACCCTAAACCTAAAACCCTAAATCTTAAAACCTTAAGCCCTAAACCCTAAAACCCTAAAAACCTAAACCTAAACTAAATAAAACCTAAAATTAAATAATTAAATAAAATAAACCAAAATAAAATAAAAAACTAAAATAAAATAAAGACCTAAACTAAAACTTAAACCTAAACCTCAAAATAAAATAAAATAAAATAAATTAATAAAAATAAACTAAAATAAAATAAACAAAAACCTAAACTAAACTAAAAATAAAACCTAAGAATAAAAAACCTAAATAAATTTAAAATAAAAGAAACATAAAATAAACTTAAACCTAAAAAATAAACCAAAAAAACTTAAAAATAAATATAAAATAAAACCAAAACCCTAATAAAAAAAACCTAAACCTAAAATAAATATAAAATGAACAAAATAAAATAAACTTAAACCTAAACTAAAATAAACTAAACTAAAATAAATAAAACCTAAACCAAAACCTAAAAAAAACTAAACCTAAACCATAAACTAAATAAAATAAAATAAACTAAAAATAAACCTAAACCTATACTAAAAAAATAAAACCTAAAAATAAACCTAAAATAAAAGCCTAAAACTTAAAGCTAAAAAAATAAAATTAGGAACTAATCCTAAACATAAAAAATAAAAATAATAAAAACAAAAACCTAAAAGTAAACTAAAATAAAAAACCAAAACCAAAATAAATAAAACTAAAATAAATAAACTAAGCTAAATCATAATAAAAAATAAATATAAATAAAAATAAAAAATAAATTAATTTAAAATAAATAAAAAATAAACTAAATAAATAAAAGAAGAAATGTCGAATATGAATTTGTTCTCTGTTAAAGAAAAAATAAAAACAAAAACCCTAAACCCTAAACTTAATATTTAACCCTAAACTTAAAACCTAAACCCTAAACGTTAAACCCTAAACCCTAAAAACCCTAAACCCTAAATCCTAAACCCTAAAACCCAAAAGCCTAAACCCTAAACCCTAAACCCTACACCCTAAAACCTAAACTTTAAACCCAAAAAAAGCCATAAACCCTAAACCCTAAACTATAAACCCTAAACTAACCCTAAACCTATAAAGAAATAAATAGGAAAATCTAAACCAATATATAATTAAAAATAAAATAAAATAAAAACATAAACTAGAACCTAAACTTAAACCTAACCCTAAAAGGAAAATAAAATATGAAATTAAAATAAACTAAAATAAAATAAATAAAAACCTAAACTAAACTAAAAATAATAATAAACCTAAATAAAATAAAAACTTAACCTAAAATAAAAATAAAATAAACCTGAAATAAAGTATATTAGAAACTAAATAAAAACCTAAACCTAAATAATTAACCTAAAAATAAATTCTAAAAATAAATAATAGATAAAACTTAAACCTTAAACTAAAAAAAAAAATTGAACCTAAAATAAAAATAAAATAAACCTGAACCTAAACTAAAATAAATTAAACTAAAATAAATAAAGCCTAAACCTAAACCTAAGATAAACTAAACCTAAACCTAAACCTAAACTAAATAAAATAAAATAAACTAAAAATAAACCTAAACCTAAACTAAAAAACAAAACCTAAAAAAAACCTAAAACCTAAGCCTAAAAAGTAAAATATAAACCTAAACTATACCTTAAAAAAAACTTAAACCTAAAAAATAAAATTATAAGAAAACTAAACTAAAGACTATACCTAAACCTAAACCTAAACCTAAAAAATAAACTAAAATAAAAACATAAACTAAAATAAATAAACCTAAAATAAGTAAACTAAATAAAAATAAAAATAAAAGTAAACCTAAATCAAAATAAAAATAAAATAAATGAAAATAAATAAAAAATAAACTAGATAAACCTAAATCAATAAGTCTACTTAATTTAAAAATAAATAAAAAATAAAAAATAAAAAGAAAACCTTAACCCTAAACCATAAACCCTAAAACTAACCTTAAACCCTAGACCCTAAAACTAACCCAAAACCTACAACCATAACCCTAAAATTCTAAACCCTAAACCCTAAACCCTAAACCCTAAACCTTAAACCTAAACCTAAACCCTAAAACCTAAAACCCTAAACCTTAAACCCTAAACCCTAAACCATAAATCCAAAATCCTAAAACCTACAACCCTAAACCCTAAACCGTAAACCCCAAACCCTAAACCCTAAACCCTAAACCCTAAACCCTAATCCTTAAAACCTAAACCCTAAACCTTAAACCCTAAACCTTAAACCATAAACCATAAAAACCTGAAAACTTAAACCTAAATTAAATAAAACCTAAAAATAAAATAAATTAAAAAACCTAAACCTAAATAACTTAAATTTTTTTAAAAAAAATCATAACCTAAACCTAAAAATAAAATAAAAAACTAAAATAAAACTAAAATAAAATAAATAAAAACCTAAAATGAACTAAAAAAATAAAATAAATGTAAAAATAAAAAACCTAAATTAAATAAAAACTATAAGTAAAATAAAATAAAATAAATCTAAAATATAAACTAAATAAAAACTCAAACCTAAAACAAAGTCAAAAAAATAAAGTCTAAAAAAAACCTTAACCCTAAATTAAAAAAATTCCTAAATCTAAAATAAATAAAATAAAATAAACCTAAACCTAATCTAAAGAAAACCAAACTATAATAAATTAAACCTACACCCAAACCTAAAATAAACTAAACCAAAACCCTAAACTAAATAAAATAAATAAACTAAAAATAGACATAAACTTAAACTAAATAATAAAACCTAAAACCTAAACCTAAAAAATAGAATAATAACCTAAACCTAAACCTAAAAATAAAAAATAAAACCTAAACCTAAAAAATAAAATAAAAATAAAACTAAACTAAAAAATAAACCTAAACCTAAACCTAAACCAAAAAAATAAACTAAGATAAAAAACTCAAGCTAAAATAAAACAAAAAATAAATAAACTAAACTAAATAAAAAAAATAAACCTAAATAAAAACACAAAATAAAATAAACTAAAATAATTAAAAATAAACTATATAAACCAAAACTTACCGATTTATTAAATTTAAAAAATAATAATAACATACCCTAAATCCAAACCCAAATCCTAAACCCTATACCCTAAACCCTAAACCATACAACCCTAAACTCGAAACCCTAAACCCTAAACCCTAAAAAACCCTAAACCCTAAACCCTTAACCCTAAAAGCATAAACCCTAAAACCCTAAACCCTAAACTCTAAACTCTAAACCCTAAACCCTAAACCCTAAACCCTAAAATCTAAACCCCAAACCATAAACCTAAACCTAAAGGAACTAAATAAACTAAAAAATAAACCTAAACCCTAAAAGCTAATAAACTTAAACTTAAACCTAACCCCTAAGAATGGGCAAAACTTGATGGAAGGAAAATCACCCTCAACCAAGCTCGCCTAAATCAAAGGAGGTTAAGGCGTATGGCGTTATCACAATGGTAGTGAAAGATTTGAGAGGGTGGACATGGAGGTGGTTGAAGTGGTTTCTATGGAGGGAGGAGCAATGAGGTTACAACTGGTGGTGATGGCGAGGGAGAGATCGGGATATGATGGTGGATCCCGCCACTGAGAGGTGGGTGGTTCGATGGGAACTAGAAATTCAAGAATGAATCTGATCAGCTCATGAACTGTTCTTATAAGAGATGATTCTACTTATCTAGGGTTTTTGATTTGCTCTATTCATGCACTTTTTATCTATGTTGTCTCTTACATCATACAAAACTTGGAGTGTTACTTGGTTGATGAAATCAAAAAGAAGAAATGTTGAATCTGAATTTATTCTCTATCAAAAAAATGCATAAAAACCTAAAACCTTAAACTAAAACCTAAACCCCTAAACCAAAAATCTTAAGCCCTAAAAACCCTAAACCCTAAACCCTAAAACTTAAATCCTAAACCCAAAAATAAAACCCTAAACCTTAAAACAAACCCTATACCCTAAACTTTAACCTACAACCCTAAACTCTAAACCCTAAACCCTAAACCCTAAACCAAGCCTAGACTCTAAACCCTAAACCCTAAAACTCTAAAGCCTAAAACCAAAAACTTAGACCCTAAACCCTAAACCCTAAACTAACCTAAACCCTAAGCTAACCCTAAACCCTAAACCCTAAACCCTAAACCTTAAACCCTATGCCATAAAACCTAAACCCTAACCCTAAACTATAAACCCTAAACCTAAACCTAACCCTAAAGTAATTCAATATATTAATAAACCTAAATCCTAAAACACAATAAAACTAAACCTAAACCAAAACCCTAAGAATGGGCAGAATATTGATGGTAGGAACATCACCATCAACTAAGCTTAGCCTACATCTCACAGTGGAGGCGAAGGCAAAGTCAATGATTATCGCATTGGTGGTGGGGGATCTGGAGGTACTGGTGGATATGGAGGTGGTGGTCAAATAATGGTGGTCATAGAGGCGGGAGGAGCAATGGAGGTTACAACCATGGTGGTAGTGGAGGGAGAGATCAGGGATATCATGGGGATCCCATTACTAGAGAGGCCAAGGTGGTTCTGATGGGAACTCTAGAAACTGAAGAATCACTGATCCAATCTAATGCTTATGGAACTGTGTCTTTACAGTAGAGATGGTTCTAATTATCTAGGGTTTTTTATTTACTCTATGAGTGTTCATTTTTTATCCATTTTTGATCTATATCATCACATGTATCTTAAAAAACTAGGTGTGTTACTTGGTTGATGAAATCAAAAAGAACAAATGTTGAATCTAAATTTATTCTCTATTAAAAAAACCAAAAACCCTAAACCTTAAACCAAAACCTAAACCCTAAGCCTAAAACCTAAACCTTAAACCTTAAATCATAAAAAAGTTAAACTCTAACCCTAAACCTTAAAACCCTAAACCCTAATCCCTAAACCCTAAACCCCAAACCTTAAAACTAAACCCTAAACCTTTAACCCTAAACCCTAAATCCTAAATCTTATACCCTAAACCCTAAACACTAAAATTAACCCTAAACCCTAAACCCTAAACCTAAAACCCAAAACCCTAAACCCTAAACCCAAAACCCAAAAAACATCCTAAACCCTAAACACTAAACTAACCCTAAGAACCAAAAACCCTAAACCCTAAACCCTAACCTCAACTCTAAATCTAAACCCAAATACCCTAAACTATTAAAACAAACTTAAACCCTAAACCCTAAACTAACCCTAAACCCTAAGAAAACCCAAAACTATAAACCCTAAACCCTAAACCCTAAAAACCCTAAACCCTAAGGCCTAAACACTAAAACCTAAACCCTAAACCCTAACCCTAAACCCTAAACTCTGAAACCCTAAACCATAAAACCCTAAACCCTAGAATCCTAAAAATGTAAAAACCTAAACTTAAACTAAATAAAACCTAAAAATAAAATAAATAGAAAAACCTAAACCTAAATAAAATAGAAAAATTAAATAAATTCTAAATCCATAAACTCTAATTCCTAAACCATAAACCCTAAATGCTAAGCCCTAAACCCTAACCCTACAACCATAAACCCTAAACCCTAAAAAACACAAAACCCTAAACCTAAACCCTAACCCTAAACCCTAAACCATAAACCCTAAAAGCATAAACCCTAAAACCCTAAACCATAAACCCTAAACCTTAAACCTTAAACCCTAAACCCAAACCATAAACCATAAACCCTAAATCCCAAACCCTAAATCTAATCCTAAAGTAACTAAATAAATTTAAAAAATAAACCTAAAACCTAAAATCTAATAAAACTAAACCTAAACCTAAATAATAAGAATGGGTAGAACTTTGACGGCAGGAACATCACCGTTAACTAGGCTCAATCTAGATCTTGCGATGGAGGCGAAGGCGGAGATGGCGATTATCGTAATGGTGGTGGAGGATCTGAAGGTACTGTTGGATATGGAGGTGGTGGTCAGAACAGTGTTGGTTATGGAGGCAGGAGGAGAGACGGATGTTACAGTCATGGTGGTGGTGGAGGGAGAGATCGGGGATATGATGGTGGATCACACTATTTGAGAGGCCAAAGTCTCATGGGAATTGGAAAACTTGATGAATGATTGATTTGATCTTCTACTTATGGAATTGTGTCTTTACAATAGAGATGGTTCTATTTATCTAGGGTTTTTGATTTGCTCTATGTGTGCTCATTTTTTATCCATTTTTGATCTATGTCATCCCTTGTATCTTAAAAAACTTGGTGTGTTACTTGGTTGATGAAATAAAAAAGAAGAAATATTAAATCTGAAATTGTTCTCAATTAAAAATAAAATAAACCAAAAATCCTAAACCCTAAACTAAAACCTAAACCCTAAACCGAAAACCTAAACCTTAAACCCTAAACCCTAAACCCTAAAAATACTAAACACTAAACCCTAAACCCTAAACCTTAAACCCTAAACCCTAAACCTAAAATAAACCTAAAATAAACCTAAATAAATAAACCTAAATAAAATAAACCTAAACTTAAAAAAAAAATATAAATAAACTATAAAAAAATAAAAAAATAAATTAAATAAAATAAAATATAAATAAACTAAATAAACCTAAAAAAATAAATAAATAAAAAAATAAATAAATAAAAAAACCTAAAAAAAAAATAAAAATAAAACTAAATCTAAACTAAAAAATAAAACCTATAAATCTAAAACTAAAAATAAACTAAATTAAACCTAAACTAAATAAAATAAATAAAATAAAATAAACCTAAAAAATAAAATAAAATAAACCTAAACCTAAAAAAATAAAAAAACCTAAATCTAAACCTAAAATAAAAATAAAACTTAAACCTAAAAAATAAAAAAATAAAACTCAACTAAAGAATAAACCTAAACCTAAACCTAATCCTAAACCTAAAAAATAAACTAAAATAAAAATCCTCAAAAAATAAACAAAACTAAATAAATGTCAAAAATTAAATAAAGTAAATTAATTAAAAATAATCAAAATTAAATAAATAAATCTAAACCTATCGGTTTACTTAATTTTTTTTAAAAAAAATCACAAACCCTAAATTCTAAACCCTAACCCCTAAACAGTAAAAAAACCTAAATCCTAAACCCTAAAAGCATAAACCATAAATGAACCATAAACTAACCCTAAATCCTAAACCCTAAACCCTAAACCCTTAACCCTAAACCCTAACCCTAACCCTAAACCCTAAACCCTAAAACCCTCAACCCTAAACCCTAAACTAGCCCTAGACCCTAAACCTTAAACCCTAAAACTCTAAAGCCTAAACACCCTAAACCTTAAAACCTAAACCCTAAACTAACCCTAATCCTTAAGCAAGCCCTAAACTCTAAACCTTAAACCCTAAACTTTAAAAACCCTGAACCCTAAGGCCTAAACCCTAAACCCTAACCCTAAACCATAAACCCTAAAATCCTAAACCCTAAAACTCTAAACCCTAAACGCTAAACCTTAAAATTGGTGAACCCTAAACTCTTGAGTATCTTCTCTCTCCTCCATTTTTTTTGGTGCTTTGGTGATTTTTATTTCCTTTGTGGAGGCGCATCTCCTTTGTTACTTTTCCTATGGACATTTTGGCTAGTTTTCCATTTCAAAGGCTTAGCTTTGCTTTCGTCTTCTTTTATCATGTGTTGTGGTTGATCATGTTTGCATTGTCTACTTCCCCGTTAGGAAATCTTGAGATTTTGGCTACTTGTAAAAGTTTATGACTCCTTGGGGGTCTCTAGGTTAAACCCTTCACTAACTTTGAAATCCTTCAAGGATGTTCTTCTGGTAAGGCCATTTGTGGTGAGTCTCTCAAACTTATCTACCTCCTTTCGAGGTGTACCCATGATAATGTGTTCTTATTCGGTTGTAAAAAGGCTTGCAAAACCCTTTGAATTCATATTGGTGGGTAAATTTACTTTGCGTCATCCTACTTTGTAGAATATCCATTCATTTTTTCATTGGTTGAAGCTCTCTGGTATTTTTTTTGTTGGATTGATCGATTCCCTTCATGTCTTGATTCAGCTTTCAAATGATTTAGATTATTCTCAGGTTTTCTCTTGACACTAATATTTATTTTTTTAATTATTAGATGTGATTGTTAAAATGGACACCTTATTTTAATATTAAGGAGGAATCTATAATTATTCCAGTTTGGACCTCTCCTCCTAATTTGCATGTTCATTTCATTAATCATGAGTTTCTTTTTGCTGTGGGTACGTTGTTCGGTCATCCTTTTCAAGTTGATCAAGCAACTACTTCTAACACTAAGTCATCCAGTGCTCATATTCTAGTCGAGTTGGATATAACTAAAAAAATTTTGAAGGAAATTTGTCTAGGATTAGAGAAATATGGATATTTAAAAAAAGTGGATTTTGAGAATTTTCCTAATTTTTGTTCCCATTGCAAAATTCATGGTCATGGTGTTTTGGATTTCTTTGTGGTTCATCCTCTCCTTAAGAAATCCAAACCCGTGCATAATAACTCGGATCCCATTCTTAAGGTGTCCTCAGTTAAACCATAGAAAGTTGTTCCAATGGATAACTCTTACCTGAAACCGAGGGCCATTGCCTTGATTCTCCTACTACTCATTTTGACAATACTACAGCTCTTAAGCCAGATCAAACTTTGGATGTCACTCATGTTAATAAGCAAGTGATACTTTATGATGAGCCTATCCATTTGAATCACACTGATATTTATAATAATATGGACAATAATATGCTTTTGAAACTTATGGATGATGATTCTATCTCAAATGATTCCATTCCTGATTCTTTGCCACCTTTAATTGAACAAAATGTGATTCTTCATGAGGGCTTGATTAGTGAGCAAACTAAGGATAAAGTTTCTAATCTTGACTTGGGAAATTGTGCTTTAAACAGTTTTAATCCTTCTCCTGCTTCTTCATCTAATGTTGAACTAATTTCTAATCCAATTTTGCAACATATTAATGATTTGGAAGAATGTGAAGTGGCCTATAGTGATGGTTTTAATTTGCAACCTTATTCCAAGCATATCCTTGAACAATCCCTATCTAATGGTGATGTTATGGATATGACTGCAAAATTTCAAATTGTTTTTAGAAAGAAAAATAAAACTCCCAAAACACAATTTCCTAACTTTGTGAGAGTTACTAGATGCTCTTTGCCCAAAAATAAATGGTTTCTTCCATTATTTAGAATGTGAGAGGGATTGGTACCCTCTCTATTAGAAATAGAATTAGAAATTTAGTTTGTTCTCATAACATTTTTTTTGGCTATCTTGGAACCTTTTATTCTTCATTCTAACATTCCTTCTGTTGCTAGAATGATTAGTTTTGGTAATTTTTTTGCTAATTTGAGCAATAAAATTTAGATTTTTAGAATAGTCCCTTTGTTATGCAAGTTTTGGATGATTTATCTCAGGTTGTGAATGTTAAGATTACTTATGATAATTGGTGTTGTTTTGGTTATTTGTTTATGCTTCTTATAATAGAAATGGTAGATGGCTTCTTTGGGAAGATCTTATTAGTTTCTCTTCTTCGATGCTCCTTGTTTTGTGGGTGGGTATTTTAACACTATCTCTTCTTCCTCTGAACGGGTTGGTGGTAATGCTCCAAACTTATTTTCAATGGAATATTTTAATAACATGATCTTTGATTATCATCTTACTGATATTGTCATCTTACTAATTTTAACAATTATAGACTCTGGCAAAGGTTAGATTGGGTTCTTTTTAACCATTTGTGGATTAACCTTCTCCTTAGTACTTCTGTGGAGCACTTAAGAAGAACCCTTTCAAACCATTCTCCCTTGCTTATTACTATGAATTTTAATGCTACTAAACCCTCCTCTCCTATCCCTTTTTGGTTTTAAAATATGTAGCTCATGGATGATAGATTTTTGGATGTTGTTGCTAGAAATTGGGGTGAACCTCTCCATCTCAATGATTCTAATTTTGGGATGAGGAGATTGTGGTTCAAATTAAAAAGACTTAAACAATGCCTTAATTGTTGGAATAAACACTATTTCAAGAACCTTTTTGTCATTATCAAAGAAATGGAGAATGAGGTTATAGTTTTGGAAGACACTATTGTTAATGAACCTTCTAAAATTCATTTGTTGGCTCAAGCTAAAAATAGGTTAACATGTTATTAAGACATCGAGGAGACCTATTGGCAGCAAAAGGCTTCTATGAAATGGATCTCTGATGGTGATTGTAATACTAAATATTTTCATGCCATGGTTAAAAAGAAAAATGCTCTAAATCACATTCATAAAATTAAAACTAATGATGGTGTTTGGTGTTAGCCTAAGAGATGGTGTTTGGTGTTATTTTATTACTAGCTCTTCTATTTCCTCACCTAAGATCAATGTTATCAAGAATATTATGGGGTTTCACATCAAATTCTCCCTATCAAGTATTTGGGGTCTCCTTTATATAGAGGAATGAAAAGATCTTTTTTATTTGATGAAGTCATTCAAAAAATAAATAAGAAAACCTTCTCTTGGGAGTTTTATTTACTTTCCTTCGGTGTTAGACTTATTCTAATCAAAAGACCCTTTGCTCTCTACCTCTCTTGTCTACTATTATTCCTACCCATTCTATTATTAAAAGGATCAATAGACTTGTTAATAAATTTTTTTGGGGATCTAACTCTTCTTCCAAAAGATTACATTGGGCTAGTTGGCACAACTATTGTGGTCCTAATAATGAAGGTGGCTTGGGTTGCAAAACATTAGAGGATTCTATTAACAATTTTTCCTACAAAATGTGGTGGAATTTTAGAAATAACCATAGTTACTGGTCTAAGTTTATGCATGTTAAATATTGTCAGGGAAAACATCCCCTCATTTCTGCTTTCAAATCTAGGGATGCTTCTGTGTGTAGAAGACTTTGTAATATCAAATGGAATGTTGAGAACCAAATTTCTTGGGGTGTTAATTCTGGTTCCTCTTTCTTTTTGCAAGATAATTGGCTGGGGCAAGGCTCTATTAATTCCTTGCCCAATACTCCGTCCACTATGATGCCTAAGATTAATCAATTAATTACTCACAATAACTGGGATGTGGCTCAATTAAATATCCTTGTCCCTAATGTGATAGTTGACCAAATCCTAAAAATTTATCTTTTCCCTAATGAACCTGACGATTTCTCTTTAAAATCTTCTTTCGGAGATTTTATTTTTAAGGATGTTTAACACTTCATCAGATTTAAATCTCAAGAGTCCTTGGTTTTACTAAAATCTAGAATATTTGTGTCCCTACTTCATTTTCAATTTTAACTTGGTGCATTCTAAAGCATTATATCCTTGTGGATGCTACTCTTCTAAAAAAAGGCTTCCATCTCCCCTCTAAGTGCTACTGTTGCTATCACATTGAAATTGTGGATCATATTTTTGTGAATGGCCCTATTGCTGCTAAAGTGTGGAATTGGTATGATAATATTTTTAATACTTTCCATTTTAATGGATCATTTTCTATTATACAACTTCTTGAAGCTTGTTTCTCTCTCATATAGGGTCATGTTAAAATTATTTTAGCTACTACTATTCTTTGGTATATTTGGATGGAGAGATATGATGCTAAGAATCATAATTTTATTATGAACTATCATTGTATTATTTCTAAAGACAAATATAAAATTATGTCTCTTTTCAAAGATAATCTTCTTACTTACCCTAGTTTTAGAAGGTGCAAGTTTATGGCCTTCCATTTTGGGATTAACTTTCCTTCTTGTAATGTCTCTACTACCCAGAAAATTATATACTTGATTAAACCTAATTATCACTTCATTAAGTTTAACACTGATGGCTCAATTTCTAATGGTTATTATGGTTATGGTGGGATTTTGATATATCATAGTGGCAAGGTTATCTCAATTTTTGCTGCCCCTTTAGAGCCCTATTCTATGTTATTTGCTGAGGTAAAAGGCTTTCATCATTGAATTTCTATTTTTTTTATAATAAGGTTTTCATATAATTTGGTTAGAAGTTGATGCTCTCATTCTTCTAGATTTAATGAACTATGATGCTCATGGCAATGCTAAAGTGTATAATTTACTTAAGCCTACTGGGATGCTTCTTGTTAACCTAGATTTCAAAATTTCTCATATTTATAGGGAAGCCAATTATTGTGCTGACTTTCTTGCCAATTTGGAAATCAAGTCTTCTTCTATGCAAATGTTTTCTAATGATGAAATCCCTTTCCTTTTAAGGGGTCTTGTGAATCTAGATAAAATTGGTTTGCCTTATGTTAGAAGCTTTTAATCTTTTCTCCTCCTATGGGGATTTGGCTTTCCGTTGTTTTTGGTTTTGAATATTTTTGGTTTTCTCTTGTGCTAGTTTGGTCTTTATTTATTTCTTCTCCTAAACCTACTTTATTTTCTTGTTTGGTTTCCTACCATTTTTTTGGATGGGTTGGGGCTGTCCTTCCATTCTTTGGAATTTTTCTATATTTTTTATTTTTTGGTTTGCATTCTCTTCCATCCTAGAGGTGTTTCTGCGCAGATGGGTGTTGGGTCCTCTTGTTTTTTTTGATTGGTGTGGTTCTCTTGTTTTGGTTGGATCTCTCTGTAGGCTTCTTTTTTTATCTACATTTTCTGGTTGGTTGTTTGCTGTTGTTGCCTGGCTGTGGGTTTTTTCCCTTTTTGGGTCTTGCTCATGCTATTTTTGTGACCTTCTTGTTGTGGTTAGTTGTTCTGTCTCCTTCTTATTTGTTGACTTAGATGATTTTCCAATTATTTTTGGTTGTCCTTTCTTTGTTGGGTCTCATCCTTCCCACTTGTTCTTATCCTTATGGATTTTACTGGTGCTATTTGGACTGTGGCCCTCTTGGTTGGGGTTTGCTCATCAGAAGGTGGCTATTGACAGTTGTGTTATTGTGGTTTTTTTTCCTGTAGTAAAGAGGAGTTATGTGACCTTGAGGTCTCTTTGTTCTTTTGTTATAGCTTGGAGAGCTATTTTCCTATGGCTATCTATCCTTTCTTTAATGCAAGTCTAAATGAGCGTAAGGTTGGTTGTTTCAGGTATGTTATATCGTTTGATTATTGGGTGTGCCTCCTGTAATATTGAGGTTATTTTTAAATTGGTATTTTGAACTAGAAGGTGCTAACTACTGGTTGGATGCATTTTTGGATTTGGCTGATGTTATCCCAGTTGGGGTTCTTATTTGTGCTATCTCTGGTTGTTGGATTATTTCTGACCATACAGAGTTTTTACCTTTTGGTTTTTAGCTGTTGTATCTAGTTATTTTAACTAGATTTTTATTTCTTTGGATTGGGATTGGTGGCTACTGTCTATGTCTTTTCCTTGTGATTATTTTAATATTTCTGAAGGGATGACTCTTTTGTCTTTCATCCTGATGGTTCTAAGTCTAATGATTTGAATCCTTGGTTTTCTTTGTGGTTTGCAGGGTAGACTACCTTGCTGGCTGCTTGGATTAGGTGTTGTAGCATCTGGTTAGGTTTAAAGAGTATTTACTTTGTTATAACTTTTTTGATCTTATCAAGTCTATGTATGAATTCGGCTATTTACTTTCCCATTCTTCTCTTAGTGTATCTACCTATGGGATTTTCATTTTTGATTGTGGTTGAACCTCTACCATTTCATGTTTCATTGGTTGCCTTGCTTCCTATCATTCTTGATGTTAGTCTTACTGTTAATCTAGATATTAATATGGTTTATGGATCTTGGCATGTTCGTTTAATGAAGGACCTTACCAACTATGGTCCTCCTTTTACCTTTGTTTAGTCTTTGTTTAGTCCTATTTCCCTTATTGTGAGGTTTGCTCTAGTAACTATGTTATCAATTCTTGGTGGTGGCTTTGGTGGTGCTCCCTATGGCCTAAGGCTTTCTTGATGGGTTACCTCCTTATCTACTTTACTAAGTTTAATATATCTAACTGTTGGATTTTTTGTAGCTACATTTGCTGTTTGAACTTTTATGCAGGTTTGTACGATGATCGTCATTGGATAAGGTACTACAAGAGGTATGCTGGCATTGATGGCCATGATGCTTCCCACTCCTTTTAGCTGGTTGTGCTATATGTAATTGTAGCCCTTCACTTCAAGTCTGGATGCTTACATAAGGTGCTGCTCCTTAAGATGACTATTACTGAGCCTAAGCCTTTTCTTCATCTTTTTACTTCTATCTGCTCTTATAATTTATGCATAATTAACTATTTCATTATATGTACTAATCCCTTTTCAAGTTTGTTGCAGATCTCTGGTATGGTTTGAGACTTTTGCTACTAGATTGTGTTGGTTTCACAAGGAGCAGAAAGGTTCCTGATTTCAAGGATTATTTTTTGTGGATCTTTGTTTCTTTTTTGATTAGATTCCTTTCTTTATCTATTGTATTTGCTACGGGGCTTATCTCCTTAGGACTTTTTGTAGCTCTTTGAGCATTACCATAGAGATTTGCTCCCTCTTAGGACTTTGTACCTTTTCTTTGTGGCAATAAAATTTCCCTAATTTCCAAAAAAAATAACCCTAAACCCTAAAATCTAAACCCTAAACCCTAAAAACCTAAAAACCTAAACCTAAACTAAATATAAACCTAAAATATAAATAAATAAAATAAATTCTAAATCCATAAACTCTAAATCCTAAACCTTAAACTGTAAACCCTAAACCCTAAACCTAAACCCTTCTAAACCCTAATAAACCCTAAACACACTAAACCCTAAACTTAGCATAAACACAAAACCTAAACCCCAAACCTAAAATCTAAAGTTCTTAAATAAATTTAAAAATAAACCTAAAACCTAATTAAACTAAACTAAACCTAAATGGAACCTTGATGGCAGAACCTTGCATCAATCAGTCCCAGATGGTGGAGGTGAAGGCGAGGTGGTGCACGGTGGTCTTTGGATCTGGAGGATATGAAGGTGGTCATGAAGTGGTGGTATGGAGGCCACGAGGAGCGACATATGGTGGCGGAGAGAATCGGCATATGATGGTGTATTCCACTACTCGAGGTGGTTCGATGGGAAATGGAGAAGAATTCATTATCTGTCTTTTTTTTTTTAGAGGCGGTTCTAGTTATGTAGGGTTTTTTTGATTTTATCAATGTGTATCCATCCATTTTGAACTATGTCACTTGTTTCTTAGAAAACTTGGTGTGTTACTTGGTTGATGAAATAAAAAAGAAGAAATGTTGAATCTAAATTAGTTCTCTGTTAAAAAAAAACACTAAACTCTAAAAAACCTAAATCCTGAATGCTAAACCCTAAACCATTAAACCCTAAACCCTAAAACCTAAATCCTAAACCTTAAACCCTAAACCCAAAAAAATAATAATAATAAAAACCCTAAACCCTAAACCCTAAAGTAACCTTAAAAAGCTAAAAACCTAAATCTAAACTAAATAAAACCTAAAAATAAAATAAATAAAAAACCTAAATAAAATAATAAAATAAAATAAAATAAAAACATAAACTAAAACCTAAACCTAAACCTAAACGTAAAAAAAAAAAAATAAAAAAAATAAATAAATAAAAATAAAATAAATAAAACCTAAACTAAAAAAAAAATAAAACCTAAATAAAATAAAAACTAAACCTAAAATAAAATAAAATAAATAAAATAAAATAAAATAAAAAACTAAATAAAACCTAAAAAAAAAATTAAACCTAAAAGTAAAACCTAAAAATAAAAAATAAACTAAACCTTAAAAAAAAACATAACCCTAAAGTAAATAAAATAAAACAAAATAAAATAAACCTAAATAAACTAAAATAAAATAAACTAAAATAAATACAACCTAAACCTAAACCTAAAATAAACTAAACCTAAAAACTAAATCTAAAAAATTAAAATAAAATAAACTAAAATAAACCTAAACTAAAATAAAACCTAAAATAAACCTAAAATAAAAAAAACACAAAACAAAACCTAAAAAATAAAAAAAAAACCTCAACCTAAACCTAAAAATAAAAAATAAAACTTAAACTTAAAAAATAAGAAAATAAACTATAACTAAATTAGAATAAACCAAAACCTAAAAATAAATAAATAAAAAATATAAATAAATAAATAAAAAAATAAAATTAACCAAATAAAATAAAATAAATTAAATAAAATAAAAATATATTAAATAAAACTAGACCTGGGTTGCATAATTTTAAAAATACCCTAAAACAAATCCTGAGCTAAACCCCCAAACCCCAAAACTCTAAACCTAAAAAAATAACTCCTGAGCCAAAATAAACCCTGAGCCACAAACCCTAAACTTAAACAAAACTAAAACCCCCAACCTCAACCTACCAACTTACTACCCTAACCATCCCAACCCACCTACTAAACCCTAAACCTATCCACCCTAGCTATCAAACCTAAACAAAAATCTTAAACCTTAACCACAAATCCTAAAGCCCTAAACCCTCAAATCTAAAATGAAACTAAAACCCAAACTGAGCCCTAAACCCTAACCTGAGCCAAACCACAACTATATAAACCTTAAACCTAACCCTAAAAATAACCTAAACAAACTAAACCTAAACTAAAATAAGACCTAATAATAAAATAAATGCCTAAAATAAAACTAAAACTAAACTACCTAAATTAAAATAAAATAAAAAAATAAAAAAATAAAAATAAAATAAAATAAATAAAACATAAACTAAACTAAAAAAAATAAAATACTAATAAAACCTAAATAAAGAAAAACTAAATGTAAAATAAAAATAAAATAAACCTAAAATTAAATTAAATAAAAATTAAATAAAAACCAAAACCAAAAAAAATAAACCTTACAATAAAACCTAAAATAAAATAAAAAAACCCCTAAACCCTAAACTTAAAAAAAAACCTAAACCTAAACAAAAATAAACTAAACTAAAATAAATAATACCTAAACCTAAAATAAATTAAACTAAACTAAACCTAAATAAAATAAAATAAAACTAAAAATAAACTAAAAAAACCTAAAAAATAAACCTAAAATAAATAAAATTAAATAAACCTAAATAAAAAATAAAATAAAAAACCTAAAAAAAATAAAATAAATAAAACTTAATTAAAATATATTTAAACCTAAAAGATTAAATAAAAAAACTAAAAATAAAATAAATCTAAAAAATAAATAAAAAAAAATATTTAAAATAAACTTAAATGGGTTTACTTAATTTAAAAAAATCCCTAAACTTAAACCAGCCTAACCTAAATAAAACCAAAACTCTTAAACCATAAGTGACCTAAACTAAAATCCTAAACTAAACCCAAACCTGAGCCTGATCCTAAACTCCTGTAAACCCAGACCTAAACTAACCTAACTGACCTCCAAAACTGACCCTAAACCTCACTAAACCTTAAACCCTCCACTAACCCAACTGACCTAAACTAAAACCACACTACCCTACCCTAACCACTTAAATCACCCACTACCCCAGGCTCCACTCCTAAACCTGAGCCACCTAAACTCACTACCACTACCAACCTGACCCTGACCCAAAAAACCTATCAAAACCTAAACCCTAAACTTAAACCCTAAACTAAACTAAACCCTAAACCTAAATCTAAACCTAAAAATAATTAAAACCTAATATAAAATAAAATAATAAGCCTAAATAAATAAATAAAATAATAAAATAAAAAATAAAATAAAATAAAACCTAAACCTAAACCTAAAATAAAATAAATTAAAATTAAAATAAACTAAAATATAATAAACCTAAGAATAAAAACTAATTAAATAAACTAAACGTATAAGATAAAATAAAACAAAAAAGTAAATAAAATAAATAACCAAAACTAAAATAAAACCTAAAAATAAAATAAAAAATAAAACCTAAAAAAAAATAAAAATACCTAAACTAAAAAATAAAATAAAACTAAATAAAATAAATACAACTAAAAAAATAATAAACTAAACCTAAAACAAAATATAATAAACTAAAGAAAACATAAATTAAACTAAAATAAAACCAAAAAAGAAACCTAAAATAAAAATAAAACCTAAAAAAACATAAACCTAAACCTAAATAAAAATAAATAAAAACTTAAAATAAAATAAAAATAAACTCAACTAGAAATAAACCTATAAATAAACTAAATAAAAAAACTAAAATAAATAAACCTAAAATTAATTAACTAAATTAAATAAAATAATTAATTAAACTAAATAAATAAAATAAACTAAATAAACTAAACCTGTGGGTTTACTTAATTTAAAAAAAAACCCTAAAATTAAAATCCTAAACCCAAACCTATTTTAAAAACCCTAAAACCATAAACCCATCCCTAAACCAGACCTAACCTGACAACTACAACTTAAAAACCTAAAAACCCTAAAACCCTTAAAATTCTTAAAACCCTAAAAAAGCTAAACCCTAACTCTAAACAAAACCTAAAACCTAAATAAAAAAACACCTAATAATAAAATATACAAAAAAACCTAAACCTAAACTAAAACCTAAACCTAAAACTAAAAATAAAATAAATTAAAAAAAGAAAAATAAACTAAAATCAATTAAATAAAAATGTCAACCAAACTAAAAAATAAAATGAACTCGAATAAAAAACCTAAATAAAATAAAATAAAAACTAAATAAAATCCAAACCTAAAAGATAAACCTAGAAATACATAATAAATAAAACCTAAATCATAAACTAAAAAAAACCTAAACCTAAATAAAAATAAAATAAACAAAATATAATAAACCTAAACTAAACTAAAATAAACTAAACCTAAACCTAAACCTAAACCTAAACTAACTATAATATGATAAACTAAAAATAAACCTAAAGCTAAATTAAAAAAATCTAAAAATAAACCTAAACCTAAACTCAAAAAAATTAAATTAAAAATAAACCAAAACCTAAAAAAAAACCTAAAGCTAAAAAATAAAATAAAAATAAATCTCACAAAAAAAAAAACCTAAACCTAAAAAATAAACTAAAAAAAAAAACCTAAACTAAAAAAAATAAACCTAAAATAATTAAACTAAACTAAATAAAAAATAGGCCTAAATAAAAATAAAATATAAAATAAACTCAAATAAATAAAAAATAAACTAAATAAACATAAACATGCCGGTTTGCCACATTTAAAAAAAATTCTAAAACCTAATCCCTAAACCCTAAACTCTAAATCCTAAACCCTAAACCCTAAAATTTAAACCATAAAATTAACCCTAAACCCTAAACCTTAAACCTACGACCCTAAAACAACAATCTTAAACCCTAAACCCTAAAACCCTAAAAACCCTGAGCCCAACCCAAACCTAAAACTAAACCCAACTAAACTCCTAAAACCAACCCTAAACCTTAAAACAAACCTGACCCCACACTGCCTAAACCAAACCTCACCCTAAAACTCAAGGCTAATGCACACCACCAAAGCTGAACCCTACCCACCTGAGCCCTAAACCCAAACTGACCCTAAACCCTAACCCTAAACCCAACATAAAACCTAAAACTAAATATAAAACATAATAAAATACAAGGCCTAAACCTAAATAAAATAAAAAAATAAATAACTAAAATAAAATAAACTTAAGATTAAAACCTAAATAAAATAAAACTAAATGTATAATAAGAATAAAATAAAATAAACTAAAATGGAACTTAAAAATAAACCTAAAAGTAAAATAAAATGAACCTAAACCCTAAACCTAAATAAAATAAAATAATATAATATAATGACCTAAACCTAAACTAAAATAAATAAAACCTAAATAACCTACTAGATAAATATAAAAATACCCAAACCTAAACTTAAACTCTAAACCTAAACTCTAACCTAAATAACCACTAAAAAAACCTAAATAAAACTTGACCATGACCCTAAATACTGAAAACTGACCAAAAAACTAATAACCCTAAAGCTAAACCTAAAGACTCTCCTCTATAAACTAAACTAAAAACCTAAACTAAAAATAAACCTCCTAAACTTAAAACCCTGACCAAAAAAAACTACCTAAATATAATAAAAAAAACCTAAAACTAAACTTAAACTAAAATAAAAATAAAATAAATAAAATAAAATAAATATACTAAAATTAACTAAAATAAAATTAATAAATCCTAAACCTAAAATAAACTAAACCTATAAAAACCTAAACTTAATAAAATATAATAAATAAAAACTTAAAATAAACTAAAAAATAAAACAAAAAATAAACCTAAATAAAAAAAATAAAACCTAAAAATAAAATAAAACTAAACTTAAACCTAAAAAAAAATAAAATAAAACTAAACCTTAAAAATAAAATAAAAAATAAAAATCAATTAAAAAATAAACCTAAAGCTAAAAAATAATCTAAAAAAAACCTAAACTATAATAAATAAACTTAAAATAAATAAACTAAACTAATTAAAAATAAAAAATAAACCAAAATAAAAAAATAAAATAAAATTAAATCATGTAAATAAAAAATAAACTAAATAAAACTAAATCTACCAGTTTACTTTATTTTTTTATAAAAAACACTAAACCTTAAACAGTAAACCCTAAACCCTAAACCTTAAACTACAACCCTAAACACTGAACAAACCCTAAACCCTAAACCTAAAAAATCATAAACCCCCACCTAAACACACTTAACCCCCCTACACTCCACCACTCCCTAAACCCAAACCTAAACCTAAACCTACTACTGAGCTGGACTAAATCCTCCTAAATAAACTCTAAACCCTAAAATCTAAACCTAGAACCTGAGCCCTAAACCTGGGCCACAACCTAAACCCTCTAAACTAAAACCCCTAAACCCTACTAACTCCTAACTCTAAACCTAAACTCCCTGGGCCCTACTCCCACTCTAACCCACCCACTTAAACCCTGGGCCCACTAAATTACCACTCCTGACCCTATAATCTAAACCTAAACCCTGGGCCTACCTATAAACTGAGCTAAACCACTACTAAACTGGGCCTAAAATCTCTCTAAATCTCTATACTCCTAAACTAAACTAATAAAAACCCCCACTAAAAATAATTAAAACCTAAAAACTTAAATAAAACCCTAAAACAAATTAAAACTAAACCAACCAACACTAACCCACTAAATCGTAAATATTAACTAACCCAAAAAAAAACCTACCCTAAACCTAATAAAACCCTTGATAAGACCCTAAACTTTAAATTTAAATAAAACCTAAACCTAAACCCTCCCTAAACCTAAACTAAATTAAAAAACTACCCAAACTCCCCTACCCTAAACCCAAATCTAAACTCCTAAACTCTTAAACTACCCACTGACTGGGCCTAAAACCTAAACCTCTCCTGGGCCCTAAACTCCTGGGCCACTAAACTCCTAAATCTAAATCCTAAATCTTAAATAAACTAAACTGGGCTAAAACCTGGGCTAAACCTGACTACTGACTGGGCTGAGTCTAAAAGGCTGAGTCTAAACTATCTAAATCTAAACCTCCTACTCAACTCCTGGGCCACTAAAACCTAAACTCAACCAGATCCATAAGATCTTGACTTAAACTAAAATACCCTCCCAACCTGTCTTACCAAACTTAAAAAACTCTACCCTGGGCCCTCTGGGCCCTAAATGTGTAAACCTAAACCTAACATCAACCTAAAACTCCACCTAAACTAAACCCACCAACTAAACCACTGAGTGTGATTTACCCTACCTCTCACCCTAAAATTAAACCTAACCTAAACCTAATCCTCTAAACCCTCTAAACTCCTACAAACCTTAAAACCTAAACTTAAAATATAAAAACTTAAACCTAAAAAATAAACCTAAAACCTAAATGTAAACCTTAAAAAAATCCTAAATCCTAAACCCTAAAAACCTAAACCTAAACCCTAAAACCTAAAAACCCTCACTTCTTTGAGGTTCTTTGGCGATTTGATTTTCCCCTTCATCGGCACATCTCTATCTTGCATTTTTGGTGGATCCTTCTTCATTCTCGATCGATTTATGAAGTTTTGCAATCTCTAGCTGGTCGTGAGATGTGTCTCTTATGATTATGGTTGCGATGACATCGAACCCATGGCTTATTTATCCCATTTTGGATGATCCGGCTAGGGTAGTCATTTTATGGTGATTCTTGAACTTAATATCATTCATGCTATTAAATCCTTTAAGAATGCACTTTCTAGTAAGAGCTCTACCTCTTATGACTTGGTGAATATGATTTTTACTTCTGTTTGAGGTATGCCTATGACCATGTGTTCAGATCTTGATGTCAAAAAGTTTACAAAACCTTTCATATTTACTTTAATTGGAAATATTTCTTTATGCTGACCAAATTTGGATACGATCTAATATTTTTTTCATAACTTTAAACTTTTGGGTGCTTTTTCTATTGGTTTGATCGATCCAAGACATATTCTGATTCAACTTACAAATGATTTGGATTATTCAAGGGTTTTCTCATGTCAATCTTATTTTGTCTTTAATTACCAAATGCGCTTGTTGAAGTGGTATCCCCTTTTTGATATAAAGGAGGAATCACTTATCATTCTTGTGTAGTTAGCTCTTCCAAATATGAGAATCCATTATGTTACCCACCAGGTTTTATTTACTGTCGAGGCTATTTTCGGTCAGTTGCTCTAAATCGATCAAGCAACCGCTGTGAGATCCCATCCCTCTATTGCTAGTATATTGGTTGAACTTGACATATCTAAAAATCATCCTAAGGATGTCTAGATCAGATCTGAAAAGTTTGGTTATTTATAAAAGGTGAAATTTAAATTTTGGTTGTTTGTTCCCATTGCAAGATACATGGTCATGATAATTTAGAGTGTTTTGTTCTTCACCCATATTCACAAAAAACTTTTGAATGATCCTAACTCTAAATTAGCCACTGATAAAGTTAATAAAGCTATTTTTGTGCTTAAAAATAACTTAAATGTTGATATTAAGTTAGATTCTTTGGAATCTTCTGATGTTCCAAAAATTGATGTTTCTGCATCTCATTCTGACCATGATAAAGGTACTAATAATGTTGAAAAAGATGATTTCTCCAATAACCTTTCTTTACATGAGAATATTCCTATTATGGATAACTTCAAATTCAAAGAGGCTAAAAAAATGATGATTCATTCTCTAATGAGTATATTACTACTTTTCTAGCATTAATTGATGAGAATGAGGTTTTAAATCATGATTTGAATGATAACTTGAATGTAGCTAAAATTCTTGAGCAAAACACTAATTCTGATATTGGTAATTGTGCATTGAATGGTATAATTTCTTCTCCTTCTCCTAATTCCAAGATTGATCTTCATTATAAGCCCACCTTTCAAGAAAATGTTGATTTGGAACAGGAGGAAGTTCTGATTAGAGATGTTCCTGCTGATCCTTATCCTATTAATAATATTCCTAATCAATCTCTTTCTAATGGTGACACTTTGGATAAAAATAAAAAATTCCAAACTATTTTTAAAAATGAAACTAGAACTCTAAGATGCAACCTCCTAATCTTACCAGATCCACTAGATCTAGATCATCTTCTCATAAATAATGTGTTTTTTCAATTTTTGGCTTAGGAGAGGATTTTGTTTCTTTCCCTCTCTCTTTATTATTATCATTTAATCTCTTTTTACAATTTTCTTAATTTTTAATTCTCTTATTTGAAATGTTAGAGGGATTGGTACCCGCATTATTCATAATTGTATTAAAAATCTCTACATAATTAACAATATCTCTTTACTTATTGTTATTGAACCTCCTATACATGCTGATAAAATCAATCATGTTACTAGAATGGTTGGTTTTAGTAATTTTTTCTCTAACATTAGTAATAAAATTTGGTGCTTTTGGAACAACTTCTTAAATAGTATAATTTTAGATGATCTTCAACAAATTGTCAATGCTCAAATTTCTTTTGGTGATTCTTGTGTGGTTGGCTCTTTTGTTTATGCTTCTTGTAATAGAGCTAGCCTGATCATTCTTTGGGAGATTTTAAGAAGTTTTGCTCTTTCTGTTAACCAACCTTGGTTGGTTGGGGATGATTTCAACATTATTCTGTATTCATCTAAAAGAAGGGGTGGTTGTTCTCCTAATATTCATTCTATGGAAGAATTTTCAAATATGTCTCTTGATTGCAATCTTATTGACATTGGTTTTAAAGGCTATAATTATACTTGGTAAAACTCTAAGCTCTTGAAAAGTCTTGATAGAATTCTTTTCAACTCTCATTGGATTAATCAATGGCCTCTTACCTTTCTCGACCATTTGAGTAGAACTTTATCTGATCATGCCCTCTTTTGGTTTCTGTTAAAGATAACTCTAAAAGATTAAACACCTCGTCCTCTTTCAGATTTCAAAATATGTGGATTCAGCATCTGGATTTTCTTAAAGTTGTGGCCAATAATTGGATGCTCCTTTACACCCTGATATTTTGATTATGGGTATGCATAGATTATGGTTTAAGCTTAAAGGCTCAAATGAAATCTAGTTTGGTGGAAAAAATATTATTTTAAAAATCTTTTTGCTAATATAAAAAACATGAAACTTTTGGTTTGTGATCTTGAAAATGCTGTTTTGTCTGATTCTTCTAAGCTTAAGGATTTGAATGAAGAAAAAGATAATCTTGTTAATTATCAAAATATAGAAGAGTCCTATTGGTAGCAAAGAGCTGCTAGTAAACATCTTGCTGATGGGGACATGAATACTAGGTATTTTCATGCTTTATTTAATAAAAAGAGAGCTTTAAATTCTGTCCAAAAAATTAAAGGTGATAATGGAGATTGGATCACTAATATTAATGTTATTAATAATTCTATTATTAATCACTTTATAAATATGCTTAATAAAATCCACTCTTTCGAAGCTATTTCTAATTTGGATTTGAACCCCTCTATTATTACCAATGAGGGGAAATAGTATATTGGTAAGTAGCCTAGAAAATTGTCTTGGACATGAAAGATTAACATTAGTATACTTTAACATGAATTTGTCCACTGTATGAAAGATGAGGGGGGATCCTGGAAACCTCATTCAAAGTATAAATAGAAAAGTATTCTATCATTTTTGAAAAGTTCTAATTACCATCATTCCAGAATTCAAAAATAAGTGTCTGATCAGAGATGCTTTTAGTT
This sequence comes from Cymbidium sinense, assembly GCA_021442155.1. Lineage (NCBI taxonomy): Eukaryota > Viridiplantae > Streptophyta > Magnoliopsida > Asparagales > Orchidaceae > Cymbidium > Cymbidium sinense. Next base: position 155,094,323 of record CM038214.1, read on the forward strand.
AAGGAATGTGAAATTAGGCCATCAGGGAACCGGTGATCATTTGAGAAACTAAGATTGCCATGTCCCAGCTACCCAAAAATTAAGTTTTTAGCATAAGCTCTATGATGCAGTAAACTTTTCTAGAGTGGAGAATCAATCTTCCTTTGTTGGACTAAAGAAGGGTGTGTCTTCTAACGATATTTACTAAGAAGAAAATGGGCCCATAAGGAATTATTTTGACTAAGCTTGATCCATAATTTCATCTAATTGATGCAAATGGAATCCTGTAGAGAATGAAAACTCAGACTTGAATCCTTTATTGGTTTGCACATCTTCTTCCAACTCATCTAGTGAATGGAATTATTATTCTTGCTCCATAAGAGTTTTTTGAAGATCCTCTCAATCTTAAGTTGTGTTTGAATAGGCATTATCATGGATTGCAATATAGAGAGAGGGATTGAGTTGAGTATGCTTTGTAGCATGGTAATCCTCCATCCATAAGATAAGAATATGTTCTCCCATGAGTTGATTGTAGCTTGGATAGAACTTATAAAACCATCAAAATAATGGCCTTTTTTCCATCTTTTATAAATATTGGTTCTAAGGTATTTGATTGGAAGATGTGAATGGGTAAAACTAGTGCATTCTTTAATCCATTTCTAGTTTGTTTTGTAGTATTAGCCTGGTTTGAATAAGAATTTTGATTTGTTGACAGTCATCCCAAAAATTGCTTCAAAAGTGTTAAGAATAAACATGATTCTTTGAATAGATCTTTTAGACCCATTACAAAATAATAAAAGGTCATCAACAAATGTTAAATGGGATATGTCGATTTTGCCTTTGGTTGTGTAATTGATTTTTTGTTGGCATTGTGGTTTGCATTCAACATTCTAGAAAGGTGATCAAGTGTAAGAATAAAGTGAGATGGAGAAAGTGGGTCACCTTATTTTATACCTCTTGATGCTTTAAAGTACCCATGTTCTTCCCTATTGATGATGATAGAATAAAAGTTATTTGAAAGTAGTATGTTGATAAGAGAGCAGAATTCTATTGAAAAAACCCTAGCATTCAGAGTAGCTAAAATGAATTTTTAGCTTATGGTGTTGAAGACCTTCTTTATATCAAGTTTAATAATGATATTTTCAGTTCTACATTTTTCTCAAGGTCAAGTATGAGCTTTTAATAAAGGAGAATGTTCTTAGTTATACTTATCCCCTGAACAAAAGTAGTTTGGTTGTCGAAGTTAAGTTTGGTCAAATGTGATTGGAGTCAAGAAGAAACAATCTTGCTTATGGTTTTTCTTATGACTGATGATAAGCTGATGAGTCAAAAGTCTTCCTAATTGTAATTGTTTGAGGACTTGGGGATGAGAGTGATAGAAATTGAACGTGTTACTTATAGAAGGAGGAGGCGAATAGAGTTTTAAAAATAAATTTTAGAAAATTTAATTTTATCTTTTGTAAAAGACTTAAATATTTAATAATAATGATTTAGTAAATGAAGCAATAGACAAAAAAGTAAAGTGTTGAAAAATAAAAAAAGAAAATATAGATTTTTACGTTGTTCGGCCAAACCCTAAAAACTAGCCTACGTATGCCTAGCCACCCAGGCTAGGAATTCATTAAACTAAAGTTGAGATTATAATATATCTCCCATACTCTACTTCACAGGAAAGTATAACCCAATACATACTTTCCTTAATGGGCAAGCACAACCCAACTCGCACATTCCTTAACGGGCAAGTACAACCCAACAAGAATCAAGATAAAGCAAAGAGATAGATAAAAGTCTAACTCTCAATTTTAAAATGTTTTTTTAACTCACAACCCAATCTATACTAATATTAAGGCAATTGAATATTAATAAAAAATAGAGCTCACTTTAATTTTAAATAAAATTAAAATACAATCTTGAATCAAATATTTAATGCAATTAAGTAACTAAATATTGCTTGAATGATCTTTAAGAAGTTTGAAATGATTTTCTTGAATAACTTTGAAATGCAAACTAAAATGCAATAACCAAACACTTACTTTTAATTTTTTTTCATGCAAGCTAACTTTTATTCAAATGATAAATATATGTGCAATTGGAACAAATCAATAATCACTTGAATAAGGATTTGGATTATATCACATGAAAGCTATCACATAACATATGCATAAATCAATTGAATATAAGTAATCAATAAGAATAAAATAATTTATGCAATATGTGGTATGGTCGGCCAAATGAAAAAAGAGAGGTAATAAGATCTTAAACATAATCAAATTTAAGCTACCTATATGAAACTTTAAGCCAAAGAGATACACAATGGATATTCAAATGATTAAGCACTTAGAAAATTAATAACCTTCAAAAAGACTTCAGCCAAATAAGAAATTAAAAAATATTCAATGATTAAGAATAAAACAAATTGATTTCCTTATGTTAGCTTTAGGCCAAACAAGAAATCAAAAGATTATCAAGAAGGTAAAGTCCACATAAATTGATCTTCTTATCTTTGCTCTTCACAAAAAAAAATCTAAAGATTATGCCATGAATGAACATAAGAAAATTTATATAACCTTGTAAACTTCAAAGCTAAGAAGAAATAAAAGTGGTTTAAGAACTTAGCTCCTTAGAAAATAAACACCAAAGAGATGATGTTTTTGGCCAAGGGTGTAATCACACAAATCCTTCCCTTTTCCAATTCAATCTTCAAGCCAAATAAATGTCCAAGAGAAAGAGAAGAATGATGAGGAATTCTTGCACTTGTATCACCAAAAATCTCCAACAAATGATCTTGCATGAATCGACCAAGGGTGAGCAAGAGAGCAAGAAAGAGTTGTTAACTTTTTTGAAACCTTTTAAAGTTGAAACAAGGCTCTTAAATAGATGAGGGAGGAGTCTAGGAATGTATCAATTTAATTTGTTAACTTCAGATCCAATGAGAGGAAAATTGATTTTGCATCAATTTAAATTTCAAAATCAAAGGAGAGGATCTGCCAAAGAGATCTTCCATAGGTTCCTTTACAAATTTGTTTAAACCCAATATGGAATGTATGCTATGTGATTCATAGCCAAGGATGGAGGAAATCTCCTAGGAATTTTGGCCAAGGAAGTTTATATATGAAGGATGGAGTTTTCAATAAAATAAATCTATTAATATCCATTTCAAAGAATTCGGCCAAAAAGGTTTCCTAATTAAGAATTATTAAAATAATGCATGGCTTAATTTTAAATAAAAGCTGATTGCATTCTATACATATTGAATGTTTAAATAACATATAAATTTAATAAATTTAAATTATAGTGCCTTTCCTCCCTTAAACTTTCCTAAAATAAATCAAATTAGAAAAAGAAAATGAATTATTTTGAAAAAAAAGAGTACTAGTTTGAATTCAAATTTAAAATAACTTGTAATAAATCAATTAGGCTTTAAATAATCATAATTAATTATTCTTGGGACGTTCAACATATTCTAAAAAAAATTTGATTTCATTTAGCAAGTGCATGTCATGCACAAAGAAGTTTGAATTAAAGAATAATTCAAAAATAATTCAAATCCATAAATTCAAATAAATGAATTTTAAAATATAAAAAATGAGATAAAATAATATGAAAATGTTTTAAATGAATTTCACACAATTTATTACACAAAATGCATTAAAAAATTCGGCCAAAACAATGTTAAAATGAAAATGATAATAAGAGAGAGAAGAAAGAATAATAGGAGAGAGAATAGGAGAAAAAAGGATAAATTTGGGATAATTCAATTTTCATGCACTAAAAATTATGAATAAAGATTATTAATGACATGAAAATGATTTAATAAAGTTTAAACATAATTTATCTTGATTTAACACACATTTAATAGAACTTATATCATGCATTTAATTCATACTACCTAAAATATATAACTTAATGAATAATTGTAATATTAAGATATAGAAAGATATAAATAATTTCAGAATGATGAATATAAAAATGAATGAATTATTTATTTTAATTTAGTGAGCTTTCCAATTTCCTTAATATAATACATAAAGAACTAGGAGCTGAAGAATTTTTCCTGCACACATGAATTTAACTTGATTAGTAGTATTTGAACATGTGTTTGTTATCATCAAAATCAATCTCATGTGAGATGAGGCTCATGGAGTCAACAATCTCCCCCTTTTTGATGATGAAAAACATATGTTGGTGTTAAATAGTGATGAAGGTATAATGTGACCTTTCATCAACCTTTAGAAATATAATTTACATCAAATAAAATTTATGACAGGTAAATAAATAAATTTTAAGCATTTAAACATTTTTAAGCATAATAAAGCACGAATATAGCATGAGTATAACATGACAAAGCTCCACCTAAATCTATGCATCATAAAGTGAAATAAAACCAACATATATTTTCTCCCACTTTTGACAACATCAAAAAAGGTTTAACCATGAATAGCAATAAAATTACATACTTGGATCTAACATTTCTAGCATGCATCTTAGGGTACAAAATCATTCTTCAGGTAATGGATTAGTAAAAGTGTCCATAATTTGTAAATTTGTGTTGATAAAATCAATATTCACATCACCTTTAGTCACATGATCCCGGATAAAGTGATGTCTAACTTCTGTGTTTAGTTCAAGAGTGTTGGATAGAATTTTTTGTCAAATAAATTACACTAGTATTATCACACATAATAGGAATGTGATCTAGCGTAATTCCAAAATTTTCTTATTATTGCTTCAACCAAAGAACTTGAGCAACATAACTACCAACAGCTATATACTTAGCTTAGGAAGTTGAAATAGTAATAGAGTTCTATTTTTTAGATGACCAAAACACTAATGATGATCCTAAAAATTGACATGTTCCTGATGTGCTTTTCTTGTCTATTTTACATTCTTCAAAGTCAATATCAGAATAAGCAATCAAGTCACATGAAAGTGAATTTTTAGGATACCACAAACCTAATCTAAAAGTTCCAATTAAGTAATGAAAGATACACTAAATAGTAGTTAAACGAGATTCTTTTAGAGTAGCCTGAAAATGAGCACATTAACATACAATAAACATAATATCATGCCTACTAGCAGCAAGATATAAAAGAGAACCAATCATACCTTTATAAAGTTTTTGATCATTTGGTTTTCCTGACTCATCTAAATCAAGTTTAGTAGAGGGACTCATGGGAGTCTCACAAGATATAAAACTAAACCTAAAAAATAAACTAAAATAAAAAAATAAAAAATAAAAAATAAAATAAATTTAAAAAAACTAAACCTATCGGATTATTTAATTTTTAAAAAATATACCTAAACTAAAACTTGAACCCTAAACCTAAACCCTAAACCCTAAACTTACATCCTTAAACCCTAAACCCTTAACCCAAAACCCAAAACTTGTAACCCTAAACCCTAAACCCAAAACCCCAAACCATAAACACTAAACCCTAAAAATCCTAAACCCTTAAGCATAAGCACTAAACCCTAAACCTTAACCTTAAAAGCTAAAACCCAAAACCCTAAAACACTAAATCCTGAACCCTAAAACCTAAAAACCTAAAAACCTAAACTTAAAAATAAACATAAAAATAAAACCCAACTAAAAAATAAACCTAAACCTAAACCTAAAGTTAAAAAACAAATTAAAATAAAAAACCTAAACTAAAATAAATAATCATAAAATATATAAACTAAACTAAATAAAAAATAAAAAATGAAATAAATAAAAATAAACTGTGTAAACTAGATAAACCTAAACCTATCGATTTACTTACTTTTAAAAAAAAACTAAACCCTAAACCTACAACACCAAACCCACAACCCTAAACCCTAATTCCGAAACCATAAACACTAAACCCTAAAATCCCTAAACCCTAAACCCTAAAAGCATAAACCCTAAAACCCTAAACCCTAAACCATAAACCCTAAACCCTAATCCCTAAACCCTAAAGCTAACCCTAAACCCTAAACCCAAAACTCTAAACCCTAAACCATAAACCCTAAACCCCAAACTCTAAACCTAAACCTAAAGTAATTAAATAAACTATAAAATAAACCTAAACCCTAAAACCTAATAAACCTAAACCTAAAACTAAACTCTAATTATGTGAAGAACGTTGACGGCAAGAACATCACCGTCAACCACACCCAGTCTAGATCTAGCGATGAAGATGAAGGCAGAGGCGGCGGTTATCCCTATGGTGGTGGGGGATTTTGAGGTGCTGGTGGATTTCAAAGTGGTAGTTGGGGTAGTGGTTGTTATGGAGGTGGAAAGAGCGATGGAGGTTTTCACCGTAGTGGCATCGAGGGGAGAGATCGGGGATATGATGGTGGATCCCGCTACTCGAGAGGACATGGTGGTTCTGAAGGGAACTGGAGAAACTGAAGAATGACTGATCCTATTTGCTGCTTATGGAACTGTGTCTTTACAATAAAGATGGTTCTAGTTATCCAGGGTTTTTGATTTGCTCTATGAGTGCTCATTTTTTATCTATGTCGTCGCTTGTGTATTAGAAAACTCGGTGTGTTACTTGGTTGATGAAAATGAAAAGAAGAAATGTTGAATATAAATTTGTTCTCAGTTAAAAAAACCAAAACCCTAAACCTTAAACCCTAAAAATAAAAAAATAATAATAATAAATTCAAACCCTAAATCCTAAAACTAACTCAAACACAAAACCATAAACCCTAAACCCTAAACACCAAACCCTAAATCCAAAACCCTAAACCCTAAACCCTAAAGCCTGAAAAGTAAAATAAAAAAATAATAAAAAATGAAAACCCTAACCTAAGCCCTAAAATAAAATAAAAAAAATAAAATAAAATAAAATAACCCTAACCATAAACCCTAAAACTAACCCTAAACATAAAACCCAAAACCCAAAACCTACAACCCTAAACCCTAAACCCTAAACCATAAACTCTAAATCCCAAACCCAAAACCTAAAACCTAAACACTAAACACTAAACCCTAAACCCTAAACCCTAAAACCCTTAACCCTAAAGTCTAAACACTTATCCCTACACATAAATTCAAACCCTAACTCTAAACACTAAAACCCTAAACCCTAAACCCTAAAACCCTAAACCTAAACCCTAAACCCTAAAACCTAAAAAATTAAACTTAAAAATAAAAATATAAATAAAATCCAACTAAAAAATAAACCTAAACCTAAACCTAAAGTTAAAAAAAACTAAAATAAAAAACCTAAACTAAAATAAATAATCCTAAAATATATAAACTAAATTAAAGAAATAAAAAATGGAATAAATAAAAAAATTGAAATAAAAATAAATAAAAAATAAACTTTGTAAACTAAATAAACCTAAACTTACTGATTTACTTAATTTTAAAAAAAAAAACCCTAAACCCTAAACCTTCAACACTAAACCGACAACCCTAAACCCTAAATCCGAAACCCTAAACACTAAACCCTAAAAAACTCTAAACCCTAAAACCTAAACCAAACCCTAAACCCAAAACCCTAAAGCCAAAACCCTAAACCCTAAACCTTAAACCCTAAACCCTAAAGCTTAAACACTAAACCCTAATCCCTAAACCCTAAAGCCTGAAAAGTAAAATAATAAAATAACAAAAAATAAAACCCTAACCCTAAACCCTAAAAATAAAATAAAAAATAAAATAAAAAATAAAATAATATAACCCTAACCATAAACCCTAAAACTAATCGTAAACATAAAACCCAAAACCCAAAACCTACAACCCTGAACCCTAAACTCTAAACCCCAAACCCAAAACCCAAAACCCTAAACACTAAACACTAAACCCTAAACTCTAAACCCTAAACCCTAAACCCTAAAACCATAAACCCTAAAGTCTAAACACTTATCCCTAAACCCTAAACCCTAAACCCTAACTCTAAACCCTAAAACCCTAAACCCTAAACCCTAAAACCCTAAACCCTGAACCCTAAACCTTGAAAACTAAACTTAAAAATTAAAATTAAAATAAAACTCAACTAAAGAATAAACCTAAACCTAAACCTAAAGTTAAAAAACAAACTAAAATAAAAAACCTAAATTAAAATAAATAATCTTAAAATATATAAACTAAATTAAAAAAATAAAAATGTAATAAACAATAAAAAAATGAAATAAACTAAAATAAATAAAAAAATAAACTAAGTAAACTAAATAAACCTAAACTTATAGATTTACTTAATTTAAAAAAAAAAACTAAACCCTAAATCTTTAAACTAACCCTAAACCTACAACACTAAAAACTAAAACCCTATAAATTAAACCCTAAACCCAAAAACCCTAAACCTAAAACCTAAACCCTAAACTAAACCCTAAACCTAAAACCTAAACTAAACTAAACTTAAACCCTAACCCTAAACCTTAAACCCTAAAATAAACCTAAAACCTAAACAAAACCTAAACCTAAACCCTAATCCTAAACCCTAATCCTAACCCTAAACCCTAAACTAATCCAAACCCCAAACCATAAACCCTAAACCCCAAAATCTAAACTAAACCTAAAAAAAGTAATTAAATAAACTATTAAATAAACCTAAAACTAAACCTAAACTTAAAACCTAAACCTAATTATGGGCATAACCTTGATAAGAAGATCACCATCAACCATGCTAGACTAAATGGAGAAGGAGGATATCCCAATTAAAATATTTGGAGCTTGGATATGGAAGTAGTGGTCGAGGCATTGGTAGTTATGGAGGTGGAAGGAGCGATGGAGGTTTTCGCCGTAGTGGCAGTAGGGGGAGAGATCGAGGATATGATGGTGGATCCTACCGAGAGAGGTGGTTAAGGAGAACTAGAAGAATGATTGATCCTATTTGCTATGGAACTATGAATAAAGATGGTTCTAGTTATCTAGGGTTTTTTTGCTCTATCATTTTTTATCTATGTCATCGCTTGGGTATTAGAAAACTCGGTGTGTTACTTGGTTGATGAAAATGAAAAGAAGAAAACAATATTCTAAACTTATTCTCAGTTAAATAAAACCAAACCCCCTAAATCTTAAACCCTAAAAATAAAATAATAATAATAATAAATTCTAACCCTAAACCCTAAAACTAACCTTAAACCCAAAACCATAATCCATAAACCCTAAACACCAAACCAAAAACCCTAAACCCTAAACCCTAAACCCTAAACCCTAAAGCTTAAACACTAAACCCTAAACCTAAACCCTAAACCCTTAAAATAAAGAATACAAAAAATAAAACTAAACCTAAACCTAAAATAAATAAAATAAAATAAAAATAAAATAAAATAACCTAACCATAAACCCTAAAACTAACCTAAACATAAAACCCAAAACCCAAACCTAAACCAAACCCTAAATAAACCTAAACTCTAAACCTAAACTAAACTAAAACTCTAAACACTAAACACTAAACCTCTAAACCTAAACTAAACCTAAAACCAAACCAAAAGTAAAACACTAAACCTAAACTAAACCTATAAACTAAACCTAAATCCTAAACCTAAAACCTAAACCCTAAACTAAAAACTAAACCTTAACCCTAAACTAAATAAAACCTAAACTAAAAATAATAAAAATAAACCTAAACTAAACCTACAACACTAAACCTACAACTAAACCCTAAAAAAAAAACCTAAAACTAAAACCTAAATCAGTTAAACCTAAACTTGAATCATAAAATAAAAACATAAACCCTAAACCCTAAAAATAAATAAAATAATAAATAATAGAGAAACCCTAAACCCTAAAACTAACCCTAGACCCTAAACTATAAACCCTACACCCCAAATCCAACACCCTAAACCCTAAACCCTAAACACTAAACAAAACCTTAAAAACCCTAAACCTTAAAGCCTAAACACTAAACCTTAAACCCTAAACCCTAACCCTAAACCCTAAACCCCAAAACCCTAAACCTTAAAAACCTAAACCATAAACCCTTAACCTTAAACCATAAAAACCTAAAAAATAAAATAAAAATAAAACTCAACTTCAAAATAAACCAAATCCTAAAAAAATAAACTAAAATATAAAATTTAAAGTAAAATAAATAAACTTAAAATAAATAAACTAAACTAAATAAAAATAAAAAATAAACCTTAACAAAAGTAAAAAATAAAATAAATTAAATAAACCTATATCTACTTATTTACTTAATTTTTTAAAAAAAATTCCTAACCTAAATAAACCCTAAACCTACAACACTAAACTTACAACCCTAAACCTTAAACCCTAAAGAACCCTAAAGAACCCTAAACCTTAAACCTTAAACCTTAAACTCTAAACCCTAAAGCATAAACCCTAAAACCCTAAACCATAAACCCTAAACCCTAAACCCTAACCCTAAACACTAAACCCCCAAACCAAACTCAAAACCTAAACCTAAAGTAACTAAATAAATTAAAAAAATAAGCTTAAACCCTAAAACCTAATAAACCTAAACCTAAACATTAAGAATGGGTAGAACCTTGATGACTGGAACATCACCGTCAACCAAGCTCAGTTTAGATCTGGCTGGTGGATATAGAGGTGATGGTCAGAGTAATGGTGGTTATGGAGACTGGAGGAGTGATGAAAGTTACAGTCATTGTAGTGGTGAAGGAAGAGATGAGGGATATGATGGTGGATCCCGCTACTCGAGAGGCCAATGTGGTTATGATGGGAATTGGAGAAACTGAAGAACATCGATTCAATCTGCTGCTTATTGAACTGTGTCTTTATAGAAAAGTTGGTTCTAGTTATCTAGGGTTTTTGATAGCTTAATGCGTGCTCATTTCTAATCTATGTCGCCACTTGTGTCCTAGAAAACTTAGTGTATTACTTGGTTGATGAAATCAACAAAAAGAAATGTTCAATGGGAATTTGTTTTCTGTAAAAAAAAAACTAAAAACCTTAAACCCTAAACTAAAACTTGAACCCTAAATATAAAACCTAACCCAAAACCTAAACCCTAAACCATAAAAACTTTAAACCCTAAACCCTAAACCCTAAACCCTAAACCCTATAAAACCCTAAACCCTAAACCTAAACCTTAAACCCTAAATCCTAAACCAAAACCACAAACCCTAAACCCCAAACCCAAACCCAACCCTAAAATAAAATGTTAAACCAAAAATAAACCCTAAACCCTAACCAAACTAAATCCCAAACCATATACAAACTATTGGCTAAATAAATTAAAAAATAAATCTAAACACTAAAACTTAATAAACCTAAACCTAAACCATAATATTCGACAGAACCTTGACGGCTAGAACATCACTATCATCCAGGCTCATTCTATATCAAGCGGTGGAGGTGAAGGCAAAGGCGATAGTTATCGCAGTGGTCCTAGGGGATCTGGAGGTTTTGGTGGATATGGAGGTGGTGGTCGTAGTAGTGGTAGTTATGGAGTTGGGAGGAGCGACGGAGGTTGCAACCGTGGTGGTGACGGAGGGAGATATCATAGATATGATGGTGGATCCCACTACTCGAGAGGCTGGGGTGATTTTGATGTGAACTGGAGAAATTGAAGAATGGTCGATCCGATCTGCTGCCAATGGAATTATGTCTTTATAATAGAGACAGTTCTAGTTATCTATAGTTTTTGATTTGCTCTATGCGTGCTCATTTTTTATCTATGTTGTTGCTTCGATCTTAAAAAACTTAGTGTGTTACTTGGTAGATGAAATCTAAAAGAGGAAATGTTGAATCTAAATTTCTTCTTTGTTAAAAAAAAAAAAAAAACCCTAAATCCTAAACTAAAACCTAAACCTAAAACCTAAAACCTAAACCCTAAGCCCTAAACCCTAAAAATAAAAATAAATAAATAAAAAAAACCTAACCCTAAACCCTAAAACTAACTCTAAACCTACCCTAAACCCAAAACCCAAACCCATAAACCCTAAACCCTAAATACCTAAAAACCTAAAAACCTAAACCTAAAGTAAATAAAATCTAAAAATAAATTAAATAAGAAAACCTAAAAGTAAATAAATAAAATAAAATAAAAACCAAAAGTAAAACCTAAACCTAAACCTAAAACTAAAATGAAATAAAAATAATAAAAATAAAATAAAAAATAAATTAAATAAAAACCTAAACTAAACTAAAAAAAATAAAATAAACCTAAATAAAATAAAAACTAAATGTAAAATAAAAACAAAATAAACCTAAAATAAAATAAAATAATAACTAAATAAAACCAAAACCTAAAAATAAATATAAAATAACTTGAAAATAAATAAAAATCAAACCCAAACCCTAAAATAAAAATAAAAACTAAACCTAGAATAAAAATTAAATAAACAATATATAATAAACCTAAACCTGAACTAAAATAAACTAAACTAAAATAAATAAAACCTAAACCTAAACATAAAATAAACTAAACCTAAACCCTAAATTAAAAAAATAAAATAAACTAAAAATAAACCTAAACTTAAAAGAAAAAATAAAACCAAAAAAAATGTAATAAAAAAAATAAAATCTAACCCTAAAACCAAAACTAAAAAAATAAAACCTAAACCTAAAAAATAAAATAAAAATAACTAAACCAAAATAAAATAAAAAAACAAAAAAACATAAACTAAAACCTAAATCTAAACCTAAAAATAAATTAAAATATAAAATAAAAACTAAACTAAAATAAAATAAATAAGTACCTAAACAATAATAAAAAATAAAAAACCTAAATAAAATAAAAACTAAACAAAATAAAAATAAACTAAACCTAAATAAAATAAAATAAACTAAATAAATCTAAACAAAATAATTCTAAGCATAAACCAAAATAAATAAAATATAAACCAACCAACTAAAAAAACTAAACCTAAAATAAAAATAAACTTAAATAAACTAGATAAATAAACTAAAATAAATAAAATAAAATAAACTAAACTAACTAAACCTAAATAAAATAAGATAAACTAAAAATAAACCTAAACCTAAAATAAAAAAAATAATGCCTAAAATAAAACCAAAAAAACCTAAACCTAAACTAAAAGTAAAATAAAACATAAAAAACTAAATAAAAATATGAAATCAAACCTAAAATAAAATGAAAAATTAAACTAAAACCTAAACCTAAAAGTAAACTAAAATAATAAACCTAAATAAATAAAAAATTAATTAAAATAAACCTATAAAAATAATAAATAAAATTAAATACTAAATAACATAAACCTGACTATTTTTTTTTTTAAACTCTAAACCCTAAACCCTAAAACCCTAAATCCTAACCCTACCTACCCACCTACTATCTACCATATCTACCCAAAAAAACATGATCACTAAAACAAAAACACTAACCAAAAACCCTGGGCCCTACCACTGACCTGCATACCACTCCTAACCCCAACTCTAATCTGAGCCCAAAACTCAGGCTCTAAACTCACAAACTTTAAACTACTACCCCAGGCCACACTGAAAACTAAACCTATGCTAATCCAATGACTGAGCACTAAAACCAGGCCCTAACCTTAACCTACCTAAACCCTAAACTACCCTGAGCCCAAACAAATAAACCTAAAATAAAATAAAATAAACTAAACCTAAATAAATTAATAAAATAAAATAAAATAAACTTAAACTAAACCTAAACCTAAACCTAAAATAAAATAAATAAATAAAATAAAAAATAAAATAAAAAAAACCTAAAACTAAACTAAAAAATAAAATAAACCTAAAAATAAAAAACCAATAAAAAAAACTAAATTAAAATAAAATAAAATAAATAAAATAAATAAAATAAACTAAAGAAAACCAAAACCTAAAAGAAACCTAAAATAAAACCTAAAATAAATAAAATAATAATACTAAACTAAAAAAAAAAAAACCTAAACCTAAAATAAATATAAAATAATAAAATAAAATAAACCTAAACTTAAACTAAAATAAATAAACCTAAACCTAAAAAAAAAAACTAAAAAACCTAAACCTAAACCTAAACTAAAAAAAAATAAAATAAAAAAATAAATAAAACCTAAACTAAGAAAATAAAACCTAAAATAAACCTAAAATAAAACCTAAAACCTATAAAAAAAACCTAAAACCTAAACCTAAAAAATTAAATAAAAAATAAACTTAAACCTATAACAAAATAAATAAACCTAAAATAAAATAAATACTAACTAAAAATAACACTAAATTAAATAAACTAAAAATAAATAAATAAACTATAAAAATAAAATAAATAAAATAAAAATTAATAAATCATAAACCTACTCTTTTAATTTAAACAAACCAGACCCTACTGACCTAACCCTACTTGACCCTACACCTACCCTCTTTAAACCCTCCCTACCCTAACCATAAATCCTCCTCCACCACCTCTACTAACTCCCCTACTAATACAAACCTAAACCTCCTCAACTAAACCCTAAACCCACCCTCCACATACCTCCCTATGCAACCCTACCCCTAAACCTAAACTAAATAAATTAAAAAATAAACCTAAACCCTAAAACTAATAAACTAAATCTAAATCTAAACCCAGAATGGGCATAACCTTGTGGCAGAACATCATCATATTCAGCCCACATGAGGATGGGCAGCAAAGTTAGTGGTGGTGGGGGATCTGGAGGTGTTGGTGAATATGGAGGTTGTGGTCAGAGTAATGGTGGCTATGGAGGAGGGTGGAGCGACGGAGGTTACAACCATGGTGGTAGTGGGGGGGGGATCGAGGATATGATGGTGGATCCGTTTACTTCAGAGTCAGGGTGGTTCTGATGGGAACTACATAAATGAAAGAACGGTCAATCTGATCTATTATTAATGGAATTGTGTCTTTATAATAGTGACGGTTCTAGTTATCTAAGGTTTTGATTTGCTCTATGCACGCTCAGTTTTTATTCATGTTGTCGCTTTTGTCTTAGAAAACTTGGTGCGTTACTTGGTTGATGAAATTGAAAAGAAGAAATGTTGAATCGAAATTTGTTCTCGATTCAAAAAAAAACCAAAACCCTAAAATAAAAAACTAAATGAACCCAGACCTAAACCTAAACCTAAATCCTAAACCTAAATCCTAAACCCACAAAACCTAAAAATCCAAAACCAAAACCCTAACTAAACCCTAAACCCTAAACCCTAAAAAGCTAGAAAAGTAAACTTAAACTAAATAAAACCTAAAAATAAAATAAAATAAAAACATAAACTAAAGGTTAAACCTAAAATAAAAAATAAAAACAAAACTAAAATAAAATAAATAAAAACTTAAACTAAACTAAAAAATAAAAAACCTAAATAAAAAAAAAAACTAAACCCCTAAAATAAAAATAAAATAAACCTAAAATCAAATCAAATAAAAACTAAATAAAAACCTAATCTTAAAAAATAAAACCTAAAAATAAAACCTAAAAATAATATTATAAATATATAAAAAAATAAAAATTAAACCCTAAACTAAAAAAAACTTAAACCTAAAATAGAATAAAATAAACCTAAATCTAACTAAAATAAACTAAACTAAAATAAATAAAACCTAAACCTAAACCTAAACCAAACCCTAAAATAAAATAAAATAAACTAAAAGTAAACCTAAACCTAAACTAAAAAATAAAACCTAAAATAATCCTAAAATAAAAACCTAAAACTGAAACCTAAAAAAATAAAATAAAAGCCTGAACCTAAACATTAGAAAAAAACCTAAACTTAAATAATAAAATAAAAATAAAACTAAACTATAAAATAAACCTAAACTTAATAAATAAACTCAAATAAAAAACAAAAACTAAAATAAATAAACTAAACTAAATAAAAAAATTAACCAAAATAAAAATAAAAAATAAATTAAAATAAAATAAATAAATAAAAACTAAATACACTAAATAAACCTAAACCTATGAGTTTACTTAATTTTTAAAAAAATTAAAATAAACCCTAAAATAAAAATTAAAAAATAACCTACACCTAAAACCCTAAACATTAAAACCTAAACCCTAAAACCCAAATAAACCTAAAATCCAAAACTCAAACCCCACCCAAACTAAAACCTAAAAGCCTAAACCTAAACTAAATAAAACCTAGAAATAAAACAAATAAAAAACTTAACCTAAACAAAATAATAAAATTAAATTAAATTCAAACCTAAACTAAAACCTAAACCAAAACCTAGACAAAAATAAAAAATAAAAAAATGAAAAGTAAACTAAAATAAAATAAATAAAAACCTAAACTAAACTAAAAAATAAAATGAACCTAAAATTAAAGAACCAAAATAAATAAAACTAAACATAAAATTGAAATAAAATAAACTTAAAATAAAATAAATTAAAACATAAAAATAAGAAAAGAAACCTAAAATAAATAAATAAATACAACCTAAACCGAACAAAAAAAACCAAAGCAATTAACAAAATTAAAATAAACCTAAACCTAAAACTAAATAAACTAAAATAAATAAATAAAACCTAAAATAAATAAACCTAAACCCTAAAATAAATAAATAAAATAAAAAAATAATAAACTAACTAAATAAAAAAAAACCTAAAATAAACTTAAATAAAACCAAAACCTAAACCTAAAATAAAATATATATGCTTAAACTTAAAAAAATAAAATAAAACCAAAACCCAAAAAATAAAATAAAAATATAACTAAAGTTAAAAAAATAAACATAATGGTAAACCTAAACCTATAAAAATATAAAACCTAAATAAACCTAAAATCAAGCCTAAAACCTAAACCTAAAAAAAATAAAATAAAACCTACATAAACCTAAAATAAATAAAATAAAACCCAAAAAAAATAAAATAAAAATAAAACTAAAGTAAAAAAAATATAAAAGTAAATTCCTCCATATTTGACACCTCTTATGGAGGTTGTTGAGCAATGTGGTGGTTATGGAGGCAGGAGCGATGGAGGTTATAGTCATGGTGGTGGTCAAGGGAGAAATATATGATGGTGGATAAATGAGAGGTCGGGATGGTTGTGATAAATTGAAGAATATGTATGATCTGCTTATGGATTGTCTTTATAGAGATGATTCTAGTTATCTAGGGTATATTGTATTCTTATTTTGTATTTATGTCATTGCTTGTGTTTTAGAAAACTTGTTGTGTTACTTGGTTGATGAAATTGAAAAAAAGAAATGTTGACTCTGAATTTGTTCTCTGTTAAAAAAAATATAAACCATAAACCCTAAACTAAAACCTGAACTCTAAGCCTGAAACCTAAACCCTAAACCCTAAACTTTAAAACTTTAAACATTATACCCTAAACCATAAAAAGCTAAAAAGCTAAACCTAAACTAAATAAAACCAAAAAATAAAATAAATAAAAACCTTAAACTAAAATAAAATATAAAATAAAATAAAATAAAAGCCTAAACTAAAACATAAACCTAAACCTAAACCTAAATGGAAACCTAAAAAGAAAATAAAATAAAAGATAAAAACTAACTAAAATATAATGATAAAACCATTAAACTAAAAAAATAAAAAAAATAAAATGAAACTAAACCTAAAAATAAAAATAAAATAAAATAAAACTAAAATAAAAACCTAAACTAAAAATAAATAAAATTAAAAAAATAAACCTAAACCTAAACTAAATAAACTGATAAAATAAAATATTAACTTAATTATACACTAAAATTAATTAACATAAATAAATAAAATAAAATTAAAATAAATACTTAAATTTATAAAATAAAAGATAAAATAAACCTAAATAAAGACCTAAAATCTAAATAAACTAAAAATAAAGAGAAAATACACAAAATAAGACCAAAAAATAAAATAAAATAAAAAAGAACTAAATATAAAATAAATAAAAAAAAACTAAGAAAATAAACATAATGAAACCTAAATAAAAAAAATAAACTAAGATAAAACATGTAAAGATAAAATAAATAAACTAAATTAAAATAAAAATAAAACCAAATAAATGAAAATAATATAAAATAATAAATAAACTTAAAAGAACCTAAACATATGGGTTATTGATTTTCTTAAAAAAACCCTAAATGATATCCCAAATCTTAAATTAATAAACCTATAAAAATTCTAAACCACAAACCTGACCTAAAAAGAAAATCTAACATAATGATTTCCTTAAATCATATTTGGTTGGTCCATATAATTAATCCAAGGTGGTTTAAGATCTAAACTTACTAAAAGGGATTTTAACCCAATTTAAACCATAGATTATAAAATGAATCTTGGATATTAAACTCCTTCTACCTAATTTAAATAATATATAATTATAACCTAAATAAATATTAATAATAAAAACCAATAAACCTAATAGATAAATAATAAGATGTTTATGTCAAAAATCTAACTACTAAAAAATAATAAATCTAAGAATAAACCTTACAAAACTAATATAAAATAAATGAGAATAAACCTAAAATAAAATAAATAAAATAAAATAAAATAAAATTAAATAAAACTTAAGCCATAAATTTAAAAAAAAAATATATTAAATAAATATCCAACCAACCAAGGAAAAACTAAACTAAAATGAAAATAAAATAAAGAATAAACATAAATTTAAACCTAAACTAAAATATATACTAAACCTAAACATAAAATAAACTAAACCAGAAGCTAAATAAATAAAATAAAATACTAAAATAAACCTAATCTAAACTAAAAATAAAACCTAAAAATAAACCTAAAATAAAACATAAAACCTAACAAAAATAAAATAAAAAAAACTTTAAACTAAATAAAAAATAAAATCTAAACCTAAAAAAGATAAAAAATAAAACTCTAAAAATAAACCTAAAAGACTAAACTTAAAAATATAAACTAAAATAAAAAACTAAAACTATTAAATAAAGTTAAAATAAATAAACTAACTACATAAAATAAAAAAATAAACCAAATTTAAAATAAATATAAAATAAACTAAAATAAATAAAGATAAACTAAATAAAAACTATTTGTTTTGATTTAAAAATAAAATGTTAAATCTAAACCCAGGAAACTAACTAAACCAAAACCCAAATCATAAATCACAAAAAACCTAAACCTGGAAAATAATCTAAACTGATACCTAAAAACATAAACCACAAACACAAACCTAAACCACAAATCTACTAAACCCAAACTTTAAACCATAAACCACAGAACCAACTAAACAAAAGTAATAAATAAATTAAAAAAAAACTAATCCCATAACAATAAACCTAAACCTAAACCAGAATGTAGAACCATGATAAAAGAACATGTGAGCTTACAACTTTCCAAGTGGAACAGATCATTGGAATAGTCTATCATCACCAGGATAGATGTTATCTAACTTAGAGCGACTACTAAGCGAGGAGCCATGAGGAAGGATTGGACCCAGACTTGAAGCAGTCATGAGGGAAGGAGCCACTAGGGGACTTATTCTAAACATCAAATATACTTGATCAGTTAGTGCATGAAGGCTAATCTAGAAAAAAAGCATAGCAGACCCACATCCTCTTAAACGAAGCCAACATGAGGTTGCTTACCAGCCAAGTAGTAAGGCCTGCAAAACTAATAAGGTGCTCGTCAGTGTGTAATGGCTAGGTAAGGAAGGAAAGCATCATTGACTTACATACTCCAAAGCAAGAAGACCACAGGGGTGACCCTGCTTGGGTAGCACGTCCAGCAGAAGCGACCAATGAGTGTCATTGTTATCTCAACTTCAGGTAGACAAAAGATATGTGTTAGTTTTATATGTATGTATGTAGTTTGCATTTGTATTATGTCGATGAAGGGTGGAGACTTATAGGAAGGACCAGGAGACTTATTCTAAACCTCATACTAATAGTTGTGCATGAAATCTAAAGAAAATATCCTCTTAAACAAAGCCAACATGAGGTTGCTTAAGTAGTAAGGCCTACCAAACTAAAGTGCTTATCATTAATGGCATAAGGAAGGAAAATATTTACATACTCCAAAGCAAGACCACTGACACCTATGGTAGCATGTTAGCGACCTAAAGCGACTTAGTGAGTGTCATTGAGGGTGTTATCTCAACTCAGAGTAGCTTGAGACAAAAGATATGGGTTAGTTTTATATGTATGTATGTAGTTTGTATTTGTATTGTGTCGATGAAGGGTAGGATGTCACTCGGGTTCCTTACACCTACCCTAAACACATCGTGGTGGATTCATAAACAAGAATACTTTCAACATGGAAGAGATTGAATTTGAAATGGAATTTTTAATGATGATAATTATTTTCGAACATGATTTATAATATTTCTTTAAGTAAAGCCCATTGATTGGAAGCATTGAGCACTCACCCTTATGATTAATAAGTTGATAAGATCCTCCTTGGTAAGCCTTCTCTATGGCAAAAGGGCTTTCCCAAGTGGGTTGAAACTTGCCTCCCATCTTAAGACATGACAACAATGTCTCACTAAATCTCTCTCTACTTGAAAGCCTTTAGGATGGACCAACTTATTATGAGCTTGAATCATTTTAGCTTTGTACAACTTGAGGTTTTGGCATGTGTCTCAAACCTTTGAGCTCATCTAAACGACTTAGCATTACGTGATCTACCCACAATTATCCTTGGTGATGAGTTGGACTTCTAATGGTAGAAACTTGACCCATACATTGAGAAAAGGGTAGGCGAGTTGGAGTTCTATATATTGCGGCTTCAAACTTCTAACTGTTCATGCCACTGTTGCTTATTGTTGTCGAGTGTCTTCTTCAATACTTGGATGAGAGTTTTATTGAAGGCTTCTGCTAAGCCATTTTCCCTTTGATAGTTGATGGTATAATATTTCTAATCTATGTTGTGTCTTTAGGCAAAGTTTTGATCTGATTGAATGCTACCATTATCCATAACTTGAATGACCTATGTATAATATCTTTTCTAAAAATTGGAACACATGCTGAGTTGTGACCTCTCTGAGCAGCATCGCCTTCACCCATTTTTTAGAAAAGTAGTTAGTAGCAGCTAATATGAAGTGATGACCCTTGGAAGAAGAGGATCAATCAGACCCACTATGTTGGAACCCCAACACACGAATGGCCATGAGGCCAATGTAGGATGTAGAATATTGGGTGGTTGGTGTAGGACCACACCATGTATTTGACATTTGGTGGCATTGCCTAGTCGTATCCATGCAATCTTTGATCATCAATAGCTTGAAGTATCCTAGTCTCTTGATCTTAGCTTTCATCTTTGGACCAAATTAGTTGGCTCCACATAATCTTGAGTGTACCTAGGTTATGATCATATAGGTTGTCTATCCAACGTAACCACATATAATTGAAAGACTATTGGTACAAGACACCATCCACAAGATTGTAGGAAAGTCCTCTTAACTTCATCTAATGGGCTTGGGACTTCTCTTAAGGTAGTTTTCCTTTATTTATGTAATCCATGAATGGTTGCCTCTAATCTAACCCCTCATCCTTCTTTGCAATGATAACCTCCCCTTCAAGAGAGTACTTTTTGATGAGTTCATTACCAATAGGGGATAAGACTTGTCTATTTTTGACCTTTATTGATATGGACTCATCCTCCGGTCATGCCAACTCCTTGACAAGCTTGGCTAAAGAATACGCTATGGAATTCTCTCCTCGAGGAATCTTATAATTGGCAACCTCTGAGATTTTGGCCAACAACTCCATGGTGTACTTGTGATAGTGATGGAGCTTGGGCTTTATAACTATAATTTGGTTGATAACTAGTTGAGAATCTCAAAGATGTTGATGTTACGGATGCTTAGAGTAATCTCAAATCGAGCCTCATATTGCTTCATTATTGATGCAAGGATTGACAAATGATATGAATTTTATCACATCATGTCTAGAGTTAAGAGAACTATTCACCCTGCCTTTCTAGAAATTGCAGTTCTTCTCCTCTTTAAGAGGAAGAACCATCAAAGTATCTCCCAATGGTGAATGCTATTCCCTACATTCATGATTTTTCATTGGAAATCATCACTAGCGGGAATTAGGAAGTGGGTGTCTTTAAGAATTCCACTAGCGCTTATCCTTTCACCACATAATGGGGTATGAAGGTTGTGTCAAACTATGAGAGGATCATGGATTGTCATGCCAACCGTCTAGATAGCATCAGTCATGCCATGAGATACTATAGTAGATTGATCCTAGAGATTAAGTTCACCTTATGAAGAAGCATGTAGTGTTGTAGCTTTCGGGATACAAAGATTAAAGCTAGGAAATGCTTCTCAATGGGTGGATAATTAGCCTTAGCAGGGATTAGATGATGGTTGAGGTAGTAGAGTGTGTTTTCCTTCTCTTCATCATTAGCTTGGGACAATAATGCACCAAGGGAGTCGTATAATGCAATAGTGTAAAGTATGAGCAGCTTTCCTAGAGATAGGGGTTGCTAGAACTGATAATGTCATCAAGTAATGCTTGATGTCTTCAAAGGCATGCTCACACTTATAATCCCACTTGAACTTGGCATCCTTTTTAACAAGTGTTGAGAATGGATAACATCTTTCGGATAGGTTGGATATAAAGCATCTTAGATACTCCAACTTCCCTTGGAGTGATCTGAATTGCATTAAATGTTTAGGGGGTGGCATTTCTAATAGCACCTTAATCTTCTTCGAATCGATTTCAATTCCCTGGTGTCGGACAATAAACCAAATGAATTACCCTGAAGCTACTCTGAATGCACACTTCAAGGGAATCATTTCAAGGTTAAATTTCTTAACCATTCAAAAACTACTCTCAAGTCAAAGAGATGGTCTTCCTTTTTCTACTTTTGACCATGTGATCATCGACATAGCACTCGACTTGATGATGAATGAGTTCATTGAAGATTCAAGCCATATCCCACTAGTATGTAACCCTAGAATTTTCAAGGCTGAAAGGCATGACCATATAGCAATAGATTCTGATTAAGAGTTCTAAAAGTAGTGTATCTTTCATCTTTAGAGGCCATAATTAATTGGTAATATCTAGATGAACCATACATGAAAGAGAAGACTGCATGAGATGAGGCAATGTCCATCATCTGCTCTAGGATTGGTAGTTGAAATTCATCTTTTGGATATGCCTTATTTAAAACCCTCGAAGGTTTGAGGGTTAGTAGTAGGCTTTATTGCTAATTTATGGACCACTATCGTTAAGAGCCAATCCAGGCATCTCTTCATAACTCCATGTAAAGAAGTTCTTAAACTTAGTCAATAGCCTAACTAAGTCATTGGTTTCAATTTCATTCAATAATGAACTAATGTATGTCGGGCATGGATCTTCTTCAGTTCCTAAGTTGATTTCTTGAGCTCGTCTATGGTTGACTTGACCTCTTCTTTGAACTTTGGTGGTGCATCTTTGACTTAAAAATCATTTGGATCATCTAAAGTTTCTAAGCACTGCTCCTCATATGATTTAATGTGATTTAAAAAGAACCTATCAAATTCCAAATGATTGGAGATGACTAAGCAATAATCATCATCATCAACTGGACTCACTATACCAAATCCTAGTCCCAGTTTTTATTGAGACCTTTTGCATTTATTCTTCCATATTATTTTAAAATAGTCTGGCCTACACTTTGACCAAGTATGTGGGATTAACTTTTTTCTACTAAATTATGAACACAAGGCATGTACCAATCAAAAAGTAATTTTATTAAATCTTTATATGAATCATCCTTAAGTTATACATCAAATTTTTGACTTGAGGATGATGCTCCCAGAAAGAACCTCTGAGACTTCACACCTGTGGATGACATAGGGGCTTCCTTAACTACCAAACCCTTAGTTTTTTGAGAGGAAAGTAGGGTTAGAGCTAAGGTTCCCAACTGATGCTTAACTATTTCACATTTAGACTTGGATAGACTTATGCTTTACTTTGGAGCCTGGCCTTCATAGCTATCTTGCTCAAGTATCACCTCCAAAAGAATCTATTGATGAGAAGAGCTAGCTGGTGTGCTAACTATATAAGAATCATCCTATGAACTAGATTCTTTGTCCATATGGATACCAGGTGTACTCGTAGTAGCTGGGACATATCTTTTATTGGATGGCCGATAAGGAGGTTTTCCACCCCTAGGAATGCCTCAGCCTCTTCTCACGGTGGAGGTCAAGTCTCCCATATTTTTTGAAAGGAGTAATGAATTATGAGTGGAATTTAATGTCAGTCTTCACTTCCTCCTCCAAGTTTATTTTTGCTCTCTTTTATTTTCTTTTTCTTTTTCTCTTTTCTTTTTTTTTTCTTTTTCTCTTTCCATTTTTTTCTTTTTCTTTTTCTTTTATTTTTTAACTTTGGCCAAGTTCATGAAAATAGACTTGTTGATTTTAAGGGAGGTAGTAAGTCGCATCCTCATATATGCTGACCTAGTGAACTATAAATGGCTTGAGATCTCCTTTGACATAGTAGATGATCCCACCTCTCATGAACTTCATATATTGATGTAAATAGGATGGAACTATGTTCTCATGTATCCAAGCATGCATCTAAAAATAATGTATAATGTGATCTTAATCATCTCCAATCATCTATGACCTCACTTTTGAAGTGATTCAATCTTCCCATCTTAGACTTTTGGATTCTTCTAGGAACTAAGACTTCTCTAAATCATAAAACTTTAGGGTTAAAAATATAGGATAAATAATCCACCTCTAAATCTAATCCATGTTCAAACCAAACCTCAGTTTATTTCAAACATCAAAATTCAAATTCAAATTCAAATCAAACCCAAATTTCAAAACCAAATGATTGAAGCCCATCAAATCAAACTTGAAATCCTTTAAGCCATATGACATCCATGGACTTAGCCAAATCTTAATCAAATTCAAAATCAATTGATTTTCTCATAATTTATATCTTCAATCATCTAAATATAAATCAAATCTACATTCAAATGATAAAAACTAAATCAAATTAAATCAAATTAAATCAAATTAAATCAAAACCTTCCTAGGCCATAAGACCTATCCCATGAACTTAGCCAAATCTTAATCCAAATCAAGTTAAACTCATTTGATTTTCTCACAAATCAATCATATTTTCAGTCATCTTCTCAAATTTATATGAAATATACATTTAAATGATCAAAACTAAAAAACCAAATAAAAATCCAAATCTAAGCCACATGACCCAACTACATGGACTTAGCCAAATTCCATCATTCCAAAACCAAATTCAGTTGATTTTCTCATGAATCAATCATACCTTCAATCATATTCACAAATATAAATGAAATCTATAATCATCAAGCCAAACAAAAATCAACCCAAGTCAAACCAAATTTAACCCTTTTGACTTGAAATGTTCAAATGAACTAAACCCATTTGAACCCAAGCCAATTGTAATTGAATTTGTATATCAATCCCAAATCCATATATAACATCTATTAAATCAAACTCAACCCAACATCAAGCCAACTAAACCCAATTGGTCCACTTGACCAAAAGTGGCTAATTGACATATTTTAGCCATGTTCTAATCTTACCCAAATTGGATTGAACCAAGCCCATCAAAACCTCCCATCATGATATTTGATCACCCTAAGTTGATCAATTATCACAAATTGGGTCAAACTAAGTCAACTTGGTCATTTGATCAAGTTAACCACTTAACCCATATGAACCTAAACTAGCCAAATTGCAACCTAAGTGAAATCTCTTGAAACCAATGATTCATTCCAAATCAAAATCAATATTTGAATATGACTTGACATTCAATTAAATCAAACCAATACCAATTAGCCCTCTTGACCCAAGTTGACCCAAATTGACCTAAAAGATCAAATTGGGTCAACTCAAAATATAAACCAAATTGTTTGCAACCAATGGCTCAAGTTTATTCCAAATTGATTGTTGAACTTGACCAAAACCATGGTTGGACCCAATTGAACCCAATTGACCTACTTAGCCCAAATTGACCTAAAGGTTCAAGTTGTCCTAAATTAAAACCAAATCCAAATTAATTGAAACCAAAGCTTATAATCATCTTAAATTTATCAACTAAACCCAAACCAACACCCAACCCAAGCCAATTTGGCCAATTTGGTCAAATTGGTCAACTTTACCCATTCGACCCAAATGAATTCAAATGAGCCAAAATCATATCTAAGCCAAACTAAACCAAACCAATTGAACCAAAACTTCCCAAATATTTGTATGAACTTGACCCAACCCTTTTTTTTTGACCTAGTTTGACAAATTGGTCAAGTTAACCCAACTTAACCCAATTTGACCTAAATGAGTCAAATTAAGCCAAACCTAACCAAATTAACTCCAATTGACTTGAAATTTGGGCTATCCTAATCAAATTCAAATCCAATTCCAAATGATCATTCTACCCTTGGGTCAAGGGCATCACATGAGACAAATCACCCATGTAAGTGGTCATTTCCATTCCTTGGCCACTTGGTACTCTCCCAATGGTCCCACTAGGACACTATTGAACCTAACAAGGGGTGGTTGGATTGGCCATGACACATGGGAGGTGAAATCACCTCACCCTCCCCATTGGAGCATTTGAAACCCATAAGACACCCATGATTCCTTTTTGGCAGCCAACTCCACCCCTTGAACCAACCAAGATGAGCCAACTCACCTCCTCCTCCCTACCACTCAAGACCCTCTAAGATGGTGAGCGGCTAGAAGCCAACCCACCACCATCGATCAAGATGAAGGGGTATACACTCCCTCATTTCCACTCAAACACACACAAAAATCATTCATTATAGTCCTAAATACCCAAGATGTGCTGCTAGAGCCATTCCTAGCTCCCAAGCTCATTCCTCGATCAAAAAGTGCCATTCCCATCATTCTCAAAATAGGACACCCATTTCTGACCTAACTTCCCATTTCTCCATTAAACTCAAATTAACTTTGCGCACACCTTCCCTAGGCCTCTGCGAGCAAGAATGAATCATCTCCCAAGCTTCTTGAGCACTAGAAGTGGAACTTCTAACAAAGCTAAGCTCGAAATCATAGGTTTGTAGCCTTCTAAGTGAACAGTGAGATCCAAATTGCTACTCAATAGGGCTTCATCTCCACTATATAAAGCTTCCTCAATCATTCAAGCTGCTAGTCTTGAGCTCTGATGAGGTATGCTTCCAAAATTGATCCTTAGGCAAAAATGGGTTGGAGCTTTTTAAAGAAAGCTTGCATGTCGTGTGATCTTGACCATTAGATCCCCTCTGATCGATGTCATGAAGATGTGGGATCCTCTTGGAGTTGATCCGAGCTCAGGTAAGCTAAGATCAAGTGAGTAATGGTGGATGGACTCCATTCTCCCTCACTCATGATGTTAGATAATGCACCATAGGTTCTATGTGATCTAAATGAATGATCATGATTAGATCTGCTAGATTGATCTGATTTAATCCCATAAAGCTATGGGATTAATCGTAGTCGTCCAATCTTAGATCAAACGGTGGATGAGAAAGCACATCCGCCGTCATCATGTAGGGACTAAGTTGGATAAGTTTTAAGTAGCCAATCCTGGCCACATGAAAAAAGTGCGTCATGTGCCATGTAGATTAGGCTTTAATTAGGCTTAATTAATAATTTTTAATGGTTGAAACTTCTAAAAATCATAAAGAATCATAGAGAAATATAAAAATGCAAATAAATACTCATTTTAAAGGTATTTTAGAGGAGAATTAATTAAAAATGATCTTAACTAATTTTGAATAGTAATTAAGGTTTAATTATAAATTAATTAGCTTAATTACTCCTTAATTACTTGAGCAATTATTCCCAAATTTTGCTGGCTAATTTAATGGGATGACCTCTACCTCCCATGATTTTCTTGGGATTTATTGCTCACTTAATTAGAAAAATTGAATAATTAAACCTTAACTACTCTTTTAAGTTAATTAATAATTAATTAATCCCATGAACAGTAATAAATTGGTTAATTTACTTTATTAATCATTGTTCAAGAGTAAGTGAACCAAGGTATAGGGTTGGGACCTCTTTCCTTAAGTTCATTTCACCCTTTTTTAAAATGAAATTAATTAAGATTTAACTAATTAATAAAATCACTTAATCAATTCTAAATCATAATCACATCAAACCTTAATTAATTAAATCATGGGGTAGATCTTTAGGTGTTTAATAACCTAAAAGAGTTTAATGAAATTATGGTTAGTCCACATGTGTGAGAAAATCAAAAGAGTAATTAATTAAGTCCCTTAATCTAATTAACTATTAATCACGAGCCAATTGCATTAGGCCTCTATTTTTTCCTAGGATCATTGCAAGTTTATTTTCTATGTATATCATGTTGGCTCATAATTATTTATTTAATTACATTAAGGTGACATAGGTAAGGGTAATTAATTCATCTAATTAAGGGTTCAACATAATTAACCTGTAAAATCAACTTAATTATATTTCCTTTAATTAAATCAAATCACTAATGTGGGAATGGGTTTAAAATAGCAGTGATGATTTCTCTTCTCCTCTTTCGATCAAATTAAATTCAAAACTTAATTAATAAAGAAGCTTTGATTTGCTTTAAATAATCTTATTTGATTTGATTATCTTTAAGAAATAGTTTGGTTGAATGAATTACATGCTTATATTTAATTTTCCTCTTTCCAATCATGTTAAATTTGGAATTTCATTTGAATTCATACGTCCATCTTTTCAAAATTAAGTAAAATAAAAGGGATTTCCTTTATGTAAGCTTGCATGTGTTGAATTTGTTTAATATATGTATGGTTATTATCACTATTGAATCCAAATGTATTTTCCAAAATCTTATAAATGAATAATAATATGTGCTATGATGCTAGTTATAAATACAAAAGAAATGCATGTGCTTATAGCTTAAGTGTATGAATGTTGAGTTCTCTTTCCTCTATTGATGTTGATTTATATAATATTGAATGGTAATGGTTATATAGTCTTAACATCCCAAGAACACAAGGC
The DNA here is from genome assembly GCA_021442155.1 of Cymbidium sinense. Classification (NCBI taxonomy): domain Eukaryota; kingdom Viridiplantae; phylum Streptophyta; class Magnoliopsida; order Asparagales; family Orchidaceae; genus Cymbidium; species Cymbidium sinense. Next base: position 155,123,043 of record CM038214.1, read on the forward strand.
TTTAACTATCCCTAAAGAGGTCATTTGATTTCCTCATTTCCATGGTTTAACAATGGCACATACCCATTTGATTTCATTCTTATGTATTTCAACATTAGGATTTGGATAGAACTTTAATTCATATATATAAATGATTAAATAAAAAAATATAGAATCTTTGCTTGGTTTTCTTTCCCTCATTTATGTATACATCCATGTGTGTCCAAGAAAAGCAAGAACATAGTCTAGACATCCCTGGAATATGAAGCTTTAGTTAGCCCCAATGAGGTCATTTGATTACCTCACTTCCTTGGTTTAACAATGACACATACTTTCCTTTATCTTGGTACATGTATATGTATATGTGATTAGTGAATGAAAATCCCATTTTACATTAAAAATGCATGCATTCATAATTGACTAAGTGGTTGAATTAATTAGCCATATGATTTGGAGCTTACTTCCTATGTTCATGTAAAAGAATTTACATATGTTTGAATGCAAATGGGTGTATAGTCTAGACATCCCAAGAATATGAGGCTTTAGGTAACTCCAAGGAGGTCATTTAATTACTTACTTCCCTGGTTTAATAATGGCACATGCCTATTTAATTTCATTCTTATGTCCTTTTTGTATAAGAATTTGGATGAAGTTTTAAATTAATATGTTTAAATAATTCAATCAAATATAATATAAATTCTAAACATGCACATACATTCATCATTTAAGTGTGCTAAAATATGTTGCTTGTATAGATACACTTAGATTAAATCATATGCATGTTACTTATGATGGAAAGGAATGATTTAATATATGTCATGTGGTAGTAATTCTATTAAAATAATCTTAAGATGCCTTTCATTTTGGATGGGATTATTTAAAGTGAACCTAAACTTATGATTAATTAAATCATTTAATAAGCCATTCACTAAAGAGACCTAAATCAAATTAATATACTTTAGAAATTGACTTAAGGTAGGGATGAAAGAGGGCAGTCCTCTTTTCCTCCCTTTATAACACTTAGTTGCTAAGTGTAATCAAATGAAACAAAAGAAACAAAAATCAAAATTCTCAAATCAATTAAACTACTTCAAGTGAAATCAACCTTTCATGTTAAATTGAATTCTTCTATCCTTTGAAAATACAACACTAATGCCTAACAAGACATACCACACAAGCCTTAATACACACATTAGAATTAATTCACCACTTCTAGCTCTAAATTAGGATGGGGTATGATGTGATGTATGTTTTTTTTATGATGTATTATTTTAGATTTGATGTTAGGGCGTATGCTTCATAGACTGGATGAAAGGACAATATTAGCCTAATCATATTTTTGGCAGAGGATTATGCTTAAGGGATGCTTAAAAATAAATGTGAATGCCCTTTTTGCAGGTTGCTTAAATCCTTAAGAATAATCCAAGTTAGGACAAGTGAGCTTAGTTATCCATGTGTAGGGTTCTAAGTTCAAATTATAAATACAACTGCTTGGATTATATGTATATTTTGCTAACCTCCATTTTGCAGGAGTAGGCAGATTTACTTTTCTCACATAAATGTAATATTTGCAATAGAATTTGGATTAGTGCTATGGGGGATTATGATGAGCAGTGGCTAGAAGAATTTGTCCTGGGGTGCCCTATGATGCCTTTGAAGCAAGGACCACCCAAATCAAAGAAGGAACCAAATCAGAAATGGAGATATAAAGAAAGAAGACCCCCATAGAATTTAATGCAATTATAATTGTTCTTTCATATTCGAGGTTGTATAAGGGTAGAGCTTGGCTACCCATCTTTTCTATCTTCAGGTTGTAAGGCGGTACCCGACCGCACCGGCATTTTTTCTTTATTGATAGTATATATAATTAGTTGATGTTATGTTTACATTGTGCATTAGGATAGCTTGTTTTTCATAGTTTCTTAAATGATTGATGCTTTAATGTCTAGCTTGGATATGATTAAGCTCTTAGGACAAAAATAACTTTTTTGCCCAACTAATCACTCATAACTAAATTTTAAACAACTCATAACCTCATCATAAAGACTAAGAAATAAATAAGATAATTAATAGATATAGCCCTTTAGTTGTATGATTGTATGTTTCACATCATGCATCCATATTCTTTCTCTCTTGAACATGAACGATCTCCATCCTTGCACGATAAAGAAATGCTTAACCTGTGAGGGCATCCCTAGTGGTCGAGAACACCTTCTTCTAGCTGATTTGACTGATAAATTATTTTATCATGCATTTAGGCATAAGAAATCCTAAAGCCTCTGTCAAAATGATGTGTCTAAAATGAAATAAAATTTAAAATGATTTTGCATCAATAGATTAAGTCATATGCTCATACCACTAATGTTCTAGTCTTTTAGGGAGTATGTTTAGGACTTTAGTCTCTTTCTAATTAAATAACTACCCTAGCTATCTTACAATTCATAAGACTAGACTGCACAGTTTTAAAATCGTAGGAGGCATTTGCTGGCAGCAACTTCAGGCAATTATAAGTCTAGAAATCAGACAATTTATTCTGTCTTATGGAGGTAAACCCTTATGTGCACTTACGCTTAGATTTAGGTAATACTTTAGCTTGTACTAAAGCTCCATAGATTTAGAATCCAAGGTAGCTATTTCCTTTGGGCTATGATCATAAATCCTCACCTCTTAGGCATTCCCATAACCTTGTGTTGGTGGATTATAAGCTCTAGTAATCTAATTAAATTTCAACTCAAAACATATAAATCTCCTCAACTTCAAAATTATAAAGCCCAATCATACGATAGATTGGAATGTTCATTAGGCCTCCCAGTATCATGAGCATTTCATATTTATTTCATTTGGATTCCAAATATAAGTCTTCTCCTTAAAATTTCCCAATTGATTTTCCAAATACAACCAATTTGTTGATAGTCTAACCTTGAAATCTTGGAGATGATAATTGTTTACTTTAATCAAGAATATTCTTAGGAAATTTCATTTCCTAAGATGTAATTAACTATAGAGGCTTGCCTCCATAAAGAATTTAAGAACCTAGTTTAATATAAACCTATTTTTTCATCCATGTAAACTAGGGGAAAAAATCTCTAGTACATTCAAAGACTCATTCCTTAGAAGTCCTTATTAAGAGATTATGTCCATTGTAGGGTGATGCCTCTTTCTTTTGAGATAGTACATCATAAGGCCCTCTCACCCATACATCAAAAAATAGACACCACAAGGCCCTCTTGCCTTGTTCATTAAATCCTCTCAACATCATTTTTTCTTTCTGAAGTATGTCGGTCCTAAAGTAGGCTAGGGTTCTTAGACCAATAATGTTGACTGATATACCTAGGTCATACCTACAATTTCTCTTATTGTATCCATGAGTCAGTTGACTCCTAGTCAATCTCAAAAGGTGAACACAATTAATTCAGAGATGGATAGTCTAACTCTGAATCAGAATGGAAAGGATCGGAGCTACTAGAGCTATTATTTTTACTTAGACTCGGAGAGCTTTCAATTGGAATAAAATCAAGAGCATCATAAGTAGACAATATATAAATAGAATCAGCTTTCTTCATTAATTTCTTTTGGGTGGAGATACATGATAGATAGCAAGTAAAGTAAGTGAGTAAGGGATTTAGTGCTCTTATCCATAGTTTCAATGCTTTTGCTGGTAGAAGAAGAGCTAGCAGAAGAGGTGGTAGCTATAATGGTGGAGGGCGTACTGGACTTGGACAGTGGCTGGACTACTGACTATCCCGGGCAAGCATGGTGAGCTACTGATGTTGCTGGAATGTCACCCTCCTTGATTTTTCCTTTGCAACGATCAAACCTTCCTTGTCGTTGGAGTTTTGAGCTACTTCAGACACCTTCAAGGAAAGCTTCTTGATCTTTGAAAAGATCTTCTGTTCAAGATAGGGAGATGTCCTACCCTTCTTTGGTCTTAATAAGATCACAAGTATCCCCAAGGATTACTCTAACAGAACTGGATGGTTGTTCTAATAAGTATTCCATTGGGAAAATTATACTTCTCAACTTGTAGGTGCGCTCAAGCTAATCCTTAAAAGTGATAGGGACAATAGTTAGGATAATCACTCTTGCTCGACTTCCTTAGTCCTCTTAGGCTCTGGTAATTAAACGTCAGGTTGCTTTAAGAGATTCTTAAAGATTTTCCTAACTACCTCCCTCTTGAATGAATATGGCTTATTCAATCTATCGGTAAGAGTAGGTGGAAAGTAGCTACCTAACGATGGATATGAATACTGTTGTTGGGTAGGCTGTTGAGGTTGTGAAAATGGTCATTGTGGCTGCTGCGGTGGCTGGTATGATGGTCGAGGGGGTGGAAGAGGAGGTGGCAAAGGAGGCTGCTGAGCTCGTAGTCTCTCATAACTATGGTGCTCTCCTCTACGACACAACTATCCCTGGCTTTTTCTCAAACACCTTATGTGGCTTGGGCCCAGATGATTGGTTTGAAATGGGCAACTATTTGGCTTCCTCTTATAGGATAGGTGCCTTGTTGATTAATTTCTTGAATGTTTTGATGGTAAAGCCCATAAGCATAAAGGCGACCGAGCCATTGATATTTTTGAGAAGAATCTCAATGGCATGCTGTTCGGATAGCTATGGTTTGCATTTCATGCTCAGGTTGCAGCACCTGACAATGTAATCAACACGGGACTCATTGAGTTTATGTTTCTCTACAATGAGGTCACCTACAGTCACACTCTGCTGAGATGAAGAGGTGCTCCAACTCAAAAAAAGTCTTCAACCATTGAAACACTACCAATCAAATGCAACACTTGATAGCTAACAAAAGGTAGAAGAGGAGTGTAACCTTGTTGAAACAACTTGCTAAAACAATGTGTTATCGGGTTCCCTTAATCAAAGATCTTGAAGGATGGTGGCACAAAATCCTAAATAAAATAAAAACTAAATAAAAACCTATACCTAAAAAATAATCCTAAAAATAAATAAAAAATAAAACTAAACCTACAATAAACAAAATAAAATAAACATAAACATAAACTAAAATAAACTAAAATAAAATAAATAAAACATAAACATAAACCTAAAATAAACTAAACCTCAACCCAAAACTAAATAATATAAAATAAACTTAAATAAACCTAAAGCTAAACTAAAAAAAACCTAACAATAAACCTAAAATAAAATTCTAAAACCTAATCCTAAAAAATAAAATAAAAACCTAAACGTAAACTTAAAAATAAAAACTAAAACCTAAACCTAAAAAATAAAATAAAAATTAAAATAAACTACAAATAAACATAAACCTAACCTAAACCTAAAAAAATAAAATAAAATAAAACCTAAACTAAAATAAATAAACCTAAAATAAATAAACTAAACAAATAAAAAAATAAACCTAAATAAAAAATAAATAAAATAAACCAAAATAAATAAAAAAATAAACTAAATAAACTAAATAAACCTAAACCTAAAAGTTTACAATAAAAAACCCTAAACCAAACAATAAAATAATAAACCTAAACCTAAACCTAACCTAAAATAAACCTAAATACTGACCTAAACTAAACCTAAACCCTAAACTAAACCCTAAAACCTAAAACTAAACCTAACTAAAACTCTAAACTAAACTAACTCTAAACCATAAAATCCTAAACCTAAAAAACTAAAAGCTAAACCTAAACCTAAAAACCCTAAACTAAAAAATCTCTAACCTAAACCCAAACCTAAATCCTAAACTAAACCTAAACCCTAAACCTAAACCCTAACCCTAACCTAAATAAAACCCTAAACCCAAACCTAAACCCTAAAAACCTAAAAACATAAACTTAAACTAAATAAAACCTAAAAATAAAATAAATAAATAAACTTAAACCTAAATAAAATAAAATTATAAAATAAAATAAAAACCAAAACCTAAAAATAAAATAAAATAAACTAATAATAATAAACTAAAATAAAATAAATAAAAACCTAAACTAAATTAAAAAAAATTATCCTAAAAATAAAAAACCTAAATAAAATAAAAATTATACATAAAATAAAAAGAAAATAAACTTAAAACAAAATAAAATAAAACTAAAGAAAAACCAAAACCTAAAAAATAAACCATAAAATAAAACCAAAAAATAAAGAAATAATGAAACCGAAACCCCAAACTAAAAAAAAATAATAGAAACCTAAACCTAAAATAAAAATAAAATAAACAAAATAAAATAAACCTAAACCTAAACTAAAATAAATAAAACATAAACCTAATCCTAAATAAACTAAACCAAAACCTAAACCTAAACTAAAATATAATACCTAAAAATAAAATAAAAATAAAAACCTAAAACCTAAACCTAAAAAAATAAAATAAAAACCTAAACCTAAACTTTAAATTCAAAAATAAAACCTAAACTTAAAAAATAAAGTAAAAATAAAACTCAACTAAAAAATGACCTAAACCTAAAACTAAATCTAAAAAACAAACTAAAATAAAAAACCTAAACTAGAAAAATTAAACTCCAAATAAATAAACTAAATTAAATAAAAATTAAAATAAACCTAAATAAAATAAAAATTAAAATAAACTAAAATAAATAAAAAAGAAATTAAATAAACTAAATAAACCTAAACCCCTATTAATTAAAATAAACCATAAACCTTAAATCCTAAACCCTAAACCCTAAACCTAACCTTAAACCCGAAACCTACAAACCTAAACCCTAAACCCTAAACCCTAAAACCCTAAACACTAAACCCTAAACCCTAAACCCTAAAACCATAAACTAAACCCTAAACCCTAAACCTTAAACCCTAAATCGTAAACCCTAAAAACCTAAAAACCTAAACCTAAAAAATAAAATAAAAATAAAAGTAAACAAAAAAAAGACTTAAAGCTAAAAAATAAACTAAAATAAAAAACCTAACCTAAAATAAATAAACTAAACTAAATAAAAATAAACCTATATAAAAATAAAAATAAAATAAACTAAAAAAATAAATAATAAACTAAGAAAACTAAATAAACTAAACCTATTAGTTTACTTAATTTATATTAAAAACCCTACACCCTAAATCCTAAACCCTAAACCCTAAATCTTAAAAATAACAAAAGCACTAAACCCTAAACCCTAAACCTACAACACTAAACCCACAACACTAAACCTTAAAACCTAAACCATAAACGCTAAACCCTAAACCCTAACCCTAAAAGCATAAACCTTAAATCCCTAAACCCTAAACTCTAAACCCTAAACCAAAAACCCAAAACCCTAAACCCAAAACCCTAACCCTAAACGCTAAACCCCAAACCCCAAACACTAAAAATAAAGCAAAAGTAACTAAATAAATTAAAAAAATAAACATATACCCTAAAACCTTATAAACCTAAACCTAAACACTAAGAATGGGCATAACTGACAGGAACATCAAACAAACTAGTTTATTAATAAAAAAAATAAGTGGTGGTGATTTATAGATATATGGAGGTGGTGGTAGCAATGGTGGTTATAAAGGAGGCTAAAGGTTACAATTGTAGTGGTGAGGAAAAGATCGGGATATGATGGTAGATCCTACTGAGAGGTGGTGGTTCTAATGAAACTGGAGAAAAAGAACAACCAATCTAATGCTTAAACTATGTCTTTACAATAGAGATGGTTTAAGTTATCTAAAGTTTTTGATTTGCTCTATGTGTGCTCCTTTTTTGTCTATATCATCGCTTGTGTCATAGAAAACTTTGTGTGTTACTTGGTTGATGAAATAAAAAAGAAGAAATGTTGAATACAAATTTGTTTTCTTTTAAAAATTAGAAAAAACTGAAAACCCTAAACCCTAAACATAAAACCTAAACCCTAAACCCTTAAACCTAAAACCTAAACCCAAAAACCTAAAAACTTCAACCCTAAACCCAAAATCCTAAGTCCTAAACCCTAAACTAACATTAAACTCTAAACCCTAAACCTTAGAAACCTTAAACCTCAAAGCCTAACCCCAAACCCTAAACCCTAAATCCTAAACTAAATCTAAACCCTAAGCTAACCTAAACCCTAAACCCTAAAAATCTTAAACCCTAAAGCCTAAACACTAAACCCTAAACCCTAAACCCTAAACCCAAAACCCTAAACAAATCCCTAAACCCTAAACCCTAAACCTTAAAACCTTAAAAACCTAAAGACATAAACCTAAACTAAATATAACCTAAAAATAAAATAAATAAATAAACTAAAACCTAAATAAAATAAAATAATAAAATAAAATGAAAACCTAAACCTAAACCTAAAAATAAAACAAAATAAAATAAACTAATAAAAATAAACTAAAATAAAATAAATAAAAACCTAAACTAAACTAAAAACTAAAATAAACCTAAGAATTAAAAACCTAAATAAAAAAAAACTAAACATAAATTAAAAATAAAATAAACTTAAAATAAAATAAAAAACTAAATAAAAACCTAAATAAAAAAAATAAACTTAAAAATAAATAAAAAAATGAATCCTAAACCCTAAACTTAAAAAAAAAACCTAAACCTAAAATAAAAATAAATAAACCTAAACCTAAACTAAAATAAACTAAACTAAAATAAATAGATCATAAACCTAATCCTAAAATAAATTAAACCTAAACCTAAACCTAAACAAAAATTAAAACCTAAAAATTAATCTAAAATAAAAACCTAAAACCAAAACCTAAAAAAATAAAATAAAAAACTAAACTTAAACCTAAAAATAAAAAATAAAACCTAAACTTAAAAAATAAAGTAAAAATAAAACTCAACTAAAAAATGACCTAAACCTAAAACTAAATTTAAAAATTAACTAAAATAAAAAACCTAAACTAAAAAAATTAAACTTCAAATAAATATACTAAACTAAATAAAAATTAAAAATAAACCTAAATAAAATAAAAATTAAAATAAACTAAAATAAATAAAAAATAAATTAAATAAACTAAATAAACCTAAACCTACCGGATTACTTAATTAAAAATAAACCATAAACCCTAAATCCTAAACCCTAAACCCTAAACCTACAACCTTAAACCCTAATCCTACATCCCTAAACCCTAAACCCTAAACCCTAAAACCCTAAACACTAAACCCTAAACCCTAAACCCTAAAACTATAAATCCTAAACCCTAAACTCTAAACCTTAAACCCTAAAACCAAAACTAAAACCTAAAACCTAAACCTAAAAAATAAAATAAAATAAAACAAGACTTAAACTTAAAAAATAAACTAAAATAAAACCTAAACTAAAATAAATAAACTAAACTAAATAAAAAATAAACCTATATAAAAATAAAAATAAAATAAACTAAGAAAACTAAATAAACCTAAATCTACTAGTTTACTTAATTTATATAAAAAACCCTACACCCTAAATCCTAAACCCTAAGCTAAACCCTAAAACTAACAATAAGCCCTAAACCCTAAACCCTAAACCTACAACACTAAACCCACAATGCTAAACCTTAAACCCTAATCCATATACCCTAAACCCTAAACCCTAACCCTAAAAGCATAAACCTTAAATCCCTAAACCCTAAACTCTGAACCCTAAACCCAAAACCCAAAACCCTAAACCCAAAACCCTAACCCTAAACCCTAAACCTAAACCCCAAACCCCAAACTCTAAAAATAAAGCAAAAGTAACTAAATAAATTAAAAAAATAAACATAAACCCTAAAACATAATAAACCTAAATGTAAATAATAAGAATGGGCATAACCTTGATGTGAACATCCTACCGTGCTTAGTTTAGATTAACACAGAAGGAGGCTATTGGTGGTGGGGATTTAGAGGTGTGGATATGGAGGTGGTGGTCGAGCAAAGGTGGTTAAGGAGGCAAGGTTACAAGTGGTGGCAGAGGAAAAGATCAGGGATATGATGGTGGATCCTACTTCTTGAGAGGCTGGTGGTTCTAATGAGAACTGGAGAAACTGAGGAACAACCAATCTAATCTGCTACTTATGAAACTATGTCTTTACAGTAGAGATGGTTTAAGTTATCTAAAGTTTTTGATTTGCTTTATGTGTGCTCCTTTTTTATCTATATCATCACTTGTGTCTTAGAAAACTTTGTGTGTTACTTGGTTGATGAAATCAAAAAGAAGAAATGTTGAATATGAATTTGTTTTCTTTTAAAATTAAAAAAATTGAAAACCCTAAACCGTAAACTAAAACATGAACCCTAAACCTAAAACCTAAACCCTAAACCCTTAAACCTAAAACCTAAACCCAAAAACCTAAAAACTTAAACCCTAAACTCAAAGTCCTAAACCCTAAACCCTAAACCTTAGATACCTTAAACCCCAAAGCCTAAACCTAAACCCCAAACCCTAAACCCTAAACTAACTCTAAACCATAACCTAACCCTAAACCCTAAACCCTAAAAATCCTAAACCATAAAGCCTAAACACTAAACCCTAAACCCTAATCCCTAAACCCAAAAACCTTAAACAAATCCCTAAACCCTAAACCCTAAACCTTAAACCCTAAGAACTTAAAGACATAAACCTAAACTAAATATAACCTAAAAATAAAATAAATAAATAAACTAAAACCCAAATAAAATAAAATAATAAAATAAAATGAAAACTTAAACCTAAACCTAAAAATAAAATAAAATAAAATAAAATAAAATAAACTAATAAAAAATAAATAAAATAAATAAAACCTAAACTAAACTTAAAAATAAAATAAACCTAAGAATTAAAAACCTAAATAAAAAAAACTAAACATAAAATAAAAATAAAATAAACTTAAAATAAAATAAAAAACTAAATAAAAACCTAAACAAAAAAATAAACCTAAAAATAAATAAAAAATGAATCCTAAACCCTAAACTAAAAAAAACCTAAACCTAAAATAAAAATAAATAAACCTAAACCTAAACTAAAATAAACTAAACTAAAATAAATAGATCATAAACCTAATCCTAAAATAAATTAAACCTAGACCTAAACCTAAACAAAAAAAATAAAACCTAAAAATTAATCTAAAATAAAAACCTAAAACCTAAACCTAAAAAAATTAAATAAAAACCTAAACCTAAAACTAAAAATAAAAAAATAAAACCTAAACCTAAAAAATAAAATAAAAATAAAACTCAACTAAAAAATGAACCAAAACCTAAACCTAAACCTAAACCTAAAAAATAAACTAAAATAAATAAACCTAAAATAAATAAACTAAAGTAAATAAAAATAAAAAATAAAGCTAAATAAAAAATAAAATAAAATAAAATGAAATAAATAAAAAATAAATTAAATAAAATAATTAAACCTAAACCTACGAGTTTATTTTATTAAAAAAAACCATAAACCTAAATCCTAAACCATTAACCCTAAAGCCTAAACCCTAAACTTAGAATCCTAAACCCTAAACCCTAAACCATAAAACCCTAAGATGTGAACCCTAAATCATAAAAATCTAAAACCATAAACCTAAAAAATAAAATATAATTTAAAAGTCAAGTAAAATATAAACCTAAACTTAAGAAACAAAAAAAAAAAAACCTAAACTAAAATAAATAAACTAAACTAAATAAAAATAAAAAATAAACCTAAATAAAAATAAAAATAAAATAAACTAAATAAATAAAAAATAAATTAAATAAACTAAATAAATTTAAACCTACCGGTTTACTTAATTTTAAAAAAAAACTAAACCCTAAATCCTAAAACTTAAACCCTAAACCCTAAACACTAAAACTAACACTAAACCCTAAACCCTAAACATACAACACTAAACTAACAACCCTAAACCCTAAAACCTAAATCGTAAACCCTAAACCCTAAACCCTAACCCTAAACCTTAAACCCTAGAAGCATAAACCCTAAATCCATAATCCCTAAACTCTAAACCCTAAACCCAAAACCCTAAACCCTAAACAAAACCCTAACCCTAAACCCTAAACCCCAAACCTTAAACATAAACTTAATGTGACTAAATAAATTAAAAAAATAAACATAAATCCTAAAACCTAATAAACCTAAACCTAAACCTAAACCCTAAGAATGGGCAGAACCTTGATGGTAGTAACATCACCATTAACCAGGCTTAGTTTAGACTGGCACTGGAGGCAAAGATGGAGGTGGCGATTATCGCAGTGGTGGTGGGGGATTTATAGGTGTTATGAATATGGAGGTGGTGGTCGGAGCAATGGTGGTTACGGAGGTGGGAGGGGCAATGGAGGTTACAAACAGTGGTGGAGGGAAAGATGCAGGATATGATGGTGGATCAACTAAGAAAGTGGTTCTAATTGGAATTGGAGAAACTGAAGAATGGCCAATCTGATCTGTTTCTTATGAAGCTATGACTTTACAGTAGAGATGATTCCAATTATCTAAGGTTTTTGATTTTCTCTATGCGTTCTCATTTTTTATCTATGTCGTCGCTTGTGTCTTAGAAAACTTGGAGTGTTACTTGGTTGAAGAAATTAAAAAGAAGAAATGTTGAATCTAAATTTGCTCTCTGTTAAAAAAAATCAAAAACGCAAAATCCTAAACTAAAACCTGAACCCTAAGCTAAAACCTGAACCGTAAACCTAAAACCTAAAACCTAAAACCTAAACTTGAAACCCTGAAACCTAAAATCCCTAAACCCTAAACCATAAACCCTAAACCTAAAACCCTAAACCCTAAAAATAAAATAAATAAAAAACCTAAACCTATAAAAACCTAAACTATAACATAAACCTAAACCTAAAAAAAAAACTAAAGTAAAATAAATAAAAACCTAAATTAAACTAAAAAAATTAAATAAACCTTAAAATAAAAAACCTAAATAAAATAAAACCTAAATGTAAAATAAAAATAAAATAAACCTAAAATAAACCTAAAATAAGATAAAATAAAAACTAAATAACAAGTTAAAGCTAAAAACTAAACTTAAAAAATAAAGAAAAAATAAAACATATACCCGAATCTAAAAAAAAACCTAAACCTAAAATAAACTAAACCTAAATCCTAAACTAAATAAAAAAAATAAAAATCAATCTAAAACTAAACTTAAAAATAAAACCTAAAAATAAAACTAAAATAAAAACCTAAAACCTAAACCTAAAAAAAACAAAATAAAAACCTAAACCTAAACATAAAAATCAAAAATAAAACTTAAACCTAAAAAATAAAACAAAACTAAAACTCAACTAAAAAATAAACCTAAACCTAAACCTAAACCTAAAAGTTAAACTAAAATAAAAAACCTAAACTAAAATTAATAAACTAAACTAAATAAGAATAAAAAATAAACATAAATAAAATAGAAAATATAATAAATTAAAATATATAAAAATAAACTAAATAAAAGAAGAAGAAATGTTGAATCTGAATTTGTTCTCTATTAAAAAAAATTAAGAACCTTAAACCCTAATCTAAAACCTGAACCTTAAACCTAAAGCCTAAACCCTAAACCCTAAAAACCCTAAACCCTAACACTAAAACCTAAACCCTAACCCTAAACACTAAACCAACAATCTTAAATCCTAAACCTTAAAACCCTAAACCTTAAATCCTAAACCGTAAAAATGTAAAAACCTAAACCTAAAAACTAAAATAAAAATAAAACTCAACTAAAAAATAAAACTAAACCTAAAAAATAAACTAAAATAAATAAACCTAATATAAATAAACTAAACTATAAAAAATAAAAAGAAAACCTAAATATAAATAAAAAAATAAAATAAAATAAATTAACTAAGAAAACTAAATAAACCTAAACCTACGAGTTTACTTAATTTCAAAAATAAAACCCAATAAACCTACAACACTAAACCTATAACCCTAAACCCTAAACCCTAAACCCTAAACCCTAACCCTAAACCCTAAACAAAACCCTAAACCATAAATCCTTGAACCCTAAAGCCTAAATTTTAAACACTAAACCATAAACCCTAAACCTTAAACCCTAACCCTAAACCCTAAACTCTAAACCCAAAACCCTAAACATAAACCTAAAGTAACAAAATAAATTAAAAAAATAAACATAAACCTTAAAACCTAAAAAAAAATATACCTAAAATAAATAAAATAAACTAAATAAACCTATACTTACATGTTTACTTCAATTTTTTTTTAAAAAAAAAGCCCTAAACCCTAAACCTACAACCATAAACCAATAATAAAATCCTAAATGCTAAACCCTAAACTAACCTAAAACCCTAAACTATAAACCCTAAACCTTAAACCCTAAACCCTCAACTAACCCTAAACCATAAACCCTAAACTTAAAACCTAAAAAGGTGAAAACCTAATCCTAAACTAAGTAAAACTTAAAAATAAAATAAATTAAAACTAAACCAAAATAAATAGAATAAATACCTAAACTAAAACCTAAACCTAAACATAAACCTAAACCTAAAAAGAAAATAAAATAAAAAATAAAAACTAAACTAAAATAGAATAAATAAAAACCTAAACAAAAGAAAAAAAATAAAAAACCTAAATAAAATAAAAACTAAAGCAAAAATAAAAATAAAATAAACCTAAAATAAAATAAACTATAAACCTAATCCTAAAAAATAAACCTATAAATAAATAAAAGTTAAAACCTAAACCTTAAACTATAAAAAAAAACTAAACCTAAAATAAAAATAAAATAAACCTAAACCAAAATAAAAATAAAATAAACTAAAATAAATAAAACCAAAACCTAAACCTAAATTAAACTAAACCTAAACCTAAACCGAAACCCTAAATAAAATTAAAAAAATTAAACATAAACCTAAACTTAAACTAAAAAATAAAACCTAAAAATAAACTTAAAATAAAAGCTAAGATCCATAACCTAAAAAAAATAAAATAAAAACCTAAACCTAAACCTGAAAATAAAAAAAATAAAACTTAAACATGAAAAATAAATCAAAAATAAAACTAAACTAAAAAATAAACCTAAACCTAAACTCAAACCTAAAAATAAACTTAAAAAAAAAACATAAACTAAAATAAATAAACTTAAAATAAATAAACTAAACTAAATAAAAATAAAAATAAACCTAAATAAATTAAAATAAATTAACCTAAATAATGATTATAAAAACCCTAAACATCCTAACCTAAACCCTAAAACCTAAAAAGCCTAAACCCTAAACCCAAAAACCTAAACCCTAAATAAAACTAAACCCTAAACCTAAGCTAAAAAACCTAAACTAAAACCCTAAAAAAAAACCTAAACCTAAAAACCCTAAAACCATAAACCCTAAACCTCAAACCCTAAACATAAACCTAAAGTAATTAAATAAATTAAAAAATAAACCTAATTAACTTAAACCCTAAAAATGGGCACAACCATGATGGCAGAAACATCACCGTAAACTAGGCTAAGTCTAGAACTGAGGTGAAGGCGGAGGCTACTATTATCGTAGTGGTGGTGGGGGATCAGGAGGTGCTGGTGGATATGGAGGTGGTGGTCAGAGTAGTGGTGGTTATGGAGGTGGGAGGAACATCGGAGGTTACAGTCGTGGTGGTGGCAGAGAGAGAGATCGCATATATGATGGTGGATACCAACACTCGAGAGGCTGTGGTGGTTCTGATGGGAATTAGAGAAACTTAAGAATGGTTGATCCAATCTACTTTTTATGGAACTATTTTTTTATAGTATAGATGATTCTAGTTATCTAAGGTTTTTGATTTGATCTATGCTTGCTCATTTTTTATCTATGTTGTCGCTTGTGTCTTAGAAAACTTGGTGTGTTACTTGGTTGATGAAATCAAAAGGAAGAAATGTTGAATATGAATTTCTCTATTAAAAAAAACCAAAAACCCTACACCCTCAACTAAACCTGAACCCTATACCTAAAACAGAAACCCTATATCCTAAACCTAAATCAAAAAACCCTAAACCCTAAAGCCTAAAGCCTAAAGACTAAACCCTAAACCATAAACTCAAAACTATAAAACCTAAACCTTAAACCCAAAATCCTAAACCCTGAACCCTAGTCCCTAAACCCCAAACCCTAAACCCTAAACCCTAAACCAAACCCTAAACCCAAAACCAAAACCCATCCTCTCCCTCCATTTTGGCGATTTTGTGTTCTTGTATTTTTTATGGTTTGGCCACACTGGGCCTCCTCGATCATGCTCGTCAAATTGCTTGTTTCGCATCCTCGGTAGCTTATGTGATTCTCACTGGATCGATCAATGGCGGAGGCTTCACTTCACAAAAACTTGTTGCTTAGATACCGACTTTAACCTCCGACTAAAGGTACTGATCCGATCGTTAATGCACTGTAAAGTCCTTTAAGGATGCTCTTTTGGTAAGATCCTTGCTAATTTATAATTTCTACATCCTTTGTGGATTACCGTCATGTGTTCGACGGGATGTGGAGAAATTATCTAAGCCTTATGAGTTCTCTTTGGTTGGTAAATTCTCTTTACAACGCCCTACTCTAGATAATATCTGATCTTTCTTCCATAGCTTAAAGCTTTCAGGAGTTTTGACTATTGGGCTGATTGATCCTCGATACATCCTCATTAAATTATCAAATGATTTAGATTACTCTCGTGTCTTTTCTCGTCTCTCTGATTTTGTGTATAATTGTCAAATGTGGCTCTTGAAATGGTTACCCCTTTTTGATGTCAAGGAAGAATCCCCTATTGTTCCTTTATGGCTTGCTTTTCCCAACATGAGAATTCACTATGTTACTCATCAAGTATTGTTTGCAATTGGGGCTCTATTTGGTAGACCCCTTCAAATTGATCAAGCCATTGCCACTAGATCTCAACCATCTGTTGCATGCATCTTGGTTGAAATTGACATTACCAAAAAATACCCCAAAGAAGTTTGGATTGGTTCAGAAAAATTCAGATATAATCAGAAAGTTGAATTTGAAAATTTCTCAGTCTTTTGTTCTCACTGTAAGATCCATGGCCATGATCATACCAAATGCTTTGTGTTACACCCTAACCTTAAAAAGAATATCTCACAGGACACTAGTACCTCTCTTGGAATAGGGAAAACCAATAAGTTAGCTTATGTGCCAAAAGCTACTCATAATGGAATACATCCTCCTACACATGCTCCCTTAGTACCTATTGATTTTCCAAATGAAAAATATTCTGAGTTAGGTATACATACTACTATTGAGGTATGTGCTAAGACTAATGCCAACTTACCTAGCACTACTCCTACTTGCAATAATTTGGCTTTTCATGACAAACCTTTGCTTAATTTAAATCTTAATGACAATCTGAATGGAAATTTTACATTGGATCAAAATAATGTTGATCCCTTGGTGTCAGACCAAAATCTGAATATGCATCATGGTAATGAAAATGTTATTTGCATTATTAATGGTGCAAGAACCTCCCCCCTTTACTTCTCTATAGAGTGATACTCACGCTATCCAAACTTCTCATCCTAACTCTGATACTGAAGAAGGAGAAATCACCACTACTAAAACATTGACTGATAATGCTCCTACTCTAGAAAACAAAAACCAATCCCTTTCTGATGGAGATACTTTGGATTCTGATAGACCTTTCCAAACTGTTCTAAAAAAAAATCTTATAAAGCCAAAATGACTAATAATAATTTCACTAGAACTACACATTCTTTGCTTACACCTCATAAATAATTATGTCCTTCTCTCTTCATTTTTCCATTTTCCTTTTTTATCTTTTCTTTTTTGAAATTTTTATTATGATAAATTTTCTTATTTGGAATATTTGGGGTTGTGGGACACTCCCTGTCCGCAATAGTGTTTGGAGCCTCTGTCGCTCTCATAACATCAAACTTCTTGTTATTATTGAGCCTTTCATTAACTCTTCCAAAATTGCCTATGTTGCTAGATCGCTTGGATTTCAAAATTTCTTCTTCAATCTTAATAATAAAATTTGGTATTTTGGGATAATTCAATCACCATTTCCATCATTGATGATCTTGATCAATTGGTTAATGTCAAAATCTCTTTAGGTTTTGGTTCCTTTATCTATGCTTCTTGTAATAGAGCCGGTAGGAACATCCTTTGGAATCATTTAAGAACCTTCACCTCCTCAGTTAACCTTCCCTGATTGGTTGGGGGCAATTTCAACACTATCATTGCTTCTTCGGAAAGGAGGGGAGGATGTTCTCCTAACCTTCATTCCATGGAAGACTTCTCTAATATGATCCTAGATTCGATTGACATTGATTTTAGGTCCGATTACACGTGGCACAACTCTAGACTTTGGCAGCCGGACACCCTTTAATTCTCTTTAGATTAATCAATGGCCTCTCACTTCTGTTGAACATTTAAGCAGGAATTTTTTTGATCATGCCCCTCTTTTGATCTCTATCAAAACTCCCCCCACTAACCCTCCTATTCCCTTATCTTTTCATTTCTAAAATATGTGGACCAAACATGGTGATTTCACTAATGTTGTTTTCACTAACTGGATGGCTCCCGTTCACCCGGATAATTCCATTAAAGGCATGTTTCGGCTTTGGCTTAAGCTCAAGAGGCTTAAACAAACCCTCAATTGGTGGAACAAGCATATTTTTAAAAATCTCCTTACCAATCTTAATGCTATGGAACAAGTGATTTATTCACTTGAAGAGGCTTTCTTAACCCACCCCAAGCTTGAAGAGAGCGCCAAAGATAGTTTGATTAATTACCAAAATATGGAGGAAACCTATTGGCATCAAAAGCGCTAGCAAACATATTGCGATGGTGAAACACTAGGTACTTCCATGCTATTTGCAAATGAAAAGCTCTAAACTCGATTAAGAAAATTAAGAACCCTAATGGTTGGATAAGATAATAATGAAATCAAGGATTCCATACATCACTTTCAAAATTTATTAAATTATAATCCTTAGAAACCCCTCCAACACCCATCTTATCTCTTCTATGATTACCAATGAGGATAACCATTTGCTCACTATGCATCCCTCGAAAGTGAAGATTAGTATTACTCTCAATAGCATGAACAATGATTCTGTTGCTGGTCCTGATGGTTTCATGACTCATTTCTTTCAACATTGTTGGCCTTTTATTAAATTTGATCTTGTTAATACTGTTATTGATTTCTTTGATGGCAGCTCTATTCCTAGATATTTTTCAAGTACTTCTATTGTCCTTATTCCCAAAAACATCAATCCTGAATCCTGGGCTGACTTTAGACCTATTAGTCTTTGTACCTTTTTCCAAAAACTCATTGCTAAACTAATTAATAATAGGATTATCCCCCTGCTCCATAAAATCATCTCCCCAAACTAAACTAGTTTAGTTAAAAATAGAGCCATATTTGATAATATTCTCCTCGCTCAAGAGCTGGTTCATGACATTGATGTTTCTTCTAGAGGAGGTAATATGCTTTTCAAATTGGACATCTCTAAAGCCTTTGACAACCTCTCGTGGGATTTCCTTTTCCAAATCTTGCATTTGTTTGGTTTCTCTGATCATTTTATCCGGCTTATAAAAAGTTGTATCACTAACATCTGGTTTTCTCACATCTTAAATGGTGAGTCCCTTTCTTCTCTTGATCCATGGTTTGCATGAAGCGACCCTTTCTCCTTCTCTTTTATCATTACTGAATATCTTTCGAGAAGCCTCAATGACCATTTCATCAAAAAACCTAACATGGCTTTTAAAACTCATGGTGGTTTCCTTGTTTCTCATCTTAGCTTTGTAGATGATTTTATAATCTTCTGTAATGCCTCCCTTCAACATGTTAAAAATATTAAGAATCTCTTAAATGATTTTGGCAAAGTTAGTGGTCTCTTCCTTTATGACAAAAATGCTATTTTATTCCCCGATTCCTCCCAATAGATTAAATTAAATCTCGAATTACTAATTTTAAGCAAAGTCAACTTCCCATTAATTACCTGGCTCCACTTTTTTAAAGAAAAGATCTCATCTTTTGATGACCTTATTCAAAAAATTTCTAATAAAATTTTGGTTTGGGAATTTCATTTACTCTCTTTTGGTGGTAGGCTAACCCTGATTAAGAGCACTCTTAATTCCATGCCTTTATATCTCATCCAAACCATTGTGTCGACCATCTCTAGCATCAATAGAATTGGCCTCCTAAATAAATTTTTCTCCTCTAAAAAAATGCACCTGGACCTCTTGGTTTAAAAGTTGTGGCACTTTTGATGATGGTGGTCTTGTTGTAAATCCATAAAAGAAGCTATCAATGCCTTTTCTTATAAACTCGGTGGAATTTTGGAGTAATCATAGTCTTTGGGCTAATTTCATGAGCTAAATATTGCCGTGGTAAGCACCCCTCATTTGTCCCTTTAAGACTCTCTGTGGAAAAGACTTTGTTGTCACAAATGGGATGCGTAATCATTAATTTTTTGGGGCATTAACTCCGCCTCTTTCTTTTGGCAAGATAACTGAGTGGATGTGGATCCATGATGACTTACTCTCCACCCATTCCACTTCCTCTATTAGAGTAAACTCTTTCCGCATAACAATAAGTGGAACAATAGTAAGCTTGCTAATTTTATCTCTTTTACTTTCTTGAATATGGTCACTACTATTCCTATCACTCCCCACAATCAAGATCAGATTCTCTTTAAGCTCTCTCATAATGGTGATTTCAACCTTAAAAATGTGTTGCTCCACATTAAAGATACTCATGATTCCTCCTATGTATTCTCCAAACTTTGGAATAGCAATATCCCTACTTCTTATTTTGTTCTTACTTGGCGTATTCTTAAAAAATTTATCCCTGTTGATTCCTTGTTGTGGAGTAAAGGGTTCCACTTACCCTCTAAATGTCAATGTTATTTCCATATTGAAAATGTTAATCATGTTTTTGTTAATGGGGTCATTGCTTCTAAACTTTGGATTTGGTATGATGATCTTTTTAACACTGTCAATTTCAATGGCTCTCTTACTTTATATCAACTTCTTGAAATCTATTTTGATAATACTATTAAAGGTCACATTAAAGTTATCATTGCTATCACTCTTATCTGGTTCATATGGATGGACCATAATGATGCAAAACACCGTGGGATCCCTATGAACCACGTGAGGATTATTGCTAGAACTAAAAACAAAATTCGTGACTTGTTTAAAGCCAATCTCATTCATTACAAATAATTTAAAGGCTGTAAATTTGTCACCAATAAACTGGGCATTAACCTGCTGGATGAACCTTACTGTCAAAATGATAAGATTGTCTATTGGAAAAAACCTCTTGACCATATTATTAAAATCAATATTGATGGCTCTGTCTCTCATAATGGCTCTGGTTGTGGTGGCATTTTCAGGAACTCTAAGGGTATAGTATTATGTGCATTTGCTTACCCCCTTATTTCCTGCACTGTCCCATTTTCTAAGCTTATGGCAGTCTCCAAAGCTCTTGAGATTTGCCTCCAAAATGGCTGGCTCAATATTTGGATTGAGGTGGATGCTGTTATGCTTATTAATCTTTTGACCTCCACTAAGATGAGCAGCACTGAATTGTACTACCTCCTCAAACAAACTAGAGCTCTTCTTCCCCAACTGAATTTTAGCATCACTCATGTTTGGCATGAAGGAAATGCTGGCCGACTACCTTGCCAATCTGGTGGATCCGATGATATTATCTTTTTAATCAACTCACCTTACCCAAACACTTGTGGTTAACTTGGACAACTCGGGTTTCCTTTCTAACTTAATCTACCTTTTTTTTGTCATGTCCATTCATCCTTTTACTATTTTCCTCTTTACTTTATGGATTTTGTTCCTTTTTGGGTCTTTTGTGGATGTTACACACTGATATTATTTGTTGTCTTGATTTCTGTGGGCTCACTAATTTTGGCATTTACACTAACAAAGGGCTACTGTTGAGCTATGTGCATACTAATATCCTGCATTGGAATTTTGTTGAGCTACGTGTCAGCTAATATTGGTTTTATAACAATCATTGCTAGAGGGAGATATTTATCATGATGGTTTTAGCTACTGCTATTATTTACTGCAACGGGCTGTTTCTCAAAGATATTACTGCTTGGAGCATCTTAGTTACCTATGTTGTTTCTATGCATTATATTAGTGGTCATTATGCTGATTGCAATATTTATTTTGAAGATTTACTGTTAGGTTGTTGGATTTTAGTTGATAATGATTGGTGGCTGGACTTTGAAATGTTGCTTATTTCCCTTATTAGATCCCGGGCTGCTACTGATATTCTCTTTGTTTCCAGCTTTGAGCTGTCATTTTCCCTTTATTTTTGGGAGTTATCTTTTATTTTATTTTACTGCATGAAGAGGTTTTGGGGTCTTGCTATTTCTGCCTCTCCTATACTTTATAACTTTACCTTCATATCCTGTAACAATAATAGATGCAACATCCTGGTTAAAATCTATCTATGCAGATTTGAAATTATTTCCTGATATTAAATATTGTTGTTTTAAGCTATGACTGTTGGATTTCTGGATTCACTGTTTTGCAGGCTAATCTTGCTTTAAACTATGGCTTGATTTTATTCTATCGCAGTATTAGATCATCTACCATTATATAATGTTTGTTCTACTAACAATTGGGATGATGTTGTTTTCACCTGCTACTGTTATTTATTTCCTGGTTCAGCTAGTCTTGGCCAGGCCATTTCATTAACTATCTGGGAATTTACTTATGCACTGTATAATTTGAATGGTTGGTTTTATGCGCAACTTGTTGTTCTTTTATTTCTTGGTTGTTGGATGGTTTGGTTACTGTCTTATATCTAGCAAGTTGTTGTTGGGGTTGTCTACTATTTCAGCAGGGTGATTTTGTTATTATCTTGCTGTTTGACTTTGCCAACCTTTTTTTCCCAACCTATCAAGCGAGATTTTATTATTTCCTGTTCTATTTTATTATTTCCTTGCAGGTTTGGATTCCCTTAATGGCTTCTCTGCTAGCCTTTACTATGGTTGTAGGTTTTTCTGCTACCTTGATCTGCTTTATCTGGAAGGTTTTTTCTTCTTATTATCCTGTGAACCCTTTTGCTAACATTGTTGGCTTTTGGTCTCTATGGCCCTTTGACCAGCTGGTGGACTTTGTGATTAATATCTGTTCCCTATTTTTTGATTCTCACATTCGCTTTTATCAATTGGGCTAATGCTATTTTTTTCCCGCTCGTTTCTTTCCCACTTGGTTATGTTTACAGCGAGCATATATCGGTGATTATCCATCTGATTATTTGGATCTTTACATATGTTTTTGGGTGGACTCTTGGCCAGCTTGTTGGTTTTAACTACCTTGGTTGTTGGCTGAATTGGATTAACACTCTACATGCTGTCTCTGGGGTTTGGTTTGTTTTGCTCAGCAACTCTCTATTGTAGTTGTTGATTTCTTGTTGGTTTTTGCCTTGACCCCCCTTGTTGGTTTATTATATGCAGATCACCATAATTCATTGGTTTACTTTATCTGCTACTATTTTCTCCATCTTCTTTCAGTTAAACCTATTTCTATTGCTATGTTTATCCTGGATGGGTGGCTTTATGGCAAGCTAGCCGATTTCTGTTCTCTAGCTAGTTGTCTCTTATCTTGGATATTTGTTGTCTTGGCTTTTCAGAGCTCCTATGTTGGCTCCATTCTGGTTGGCTGTAGGACTTCTGGTACGTATGTTCAGTTAGCTATTTCTGACATTAATGTTCTGATAGTTTTTGGTGATTGCTGTATGGGTTGCTGCCTTCCAGATACCTATTTTTATGCTCCATCCAATTGGTTATTAAATATGGCATTGTCTTCTCTGATGGAGAAGTTTTATGGCCAACTTGTTGTCCCTTCCTGTCTTGGATGTTGTTGTCTTAAGTGTTGCTGTCTTGGATGGTTTTTTCCTTGGTTACCTGTTGTCTTGCTTTTTCTAGATTCTAATGTTGATACTCATTTGAATCCATTTTTTGATTTTTCTTCTGGTGGGTTCCATTGTTGTATTAACTTCTTTGCTGTTGGGGTTGGCTTTTGGAATGCCTATATTGTTTACATCTGGGTTGTTGTTCATCTCTTGATTGCTGTGATCTACATTATCTGCTATTGTCTCTATTCCCATCTCGGTTCAGTTAGGTTGGTGCAGTCGTATGCACTATCTCTACTAATTAGGTGGTACTATGGACAGTTGCTGTCTTTTACTGCCTTGCTCTCTTGGTTATTTGTTGATCTGGATTATCCGATTTTTGGTTCTGATTGCTGAAACTGGAGTTGTAGATCCGACTGTGTGGTTGTAAGTTTTACTGCTACCTTGATTTGCTTTATCTGGAAGGTTTTTTCTTTTTATTATCCTTTGCACCCTTTTACTACCATTGTTGGCTTTTGGACTTTAGGACCCTTTGTCTCTGGTGGACTTTGTGATTATTATATGTTCCCTTTTTTTTAATTTTCTGACTGTTTGTGCTGTTACCAATTGGGATACTGCTGTGTTTTCCTAATTCTATTTTTTCCCACTTGGCTCTATTAACATCGAGCAGATCCCTGTGATTTTCCATCTGATTATTTGGATCTTTATCTATGCTTCTGGGTGGACTCTTGGCCAGCTTGTTCATATTAAGCTGGTTGTTGGTGAACTGGATTAATACTCTACATCTTGTCTCGGGTTTTGGTTTTACTCAAAGAACTCTCTATTAAAGTTGTTAATTGCTTAGTGGACTTTGCCTTGAATCCCCTTAATGGTTTATTATATGCATATCATCTTAATTCAGTGGTTATCTCGCTTATTTTCCACCTTCGCTCGCTTAAATTTGTATCTATTGCAATGTTTATCCTGGATGGGTGGCTGTATGGCAAGCTTGCTGGTTTTTGTACTCTAGTTGGTTGTTTCTTGTCTTGGATATTTGCTTTTTTGGTTCTTAAGGACTCCTATATTGGCTCTATCCTGGTTAGCTGTAGGATTTTTGGGTCCTATGTTCAAGCTCGACATTGCCGCTCGATGGTTTTGGTGATTGTTGTCCTGTTCGCCTTCCAGATACCTATTTTTATGCTCTACCTAGTTGGTTATTAACGATGGCTATGTCTACTCTGATGGAGAGAGGTTTTATGGCCAACTTCATATCCCTTTTTGATTTATGCATCTGTGGTCAATTGGGCTGGTGGTTTGCTGACTTTCTGGTTTTCTGCAGATTACTTAATTTCCCTGGCTGGCAATGTGGTGTTGATTTTCTGTTGTTTGCTGCTTATGGGCTTTGTAGCCAGTTCGAAAACCATTTTAATTCTTGCCTCTCTTATCTTTTCCCTACCATTGTTAGACTTATGCAGACCACTGTTAAGATGCTCTTAACTAATTCATATTCCAACCCTATCATGCTCTATCTGAATGGGTTGTCTTATAATGAGCTTGCTGCCTAATGCTGTATCTCATGAACTTCTTGCATTGGTGCTGGGCATTCTTTGATATGGTGTCTTATATCGGGTCTTATTTCCAGGATGGGAACCTCTTTCTCATTCTGACTTTTGCTGATTATCTATCTACCCTGTATTTAATTAAAATTGTAGGTACTAAGGATATCAAGACTTTTATCAAATGGATGCAATACAGGTTTGTTGGCTATGATGGCTGTGATGTTTTCACTCCCTTTTGGTTTGGTAGTAGCTCTTATGATGTAATCCTTCTGCTGATGTCTGGATGCTCATATTTGCATCTGCCACAACTTGGTGTGATTGAGCCTGAGCCCTCTCTATAACAACTCTTTACTATCATTCTCAGATTATGCAGTTTTCAATTATCATTTTGTCTATATTACCTTAACTGCTCTAACTTTTTTCTGTTTACATTCTTGCAGGTGATTCTCTCTTGTCCTCTTGCAGGTTTGCTCCAGAGTGTCATGCATTCTCCCATCCTACAGAGCATTGGCCCTAATCTTCCACTGGCTTATTATGCTAATCAATTTGTATCTTTGATTGCTTTATTGTTTTCTTTTGCTTTTGGCTGTATTTAGATAGGGGATTTACTCCCTAGGCTGATTCTAGCTCTTTGAGCAATAGTTATAGAGTTTATCCCCTTTAAGGACCCTGTAACCCTCTTTTTGTAGCAATAAAATTCCCCAACATGGGGTTCCCTAAAAAATAAAAAAATAAAAAAAAAACCCTTAACCCTAAATCCTCAACTAACCCTAAACCATAAACCCTAAACCCTAAACTAAAATAAATAAACTAAACTAAATATATAAAAAATAAAATTAAATAACAAAATAAAATAAACTAAAATAAATAAAAACTGAACTAAATAAACTAAATAAACCTAAACCAAAGAGTTTACTTAATTTAAAAAAATGAAAAAATAATAAAAAATAAAAAAATAAAAAAATCACTAACCATAAATCCTAAACCATAAACCCTGAACCCTAAATGTACAACCCCAAACCGTAAACCCTAAACCTTAAAACCCTAAACCCCTAAAACCCAAAACCCAAAACCAAAATCCTAAAATCTACAACCCTAAATCTTAAACCATAAACCCTAGAAACCTAAAAACCTAAACCCAAACTAAATAAAACCTTAAAATAAAATAACTAAATAAATCTAAACCTAAATAAAATAAAGATAAAATAAAATTAAAATCTAAACCTAAACCTAAACCAAAAAGTAAAAATAAAATCAAATAAAATAAATAAAAACTAAAATAAATTAATTTAAATAAAAACCTAAACTAAACTTAAAAAAAAAAAAAAACCTAAAAATAAAAACTCTAAATCAAATAAAAACTAAATGTAAAATAAAAATAAAATTAATCGAAAATAAAATAAAATAAAAACTAAATAAAAACCTAAACATAAAAAATAAACCTAAAAATAAAATCTAAAAATAAATAAAAATTAAAACCTAAACACAAAAGTAAAAAAAAACTTAAACCTAAATTAAATAAAATAAAATAAACCAAAACCTAAACTAAAATAAACTAAACCTGAGCCTAAACCTAAAATAACTTAAACCTAAACCTAAAGTAAAATTAACCCTAAAAATAAACCTAAAACCTAGACTTAGATAAGAAAATAGAAACCTAAACCTAAATCCTAAAAATAAATAAAATAAAACCTAAACCAAAAAAATAAAATAAAAATAAAAGTCAACTAAAAAATAAACTTAAACCTAAAAAATAAACTTAAATAAAAAACCTAAACTAAAATAAAAAAAAACCTAAAATAAATATACTAAACTAAATAAAAAAATAAACTTAAGCCTAAAAAATAAACTAAAATAAAAAATGTAAACATATCTAGAGTCCTTAGTATGTGATTACGTTCATTATAGGGTGATGCCTCTATCTTTCGAGATAGTACATCACAAGGCCCTCTCACCCATACATCCAAAAATAGACACCATAAGGCCCTCTCGCCTTGTTCATTGAATTTTCTTAACATCATCCTTTCTTTTAGATTTTGGAGATGTCGATCCTCAAGTAGGCAAGGGTTCTTAGACTCATAATGTTGACTGATACACCTGGGTCATAGCTACAGATTCTCCTATTGTATCCTCAAAGTCAGTTGACTCCAAGTCAATCTCAAGAGATGAATCTAATTGATTTACAGAAGGATAGTCTAACTCTGAATCAGAAAGGAAAGGATCGAAGCTACTAGATCTATTATTTTTATTTAGACTCGTAGAGCTTTCAATAGGAATAGAATCAAGAGCATCAGAAGTAGACAATATATATGTAGAATCAGCTTTCTTCATTAATTTCTTTTTGGGGGTAGGTACATGATAGATAGCAAGTAAAGTAAGTGAAGTAAGAATTTAGTTCCCTTATCCATAGATATAATGCTCTTATTGGCAGAAGAGGAGCTAGCAAAAGAGGTGCTAGCAAATGCGGATGGAATACCGGACTGGGTCGACATTGGACAATCCCAAGTATGGTGAGCTACTTGTCAAGTTGTCACCCTCCCTGAGTTTTCCTTTTCAACTATCAAACTTTCCTTGGTGTTGGAGGTTTGAGCTACTTTAGACACCTGTAAGGAAAGCTTCTTGATCTTAAATAATATCATCTTAAAGGTTCGAGATAAGGATATATCCTAACCTTCTTTGGTCTTAACAGATCACAAGTATCACCAAGGATTACTCTAACAGAACTGGATGGTTGTTCTAATAAGTATTCCTTAGGGATAACTATGACTCTCAATGTGTAGTTGTGCTCAAGCTAATACTTAAAAGTGATACAATCCTCTATGACATGGCCTAACATGTGGTGGTAGGGGCAATAGCTAGGATCATCGCCCTTGTACACTTCCTCCAGCCTCTTAGGCTCTGGAAACTAAAAGTCAGGTAGCTTTAAGAGATTCTTAAAGATTTTCCTAACTACCTCCCTCCTGAATGAATATGGCTTAGACAATCTATCAGCAAGAGTAGGTGAAAAGTAGCTGCTTGGCAATCGATATGAATATCATTGATGAGGAGGTGGAAATGGTCATTGTGGCTGCTACGGTGGCTGGTATGATGGCCGATGGGGTGGAAGAGGAGGTGGCAAAGGAGGATGCTAACCCCATAGTCTCTCATACTCAACTATGGTCGTCGCTCTCTATCCACCACATAAGCCCATGGCTTCTTCTCAAACACCTTCTAGAGCTTGGGCCTAGATAATTGGTCGGGAAAGGGAAACTATTTGGCTTCCTCTTATAGGATAGCCTCCTTGTTGATTAATTTCTTGAATGTTTTGATGGTAATGCCCTTAAGCATGAGTTATGATCGAGCCATGGATATTCTTGAGAAGAATCTCAATGGCATGTTGTTTAGACAGCTATGGTTTGCATTTCATGCTCAGGTTGCACCACCTGACAATATAATCAACAAGGGACTCGTTGAGTTTTGTTTCTCTACAATGAGGTCACCTACAATCACACTTTGTTGAGCTCCAGCAAATCTCTTGATGAAGAGGTGCCCCAACTCAAAAAAAGTCTTCACCGAACCATTGGACAGTTAAGCGTACCAATCAAATGCAACACCAGATAGACTGCGAATGAAAAGGCAGAAGAGGAGTGTGTTGCTGCCACCGGTGGTGCAATAGTTAGCTCTAAAGTTTGCAATGTGTTATTATGGGTTTCCACTACAATCAAAGATCTTGAAGGATGGTGGCACAAAATCCTAAATAAAATAAAAACTAAATAAAAACCTAAACCTTAAAAATAAACTTAAAAATAAATAATAAATAAAACCTAAACCCTAAACTAAAAAAACCTAAACCTAAAAGAATAAAATAAAATAAACATAATCCTACACTAAAGTAAACTAAAATAAAATAAATAAAACCTAAACCTAAACCTAAAATAAACTAAACCTAAACCCTAAACTAAATAAAATAAAATAAACTTAAAATAAACCTAAAGCTAAACTAAAAAATAAAACCTAACAAAAAACCTAAAATAAAATTCTAAACCCTAAACCTTAAAAAATAAAATAAAAACCTAAACGTAAGCATAAAAATAAAAAATAAAATCTAAACCTATAAGATAAAATTAAAATAAAATTGAATTAAAAAATAAACATAAACCTACACCTAAACCTAAAAAATAAACTAAAATTAAAATCTTAAACTAAATTAAATAAACCTAAAATAAATAAACTAAAATAAACTAAAATAAAAAATAAAATAAACTTAAATAAATAATAAATAAACTAAATAATCTATATAAACCTAAACATACCAATTTACTTAATTTTTTAAATAACCCTAAACCACAAAACTTACCCTAAACTCTAAACCCTAAACCTACAACTCTAAACCTACAACCCTAAACCCTAAACCCTAAATTAACTATAAACCTAAACCCTAAACTAACCCTAAACCCTACACCCTAAAAACCCTAAACCCCAAAGCCTTAACCTAAACCCTTAACCATAACCACTAAAGATCCCAAAACCCTAAACCCTAAATCATAAAAATCCTAAACCCTAAATCCTAAACACTAAACCCTAAACCCTAAACCCTAAACCCTAACCCTAATCCCTAAACCTAGAAACCCTAAACCCTAAAATGCTAAACACTAAACCCTAAGCCCTCACCACTAAACCCTAAAAACCTGAAAATATTAACCTAAACTAAATAAAACCTAAAAATAAAATAAATAAAAAAACCTAAACCTAAATTAAATAAAATAATAAAAATAAAATAAAAACCTAAACTAAAACCTAAACCTAAACCTAAAAATAAAATAAAATAATCGAATAAAAATAAACTAAAATAAAATAAATAATTACTTAAACTAAACTAAAAAATAAAATAAACCTAAGAATAAAGAACCTAAATAAAATAAAAATTGAACGTTAAATATAAATAAAATAAACCTAAAATAAAATGAAATAAAACTAGATAAAATCCTAAGCCTAAAAAATAAACCTTAAAAGAAAACCTAAAAATAAATAAAAAATGAAACCTAAACCCTAAAGAAAAAAATGAACCTAAACTAAAATAAATAAACAAAATAAAATAAACCTAAATTTAAAATGAAATAAATTAAACTAAAATAAATAGAACATAAACCTAATCCTAGAATAAATTAAACCTAAACTAAAAAATAAAACCTAAAAAGTAAAACTAAAATAAAAATCTAAAACCTAAACTTAAACGAATAAAATAAATACCTAAACCTAAACTTAAAAAATAAAATAAAAATAAAACTCAACTAAAAGATGAACCTAAACCTACACCTAAACCTAATAAATGAACTAAAATAAAAAACCAAAACTAAAATAAATAAACTAAAGTAAATAAAAAATAAACCTAAATAAAATAAAAAATAAAATAAACTATAAATAAATTAAAAATAAATTAAATAAACTAAATAAACCTAAACCTACCAGTTTACTTAATTAAAAAAAATCATAAACCCTAAATCCTAAACCCTAAACTTACAACCCTAAACCAAAACCTACAACCCTAAACCCTAAACCATAAACCCTAAGCCCTAAACCCTATAAACCTAAAAACCTAAACCTAAAAAATAAAATAAAAATAAAAATCAACTAGAAAATAAACTTAAAATTAAATCTAAACTTTAAAAAATAAACTAAAATAGAAAAGCTAAACTAAATAAAAAAATAATCCTAAATAAAAATAAAAATAAAATAAACTAAAATAAAAAATAAACTAAGTAAAATAAATAAACCTAAACCTACCAGTTTACTTAATTTAAAAAAAATCCCTAAACCCTAAATCCTAAATCCTTAACCCTAAACCCTAAAACTAACATTAAACTCTATACCCTAAAACGTAAACCCCAAACCCTAAACCTTAGCCCTAAAAGCATAAACCCTAAATCCTTAAACCTAAACCCTAAACCCTGAACCCTAAACCCAAAACCATAAACCTTAAATCCTAAACCCTAACCCTAAACCTTAAATCCTAAACCCAAAACCCTAAACATAAACGTAAAGTAACTAAATAATTTAAAAAAATAAACATAAAGCTAAAAGCCTACTAAACATAAACCTAAACCTAAACCCTAAGAATGAGTAGAACCTTGACTATAGGAACATTACTGTCAACTAGGCCTTGTTTAGACTAGTGCTGGAGGCGAAGGCGGAGGTGGCTATTATCACAGTGGTGGTGGGAATCAGGAGGTGCTGGTGGATATGGAGGTGGTGGTCAGAGCAATGGTGGTTATGGAGGCAGGAGGGGCGAGAGGTTATAGCCGTAGTGGAGGCGAAGGGAAAGATAGGGGATATGTTGGTGGATCCCACTACTCGAGAAGCCGGGGTGGTTCTAATGAGAACTAGAGAGACTGAAGAACGACCAATCTGATCTGCTGCTTATAAAATTATGTCTTTTGACCTCATTTTTAAAATGAGCTCTCAACACCTCCATCTTAAGCATATGATTCTCTTAGACTTTAAGAGCTCCTTAGTCTTAAGACACATCTAGTGATTAGGTGGACACTCCACTAGCCCTAGAAGACTTAGAAGAGTTAGTCATAGGAATAGGTTATGCCTTAGGGGTGTCAGGAAAATTCCCTACCCTTAGCTTAAACCTATCTGTACTTTCCCTCCTTCAAGTCAAACTCCAAATCAATTCTATTTGATTTTCTCCAAACTCAAATCAACTCCATATGATTGAAATCCATGATTGAACTCCATGATTAAAAGATATGATTAAAAACCCATGATCAAAATTCATCAAAAATTCCTAAGTTCAAATTTCTTAAGTCCTTAACCCTTTCTTAAGGACTTAGCCAAAATTATGATAAAAACCTATTCAAATATTTGAGATTTTCTCATGATCCATTTATATTCTCAATTATATTCACATTTATTAATGAAATTTAAATTCAAAATTCCAAATCAATTCATGAAATTTTTCTTAAGTCTGTTTAATTTTCCATTAAACAACTTAGCTAAATTCAACTCTAATCCTTGATCAAGCCAATTTAAATTCATGAGATTTTCTCAAAACTTATTTATATTCTCATTTATATTCTCATATATAAATGAAATAAAAATATAAATCAATCAAATCAAAGGAAAAAATTAAATTCCAAATTTAAAATCATTGAAATTTCCTTAAATCCCTTAATTTTCTATTAATGGATTTAACCTAAACTTTGATCAAACCTATTCAAACTCATGGGATTTTTCAAAACTTATTTGTATTGTCATATATAAATGAAGTATAAATATTAATGAATCAAATCCAATCCAAAAATTAAATTTCTAATTAAAAATTCTTTTAAATCCTTTAAATTCCCTTTAATGGATTTAACCCAAATCAAGATTAAACCACTTCAAATTCTTGAATTTTTCTCATGATCAATTTATATTCTCATTCATATTCACATATATAAATGAAATATAAATTTAAACAATCAAAATCAATTCCAAAAATCAAACTCAAATTCACTCAAAATCAAATCTAAGCCTTTCAAGCCAAAATCTTGAACTTAGCCAAATCAATTCCAAATCTAGACAAACTCTTAATTTTCTCTCAGGGTTCAATCAACCTTACAATCATGAGCTCATATATAAATCCAAACCTCAATCACTCAATCAAAACCCAAATCAAAAATCAAACCCAAGACTCCTTCATATTCTTTCTTTGAATATGAAATTATCAAATGGATCAAAATCCATTTAACTTCAAACCTCTTGTAAATGGATTTATATTTCAATCATAAGTCCATATACAAGATCAATCAACTTCAAATCAAACTTTGACCAAGCCATTTGACCCACTTAGCCTCACTTGACCCAAAGTGACCTAAAGTACCCTTATAAGCCACTCCGAACCAAATTGGATTGAACCAAACTCATATATCCCTCTCATCATGATCAACAATCATCATGGGATGATCAATCAATCAAATTGGGTCAAACCAAGTCAAACCTAGGGGTTGACCAAGTCAACACTTAACCTAAAATGAAACCTTGCATAGCCAAAATCCACCATATGCCAAATTGATTGAAACCATTGACCTAAGTTCACTCACAACCTATGTTTGAACTTGTCCAAGAAAACATTTGAGCCTAACCTAGCCTAATTAGTCCACTTGACCCAAGTTGACCCATTTTGACCTAAAGGGCCAAAATATGTCAAAACTTGATCTAAGCCAAATTGATTGAAATCAATGGGTCAAGTCCATCCCAAATCACTTGTGGAACTTGACCAAAGCCTAATTGGCCAACTAGACCCAACCTAGCCCAATTAACCTTAGACCCAACATGACCTAATGGGGTCATGTTGAGCCAAAATTGAACCTAACCCAAATTGATTGGAAACAAAGATACCAATCCACTCCATATGACTAACCTAACCTAAAGCTACCCTTGACCTAACCCAAATGGGTCAAATGGGTCAAATAGGTCAACTTGACCCATTTGACCTACATGAAGTCATATGAGCCAAAACCAAATATATACCAAATTGAACCAAAACAAAGACACCAAAACATTTCAAATGGTCATATGAACTTGACAAAACCCTTGGTTTGACTTAATTTGACTAATTAGTCAACTTGACCCAAGTTGACCCATTTTGACCTAAATGGGTCAACATGAGCCAAACCTTATCAAATGGATTCCAAATACAATGAAACTTGGCCAAACCTAGTTTCTTTACATACCCAACATATTCCAAAGTAGAAAAATAGCAAAATGACCATTATACCCCTAGGACATAGAACAAAATTTGGCTTAGCACATGGGTATTTTGGTCATACCCTCTTCACAATCACTTGAGGCTTTCCTAAAAGCTTAAGGGGACTTAGTGATGAGTGGTGCACCCAAACCAATGGGTTTGGGTTAGCCCATTTGGCCCATATAACAAACCCAACCACTTAAAGAAAATTTGAGGTTTCAAATTCCCTCCTAAGCTTAATTTGATGCACATGAGAGGTTAACATTTCACTCAAGGGATCAAATTGACCATGTGCACACTCAAAACCATCAAAATAAACTCTCCAATCTCAATAATTGGATCAAAATGGCAAAGAATGGTTTGGTCATCTGATTTCCATAGAGGGAGATATACTCCCCCTAATTTAATGAAATTTCAATTGACTCGGTGTCGATTGGAGCTTAGCAACCAAGAGCAACCACCTTAGAGCATTCCCAAGCTTCTTAGATAGTATTTGAATTTCCTAATCCTCAATTTTGCACAGTGCAAAATAGGGGAGCTCAATCCATTAGCCAACTTCTTCCATACTTGATCTCCATCCAATTACTCTTGCACACTCCATCAGAGGGTCAAGTCAAACTTGCCCAAGCTGTGATTGTAGTTCCCATAGCATGGAAGAGCTCGATTGGATCAAAGCTGAAGCCCAAGTGAAGTGGTGTTGGTACCCATTGATCCACTCAATCCCAAGGCCTAGGAATTTCAATAGGGCTTCATCTCCACTAGATGATACCTCATCGATCTCGAGCACCGGTGATCACCTCTGGAGAGGTAAGGAATTTTTTGACCACTTAACTTAGGAGGTGTTGGTTCTTTGTGAATGAAATATTCATGGCA
Organism: Cymbidium sinense; assembly: GCA_021442155.1. NCBI lineage: Eukaryota > Viridiplantae > Streptophyta > Magnoliopsida > Asparagales > Orchidaceae > Cymbidium > Cymbidium sinense. Next base: position 155,157,800 of record CM038214.1, read on the forward strand.
TGAGAAATCCACTATTGGATCGATTTGTATTTGTGCTTAGATGGTGTGTGTTGATTTTTGTATGATTCCATGCTAGATCGAGCTCAAATCTCCCCTTAGATCATGGACAGTCTCCATTGATCCTCAAAGAAGAACTTGGCTTATCTCAGCATCCGCGTGTTTTAGATAGACAGCTAAGATTTCTTAGCACATTTAGTAAATTCATTATCCTTTAAAATTGCGGGTAAATCCTTAGCCGTCCGATCTTTGATCGGATGGCCGAGGATATTAGCGCGTGCGCCGACGCCTCCATTTGGGATATGACATTTAAGTCACCCCTCACATGCGACACATGTAAAGCGCATTGACCGCTGCCGCCACACGTCGCACTATGAGCTGAGGATTAAGCAAGAATTAGTTAAGCAATTAATTAATTCCTAATTAATTTAAAGAACTTCTAAAATTTATAATTCCCTTTAGAAAAATTAGAAAAATAAAAGGAAAAATGCTATGGAAAGATAATTTCAACTAGAATATTTAAAAAATGTTTTCAATGGATTTTGAATTATTCGTTTCTCTAAATTTAGGTTTCCTTAGGAATCTTAATTATAATTATCCTTTAATTAGGTCATCAATTGATCTCAAATTTCTATGGTTCATTTTAGGGGATGACCTCTGCCTCCCCTAATTTTCTTGAGATTTAATGAGGGCTTAATTGGAGGAATTGTTATTTCATTCCCTAATTACCTCTTTCATGTAATTAAGGGTAATTAATGTATGAGTGGATTTATCCTTTGATTAGGTTTGATTAAGGTCAGATCCATTGAGTAAGTGGTTTATGAATAAATTTTGGGGCATTTCCCTTAAGCTATTACCTAAACCCCATATCTCTCCTTAATCCCTTTAATTAATGGTTAACTCATTAATCACCCCTTTAATCAATTTTCAAAAATTCTAAAAAGTTCCAAAACTTAATTAATCTACCTTGGGTAGATGCTTAGGTGCTTAATAGCCTAAGTTCAATTAAGGAAATTAAAACCCCTTTCATAAGTATGAAAGGGTGCTTTGAAAGTACTTAAGCTAAACCCTTTAGCTTGATTAACTTTTAATTGTTAGCCAAATTGCATTAGGCCTTTTCATTATTAGGTGCTTTGCAAATTAAATTTCTTGTGGGTTTTATGTCATCTCATTAGCTTATAATTACTTAGTTAAGTTTTCTAAGGTGGTGTAGTAAGAGTTAATTAAACAACTTAATTCATACATTAACCTAATCAATGCTTAAAAATGGATTTAATTATCTAAAAATTAAACAAGAAAACAAAACAAATGTGGAAATGGGTTAGAAACAACAAACTTATCTCACCTTTTCAAAATTAAATCAAACTTGAATTAAACAAAAATCATTTTGAAATTCACTTTGATTTATTCTAAATTTTCTTATTCTATAAGAATGTCTTTAGGATTTAAGTAAAGTGAGTTTGTTTACATGCTTTCATTGCTTTAGATCTTTCCCAACATGTTAAGTTGTATGTCATGTGATTCATGAATTCATAATTTCATATTTCAAATTTAAAAAATGAAATTGTTTTCTTTATGTCAAATGTGCATGTGTTGGCTAAAGTAAAATATGAGTGGCTATTATCACTACTAAATACACAATATCTTCAAAATTTATAGATGAAATATCAAATCTGAAAGTGTGCTATTCATACTTTAATTATAAGCTTGCATGTGATGGATTATAAAAGCATGCTTAGCATAGGTTCTCTTTCTTCCTCTTTAGCATAGTTTTGAATAGGAATTAGTAAGATGTAGGGTTCATTTGAAAAGAACCCAACACTTACTTAATCTCATACCCTATTCATCCCTATGCTATCACTTAAGAAAGGTTACCTATACTTGCATGCATAAATTGCATAAACAAAAATGAATCCATTAAGCAACTTTTGTATATTTCTTTTCTATTTCATTTCTTTCATATACATGTTTGTACTTAAGGAAAGTGGTATATTAGTCTGGGAAACCCTGAGGTTGTGAGGCTTTAAGTAGCCCTAAGTAGGTCTTGTACCTTATACCTTTGGTTAACAATGGCGCTATACTCACTTATGCCTTTCTTACTTTCATGTATATTCAACTTCTAAATCATGCATATTCAACTTCTAAATTTTCTTAAATGGATTACTTAGCATGCATCATAAAGTGTGTTAACTACTCTCATTTTCATATATAGATATGCTTAGGGTCCATCCATATGCATGCTATATATGTTGGGAAAGAAATTAAGTAATGTGTGTTATGTGAATTTTGATTCATTTTATTTAATCTTAAAATGGCTTTCTTTTTTAATAGGTTTGTTTAGAGTTTGTCTAAACTTAGGATTGATTAAAATATGTAATCAAAACATTCACCTAAATGAAACTAAAATATGAATCCACTTTAGAAATTACTTAAGGTTAGGGAAGGAAAGAGAAGTTCTCTTCTCTTTCCGTCTCTTCATAACTTAGTAACTAATTGTAAGTTTCACATAAACCAAATTAAAACATGAAATAAAATTAACCCAAAACACTTAAACAACATAAATTAAACCCTCCTCTAAGTTGAACATGTCCATCACACTTAGAAAATTCAAACCTAAAGCCATAGCTAAGCATACCACACAAACCTTCAAAGCACACAGATTAGCCTAACTCACCACTTTTAGCCTTAGGTTAGGTCGGTGCATGGTTTGATGTTATGTTTTATTTTATGATATATATTTTAGACTGTATGTTAGGGTGTATACTCATAGAATGAATGGTAGGATGTGCTTAGTCTAACTATTATTTTCTGGAGGGGATTGTGCTTAAGGGGCGCTATCATAAATAAAAGTATAAATGCTTTTGCTTCCAGGTGCTTTATACCCCTATGAATAATCCATAGGCTAGGTGGACTTAGTCACCCATGTGTGGGGTGATAAGTCCAATTTACATGCTTGGGATTTGTGTGGTGTGATTTAACTAACCTTTGTTTTGTAGGTATTAGTTAGATTTTTGCTTTTCCTTTTCATGTAAAAGTTTATATATAAGATTTTGGAATGAATTGTTATGGGGATTATGATGAACATTGGTCATAAGATCCTATCTTATGCACCATGTGAAGCCTTGGAGCATCCACTTTCTAACCATCCAAAGGAGGAACTAAAAGAAGAAAGAAGAAAGAAGAAGAAGAAAGAAAGAAGAAAGAAGAAAGAAGAAATAAAGCTTGAAGACCCCTATAACAATGAATTCCTTTGCTTAAATTATAACTTGATTCATTTTTAATCCGGGTTGTATAAGGCTAGAGCTCGGCTACCCACATTTAATATTTTTTGGGTTTGTGTGGTGGTGCCCGACTACAAACGGCAATGTATTCTTTTGTGATTAGCTTTATGAATTGATTGATGATTTGTTTAGCTTTTGCATTAAGTGGCAAGCTTTTCCTAGTTTCTTCCTTGCTATATGTATGGGCTGGATATGGATTAGGCTCTTTAGGAAAAAATAAATCTTTTATCCAACTTTACAATTCAAATTCAAATTAAACAACTCATAACCTCACCTAAAACTTTGGTTTAAAATCAAGATAAAAGAATTAGCAACCCCTTAGCTGGATGAGAATTTCTTTATAATATCATGCACAAAGGTATCTTATTTCACTCTTGATTGGAGGGCTTCCACCTTTGCTAGAGAACCCGACTTGACCTTTGAGGGCCGTGGTGAAACTCACCTCCTCCCTTTTCACTAATTTTGGCCAATAATATGATTTCTCATGCATTAGTCATAAAAATTCTATTAGCCTGTGTCAAAATGATTGTCCAAAAATAAAAATAAAATAAAATTTGAATTTATTAGATTTAGGTCATTTGAAGCATGTCCCTTTACATGATCTAGTCTCTTTAGGGAGTGAGTTTAAGGACTTAGTCTCTTTCTAAAAAATAATAGCCTAGCTATCTTGCATAAGCATAAAGACTTTCCTACATGTATTTAAAATCATAGGAGTTAGTTCACAACCACTCCCGTGGTTGTAAGTCCAAGCTGTCAGGTGATTTGTCCTCCTTGTGGAGGCAAACCAATTACCCATTTTTTACCTTAGATTTAGGATGTGCTTTCGGCCCTCACCATAGCTCCCAAGATTCAGGTTCTGAGGTTGCATCTCCCCTTCATGGGCCATAAGCATAATTTCTCACCTTTTAGGCATTTCCTTAATCTTGTGTTAAGGAATCTTAAGTCCTAAAATTCTAATGAAAAATATAACTTAAACAAACAAAATCAATTTCTAAAATGTAAAGCCAAACTATAGGATAGTTTGAGATGCTCACTAGGTTTCCTAGCATTGTGGCCATCTCCTACTTATCTTCCATTTTGGCTTCGATAATAACTCCCTCTTTTGATCAATCCTATTTTGATCTTCAAAGACATAAACCAATCGATTGATAGTCCTTCCCTATTGATATCTTCAAAGACAATGATCATTTACCTTAATCGAGAGTTTTTCTAAGAGATTCTATCCCTTAAAATGTAATTAACTATGGGGGCTTTCCCCTATAGGGAACTTAACGAATCCAGTTTAAAATAAATCCTGCTTTACTTTTCCATGTAAAGTAGGGGAAGAATCTCTTGTACATATGCAGACCCATCATCCTTAGGAGTCCTTATTGAGGTGATTGGTTAGATTAAAGGGTAGTAACTTTTTCTTTTGAGATAGTACACTATACTTTGATGATGTATCCAATCACCTAAATAAGTACATCTGTGGATCTATATGGCGTCTTACCAAGATGAATTTTTGTAAGGACTCCTCTTTCATTTCTCCCTACAAATTTGAAAGGTGACTCCCATATAGAAAATTTTCACCACTATCTTTACAGTAGAGATGGTTCTGGTTATCTAGGGTTTTTGATTTGGTCTATGCGTATTCATTTTTTATCTATTATCGCATGTGTCTTAGAGAACTTGGAGTGTTACTTGGTTGAAGAAATTGAAAAGAATAAATATTGAATCTGAATTGGCTCTATGTTAAAAAAAACTAAAAACCTTAAACCCTAAACTAAAACCTGAACCCTAAACCTAAAACCTAAAACATAAAACCTAAACTCTATACCCTGAACCCTAAAATCCGTAAACCCTAAACCCTAAAACCTAAACCCTAAACCCTAAACCCAAAAATTGTAAACTCTAAACCCTAAACCCTAAACCTAAACCCTAAACCCTAAACCCTAAATCCTAAAAATAAAATAAATAAAATAACCTAAACCTAAATAAAATAAAAACCTAAACTAGAACATAAACCTAAACCTAAAAATAAAATAAAATAAACTAAAATAAAATAAATAAAAACCTAAACTAAAATAAAAATAAAATAAACCTAAGAATAAAAAATCTAAATAAAATAAAAACTAAAATAAAAATAAAATAAACCTAAATAAACTTAAAATAAAACAAAATAAAAACTAAATAAAAAGTTAAACCTAAAAATAAATAAAAAATAAAATCTAAACCCTAAACTAAAAAAGAAATAAACCTAAAATAAAAATAAAATAAACAATATAAAATAAACCTAAAACTAAACTAAAATAAAATAAAGTAAAAAAACCTAAACCTAAATCTAAAATAAACTAAATATTAAAAAAAAATAAAAATAAACTTAAAATTAAACTAAAAAATAAAACCTAAAAATAAACATAAAATAAAAACCTAATACCTAAACCTACCTAAAAATAAAAAATAAAACTGAACCCTAAAAAATAAAATAAAACTAAAACTCAACTAAAAATAAACCTAAACCTAAAAAATAAATTAAAATAAAAAACCTAAACTAAAATAAATAAACCTAAAATAAATAAACTAAACTAAATAAAAAAATAAACATAAATAAAAATAAAAATAAATAAAAAATAAAATAAATAAACTAAAAAAACAAAAGAAGATATGTTGAATCTGAATTTGTTCTACATTAAAAAAAATAAAAACCCTAAACCCTAAACTAAAACTTGATCCCTAAACCTAAAGCCTAAACCCAAACCCTAAACCTACAACCCTAAACCCTAAACTTAAAACCCTAAAACCTAAACCTTAAACCCTATACCCAAAAAACTTAAAAATCTAAACCTAAAATATTAAATAAAAATAAAACAAAACTAAAAAATAAACTTAAACTAAAATAAATAATCCTAAAATAAACAAATTAAACAAAATAAAAATAAAAAATAAATCTAAATAAAAATAAATATAAAATAAAATAAAATAAATAGAAAATAAACTATGTAAACTAAATAAACTTAAACCTACCAGTTTACTTAATTTTGAAAGAAACCCTAAACCCTAAATCCTAAACCCTAAACCCTAAACATAAAACACTAAACCTATAAACCTAAACCCTAAATCCTAAACCCTAATCATAAACCTTAAACCCTAAACCCTAAACCCTAAACCCTAATCTTAAACCCTAAACCCTAAACCCTAAAACATAAACCCTAAAACCCTAAACCTAAACCCTAAACCTTAAACCCTAAACCAAGAACCCTAAACCCTAAACCATAACCCTAAACCCCAAACCCAAACCCTAAACATAAACCTAAAGTAACTAAATAAATTAAAAAATAAACATAAACCTTAAAACCTAAAAATAAACTAAAATAAATTAATAAACCTAAAATAAATAAAAAATAAACTAAATAAACATATACTTACCAATTTGCTTAAAGTTTTTCGAAACAAAAAAACCCTAAACCATAAATCCTAAACCCTAAATCCTAAACCCAAAACCCTAAACCCAAAACCCTAAACCCTAAATCCTAAAACTAACCTTAAACCTACAATCGTAAATTAATAACTCTAAAAAACCCTAACCGCTAAACCCTAAACTCTAAACCCTGAACCCCAAATCCTAAACTTTAAACCCTAAACACTCAACTAACCCTAAACCCTAAACCCTATATCTTAAACCACAAAAAGCTAAAAACCAAAATCTAAATTAAGTAATACTTAAAAATAAAAAAATAAAACCTAAACCAAAATAAATACCTAAACTAAAACCTAAACCTAAACCTAAACCTAAACCTAAAGCTAAAAAGAAATTAAATAAAAAATAAAAATTAATCTAAAATAGAATAAATATAAACCTAAATTAAACTAAAAAATAAAACTTAAATAAAAAAAACTAAACATAAAATAAAAATAAAATAAACCTAAAATAAAATAAAATAAAAACCTAAACCTAAAAAATAAACTTATAAATAAATAAAAATTTAAACTTAAACCCTAAACTATAAAAAAACTTAAACCTAAAATAAAAAACAAAATAAACCTTAACCAAAACTAAAATAAATAAACAAAAATAAATAAAACCTAAACCTAAACCTAAAATAAACTAAACTTAAACCTAAACTGAAACCCTAAAAAAATAAAATAAAATAAACATAAACCTAAACCTAAACAAAAAAATAAAACCTAAAATAAACCTAAAATAAAAACCTAGAACCTTAACTTGAAAAAGTAAAATAAAAACCTAAACCTAAACCTAAAAAATAAACTAAAATAAATAAACCTAAAATAAATAAACTACACTAAATAAAAATTAAAATAAACCTAAATAAAATTAAAAAATAAAATAAGATAAAAATAAATAAAAAATAAACTAATTAAAATAAATCAACTTAAACCTACTAGTTTACTTAATTTAAAAAAAATTAAAAATTAAAAAATTAAAAAAATTAAAAAACCTTAACCCTAAACCCTAAACCCTTAACCCTAAACCCTAACCCTAACCCTAAAGCCCAAGCCCTTAACCCTAAACCCTAAGCACTAAAGCCTACACCCTAAATCCTAAACTCTAACCTTAACCCTAAAGCCTAAACCGTAAACCCTAAACCCTAAACCCTAAACCCCTAAACACTAAACCCTAAACTAATCCAAAACCTTAAACCCTAAACCCTACAATCTCTAAACCTTAAACTAACCCTAAACCCTAAGCTAACCCTAAACCTTAAAGCCAAAACACTAATTCCTAAATCCTAACCTCTAAACCCAAACCTTAAACCCTAAACATTAAAACCCTAAAACCCTAAACCTTAAACCCTAACCTAAAACCTAATAAACTTAAACCCTAAAGATGAGCAGAACCTTGATGATAAACATTGCCATCAACCAGGCTCAGTCTAGATCTAACGGTGGAGGCAAAGGCAAAGGTCGTAGTGGTGGTGGGGGATCTTTAGGTGCTGGTGGATGTGGAGGTGTTGGTCGGAGCAGTGGTGATTATGAAGGCGGGAGGAATGATGGAGGTTACAGCCATGGTTGTGGCAGAGAGAGAGATCAGGGATATAATGATGGATCTTGACACTCAAGAGGTCGGGTGGTTCTGATGGGAAATAGAAAACTAAAGAATGATCGATCCAATTTACTACTTATGGAACAATTATTTATACTAGATATGGTTCTAATTATCTAGGGTTTTTGATTTGCTCTATGCGTGATCATTTTTTATCTATGTCATCGCTTATGTCTTAGAAAACTTGGTGTGTAACTTGGTTGATGAAATTAAAAAGAAGAAATATTGAATCTAAATTTATTCTCTATTATAAAAAACCAAAAACCCTAAGCTTTCAACTAAAACCTGAAACCTATACCTAAAACCTAAACCCTAAACCCTAAACCCTAAACCCTAAAAAGCTTAAACCCTAAAAACCGTAAAGCCTAAACCCTAAACCCTGAAACCCTAAATCTTAAACTCAAAACCCTAAAACCTAAACACTAATCCCTCAAACTTAAACCTTAAACCCTAAACCCTAAACCATAAAACCCAAATCCTAAACCATTAACCCTAATCCATCAACTAATCTATACCCTAAACTAAAATAAATAAACTAAACTAAATAAAAATAAAAATAAAACTAAATAAAAAATAAAATAAAATAAAATAACAAAAATAAACTAAATAAACCAAAACCTATGAGTTTACTTAATTTAAAAAATAAAAAATAAAAAAAATAAAAATACCCTAAAACTAATCCTAAACCCTAAACCCTAAACCCTAAACTCTGAACCCTAAACCTACAACCCCAAACCCTAAAACCCTAAACCCTAAATACTAAAGCCTAAAGCCTAAACACTAAACCCTAAAACTCAAAACCCTCAACCCTAAACCCAAAATTATAAACCCTAATTCCTAAATATTAAAACCCTAAACCCTAAAACCCAAAACCCAAATCCCTAAACCCTAAATCATAAACCCTAAACCTATAAATATAAACTAAACCCTAAACCTAAACCTAAAACTAAACCTAAACCCTAAACCCTAAACTCAACCTAAACCTACAACCCTTAACCCTAAACCTAAACCTAAAACCCTAAACCCTAAAACCCTAAACCTTAAAACCCTAAACCATAAAACCAAACTAAACCCTAAACCCTAAACCCTAAAAACCATAACCCTAAACCCCAAACCCAACCCTAAACCCAAACCCTAAACCAGTAAACCTTAAGAATGGGTAGAACCTTGATGGCAAGAACATCACCATCAACTAGGCTTTTAGATCTGGAGGCTAAGGCACTCAATTATCATAGTGTGGAGGGGTCGGTGGATATAGAGATGGAGGTCAGAGCATTGTTGGTTATGGAGATGGGAGGAGAGATGGACGTTACAACTATGGTGGTGGCGGAGGGAGAGATTGAAGATATGATGGTCGATCCACTACTCGAGAGGCAGGGGAAGTTCTGATGGGAACTGGAGAAATTAAAGAATGACCACTGATTTGCTGCTTATGGAACTGTGTCTTTAGAGTAGAGATGGTTCTACTTATCTAGGTTTTTTTATTTGGTCTATGGGTGCTCATTTTTTATTTATGTCATCTCTTGTGTCTTCGAAAACTTGGGGTGCTACTTAGTTGATGAAATCAAAAAGAAGAAATGTTGAATATAAATTTATTCTCTATTAAAAAAAACCTTAAACCATAAACCTTAAACCTTAAACTAAAATTTAAACCCTAAACCCTAAACCCTAAACCCTAAAACCCTAAGCTCTAAAACCCACAACCCTAAACCCTAAACCTTAAATCCCAAACCCTAAGCCGTAAACCTTAAACCCTAAACTAACCTTAAATCCTAAACCCTAAACTAACTCTAAACCATAAACCATAAACCCTAAACTAACCCTAAACCCTAAACCCTAAACCTTGAATAAAGATGTCATTAGGAGTAGATCTAGAGAATTACCTAATCTTAAACCTCAAGAGACTTTCCCTTGACTATTAGAGAAAATGTTTTCAAGAGACTTTCCTCGAGGAAGGAACCTGACTTGAAGTAGTCAGGAGGGAAGGTGCCACTAGGGGATTTATCCTAAATCTCAAATATACTCAACCTAATCAGTGTATGAAGGCTAATCCAAGAAGAAAGAGTAGTAGACTCACATCCCCTTAAACGAAGCCAACATAAAGTAGCTTACTGACCATGTAGTAAGGCGTACCAAACTAACAAGTTGCTCATCAATGTGCAGTGGCCAAGTGAAAAAAGGAAGCCATAGCAGACTTACATCCTCCAAAGCAAGAACACCACTAGGGTGACACACAAGCAGGGTAGCACGTCAGCCCAACCTAGCGCAGTTACTGAGTGAGTTCCATTGAGGGTGTTATCTCAACTCAGAGTAGCCCGGGACAAAAGATATGTGTTTATTTTATATGTTTTGTGTAGTTTATGTTTGTATTGTGTCGATGAAGGATAGGATATCACTCGGGTTCCTTACAACTACCCTAAACACATCATGGTGGATTCACAAACAAGAATACTTTCAACATGGAAGAGATTGAATTCAAAATAAAATTATTATTGATGATACTTATTTTCAAACATGATTTATAATATTTCTCTAAGTAGAGCCCATTGATTGAAAGTATTATGCGCTCTCCCTTATGATTAATAAGTTGATAAGATCCTCCTTAGTAGACCTTCCCAAGTGCATTCAAACTTGCCCCTAATCTTATGAAGGGCAACAACCTGATCTCCTTAGAACTAAAATAAGCTCTCCTACTTGAAAAGATCTATGGCGGACCAATTTGTTGTGAGCTTGAATCAAGTTTAGCTTGGTATAACTTGAGGTTTTCGCATGCCTGCAGGTGTCTCTCCAATAAATCTTTGAGCTCTTCTAACCGTAACTTAGCATTCTACTCTATTATGATCTTGCTACCCACAGCTATCCTTAGTGATGAGTGTTGGAGTTCTAATGGTAGAATAGCTTCAGACCCATACACTAAAGAGAAAGGAGTAGACTAAGTTGGAGTTCTATATGTGGTGCGGCAGGCTCACAAGGCTTTAACTAACTGCTCATGCCACTATCGCTTATTATTATTGTGTGTCTTCATTAGTATTTGGATGAGAGTTTTGTTGAAGGCTTCTTCTAAGTTGTTTTCCCTCGGGTAGTTGATGGTAGAATATTTCCAATCTATGTTGTGTCTACGGGCAAAGTTGTTGATCTTGGTGCTCTTAAATATAGTACATTTATCATATAGAATTCGTTGAGGCACTCCAAAGCTATATATGATATGGTTCCTAAAAAATTGGAGCACATGCTGAGTTGTGACCTCTTTAAGTGAAATCTTCTTCGCCCATTTGGAAAAGTAGTCAGTAGCAGCTAAGATGAACTGATGACCCTTGGAAGAAGGAGGATCAATTAGACCCACTATGTCGGTACCCCAACACTCGAATGGCCATGAGGCCAATGTAGGATGTACAATGTTGGGTGGTTTTTGTAGGACAACATCGTGTATTTGACATTGGTGGCATCGCCTAGTCGTATCCATGCAATCTTTGATCATTGATGACCACTAGTATTCTAGTCTCTTGATCTTGGCTTTCATCTTTAAACTGGATTGGTTGGCTCCACATAATCCTGAGTGTACCTTGGTCACGATCTTATGGGCTTCATGCTTGTCTAAATAATGTAATCATATATGATGAAAGACCATCGATAAGACACCATCCATAGGAGCATAGGAAAGTGCTATCTACTTTATCTGATAGGCTTGGGACTTCTCTTGAGGTAGTTTTCCTTTATTTAGGTAATCCATGAATGGTTGCTTCCAATCTAACTCTTCTTCCTTCTTGGCAATGGAAACCTCCCCTTCAAGAGAGTACTTTTTGATGAGTTCAATATCGATAAGGGATAAGACTTGTCTATTTTGGACCTTTATTGATATGGACTCATCCTATGGACATGCCAACTCCTAGGAAAGCTTGGCTAAAGCATACGCTATGACATTCTCTCCTCGAGGAATCTTCTAAATGGTAATCTCAGGGCCACCCCATGGTGCACAGGCTTGGATAACTAGTTGAGAATCCCCAAAGATATTGATGTTCTTGATGCTTAGAGTAACAGCTAACTCTAGACCAGCAATCAGAGCTTCATATTCAGCTTCATTGTTGGTGCAAGGATTGGACAAATGATATGAGAATCTCATCACTTTGTGGTCCAGAGTTAAGAGAACTATTATGACCTTTACCTTTCCTAGAATAGTAGATCATGGTTCTTCTCCTCATTGAGAGGAAGCCATACCATCAAAGTACATCTCCAAGCGGTGAATGCTAGCATCCCTTAAGTTCATGATTTGTTCATCAGGGGGATCGTCACTAAGTGGAGAGTCAGCAAGAAGTGGGTGTGCCACTAAGAAATCCACTAGCGCTTGTCCTTCCATCGCACGGAGGGGTACGAAGGTAATGTCAAACTATGAGAGGATCATGAACCATCGTGCCAACCATCCGGATAGCATCGACCATGTCATGAGATATTATAGTAGATTGATCTTAGAGATTAAGTTTATCTTATGAGGAAGCATGTAGTGCTAAAGCTTTTGGGATGCAAAGATTAAAGTTAGGGAATGCTTCTTAATGGGTGGATAATTAGCATCAACAGGAATTAGATGAGGGCTGAGGTAGTAGAGTGTGTATTCCTTCCTTTCATCATTGGCTTGGGCTAACTAAACACCAAAAGAGTCATCTAACACAGCAGTGTAAAGTATGAGCAGCTTGCCCGGGATAAGGGCTGCTAGCACTGACTACGTCATTAGGTAATGCTTGATGTCTTTGAAGGCATGCTCACACTTATCATCCCACATGAACTTGAAATCCTTTTTAACAAGTGCTGAGAATGGTGACATCTTCTTGATTGGTTAGATATAAAGGTTCTTAGATACGCCAACCGCCCTTAGAATGATCTGAGTTGAGTTAAACTTTTAGGGGGAGGCATTTTTAATATTGCCTTGATCTTCTTTGAATCGATTTTGATTCCCTGGTGTCAGACAACAAACCCACAGAATTTCCCTAAAGCTACTCCGAATGCACACTTCAGGGGGTTCATTTTGAGGTTAAATTATCTTAAATGTTTGAAAACTACTCTCAAGTTAAAGAGATGGTCTTAATTTTGTCTACATTTGACCATGAGATCATCGACATAACACTTAACTTGATGATGAATGAGTTCATCAAGATTGAAATAGCTCATCACGGTACATAGACCGACATTTTTAATGCTAAAAGGCATGACCTTATAGCAATATGATCGGGGTTCTAAAAGTAGTGTTTCATCTTCATCTTGGGCCATCTTTATTTGGTTATATCTAGATGAGCCATCCATGAAAGAGAAGAATGCATGAGATGAGGGAATGTCCACCATCAGCTCCAGGATTGGTAGTGGAAATTCATCTTTTGGACATGCTTTAATTAAATCCCTAAAATTGATGCATATGTGAATTTGGCCATTCTTTTTTTTAACTAGGACATGCTAGCTAACCAGGTAGGGTATTTTTCATCCAAATGAAGCTACATCAAAAAAATTTTGACTTCAAAAATGACCTATTATTCCATGTCTAATTGCATGCATCTAGGAGCTTGCTTGATAAGGTTATAAGTAGGTTCTATTGCTAGTTTATGGACCGCTACATTAAGAGCCAATCCAAGCATCGCTCATAACTCAATGCAAAGTAGTCCTAAAACTCAGCCAATAGCCTAACTAAGTCATTGGTTTCAATATCATTCAACAAAGAACTGATGTATGTCGAGAGTGGATCTTCATCAGTTTTTAAGTTGATTTCCATGACCTCATTGATGGTTAACTTGATCTCTTCTTTGAACTCTGGCAGTACAACTTTTACTTCAAAATCATCTGGACCATCTGAAGTTTCTTAGCACAGCTCCTCATATGAGTTAATGTGGTTTGAAAAGAATATATCAGATTCCAAATAATTGGTGAAGACTAAGCAGTAATCATCATCATCGACTAGACCCACTATATTGAATCCTAGTTTTAGTCTTGATTAAGAGCTTTTTCATTTATTCTTCCATATTCATTTGAAGTTATCTGACTTATGCTTTGACCAAGTATGTGGGATTAACATTTTATTTGCTAAATTATGAACACAAGGCAAGTACCAATCAAAAGGTAATTCTATTAAATCCTTATATGAATCATCCTCAAGTTCTACATTAACTTCTTGACTTGAGGATGATGCTCCCAAAAAGAACCTCTAAGTCTTCACACATATGGATGACTTAGGGGCTTCCTTAACTACCAAACCCTTAGCTTTTTGAGAGGAAAGTGGGGTTAAAACAAAGGTTCCCAACTGATGTCTAATTATTTCACATATAGACTTGGATACACTTATGCTTTGCTTAGGGGCCTTGTCTTTACTACTATCTGGCTCAAGTGTCACCTCCAAGGGAATCTATTGCTTAAAAGAGCAAGCTAGTGTGCTAACCATAGAAGACTCATGCTATGAATTAGATTCTAAGTCTATATGGATAGTGTGTACTCAGTTGGACATATCTTCTATTGGGTGGCCAATAAGGAGGTTTTCCACCGGAGCCTCTAACGCCTATTCTTCTACCCGTGGAGGTGGTCATCCTACCCATATGTTCGAATGGATTAATGAACTATGGGTGGAATCTAATGTCATGCTCCACTTCCTCCACCAAGTCTATTTCTACTCCCTTTTATTATCTTTTTCATTTTCTCATTTCTTTTATATTTCTTTTTCTCTTTTTTTTTTCTTTTTTTAAATTTTTAAACTTTGGCCAAGTTCGTGAGAATAGACTTGTTGATTTTGATGGAGCTAGTAAGCCACATCCTCACTT
Source organism: Cymbidium sinense (assembly GCA_021442155.1). Lineage (NCBI taxonomy): Eukaryota > Viridiplantae > Streptophyta > Magnoliopsida > Asparagales > Orchidaceae > Cymbidium > Cymbidium sinense. Next base: position 155,172,907 of record CM038214.1, read on the forward strand.
TGAACTGTAAATGGCTTGAGATCTCCTTTGACATAGTAGATGATCCCACCTCTCACAAACCTCATACATTTATGTATAGAGGATGGAACTATGTTGTTCTCATGCATCCGAGTCTATAATATGAAAATTAGCTTCAGTCTTCCAATCATCTATCTCCAAGGGCAACATTATGGAGTCTAAAGCTAGCTGACCACTTTTGGAGTGCAGATTAAATCTTTCCATCTTAGACTTAGGAGTCTTCTAGACATTAAGACTTCCTAGTCATAAGACACTTTTTAACAATTAGGTAACCACTTAACCTAAGCCTAAAGACTTAGGTTGGTTAACCATAGGATTAGTTATGCCGGATTAGATAATCCACCTACCCTACAACCCAAATCCAATCCATGTTCACCTTCTCAAACCAAACCTCAAGTTCAATTCAAACATCAAATCAAATCCAAATCCAAACCAAATTCCAAAACCAAATGATTGAAGCCCATGATCAAATCCAAACTTGAAACCCTTCCTAAGCCATATGACCTATCCCATGGACTTAGCCAAATCTTAATCCAAATAAATCCAAAATAAATTGATTTTCTGATAATAAATTTATATCTTCAATCATCTTCCTAAATATAAATCAAATCTACATTCGAATGATCAAAACTAAATCAAACTAAATCAAATTAAATCAAAATCTTTCCTAAGCCATATGACCTATCCCATGGACTTAGCCAAATCCTAATTCAAATCAAGTCAAGCTCAATTGATTTTCTCATAAATCAATCATATTTTCAATTATCTTCAAAAATTTAAATGAAATATATATTTAAATCATCAAAAATAAATCAAACCAAATCAAAATCCAAACCTAAGCCACATGACCTAACTCCATGGACTTAGCCAAGTTCCTTCAATCCAAAACCCAAATTCAATTGATTTTCTCATGAATCAATCATACCTTAAATCATATTCACAAATATAAGTGAAATCTACAATCATCAAACCAAACCATAATCAACCCAAGTCAAACCCAACTTAACCCTTTTGACTTAAAATATTCAAATGAACCAAAACCTATTTCAACCTAAGCCAATTGCAATTGAATTTATATATCAATCCCAAATCCGTATATAAACTCAACTAAATCAAACTAAACCCAAAATCAAGTCAACTAAACCCAATTGGTCCACTTGACCCAAAGTGGCCAAATTGACCTATTTGAGGAAAGTTTTAATCCTACCCAAATTACATTGAATGAAGCCCATAAAAACCACCCATCATGATTGTTGATCACCCTAGGTTAATCAATTGTTACAAATTGGGTCAAACCAAATCAATTTAGTCATTTGACCAAGTGAAACCATATGAACCCAAAGTACCCAAATTGCAACCTAAGCCAAATCCCTTGAAACCAATGATTCATACCAAATCAAAATAAATATTTGAATATGACTTGACCTTCAATTGAGTCAAACCAAACCCAATTGGCCCTCTTGACCCAAGTTGACCCAAATTGACCTAAAAGACCAAATTGGGTCAAATCAAAATATAAACCAAATTTATTACAACCAATGGCTCAAGTTCATTCCAAATTGATTGTTGACTTGACCAAAGACATGATTAGACCCAATTGAACCCAATTGACCTACTTTGCCCAGATTGACCTAAAGATTCAAGTTGGCCTAAATCAAAACCAAATCCAAATTAATTGAAACCAAAGGCTACAATCAGCTTTAATTGGTCAACTAAACCCAAACCAACACCCAACCCAAGCCAATTTGGCCAAGTTGGTCAAATTGGTCAACTTAACCCATTTGACCCAAATGAATTCAAATGAGCCAAAAATCAAATCTAAGCCAAACTAAACCAAACCAATTGAACCAAAATATCCTAAATGATCATATGAACTTGATGCAACCCTTGGTTTGAGCCAATTTGATTAATTGGTCAACTTAACCCAACCTAACCCAATTTGACTTAATTGAGTCAAATTGAGCCAAACCTAACCAAATCAACTCCAATTGACTTAAAATTTGGCCTAACCCACTTTTGGATCATTTCAAATCTGTACAAATCAAATCCAATGTCAAATGATTATTCTACTTTTGGGTCAAGGGCATCACATGAGACAAATCACCCATGCAAGTAGACATTTCTATTCCTTGGCTACTTGGTAGTCTCTCAATGGTCCATCTAAGTACCTAGGACACAAACCAAAGGGATGGTTTACCATGACCCATGGGAGGTAAAATCACCTCACCCTTCCCATTGGAGCATTTGAAACCCATAGGACACCAATGATTCCTCCTCAGCCATTTCCACACCTTCAACCAACCAAGTAGAGCCAACTCACATCCTCCCTGCCACCCATGACTCCCTGAGATGGTCGGAGGGCCTCTATAAGTGAAACTAGATCCCACCATCCGATCAAGATGAAGGGGGGTATACACCCCCTCGTTTCCACTGAAATGCACACAAAAACCATTCCTCAAAGTCCTTGCTACTCAAGATGAGCCGTTAGAGCCATTCCCTAAGCTCCCAAGCTTGTTCCTCGATCAAAAAATGCTATTCCCGTCCATCCCAAAACTTGACACTCCCATTTTGACCTAACTTCCCCATTTCTCCATGAAACTCAAATTAACTTTACACGTACCTTCCCTAGGCCTCGTCAAGAAAGAATAAATTATCTCCCAAGTTTCTTTAGCATCGAAGGTGGGACATCGATCAAAGCTGAGCTCCAAATCATCGCCATGGCCTTCCAAATGAACGTCGAGGAATTGATCCAATTGCTTCTCAACAGGGATTAATCTCCACTAGATGAAGCTTCCTCAATCTTTTGAGCTGCTGATCTTGAGCTCTGGCAAGGTATGCTTCCAAAACTGATCCTTAGGCAAAATGGTTGGAGCTTTTTGAAGAAAACTTACTTCTTGTGTGATATTGACCATTAGATCCCCTTTAATCGATGTCGTGAAGGTGTGAGATCATTTTGGAGTTGATTCATGCTCAGGAAAGCTCGGATCAAGTGAACAATGGTGGACAGACTCAATTCCCCCTCACTCAGATTACATTAGATCACACCATCCATTCCGCATGATTGGAACGGACGATCGTGATTAGATCCACTAGATCAATCTGATTTAATCCTACTATGTTGTGGGATTAGTTGTAATCATCTAATCTTAGATTGAATGGGGGACAAGAAAGCACATCTGTCCTCGCCAGGTAGGCACTAAGTCAGATAAGTTTTAAGTAGCCAATCCCACAGCGCCACGTGGAAAGCGCACCGTGTTAGCGCGCCATGGGGCACCTAGAGGATTAGGTTTTAATTAGCTTAATTAATTATTTTTAATGGCTGAAACTTCTAAAAATCATAAAAAATCATAGAGAAATAAAATAAATGCAAATAAATATTCATTTTAAAGGTATTTCAAAGAAAAATTAATTAAAAATGATCTTAACTAATTTTGAATAGTAAATTAAGGTTTAATTAAAGTTTAATTACAAAAATTATTAGTTTAATCACTCCTTAATTACTTGAGCAACTAATCCCAAATTTTGTGGGATAATTTAATGGGATGACATCTGCCTCCCATTATTTTCTTGGGATTTATTGCTCACTTAATTAAGAAAATTAACTAATAAAACCTTAACTACTCTTTTAAGTTAATTAATGATTAATTAATCTCATGAACAGTAACAAAATGGTTAATTAATTTTATTAATTATTGTTCAACAATAAGTGAACTAAGGAATAGGGTTGGGATCCCTTCCCTAATTTCATTTCATCCTTTTTTAAAATGAAATTAATTAAGATTTAACTAATTAGTTAAATCACTTAATCAAATTGAAATCACAATCACATCAGACCTTAATTAATTAAATCATGGTGTAGATCTTTAGGTGTTTAATACCTAATGGAGTTTAATGAAATTATGGTTAGTCCACATGTATGGAAAATCATAAGAGTAATTAATTAAGTCCCTTACCCTAATTAACTATTAATCATGAGCCAATTGCATTAGGCCCCTTTTATTTCTTAGGATCATTACAAGTTTATTTATCATGCATATCATGTTGGCTCATAATTATTTAGTTAATTACTTTAAGGTGACATAGGTAAGGGTAAGAAATTCATCTAATTAAGGGTTCAACTTAACTAACTCATAAAATCAACTTAATTATATTTCCTTAAATTAAATCAAATCACTAATGTGGGAATGGGTTTAAAATAACAAGTGATGATTTCTCTTTCCTCTTCAAATAAAATCAAATCCAAAACTTAATTAATAAAGAAGCTTTGGTTTGCTTTAAATAATTTTATTTAATTTGATTGTCTTTAAGAACTAGTTTGGTTGAATGAATCACATGCTTATATTTGATTGTTCTCTTTCCAATCATGTTAAATTTGGTATGTCATTTGAATTCATGTATCCACCTTTTCAAAATCAAGTAAATTAAAATGGATTTCCTTTATGTAAGCTTGCATGTGTTGATTTAATTTAATATATGGGTGGCTATTATCACTATTAAATACAAATGTATTTTCAAAAGCATATAAATGAATAATAATGTGTTATGATGCTAGCTATAAATACATAAGAAATACATGTGCTTATAGCTTAAGTGTATGAATGTTGAGTTCTCTTTACTCTATTTATGTGTTGACTAATATAAGATTGAATGGTAATGGGTAAATAGTCTGGACATCCTGGGAACACAAGGCTTTAGCTAGCCCCAAGGAGGTCATTTAACTACCTCACTTCCCTGGTTTAACAATGGCATGTACCCATTTGATTTCATTCATATATATTTCAACATTATAATTTGGATAGAGCATTAATTCATATATATAAATGATTCAATCAAACAAAATATGCAATCTTCATAATTTTGTTTTTCTCATTTATGTATACATCCATGTGTGTCCAAGAAAAGGAAGTATAAAGTCTGGACATTCTGGGAATATGAGGCTTTAGTTAGCCCCAAGGAGGTCATTTGATTACCTCACTTCCCTAGTTTAACAATGACAAGTACTTTTTTATATCTTATACATGTATATGTATATGTGATTAATGAATGAAAATCCCATTTTACATTAAAATTGCATGCATTCATAATTAACTAAGTGGTTGAATTAATTAGCCATATGATTTGGAGCTTACTTCCTATGTTCATGTATAAGAATTTACATATGTTTGAATGCAAATGTGTATATAGTCTAGACATCTTGAGAATACGAGCTTTAGCTAGCTCCAAGGAGGTCATTTGATTACCTCACTTTCCTAGTTTAATAATGACACATGCTTATTTAATTTCATTCTTAAGTCCTTTTTGTATAAGAATTTGGATAAAGTTTTAAATTAATATGTTTAAATAATTAAATCAAATAAAATATTTAATAGATTATTTAAATTAAATTAATCTTAAGATGCCTTTGATTTTGAATAGCATTATTTAAAGTGAACCTAAACTTAGGATTGATTAAATCATTCAATAAGTCATTCACTAAACATAACTAAATCAAATTAATATACTTTAAAAATGACTTAAGGTAGGGATGAAAGAGCACAATCCTCATTTTCTCTCTTTATAACACTTAGTTGCTAAGTGTAATCAAATGAAATAAAAGAAAACAAATTAAAATTCTTAAATCAATTAAATTACTTCAAGTGAAATCAACCTTTCATGTTAAATTGAATCCTTCTACACTTAGAAAATAGAACACTAATGCCTGACAAGACATGCCACACAAGCCTTAATACACACATTAGAATTATGTCACCCCTTCTAACTCTTAGTTATGATGGTGAATGATGTGATGTATGTTTTGTTTTATGATGTATTCTTATAGATTGGATGTTAGGGTGTATACTTCATAGACTAGATGATAGGACAATATTAGCCTAATCATGTTTTCTTCATGGGATTATTCTTAGAGGATGCTTAAAAATAAATATGAATGCTCTTTTTGCAAGCTGCTTAAATCCTTAAACATAATCCAAGTTAGGACAGGTGGGCTTACTAACCATGTGTAGGGTGCTAAGTCCAAATTATAAATATAGCTGCTATGTGTATATTATGCTAACCTCTATTTTGCAGTGTAGTTAGATTTACTTTTCCCACATAAATATAATTTTTGCAATATGAATTAGGATTAGTGCTATGGGAGATTATGATGAGCAGTGGTCAAAAGAATTTTTCTTAGGGTGCCCTGTAATGCTTTGAAGCAAGAACCATCCAAATCAAAGAAGGAACCAAATCATAAATGGAGATATCAAGAAAGAAGACCCCTATAGCATTTAATACAATTATAATTATTCTTTCATATTCTAGGTTGTATAAGGGTTGAGCTTGGCTACCCATATTTTCTCTCTTCGGGTTATACGGCGATACCCAACCACACCGACCTTTTATTCTTTGATGTTATGTTTACATTGTGCATTAAGACAATATGCTTTCCATAGTTTCTTAAATGATTGATGCTTTAATGTGTGGCTTAGATACGAAATTAACTTCTCTACCCAATTAATCACTAATAACTAATTTTAAATAACTCATAACCTCATCATAAAGCCTTAAACATAAATAAGAAAATTAAAGTTTTAGCAAGCCTTTAGCTATATGGTTGTATGTTTCACATTATGCATGTGTATTCTTTCTCTCTTGAACATGAAGGATCTCCATCCTTGCATGATAAAGGAATGCTTGACCTGTGAGGGAATCCCTTGTGGTGGAGAACACCTTCTTCTAGCTGATTTGACCCATAACCTATTTCATCATGCATTTAGGCATAAGAAATCCTAAATCCTTTATTTAAATGATGTGTCTAAAATGAAATAAAATTTGAAAAGATTTTGAATCTATAGATTAAATTATATGCTCATACCACTCATGCTCTAGTCTCTTAAAGAGTGTGTATAGGACTTTAGTCTCTTTCTAATTAAATAACTACCCTAGCTATCTTACAATTCATAAGACCAGACTACATGGTTTTAAAATCATAAGAGGAGTTAGCTGGGCCACTCTAGGTGATTATAAGTTTAGAAGTTAGATAATTTATTCTCTCTTGTGGAGGTAAACCCTTATGTCCATCTGGCGCTTAGATTTAGGTCATGCTTTAGCTCGTACTAATGCTCCCTAGATTTAGGATTTGAGATAGCTATTTCCTTCGGGCTATGAGCATAAATCCTCACCTCTTAGGCATTCCCACAACCTTATGTTGGTAGATTATAAGCCCTAGTAATCTAATAAAATTTCAACTCAAAATATATAAGTCCCCTTAACTTCAAAATTACAAAGCCCAACCATAGGATAGATTGGAATGCTCACTAGGCTTCCTAGTATCATGAGCATTTCTTACTTATTTATTTAGATTCCAAAAATAAGTCTTCTCCTTGAACTTTGTAATTGATTTTCAAAATACAACCAATCCTTTCATAGTCTAACCTTGAAATCTTTGGAGATGATAATTGACTACTTTAGTCGAGAGTATTCTTAGAAAATTTCATTTCTTAAATGTAATTAAATATGGTGGCTTGCCTCCATAGAGAAGTTAAGAACCAGTTTAATATAAACCCTACTTTATTCATCTATATAAAGTAAGGGAAAAATCACTGGAATAATCGAAGACCCATCATTCCTTAAGAGTCCTTATTACATGATTAGGTCCATTATAGGGTGATGTCTCTATCTTTAGAGATAGTACACCATATCTCAATGTTGTATCTGATCACCTCAAAAAGTACCCCTTGCAAACAGCATGGTGTCCCCACCTCCCCCCTACATCCAAAAAAAAAACACCATAAGGCCCTCTCGCCTTATTCATTGAATCCTCTCAACATCATCCTTTCTTTTTGGAGTTTAGAGATGGAGATCCTCAAGTTGATAAGGGTTCTTAGACTGATAATGTTGACTGATACACCTAAGTCAACCAACACTTTGGATAGCCTGTATCTGCCAACATCCATTATAATATAAAGAGGTGGTTGTGCTCGGTCGTCTCTAGGAGTAAGTCTTCATCACTGAATGTAACTCCTAAGATGTCCTTTGAGTGGCATGCCTCCTCTTTAGTAGCGGTTAGCTGAGCTAAGCATATTCTAGATCAAATAAAGGCCTTGATTAGAGATTCCCTCATCTCTTTAGATAAGACAAGGGCGTCGTATATGCTTAACTTAGCTAGAAACTTTCTATGGTGAGCTAGGACATTGTAATCAGCTCTGGCTTGGTCCTCCACAAGCATATCCATGGGTGGAGCATCCTATGGAGGGGCTATCTGCTCAATAGAATCAATGAATTGCTTACCATTATCCTGAGATGCTACCCTAGGAGGTAGAACTTTGCCACTGCATAGGTCAACTTCAATGACTTCTTGGAATGATGAGCTTGTGGAAAGTTCTACCTTCTTATCGGGCATAGCTATAGCTTCTCCTACGGGGTCCTCATAGTCAGTTGACTCCAAGTTAATCTCAAGAGGTGAACCTGATTGATTTAGAGAAGGATAGTTCCATTTAGAAAGGAAAGGATTAGAACTATAATATCTAGGACTAGAAAAGTAAACTATGGATCCCAACTTGTAGATGTGCTCAAGCTAGTCCTTAAAAGTGATACAATCCTCTAAGACATGGCCTAGCATGCGGTGGTAGGGCCAATAGCTATGATCATCGATCTTGCCCACTTCCTCTGGCCTCTTAGGCTCTAGTAATTGAAAGTCAGGTTTCTTTAAGAGATTGTTAAAAATTTTCCTAACTACCTCCCTCTTGAATGAATATGGCTTATTCAATTTATCGGTAAGAGTAGGTAAAAAGTACCTACTAGACAATGGATATGAATACCGCTACTGGGTAGGCTGCTGAGGTGGTAGAAATGGTTATTGTGGTGGCTGCGGTGGCCGGTATGATGGCCGAGGTGGTGGAAGAGGAGGTGGCAAAGCAGGTTGCTGAGCTTGTAGTCTCTATACTAAACTATGGCTGGCTATTTCCTTCCATCCACTAACACAACTATCCCTAGCTTTTTCTCAAACACCTTCTACAGCTTGGCTTAGATGATTGGTCGGGAAAGGGCAACTTTTTGGCTTCCTCTTGTAGGCTATCCGCCTTGTTAATTAATTTCTTGAATGTTTTGATGGTAAAGCCCTTAAAATGAAAGTGACCTGGCCATGGATATTCTTCAGAAGAATCTCAATAGCATGTTGTTCGAACAGTTGTAGTTTGCATTTCATGCTCAGGTTGCACCACCTGAGAATGTAATCAATAAGGCACTCATTGAGTTTATGTTTCTCTACAATGAGGTCACTGTCACCCTCTATTGAGCTCCAGCAAACCTCTTGATGAAGAGGTGCTCCAACTCAACAAAAGTCTTCACCGAACTGTTGGACAGTTGGGCATACCAATCAAATGCAACAACTAACACTATCGAAAAGTAAGAGAAGTTGCGTTGTCTTTCTGCGATAGGTCTAAAATGTTCAATGTGTTATCATGGGTTTCCATTGCAATCAAAGATCTTGATGGATGGTGGCACAAAACCCTAAATAAAATAAAAACAAAATAAAAACCTAAAATAAAACCTAAAAATAAAACCTTAAAATAAATAAATAAATAAACTGAAACCCAAAGCTTAAAAAAACCTAAACCTAAAATAAACATAAAACTAAACTAAAACAAAAATAAACCTAAAATAAAATAAAAACTAAACCTAAAACTAAATAAAATAAAATAAAATAAAATAAATAAACTTAAAACTAAACAAAAACATAAAAAAAAAACCTAAAAATAAAACCTAAACCTTAAAAGATAAAATAAAAACCTAAACCTTAACCTAAAATTTAATAATAAAAACAAAACTTACAAAAAAATAAAAATAAAATTAAACTAAAAAATAAACATAAACCTAAACAACAACAACAACAATACAACAACAACAACAATAAGCAACAATAACAAGCCTTTATCCCACTAAGTGGGGTTACATGAATCCATCATCTCCATTATGTCCTATTATGTGTCAAATTCTCATTTAATTCAAGTATACTAATGTCATTTTTTATACATCTTAACCAAGTCTTTTAGGTTCACCTCTACCTTTCTTAACATAAGGAAAATCTTATGCATCTACTCTCTTAACCGGGTCATTGGACGGTCGACGCTTTATGTACCCAAATCATCTAAGGTGACTCTCTCTAATCTTATCTTCCATTGGAGCTACTCCAACATTTTTCTGAACATACTTATTTCGTATTTTATCTCTAAGAGTAAAGCCACTCATCCACCTGAGCATCCTCATCTCTGTAACACCTAACTTAGTCTTATGCTTCTCTTTTATTGGCCATTCTACACCATAAGTCATTATAGGTATTACCACCATCTTATAAAATTTTCCTTTAAACTTAAGTGGAACTTTTCTATCACACAACAGGCCAGATGCATTCCTCTACTCAACCATCCAACTTGAATTTTACTAATAACATCTCCATCTATTTCACCATCATTTTGAACAATAGAGCCTAAATATCTGAATTGCTCACTCTTATTAATGATTTATCCACCTAATGCAACAACACTACCACTAGAACTTTTACAACTAAAATTACACTCCATATATTCAATTTTAGATTTACTTAAATGAAAACCTTTAGACTCTAATATTGACCTCCATATTTTAATTTTCTCTTGGACTCCCTCTCAAGTCTTATCAATAAGAAGAATGGCATCAACAAAATGCATACACCATTATACATCTTCCTGTAAATGCCTAGTAAGAACATCCATAATTAAAGCAAAAAAATAAGGGCTTAATGGTGATCCTTGATGTAATCCAACTAAAATGGGAAAATATTTTGTCAATCTTCCTTGTGTTTGGATATAAGTAACAGATCTAGTAATCATATCCTTAATGACTTGAATATAACTAATATTAACTCCTTTCTATTCTAGAACTCTTGAAAGAACAACTCTTGAAACTTTATCATAAGCTTTCTCTAAATCAATAAATATCATATGTAGATCCTCCTTACTTTCTCTATACTTCTCCATCAAACCTCTTAACAAATGTATAGCATCCATAGTAAATCAACCTAGCATGAAACCAAACTGATTGTGAGAAACTTTTGTATCACATTGTAACATATTCTCAATTACTCTCTCCCATAATTTTAATGTATGACACATTAACTTAATTCCTCTATAATTTTGCACACTCTTGTGCATCACCTTTATTATTAAATATAGGAACCAACAAACTCTTTCTCCACCCATCTGACATTATTTTAGTCTTTAAAATAACATTAAATAGATTTGTAGGCCAAGAAATTCTTTGATCTCTTAAACATTTCCACACATCTATTGGATTATCATAGGTCTTGCTGTTTTTCTACATTTCATTTTCTTTAAAGCTTCTCTAACTTCAGATTTACTAAAATGATGATAAAATAAAATTCTCTATTTTTGTTTAGGGTATTAAGGTTGCTAAAATCAATCATACTTTTAGATCCTTCATTGAAAAGTTTATCAAATACCTCATCCACCTATTTTCAATATCCTTTTCTAAGAAAAGAACTTTATTATTTTCATCCTTAATACACCTCACTTGAACTAGGTCTTTACTTCTCCTATCTCTTTGGTTGGCTAACTTATACATACATCTTTCACTTTCTTCAGTATCTAATATATTGTATAAATCACTAAAAGTCAAAAATTTTGCATCATATATTGCTTTCTTAGAATCTCTACAGGCCACTTTATATCTTTCCCAACTCAGTTTTTACATCTAAACTAAGTTTTTTAACAATGCTTCTTATTTCGTATCTTTTCTTGCACACTCTGACACCACCACCAAGTATTTTTATTAGAAGAAGCTTTTCCTTTTGATTCGCCAAGCACATTTTTAGCAACTTGCTTAATTTCACTTGCTACTTTTTCCCACATAACATTAGCTTCCTTATGAACATCTTAAATTCTAAGCTCTTGTAGCTTGCTCTTTAAAATATTTTTATTTGTGTTCTTTAAGTGTTCCCATCTAATCCTAGAACAGTAATTTGATTTATTTTTTCTCTTACAATCTTAAATCTTAAAATCTAAAACTAACAATCGATGTTGGGTACTTAAACTTTCACTTGGAATGACCTTACAATCTTTACAATCAAAATGATCTATTTTTCTTATGAGAAAATAATCAATCTATGCTTTACTAGATCCATTTTATAAGTTATAATATGTTCATATCTTTTCTTAAATAAAGCATTAGCAACTACAAAACCATAAGCTAAAGCAAAATCTAATAATGTCATACCTTCTTCATTAGTCACACCAAATCCATAACCACCATAAATATTTTTAAAATCTTCTGCCACTCTACCAACATGTTCATTTAAATCTCCTCCAATAAATACTTTTTCTTCAAGAGGTATCTTTTGTATTAATCCCTCTAATTCATTCTAAAATTTCTCTTTTGAGCTTACATCCAAACTTACTTGAAGGAGCATAAACACTTATAACATTGATAATCTTAGTATCAATAATAATCTATAAAGCTATAATTCTATGTCCACATCTATTAATATTTATAACATTATCCTTTAAAATTTTATCTAAAATCACACCTACATCATTTTTAGTTGACTTCTACCTGAATACCAAAGTTTAAAACCTAAACTATCAATCTCCTTGGCCTTCTCCCCCAACCCATTTAATTTCTTGAACACATAAAATATTTATCTTTCTATGATCCATAATATCTATTATTTCCATTAATTTACCTGTAAGAGTACCTATATTCCAAGATCATAACCTAATACTAGTTTTATAGACTAACTTCGTTGCCCACTTCCGTCCATAACGTGGGAACCCTTGCTTATTTAACACTACACTCTCGGGCGATGTAGCCCTTGCACATTTTTATTCAACCATGCGTCTCTTCCAGGGGATGCCCTAGCATTATCACAATGATTTAAAGGATTCATGTCATGATTATTTCGACAAGTTTTATGCTGGCTGTCGACTACCTATCGCAACCCTCCACTTTCACATCCAGACTTGGGACCGACAAAGGTATTGTTAAACATAAACCTAACCTAAACAAAAAAATAAACTAAAATAAGAAAACCTAAACTAAAATAAATAAACCTAAAATATATAAACTAAACTAAATAGAAAAATTAAACCTGAACAAAAATAATAAATAAAATAAACTAAAATAAATATAAAATAAACTAAATAAACCTAAATCTACCTTACTTAATTCTTTTTAATAAAACCCTAAACCCTAAACCCTAAATCCTAAACCATAAATATTAAAAACCCTAAACCACCCTAAACCCTAAACATTAAACACTATAGCCTTAAACCCTAAACCCTAAACCCTAAGCTAACCCCAAAGCCTAAACCATAAAACCCTAAACCCTAAAACCCTAAACCTTAAAACCCTAAACCCAAAACCATAAACTCGAAAAACCTGAAACCTAAACCTAAACAAAATAAAACCTAAAAATATAATAAATACAAAAACCTAAACCTAAATAAAATAAAATAAAAATAAAATAAAAACTAAAACTAAAACCTAAACTTAAACCTAAAAATTAAATAAAATAAACTAAGAATAATAAACTAAAATAAAATAAACTAAAAAAAAATACAATAAACCTAAGAAAAAAAACCTAAATAAAATAAAAACTAAACATAAAATAAAAGTAAAATAAACCTAAAATAAAATAAAATAAAAATAAATAAAAATCTAAACCTTAAAATAAAACTTAAAAATAAAAAATAAATAAAACATAAACCCTAAGCTTAAAAAAAACCAAAACCTAAAATAAAAATAAAATAAATAAAAGAAAATAAGACAAAACATAAACTAAAATAAACTAAACTAAAATAAATAAAACTTAAACCAAATCCTAAAATAAACTAAACCTAAGCATAAACTTAAACAAAATAAAATAAAATAAACTATAAATAAATCTAAGCCTACACTAAAAAATAAAACCTAAAAATATACCTAAAATAAAAACCTAAAACCTAAACCTAAAAAAATGAAAAACTTAAACCTAAACCTAAAAATAAAAAATAAAACATAAACCTAAAAAATAAAATAAAAATAAAACTCAACTAAAAAATAAACCTAAACTTAAATAAAAAAATAGACTAAAATAATTAACATAAACTAAAATAAATAAACTAAACTAAATAAAAATAAAAAATAAACATGAATAAAATTTAAAAATAAAATAAACTAAAATAAATAAAAAATAAACTAAATCAACTAAATAAACCCAAACCTACTGGTTTACTTAATTTAGAAAAAAAACCCTAAACCTTAGACATTAAACACTAAACCCTAATCCCCAAACCCTGAACCAAAACTTAGTGTTTTACTTGCTTGATGACATCAAAAAGAAGAAATATTGAATTTAAATTTGTTCTCTATTAAAAAAAACTAAAACCCTAAAACCCTACCTAAACCAAACCTCTACCTAACCACAACCTAAAACCTAAACCCACTAAACCCTAAAAAACTCACTCCCTAAACCCAAAACCACCTAAACCCCACCAAAATCCACATAACCTAAACCACACCCTAAACTACAACCCTAAACTTAATTTAACCTAAACCTGAGCTAACCAACCCTAAACCCTAAACCCTAAAACCTATAAACCCTCCACCACTCTTCCCAGGCCTAAACCCACACTAAACCATTTATGTACCCTAAACCCTAAACCTAAACTAAATAAAACCAAAAATAAATTAAATAAAAAAGCTAAACATAAATAAAATAAGATAAAATAAAATAAAATAGAAACATAAACAAAAACTTAAACCTAAACCTAAAAATAAAATAAAATAAACTAAAATAAAATAAATAATAACATAAACTAAACTAAAAAAATAAAATAAACCTAAAAATAATAATAAAACTAAAGGTAAAATAAAAATAAAATAAACCTAAAATAAAGTAAAATAAAAACTAAATAAAAATCTAAACCCAAAAAAAACCTTAAAATAAAACGTAAACCCTAAATTAAAGAAAACCTAAAACTAAAATAAAAATGAAATAGAAAAATTAAAATAAACCTAATCCTAAACTAAAATAAATAAAACCTAAACCTTAAGTAAACTAAACCTAAACCTAAACATAAACTAAATAAATTAAAATAAACTAAAAATAAACTTAAACCTAAAAATATACCTAAAATAATAACCTAAAACCTAAACCTAAAAAAATAAAATTAAAACCTAAACGTGATAATAAAAATAAAAAATAAAACCTAATCCTAAAAAATAAAATAAAAATAAAACTCAGCTAAAAAATAAACCTTAACATAAAAAATAAACTAAAATAAATAAACTTTACTAAATAAAAATAATAAATAAACATAAATAAAAATAAAAAATAAATTAAATTAAATTAAAATAAACAAACTAAATAAACTTAAACCAACCTGTTTGCTTAATTTTTTTTTTAAAAAAAAAACCTTAAGCTAACTCTAAATCCTAAACCTTAAATCTTAAAAACCATAGACCTTAAAGCCTAAACCCTAAACCTTAAACCATAAACCCTAAATCCTAAATCATAACCTTAAACCCTAAAACTCTATACCCTAAAAACCTAAAAACCTCAACCTAAACTATATAAAACCTTAAAAAAAATACATGTAAAAAAAACCTTAACCTAAATAAAATAAAATAATAAAATAAAATAGAAACCTAAAATAAAACCTAAACCTAAACCTATAAATAAAATAAAATAAACTAATAAAAATAAACTAAATTAAATTAAATAAAAACCTAAACTAAACTAAAAATTAAAATAAACCTAAGAATAAAAAACAAAAATAATTAAAAACTAAATATAAAATAAAAATAAAATAAACCTAAAATGAAATAAAATAAAATAAAAATATAAACCTAAACTAAAAAATAAACCTAAAAATAAATATAAATTAAAAGTTAAACCCTAAATTAAAAAAAAAACCTAAATATAAAATAAAAATAAAATAAATAATATAAAATAAACTGAAACCTAAACTAAAATAAACTAAACTAAAATAAATAAAACCTAAGCCTAAAATAAACTAAACCTAAACCTAAACCTAAACTAAATAAAACAAAATAAACTAAAAATAAACCTAAACATAAACTAAAAAATAGGTTTTAAACTTTGGTATTCAGGTAAAAGTCGAAGTAAAATGGTGTAGGTGTGATTATAGATAAAAGTTTAAAGGATAATGTTATAAATATTAATATATGTGGAGATAGAATTATAGCTTTAAAGATTATTATTAATAAGATTATCAATGTTATAAGTGTCTATGCTCAAGTAGGTTTGGAGGTAAGTGCAAAAGAAAAATTTTGGAATGAATTAGAGGGATTAATACAAAAGATACCTCTTCAAGAAAAAGTATTTATTGGAGGAGATTTAAATGGACATGTTGGTTGAGTGGTAGAAGATTTTAAAAGTATTCATGGTGGTTATGGATTTGGAGTGACTAATGAAAAAGGTAGGACTATATTAGATTTTTCTTTAGCTTATGATTTTGTAGTTGCTAACACTTTATTTAAGAAAAGAGATGAACATATTAATACTTATAAAAATTGATCTAGTAAGACATAGATTGATTATTTTCTAGTAAGAAAAATAGATCGCTTAGATTGTAAAGATTGTAAGGTCAAGTGAAAATCTAAGTACCCAACATTGATTGTTGATTTTAAGATGAAAGGTTGTAAGAGAAAAATAAACCAAATTATTATCTTAGAATTAGATGGGGACACTTAAAGAACATAAATATTTTTAAGAGCAAGCTACAAGAGATTAGAATTTGGGATGTTCATGCTAACATTATGACATTATGAAATTAAAGTGAAATTGCTAAAGATGTGCTTGGAGAATCAAAAGGAAGACGTTCTTTTAATAAGAATAGTTGGTGGTGGAGTCAGAGTGTGCAAGAAAAGATAAAAAATAAGAAGTATTATTATAAAACTTGGTTTAGATGTTAAAACTTAGAGAATTGGGAAAGATATAAAGTGGCATGTAGAGATTCTAAGAAAGTAGTATATGATGAAAAAAATTTAGCTTTTAGTGATTTATACAATAGATTAGATACCAAAGAAGGTGAAAGATGTATGTATAAGTTAGCCAACCAAAGAGATAGGAGAAGTAAAGACATAGTTCTAAGTGAGGTGTATTAAGGATGAAAATAATAAAATGCTTTTTTAAGAAAAGGATATTGAAAATAGGTGGATGAGGTATTTTGATAAACTTTTCAATGAAGGATCTAAAAGTATGATTGATTTTAGCAACCTTAATACCCTAAACAAATAGAGAATTTCATTTTTTATCATTATTTGTAAATCAGTTAGTGAAGCTTTAAAGAAAATGAAATGTGGAAAAGTAGTAGGACCGGATAATATTCCAATAGAAGTGTGTAAATATTTAGGAGATCAAGGAATTTCTTGGCTTACAAATTTTTTTAATGTCATTTTAAAGACTAAAAATATTCTAGATGAGTGGAGAAAGAGTTTGTTGGTTCCTATATTTAAGAATAAAGGTGATGCACAAGAGTGTGCAAATTATAGAGGAATTAAGTTGATGTGCCATACATTAAAATTATGGGAGAGAGTAATTGAGCATAGGTTATGATGTGATATAGAATTTTGTACAATTAGTTTGGTTTCATGCTATGTAGATCTACTATGGATGCTATACATTTGTTAAGGGGTTTGATGGAGAAGCATAGAGAAAGTAAGGAGGATCTACATATGATATTTATTGATTTAGAGAAAGCTTATGATAAAGTTTCAAGAGATGTTCTTTGAGAGTTCTAGAATAGAAAGGAGTTAATATTGGTTATATTCAAGTCATTAAGGATATGTATACTAGAGTCATTACTTGTGTCCAAACACAAGGAGGATTGACAAAATATTTTCCTATTTCAGGTTGGATTACATCAAGGATCGCCGCCCTTATCTTTTTTACTTTAGTTATGGATGTTCTTACTAGGCATTTACAAGAAGATGTACCTTGGATTATGCTTTTTTGCTAATGACATTCTTCTTGTTCATAAAACTAGAGAGGGAGTCCAACAGAAACTTGAATTATGGAGGTCAACTCTATAGTCTAAAGGTTTTCATTTAAGTAGATCTAAAACTGAATATATGGAGTGTAATTTTAGTTGTAGAAGTTCTAGTGGTAGTGTTATGACATTAGGTGAACAAGTCATTAATAAGAGTGAGCATTTCAGATATTTAGGCTCTATTGTCCAAAATGATGGTGAATTAGATGGAGATGTTATTAGTAGAATTCAAGTTGGATGGTTGAAGTGGAGGAATGCATCTGGCCTATTATGTGATAGAAATGTTCCACTTAAACATAAGGGAAAATTTTATAAGATGGTGGTAAGACCAATGACTTATAGTCGAATATGTTGGCCAATAAAAGAGAAGCATAAGACTAAGTTAAGTGTTACAGAGATGAGGATGCTTAGGTGGATGAGTGGCTTTACTCTTAGAGATAGAATGCAAAATGAGTATATTCGGGAAAAAGTTGGAGTAGCTCCGGTGGTAGATAAGATTAGAGAGATTCACCTTAGATAGTTTGGCCGCATAAAGCGTCGGTCGATGATGATTAGAGAGTAGATGCATTAGATTTGCCTTTATGTTAAGAAAGGTAGAGGTAGACCTAAAAGACTTGGTTAAGATGTATAAAAAATGATCTTAATTTACTTGAATTAAATGAGAATTTGACACATAATAGGACACAATGGAGATGAAGGATTCATGTAGCCACCTAGTGGGATTAAGGCTTGTTGTTATTGTTGTTGTTGTTGTTGTTGTTGTTGTTGTTGTATAAACTAAAAAATAAATAAATAAATAAACTTAAAATAAAAACTTAAAACCTCAACTTAAATATAAACCTAAAAGTAACAAATAAAACCTAAACCTAAAAAATATAATAAAAATAAAAATCAACTAAAAAATATAAAATAAAATAGAAAACATAATATAAATAAACTAAACTAATTAAAATAATAAATAAACGTAAATAAAAATAAAAAATAAGATAAACTAAAATAAATAAAAAATAAACTAAATAAACCTAAACTTACCGGTTTATGTAATTTAAAAAAAAATCATAAACCCTAAATCCTAAACCCTAAACCATAAACCCTAAGCCCTAAACCTTAAACCTATAACCCTAAACCCTAAAAAACCCTAAACCCTAAATTGTAAACCCTAAAAGAATAAACCCTAAAACCCTAAACCCTAAACCCTAATCCCTAAACCCTAAACCCTAAACCCTAACTGTAAACCCTAAACCCTAAACCCAAATCCTAAATGTAAACTTAAAGTAATTAAGTAAATTAATAAGTAAACCTAAACCCTAAACCTTAAAGCCTCGTAGCCCCGAGGTGTCAAGATTAATATACCACTTTTCCTACATACATATGAATGTATAAAAGAACCACAAGAATAAGAAGTCATGCAAGAAGTCATATTTGATTTGATTGTATGATTTACATAT
This sequence comes from Cymbidium sinense, assembly GCA_021442155.1. Lineage (NCBI taxonomy): Eukaryota > Viridiplantae > Streptophyta > Magnoliopsida > Asparagales > Orchidaceae > Cymbidium > Cymbidium sinense. The sequence continues at coordinate 155,192,399 of CM038214.1, forward strand.
GTGATATGAAATTCTTCCTAAGTCTTAACATGTAGATGCATAGGAGTAGATTTAGACAAATGTTGTGTTCTTTTCAAATGAACTATATATTTGTAAATCCTATGTGAATCCATGTAAGATAAGGAGAGATAACCTCATATTGCATATCTTATATTATCATCACATGAAAACTTATAGATATTTTTAATTAACATCACTTCATATATTATAATTGATTTATGGGCTTTTAAAAATAGCTTTTGATTTAATAGTCATAATAGCCACACTTATTGAATTTAAATCAACACATGAACTTGGACATAAAAGAAACCATTTCATTTAGCTAATTTTTAAAAGAAATAAATGCATGATTTCACATGGAAAGCAACATTTAACATGATTGGAAAGAAATAAATGAACATAAGCACATGATCTCCTTCATCCCAATTAATTCTTTAGGTCAATCATAATAAATAAGGCTATTTAAAATAAACCAAAGTTCTTGAAAGACATTTTAAACTTTGAGTTTGATATGATTTAGGAAATATGAAAGAGGTTTGCTAATCCTAATCCAATTCCCCATGTGTGAATTAAATTGGTTCAATGAAGAATATTTTGGTTTATTTTATGTTTTAATTAGGTTAAGGTATGAATTAAGTGAATTAATTAACCCTTACCTATATCACCTTAAGATAATTAACTAATTAATAATAAGCCAATATGATATGCATCCACATGAAAAGTAAATTTGCAATGCTCCTAAAAAATGAATGGGGCCTAATGCAATTGGATTATGATTAATAGTTAATCAGGCTTAAGGGATCTCACTTAACTACTTTTATGGTTTTTTCACACATTTGAGCTAACCATAATTACATTATCTCTCACCTTGGGTTATTGAACACGGAAAGAGCTACCCAAGATCAATTGAAGGTTGCTTAGATGTGAAGTGGATTTCAGGTTGAGTTAAATGAAACTTATTAATTAATTAGTTGATTTCTTTGGTTATATTTTGATTAGAATGATGAAATTAGCTTAGTGAAAGGGATCAAAGACAAGGCCTCAATCCTTAATCCCTAAGCCATTTCAAACACTCAATTAGGCTATGATTTTTGTCTTGGAAATTAATTAATTACCGAATTAATCATCAATTAATTTAATTCCAAAAAGTGAAAGAAATCTTGGAAATGAATTAGGAAAAATATCTCAATTTACACTCCCTAAGTTCCCTAATTATTCAATAGAGGTAATTAGGCTTACATATATTAATTAAGCCAATGTTCATTCACTAATTATCATTAATTAAATTGAGAGAGTGATTAAGGCTTAATCAATTGATTTTCTTAATTAAGCAACTAATAAAACACAATAAAATGGGGGAGATAGTGGTCATCCCCTAGATATACACCAAAAAAATTGATATTAAATGGATGATTAATCAAGGGTAATTAAGCTAATTAGATTTTTAATTAAACCTTAATTAAGCCAAAATCATTGTTCAAAATCAATTAATAATAATATTCCTAGATTCTACTCTAAAATAGCTTTAAAATGAGCCAAAGTTTTCATTTTTTTGGATTTTTCTATAATTTGTTATGAATTTAAAGAGTTTCAACCTTAAACATTAATTAAAATAGCCTAATTAAAGCCTTAATCCCGTTAGGCCACATGGCAGCTAACGCGGAGAGCTTTCCACGTGCTGACGGGAGTTGCTATTTAAGTTATTACATCCGTAGGCTGACTTGGATGGTGGCAAACATGGTTTCTCTGTGGACCATCCGATCTAAGATCACACAACCATGATTCAAGCCATGGATTAATGGAGAAAATAATGGGGATCTACCTTGATCTAATCACAGCTATCCATTCCAATCATGCGGAATGGATGGTGTATGATCTTCCTCCTTCTTGAGTGATGAAGGACAACACCGTCCATCTTTCCCCATTCAATCTGAGCTCACCCGAGCTCAGAATGGGATCAAACTTATCCCACACCTTCGAAAGGAGGGGAGATGCACATCCAACTGTCAAATTAACATGTAATTCAAATTCTCTTCGAAAAAGACCAAGAATAATTTTCATATAGCTATCATTTTGAGGAATTACCTCACCGGAGCTAATTTCAGGCGATGGGTCATTAGAGGTAGCTTCGCCTAGTTGAGGTAAGGCCCTGCTGTATAAATTCAGGCTTGATTTGGTGTGGAATGCTCGGTCGACCACCTCAAGCACGTAGGAGCCTCGACTTCGATTGAAGTTGCACCACCGGCCACTTGGGAGCTTGGGAAATGACTCATTTGGCTTCGACGAAGAGTGGTGAGAGTGTGGGTAAGAAGAATTTGAATTTAATTATGAAACGAGGGAGTATTGATCGAAGGGGTGATGTCCTGGTTTGACTTTGCTCGAGAATGGACAATGCCGATCAAAGAGGGCTTGAGGATGCTTGGGATCACTCTAAGGGAGTTAGAAAATGTCTTAGGAAGTCTTTAAATGCAAAAAGGCCTATGTTTGCCACTCAAATTGAGGGGGTAAAGCCCTCAATTTCTCATGATGGATGAACGTGATGCATCCCATAATTTCTTTTGATTGGCCACCATCAAGTCATAGAAGGGGTCATGGTCAGTACTATGTGGCTCGCTAGGAGTGGTCGAGGCAATGGTAGGAGTCTCAAGGCTTAATATGGAGAGATTATGTTGGGTTAGTTCTTCCTTTGCCCATGGGGTGTTCGGCCATGGAGGTGGCTATTTGGCAAAGGCTAGGATGGCTTAGGGTGGGCTAAGGTGGCATAGGAGTTCCTCATTTGGCACTTTGATTGTTTCCATGGGGAGGAAAAGTGGACATTGCCACTTATGGAAAAGATCCAATGCAAATGAGAGGGTGTCCATTAGTTAATCCCCTTGGGTTGGGTCCCACATGGACTTGGGTTGGTTAGGGGCTAACAAAGGGTCCAGTTGGATCGGGTTAGGTTAGCCACCAAGGTTCCATAAAGTAGATTTGGGTGATTTTGGTTCATATGGTCAAAATGTGTTCATTTGAGCTAGGTTGGGTTAGGTTGACCAATTGGTCAAATTGGGTCAAATCAAGGTTTAGGTTTGGCTCAAATGATGATTTGGATGTTTTGGTTTAATTAGTTTCAGTTGGTTTTGCTTAGGTTTGGATTTGACTCATTTGGGTTCAAAAAGATCAAATTGGTCAGTTGACCAATTTGACCAATTTGACCAAATTGGGTTGGGTAAGGTGTTGAGTTAAGTTCAATTGGTCAATTAAAAATAATTGTAGGTATTAGTTTGGTTTAATTTGGATTTAATTTGAATTTGGCTAATTTGACCATTTAGGTCAATTTGGGCTAGGTTGGGTCAAGTTGACTAATTGATCAACTTAGGCTCAATTATGGCTTTGATTAAGTTCAATAAGTGATTTAAAATGAACTTGAGCCAATGGTTGCAATCAATTTGGACCAAATCATGATTTGACCTATTTTAGCCTTTTAGGCCAATTTGAGTCAACTTAGGTCAAATGTCCAATTGGACTTGGTTTGGCTTGAGTGAGGGTTTAGTTATGTTCAATCATTGATCATGAATGGGTTTGAGTAAATGGTTTCAATCAATTTGGCATATGGTAGATTTTGGCTAGTTTGGGTTTCATTTGGGCTAAATGTTGACTTAGTTTGACCTAATTCAATGCAATTGATTACCCTATGATGATTGTTGATCATGATTGAAGGTTTAGATGGGCTTTGTTCAATCCAATTTGGGTTGGATCATAACTTGGCTCAAGAAGATCTTTGAGGTCACTTTGGGTCAAGTGGACCTAAATGGGTTGGTGGCTTTATCATGGCTTGTTCCAAGTTTAGTTGAACTCACATATGGACTTAGGATGGAAATGTAAATCTAATTGCAAGTGGTTTGGAGCCAAATGGGTTTTGGTTCATATGATAATTTCAAGCCAAAAGGGTCAACATGGGCTTGACTTGGGTTGACTACAGTTTGGTTTGACAATTGTGGTTTATGTTTATGTTTGCATCAATGATTGAAGGAATGATTGAATCATGAAGAAATCCATGGGTTTTGAGTTGATTTGGGTGTCCTATAAACAAGTTCAAAAGTTTTGCTAAAAGGGCTAAAATTTGGAATTTGATTTGATTTGGATTTAGTTTGGACCATTTGGATTTATATTTCATTTATATTTGTGAATATAAATGAAGATATAAATATGTTATGAAAAAATCGCTTGATTTTGTAGTGATTTGGAAGCAAATTTGACCAAGTTTAGGGATGTAGGTCAAAAAGGGCTTAAGTAGAGAATTGGTTTGATTTGATTTATTTTTAGTCATTGGAGGGTGGGTTTCATTTATATTTATGAATAAAAATGAAGGCATGATTGATGTATAAGGAAATCAATTGAGTTTTATTTGATTTGGATTCAAATTTGGTTAAGGTTATGGAGGTAGGTCCATATGGCTTAAGAAAGGAATTTTGAGATTTAGATATAGTCATGGGTTTCAATCATTGGGAGTTGATTTTGATTGATGATTTTGATTTGGGAATTTGATAATTTAGAAAATCAATTGGATTGGGGTTGACTTGAATTTGGTTAAAGGTAAGTCCATAAGATAAAATCAAAGGGATTAGGAAGGGATTTGGAATTTGAATTTAATGATGGATTTAAATCATAGGATTTGGAATTGGTTTTGGAATTTGAATTTGAATTTGAGGTTTGGTTTGAAAGAAGGAAGCACGGATTGAGTTTAGAGTATAGGGAAGGCAAGTCCTCCTAAGTCCCTAAGGCACAACCTATTCCTATGACTAACTCTTCTAAGTCTTCAGGGTTAGCTTAAGTGTTCACATAATCACTAGAAGTGTCTTAAGACTAAGTAACTTTTAATGTCTGTAAGAGTCCTAGATCTAGGATGAGGAAGTTGAGAGCTCACTCCAAAAGTGAGGTGAACAAAAATAAAATAAAAAAATATAAATAAAATAAATAAAATAAATAAAAACCAAAACTAAACAAAAGAATAATATAAACCTAAGAATAAAAAACCTAAATAAAATAAAAATAAAATAAAAATAAAATAAAAAAAATAAAAACTAAATCAAAACCTAAACCTAAAAAATAAACATAAAAATAAAACCTAAAAATAAATAAAAAATAAAACCCAAATCATAAACTAAAAATAAAAACTAAACCTAAAATAAAATAAAATAAACAAAATAAAATAAACCTAAACCTAAACTAAAATAAATAAAACCTAAACCTAAAATAAACTAAACCTAAACTAAATAAAAATAAAAACCCTAAACCCTAAACCTTAAAACCATAAACCCTAAACCCTAAACACTAAACCCTAAACCCTAAAAACCTAAAAACTAAAACCTAAACTAAGTAAAACTAAAAAATAAAATTAAAAAAAACTTAAACCTAAATAAAATAAAATAAACAAAATAAAATAAAACCTAAACTAAAACCTAAACCTAACCTAAAAACAAAACAAAATAAGAAATAAAAACTAAACTAAAATAAAATAAATAAAAAACCTAAACTAAACTAAAAAAATAAAATAAACCTAAAAATAAAAAATCTAAATAAAATAAAAACTAAATGTAAAATTAAAATAAAATAAACCTACAGTAAAATAAAATAAACATAAATAAAACCTAAACCTAAAATAAACCTAAAAATAAATAAAACCAAGCTAAACCCTAAAATAAAAAAAAGCAACCTAAAATAAATAAAATAAAATAAACCACTAAACTAAAATAAACTAAACTAAGATAAATAAAACTTAAACCAAAACCTAAAATAAACTAAACCTAAATCCTAAACTAAATAAAATAAAATAAAACTAATAATAAACCTAAACATAAACTAAAAAATATATCTGAAAAATAAACCTAAAATAAAAACCTATAATCTAAACTTAAAAAAATAAAATAAAAACCTAAACCTGAACCTAAAAATAAAAAATTAAACCTAAACCTAAAAAAATTAAAATAAAAATAAACTAAACTATAAAATAAACATAAACCTAAATCTAAACCTAAAAAATGAACTAAAATAAAAAAACCTAAACTAAAATAAATAGACCTAAAATAAATAAAGTTAACTAAATAAAGATTAAAAATAAACCTAAATAAAAATAAAAAATAAAATAAATTAAAATTAAACTAAATAAACTTAAATCTACCTTATTTAAAAAATAACTCTACCCTAAATCCTAACTACCACCCTGACCTACAACCCTAATCCCACCTAAACCCTAAACCTAAAAAACCTAAACCACAACCCTAAAACCTAAAATCACTAAACCTAAACCCCTAAACCTAAATCCTAAACCCTAAACCCTAAACCCTAACCTTAAACCCTCCTAAACCCTAACCACACCCTCTAAACCCAAACTTGAACAGAACTAAATAAAATAAAATTTAAAAAAGTTAAACCTAAATAAATTAAAAAATAAAATAAAATAAATACCTAAACTAAAACTTAAACCTAAACCTAAAAATAAAATAAACTAAACTAATAAAAATAAAGTAAACTAAAATAAATAATAACCTAAACCAAATTAAAAAATAAGATAAACCTAAGAATAGAAATCCTAAATAAAATAAAAACTAAACGCAAAATAAAAATAAAATAAACCTGAAATAAACTTAAAATAAAATAAAATAAAAACTTAATCAAAAGCTAAAACTAAAATAAATAATAAATAATAAACCCAGAAAACCTAAAATAAAATAAAACAAAATAAAATAAACATTAACCTAAACTAAAATAAATAAAACTTAAACCTAAACCAAAACCTAAACTTAAACTAAATAAAATAAAATAAACTAAAAATAAACTTAAACTGAAGCTAAAAAATAAAACCTAAAGATAAACCTAAAATCCAAACATAAAACTTAACCAAAAAAAAAATTGAAAACCAAAACCTAAACCTAAAAATAAAAAATAAAACCTAAACCTAAAAAATAAAATGAAAACAAAACTTAACTAAAAAATAAACCAAAATATAAACCCAAACCTAAAAAATATCTATGTTTAGTGATGGGTGTTGGACTTCTAATGGTAGAATGGCTTTAGACCCATACACTAAGAAGAAATAAGTAGATTAAGTTGAAGTTCTATATGTGGTGTGGTAGGCCCACAAAGCTTCAACTAACTACTCATACCACGTAAACTTATTATTGAGTGTCTTCTTTAGTTTTTGGATGAGAGTTTTGTTAAAAGGCTTCTTAAGCAATTTTCCCTCAAGTAGTTGATGGTAGAATATCCAATCTATGATGATTGTCTTGAGCAAAGTTGTTGATTTGTGCTCTTGAATGCGTATAATTATCAAATATAATTCATCACACTCATTTGTATATCTGATATGGTTCTTTGAAGACATTGGGTTAGTTGATTTGGCCGTTGTAGATGGTGATGACCCTTGGAAGAACTAGGAACAATCAGACCCACTATGTTGGTACCCCAACACTTGAATGGCCATCAAGCCAATGTAAGATGTAAAATGTTGGTTGGTTGGTGTAGGACCACACCGTGTATTTTACATTGGTGGCAACACCTAGCCATATCCATGCAATCTTTGATCATCGACAACTAGTAGTATCTTACTCTCTTGATCTTGGCTTTCATCTTTGGATCAGATTGGTAAGCTCCACATAATCCTGAGTGTACCTAAATCATGATCTTACGGGCTTCGTGCTTGTCTAAACAATATATCCATATGATCGAAATATTGCTGGTACAAGACACCATCCATAAGAGCATAGGAAAGTGCTTTCCACTTCATCTGATGGGATTGAGACTTCTCTTGGGGTTGTTTCCCTTTATTTAGGTATTCCATGGATGGTTTCCTCCAATCTAACTCCTCATCCTTCTTGGCAATGGCAACCTCCCCTTCCAGTAGTACTTTTTGATGAGTTCAATATCAATAAAGGATAAGACTTGTCTATTTTGGACCTTTATTGACATGGACTCATCCTCCAGAAATCCCAACTCCTTGGCAAGCTTGGATAAAGCATACGCTATGACGTTCTCTCCTTGAAAAATCTTATAAATGTAACCTCTGGGATTTGGGCCAACAACTCCATGGTGTACTTGTGGTAGTGATGGAGCTTGAACTTTATAACCTTATAGGACCCAGCGATTTGGTTGATAACTAGCTAAGAATCCCTGAAGATGTTGATGCTCTAGATGCTTAGAGTAACGACAAACTCCAAATCGATAATCAGAGCCTCATTTTTAGCTTCTTTATTGGTGCAAGGATTAGATAGATGATATGAGAATCTCATCACATCACAGTCTAGAGTTAAGAGAACTATTCCTACAATTTCCTTTCATGGAATAGTAGATTGTGATTCTTCTCCTCTTTAAGAGGAAGCTGCACCATCAAAGTACATCTCCTAGCGGTGAATGCTAGCATCCTCTAAGTTCATGATTTATTCATTGGGGATATCATCACTATATGGAGAGTCAGTAGAAAGTGGGTGTGCTAAGAAATCTACTAGCGCTTGTCCTTTCACCACACGGAGGGGTATGAAGGTAATGTCAAACTGTGAGAGGATCATGGACCATCATGCCAACCATTTGGATAGCGTGTAGCTTTTGGGATGCAAAGATTAAAGCTAGGAAATGCTTCTTAATGGGTGGATAATTACCCTCAATAGGGATTAGATGACAACTGAGGTAGTATAGTGCATTTTCCTTCTCTTTGTCATTGGCTTGGGCCAACAAAGCACCAAGGGAGTCATCTAACGTAGTAGTGTAAAGTATGAATGGCTTACCTAGGATAAGGGCTGCTAGAACTAGTGGCGTCATCAGGTAATGCTTGATGTCTTTAAAGGTATTCTGACACTTGTCATCCCACTTGAACTTGGCATCCTTTTTGACAAGCGCTAAGAATGGCTGACATCTTCTCAATAGGTTGGATATAAAGCATCTTAGATATGCCAACCACCCTTGGAATGATCTGAATTAAGTTAAACTTTTAAGGACTGGCATTTCTAATATCGCTTTAATCTTCTCCATATCAATTTTGATTCCCTGGTGTTGGATAACAAACCCAAGGAATTTCCCTGATGCTACTCTGAATGCACACTTCAGGGGGTTCATTTTGAGGTTAAATTGTCTTAACTGTTCAAAAACTACTCTCAAACAGATGATGGTCATCATTTTCTCTACTTTTGTCCATGAGATCATCGATATAGCACTCAACTTGATGATGAATGAGTTCATCAAAAATTTGAGTCATAGCTCACTGGCATGTAGCTCCGACTTGTTTAAGGCTGAAAGGCATGACCTTATAGTGATAGATTCCGATTAGGGTTCTAAAAGTAGTGTATTTCTTTCATCTTTAGGGACCATATTTATTTGGTTATATCCAAATGAGCCATCCATAATAAGAAAAGACTGCATGAGATGAGGCAATTTCCACCATCAGCTCCAAGATTGGTAGTGGAAATTCATCTTTTGGACATGCCTTATTTAAATTCTTAAAATTAACACATATGTGACTTTGGCCATCCTTTTTCTTAACTGGGATGCCACTGGCTAACCAAGTAGAGTATTTTTCTTCTCGGATGAAGCTAGCATCAATCAATTTCTTGACTTCATAAATTTCCTATTATTCTATGTCTAATCCCATGCGTCTAGAAGCTTGCTTGATAGGGTTAGCATTAGGCTCTATTGCTAGTTTATGGACTGCTACATTAGGAGCTAATCCAGGAATTTCTTCATAACTCCATGCAAAGTAGTCCTTAAACTCAATCAATAGCCAAATTAAGTCAATGGTTTCAATTTCATTCAATAAAGAACTGGTGTATGTCGGGCATGGATCTTCTTCAATTCCTAAGCTAATTTTCTTGAGCTCATCGATGGTTGACTTGACCTCTTCTTCAAACACTGGTAGTGCATCTTTGACTTCAAAATCATTTGGATCATCTGAAGTTTTTAAGCACAACTCCTCATATGAGTTAATATGACTTGAAAAGAACTTATCAGATTCCAAATGATTTGTGATGACTAAGCATTAAACATCATCATTGATTGGACACTTTATGAATCCTAATCCTAGTCTTGATTGAGAGCTTTTGCATTTGTTCTTCCATATTCTTTCAAAGTAGTCTAACCTGTTCTTTGACCAAGTATGTGGGATTAACCCTTTCATTGCTAAATTATGAACATGAGCCAAGTACCAATCAAAAGGTAATTCTATTAAATCTTTATATGAATTATCCTCAAGTTATACATCAACTTCTTAAATTGATGTATAACCTCTGAGTCTTCAAATCTGTGGTGACTTAAGGGCTATCTTAACTACCAAACCCTCAACTTTTTGAGAGGAAAGTGGGGTTAAGCTAAGGTTCCCAATTATTGCCTAATTATTTCACATATAGACTTGGATACACTTATGCTTTGCTTTAGAGCACGGTCTTCATCACTATCTGGCTCAAGTGTCACCTCCAAGGAAATCTACTGCTGAGAAGAGTTGGCTGGTGTTCTAACCATATAAGACTTGTCCTATAAACTAGAATCTAAGTCTATATGGATAGCAAGTGTACTTCGGGAAGCTGGGACATAACTTTCATTGGGTGGCCAATAAAGAAGTTTTCCACCCCAGGACTGCCTCTAAACTAGCCTCTTCCTCTGCCTGGTGGATGTCAAGTCATCTTACCCATATGTTCAAATGGAGTAAAGAACTGTGGGTGGAATCTAATGCCGAGCTCCACTTCATCTTCTAAGTCTATTTATGCTCCCTTTTATTTTCTTTTTCATTTCCTTTTTTCTTTTTTTTCTTTTTCTCTTTATTTTTATTTTTCTTTTTCTTTTATTTTTAAAATTTGGCCAAGTTTGTGAGAATAGATATGTTGATTTTGAGGGAGGTAGTAAGTCAGCATCCTCATATATGCCGACCTCGTGAACTATAAATGGCTTGAGATCTCCTTTGACAGTAGATGATCCCACCTCTCACGAACATCATACACTGATGTAGAGAGGATGGAACTATGTTGTTCTCATGTATCAATGGTCTCCCAAGAAAAGTGTTCAAAGATGTATCCAAGTTCATCACATGAAACTTGGCTTCGGTCTACCAATCATCTATCTCCAAGGGGAACACTATGGAGCCTAAGGCCTGTTAACCTCACTTTTGGAGTGTGGATTCAATCTTCCCATCTTAGACTTAGGAGCCTTCTAGACACTAAGACTTCCCTAGTCATAAGACACTTCTAACAATTAGGTAAACACTTACCCTAAGGCTAAAGACTTAGAAGGGTTAACCATTAGATTTGTTTATGCCTTAAGGATTAGGATAATCCAACTACCCTACAACCCAAATTCAATCTATGTTCACCTTCTCAAACCTAACCTCAAGTTCAATTCAAACATCAAATTCAAATCCAAATCCAAATCCAAATTCCAAAACCAAATGATGGAAGCCATGATGAAATCCAAACTTGAAACCCTTCATATCCCATGGAATTATCAATCAAATCAATAAAAATCAATTGAATAAATTTATATCTTCAATCATCTTCCTAAATATAAATCAAATATACATTCAAATGATCAAAGTTAAATCAAACTAAATCAAATTAAATCAAAACCCCTCCTAAGCCATATGACCTATCCCATGGACTTAGCCAAATCTTAATCCAAATGAAGTCAATTGATTTTCTCACAAATCAATCATATTTTTTATCAGCTTCACAAATTTAAATGAAATATACATTGAAATCATCTAAACTAAATCAATTTATTTTTTCATGAATCAATCATACCTTCAATTATATTCATAAATATAAATTAAATCTACAATCAGTAAGCCAAACCAAAATCAACCCAAGTCAAACCCAACTTAACCCTTTTGACTTGAAATGTTCAAATGAACCAAAACCCATTTGAATCCAATTACTTGAATTTATATATCAATCCTAAATCCATATATAAACTCAACTAAATCAAACTCAACTAAAAATCAAGCCAACCTAATTGGTCCACTTGACCCAAAGTGGCCAATTTGACCTATTTGAGCCAAGTTCTAATCCTAAATTAGATTGAACCAAGCCCATAAAACATCCCATCATGATTCTTCATAATCCTAGGTTGATCAATTATCACAAATTAGGTCAAACCAAGTCAACTTGGTCATTTGACCAAGTCAACCCCTTAACCCATATGAACCCAAACTAGCCAAATTGTAACCTAAGCCAAATCCCTTGAAACCAATGATTCATACCAAATCAAAATCAATATTTGAATTTGAGTTGACCTTCAATTGAGTCAAACTAAAACAATTGGCCCTCTTGACCCAAGTTCACCCAAATTGACCTAAAAAACTAAATTGGGTCAAATCAAAATATAAATCAAATTGACTGCAACCAATGGCTCAAGTTCATTCCAAATTAATTGTTGAACTTGACCAAAGCCATAATTGGACCCAATTGAACCCAATTGACCTACTTAGTACAAATTGACCTAAAGGTTCAAGTTGCCTAAATCTAAACCAAATCCAAATTATTTGAAATAAAGCCTACAATCATCTTTAATTGGTCAACTAAACCCAAACCAACACCCAACCTAAGCCAATTTGGCCAATTTGGTCAAATTGGTCAACTTAATCCATTTGACTCAAATGAATTTAAATGAGCCAAAATAAAATCTAAGCCAAACTAAACCAGAACAATTAAACCAAAATATCCTAAATGATCATATGAACTTGACCCAACCCTTGGTTTGACCTAATTTGACCAATTGGTCAAGTTGACCCAACATAACCTAATTTGACCTAAATGAGTCAAATTAAGCCAAACTAACCAAATCAACTCTAATTGACTTGAAATTTGGGCTAACCCACTTTTGGCTCATTTTAAATTTGCCCAAATCAAATTCAATGCCAAATGATCTTTGTACCCTTGGGTCAATGGCATCACATGAGACAAATCACCCATGTAAGTATTTATTTCCATTCTTTGGCCACTTGGTACTCTTCCAATGGTCCACCTAGGCACCTAGGACACTGCCCAACCTAACCTAAGGGGTAGTTGGGTTGGCCATGGCCCATGGGAGGTGAAATCACCTCACCCTCCCAATTAGAGCATTTGAAACCCATAGGATGCCCTTGATTCCTTCTTAGCAGCCACCTCCACACCTTCAAGTGAGCCAACTTTCCTCCTCCTTGCCACCCATGACTCCAAAATGGCTTGGCTAAAAAAACCCCCATCATCATCAAGATCAAAGGGGGTTTACACACCCTTATTTCCACTCAAACACACACAAAAATCATTCCTCAGAGCCTTAGCTACCCAAGACGAGCCATTAGAGCCATTTCCTAGGCTCTAAAGCTCGTTCCTAGATCAAAAATGTCATTCAAGTCTGTGCCAAAATAGACACCCCCATTTCCTACCTAACTTCCCCATTTCTCCATCAAACTCAAATTAACTTTGCACGCACCTTCCCTAGGTCTCATCAAGCAAGAACAAATCATCTCCTAAGCTTGCAGAGCACCGGAGGTGGGACTTCAAGCAAATATGAGCTCTAAATTGTTAATTCATGGCCTTTTGAGTGAACATCGAGGAATTGATTCAATTGCTTTGCTCAACAGGGCTTCATCTTCACTAGATGAAGCTTCTCAATCATTTTAACCACTGGTCTTGAGCTCTGATGAGGTAAGCTTCAAAAACTGATCTTTAGGTAAAAATGGGTTGGAGCTTTTTGAAGAAAACTTGCATCTCATGTGAACTTGATCATTGGATCCCCTTCGATTGATGTCGTGAAGGTGTGGGACCTTTTTAGAGTTGATCCAAGCTTGGGTAAGCTCGGATCAAGTGAGCAAATGGGACATACCCCATTCTCCCTCACTTGCATGACGTTAGATCACGCACCATCCATTCTGCATGATCAGAATGGACGGTGTGAATAGATCTCCTAGATCGATCTTATTTAATCCTATTAAGCTGTGAGATAAATCATAGCCATCCGATTTTAGATCGGATGGTAGACTAGCAAGCGCATCTGCCACTAGTACATAGGCATTGAGTCGGATAAGTTTTAGGTAGGCAATCCTATGGTGCGACGTGAAAACCATGATGCATCAGCGTGCCACATGGTGCCAACAGGATTAGGCTTTAATTATGCTTAATTAATCATTTTTAATGGTTGAAACTTCTAAAAATCATAAAAAATCATAGAGAAATAAAGAATACAAATAAATACTCATTTTAAAAGTTTTTTTAGAGGAGAATTAGTTAAAAATGATCTTAACTAATTTTGAATTATTATTAAAGTTTAATTACAAAATTAATTAGTTTAATTACTCCTTAATTACTTGAGCAATTAATCCTAAATTTTGTGGGTTAATTTAATGGGATGACTTCTACCTCCCATGCTTTTCTTGGTATTTATTACTCACTTAATTAAGAAAATTTACTAACTAAACCTTAAGTACTCTTTTAAGTTAATTAATGATTAATTAATCCCATGAATAGTAATAAATTGGTTAATTAAGTTTATTAATCATTGTTCAACAGTAAGTGAACTAAGGAATAGGGTTGGGACCCTTTCCTAACTTCATTTTACCCTATTTTAAAATAAAATTAATTAAGATTTAAAAAATTAATTAAATTTCTTAATCAAATTGAAATCATAATCACATCAGACCTTGATTAATTAAATCATGGGGTAGATCTTTAGGAGTTTTTTAACCTAAAGGAGTTTAATGACATTATGGTTAGATCACATGTGTGGGAAAACCATAAATATTAATTAAGTCTCTTAATCTAATTAACTATTAATCATGAGCCAATTGCATTAGGCCCCTTTTATTTTTCTGATCATTACAAGTTTATTCTCCATGCATATCATGTTGGCTCATAATTATTTAGTTAATTACTTTAAGGTGACATAAGTAAGGGTAATTAATTCATCTAATTAATGGTTCAACTTAATTATAAAATCAACTTAATTACATTTCCTTAAATTAAATCAAATCACTAATGTGGGAATGGGTTTAAAATAGCAAGTGATGATTTATCTTCTTCTTTAAATTAAATCAAATCAAAACTTAATTAATAAAGCTTTGGTTTGCTTTAAATAATCTTATTTGATTTGATTATCCTTAAGAATTAGTTTGGTTGAATGAATCACATGCTTATATTTGATTGTCCTCTTTCCAATCATGTTAAATTTGGTATGTCATTTGAATTCATGCATCCATCTTTTCAAAATCAAGTAAAATAAAATGGATTTCTTTTATGTAAGCTTGCATGTGTTGATTTAATTTAATATATGCGTCGCTATTATCACTGTTAAGTCCTATTTTTCAAAAGCTTTTAAATGAATAATAATATGTGTTATGATGTTAGTTATAAATACATAAGAAATGCATGTGCTTATAGCTTAAGTGTATGAATGTTGAGTTCTCTTTCCTCTATTCTTGTGTTGATTTATATAAGATTAAATGGGTATATAGTCACGAGAACTTTTAGCTAGCAGGAGGTCATTTGATTACCTCACTTCCCTAGTTTTAGCTTGTATTTCAAAATTAGAACTTGGATAGAGCTTTAATTCATACATATAAATGATTCAATCAAAAAAAAAATACAATCTTTGCATGGTTTTCTTTCCCTAATTTATGTATACATCCATGTGTCCAAGAAAAGAAAGTATATAATCTAGACATCCCAGAAATATGAGGCTTTAGTTAGCACCAATGAGGTCATTTAATTACCTCACTTCTTTTGTTTAACAATGACACATACTTGACTATATCATTGTACATGTATATGTATATGTGATTAGTGAATGAAAATCCCATTTTACATTAAAATTGCATGCATTCATAATTAACTAAGTGGTTAAATTAATTAGCCATATGATTCTACTTCCTATGTTCATGTATACAAATTTACATATGTTTGAATGTAAATGGGTATATAGTCTGGACATCCCAGAATACAAGGCTTTAGCTTTAGCTCAAGGATGTCATTTGATTACCTCACATCCTTGATTTAATAATGCCTATTTAATTTCATTCTAATGTACTTTTTTGTATAAGAATTTGGATAAAGTTTGAAATTAATATGTTTAGATAATTCAATCAAATAATTCTAAACAACACATGCATTCATCAATTAAGTGTACTAAAATATGTTTGCATGTATAGATAGATTGGGATTAAATCATATGCATGTTACATGTGATGGAACATAATGATTCAATATATGTCATGTGATAGTAATTCAATTAAATTAATCTTAAGATGCCTTTCATTTTGAATAGGATTATTTAAAGTGAACCTAAACTTAGGATTAATTAAATAATTTAATAAGTCATTCACTAAAGAGGACTAAATCAAATTAATATACTTTAGAAAGTGACTTATGGTAGGGATGAAAGAGGGCAATCTACTTTTCCTCTCTTTATAATACTTAGTTGCTAAGTGTAATCAAATGAAACAAAAGAAAACACAAATTAAAATTCTCAAATCAATTAAACTACTTCAAGTGAAATCAACCTTTCATGTTAAATTGAATCCTTCAACACTTAGAAAATACAACACTAATTCCTAGCAAGACTTACTATACAAGCATTAATACACACAATAAAATTAAGTCACCACTTCTAGCTCTAAGTTAGGATGGTGTATGATGTGATGTATATTTTATTTTATGATGCATTATTTTAGATTGAATGTTAGGGTGTATGATTTATAGATTGGATGATAGGCCAATATTAGCCTAATCATATTTTCTGTAGAGGTTTAAACTTAAGTGATCCTTAAAATAAATGTGAATGCTTTTTTTGTAGGTTGCTTAAATCCTTTAGCATAATCCAAGTTAGGATAAGTAGGCTTAGTTAGACATTTGTAGGGTGTTAAGTCCAAATTATAAATACAGCTGGTTTGGATTATATGTATATTTAGCTAACCTCTATTTTGTAGGTGTATCTAATGTAATTTTTTGTAATATGAATTAGGATTAGTGCTATGGGAGATTAGGATGAGCAGTGGTGAGAAGGCTTTGTTCTGGGTGCCCTGTGATGCCTTTGAAGCAAGCACCATCGAAATCGAAGAAGGAATGAAATAAGAAATGGAGATATGAAGAAAGAAGACCCTCATAGCATTTAATAGAATTATAATTATTCTTTCATATTCTAGGTTGTATAAGGGTAGAGCATGGCTACCCATCTTTTCTCTCTTCGGGCTGTACGGCAGTACCCGACCGCACTAGCCTTTTTTACTTTTATGATAATTTATATAATTATTTGATGTTATGTTTACATTATGCATTAGGACAACATGCTTTTCATAGTTTCTTAAATGATTGATGCTTTAATGTGTGTCTTGGATACGATTAATCTCTTAAGATAAAAATTACTTTTCTACCCAACTAATCACTCATAACTAAATTTTAAACAACTCATAACCTCATCATAAAGCCTAAGACATAAATAAGATAATTAAAAGATTTAGCAACCCCTTAGCATTTGTATTGTTTCACATCATGCATGCATATTCTCTCTCTTGAACATGAAGGATCTCCATCCTTGCGATAAAGGAATGCTTCACTGTGAGGGGTCCCTTATGGTGGAGAACAACATCTTCTAGCTGATTTAACTTGTAACCTATTTAATCATGCATTTAAGCATAGAAATCCTAAAGCCTCTATCAAAATGATCTATCTAAAATGAAATAAAAGTTGAAAAGATTTTGCATCTATAGATTAAGTCATATGCTCATACCACTCATGCCCTAGTATCTTATGGAGTGTGTTTAGGACTTTAGTCTCTTTGTAATTAAATAACTACCCTAGCTATCTTGCAATTCATAAGACCATACTACATGGTTTTAATTTCATAGGAGGAGTTAGTTGGTGGCCACTCCGGTGGTTATAAGTCTAGAAGTCAGACAATGTATTCTCTCTTGTGGAGGTAAACCATTATGTCCACCTATCTCTTAGATTTAGGCCGTGCTTTAGCTCATACTAACGCTCCCAAGATTTAAGTTCCAAGGTAGCTATTTCCTTCGGGCTATGAGCAGAAATACTTACCTCTTGGGCATTCCCACAACCTTGTGTTTTTGGATTATAAGCCAAATTAATCTAATTAAATTTCAACTCAAAACATATAAACTCCTCAACTTCAAAATTATAACCCCAACCATAGGATAGATTGGAATGCTCACCATATCCATCATGAGCATTTCTACTTATTTCAGTTGGATTCCAAAAATAAGTCTTTTCGTTGAACTTTCCGAATTGATTTTCCAAATACAACCAATCTTTTGATAGTCTAACCTTGAAATCTTTGGAGATGATAATTTTCTACTTTAATCGAGAATATTCTTAGGAAATTTTATTTCCTAAGATGTAATTAACTATGGAGGCTTGCCTCTAGAGGAAACTTAAGAACTTGGTTTAATATAAACCCTACTTTACTCATCCATGGAAAGCAGGGAAAAAATTTATGGTACATTTGAAGACCCATCATGCCTTAGGAGTCCTTATTACATGATTAGGTCCACTGTAGGGTGATGCCTCTATCTTTTAAGGGAGTATATCATACCTTAATGTTGTACCCGATCACCTCGAAGAGTACCCCCTTGTAATTTTCTTGGAGTCCCCCTCCCACATACATCTAAAAATAAACACCACAAGGCCCTCTCACCTTGTTCATTGAATCCTCTCAACATCATCCTTTCTTTTTGGAATTTGGAGATGTCGATCCTCAAGTAGGCAAGGGTTCTTAGACTCATAATCTTGGTGATACACCTTGGTCAGCAACTTGATAGCTTTATCTCCCAACATCCCTTGTAATGTAAAAGTTGTGCTTTCGATCGTCCTAGGAGTAACTCATCATTCATGATGCTAAGATGTCCTTCAAGTGGCATGCCTCCTCTTTAGTAGTGGTCAGCTGAGCTAAGCATATCTCTAGATGAAGTAAGGCCTTGATTAGAGATTCCCTCATCTCTACGGATAAGACAAGGGCATCATATATGCTTAACTTAGCTGGAAACTTTCTAAGGTGAAGGACATTGTAATCAACTTTTGCTTACCCTTATCACGGGGTAGAACTTTTACTCTTTGGTTGACTTCTTAGATGATGAGCTTGTGGAAAGTTCTACCTTCTCATTGGGCATACCTACAACTTCACCTATGGGAACCTCAGAATCAGTTGACTCCATGTCAATCTCAAGAGGGGAACCCAATTTATTTAAAGAAGGATAGACCAACTTTGAATTAGAAAGAAAATGATCAGAACTACTAGAGCTATTATTTTTATTTAGTCTTAGAGAGCTTTCAATAGGAATAAAATCAAGAGCATAAGAAGTAGACAATATATAAGTGAATCAGCTTTCTTCATTAATTTCTTTTAGGTGGAGGTACATGAATGAAATCAAGTAAAGTAAGCGAAGTAAGGGATTTAGTGCCTTTATCTGAATATACAACGCTCCTGTCGGTAGAAGAGGAGCTAGCGAGAGATGGTAGCTATACGGTGGAGGAGTCTTTGGACTGGATGGTGGCTACACTACTAGACTATCCCGGGCAAGTATGGTGAGCTATAGCTGCTACTGGGCTGTCACCCTCTCCAAGTTATCTTCTACAACTAGCAAACCTTCCTTGATGTTGGAGGTTTGAGCTACTGCAAGCACTTGTAAGGAAAGCTTCTTGATCTTAGAAATGATCTTCTTAGAGGTTCGGGATAGGGAAATATCCTAACCATCTTCGGTCTTAAGAGTATCGCAAGTATCCCCAAGGATTACTCTAATAAAATTGGATGGTTGTTCTAATAAGTATTCCTTAGGGATAACTATGACTCTCAACTTGTAGCTGCACTCAAGCTAGTCCTTTAAAATGATACAATCCTCTAAGACATGGCCTAACATGCGGTGGTAGGGGCAACAACAAGGATCATCATTCTTACCCACTTCCTCCGGACTCTTAGGCTCTAGTAATTGAAAGTCAGGTTTCTTTACGAGATTCTTAAAGATTTTTCTAACTACCTCCCTCTTGAATGAATATGGCTTATTCAATTTATCAGCAAGAGTAGGTGGAAAGTAGCTACCTGGCGATGGATAAGAATATTGCTCTTGGGTAGGTTGGTTGTTGTGGTGAAACGCAGTGTATGGTAGGTGGTGGAGGTGGTGAGGAAAGCTAAGCTCATAGTCTCTCATCTTGAACTACTTCCCTCATCCTCCTACTTCTTCTCAAACACCTTTGGGCTGATGATTGGGAAAGGACAAATTTGGCTTCTTGTTGTAGCGCCTTGTTGATTAATTTCTCAACTCTATTGATGGTAAATCCCTTAAGCTTGAAGGTGATCGGGCCATGGATATTCTTGAGAAGAATCTCACATGTATTGATAGGGTTTGCATTTCATGCTTCGGGTTGGCCACGAGAATGTAATCAACAATGGACTCATTGAGTTTCTATTTCTCTGAGGTCCTACAATCACCCTCTGAGCTCCGAAACTCTTGATGAAGAGGTGCTACAACTCAAACTTCAAACCGTTGGGGTTTCATGCATTCAATCAAATACAACACTATGATTGTAAAATGCGGAACAGGTGTGCACTACCACATGTGTTGCAATAGCTGGCTCTAAAGTGTGTAATGTGTTATCATGGGTTCGCCATCAAACACCTTGAAGGATGGTGGCACAAAACCCTAAATAAAATTAAAACTAAATAAAAACCTTAATCTAAAAAATATACCTAAAAATAAAACTTTAAAAAAAACCTAAACCCTAAACTAAAAAAAGACCTAAACCTAAAATAAACATAAACATAAATTAAAATAAACTAAACTAAAAGAAATAAAACCCAAACCTAACCCTAAAATAAACTAAAACTAAACCTTAAACTAAATAAAATAAAATAAACTAAAAATAAACCTAAACCTAAACTAAAAAAATAAAATCTAAAGATAAACCTAAAATAAAACCTAAACCACCTAAAAAAAAAATAAAAAACATAAACTTAAATATAAAAAAATAAAACTAAACCTAAAAAAAAAAACTAAACTAAAAATAAACATAAACTAAAGGTAAAAGAATTAAAAAGACCTAAACTAAGATAAATTTAAATAAATAAATAAAAATTAAAATAAAATAAATAAAATAAAAATGACCTATGGCTAACACATTTTTTTTTAAGACCTACTACCCTGGGCCATAGATCCTGGGCCTGACCCTGAGTCATGAACTCCCAACCCTCCACAGGCCCTAAGACCCTGCCCTGGGCCCATGACCTGGCCTGATCTAACATGCACCCTGACCCTAAAACTGGGCCATGGGAGCCATCCTGACCTACCCTGGGCCCTAAAGGCTCCCTGGGCCACTCTTCCTAACCACACCACAGTCATTGATCAGGCTGAGCTAAATAAAATAAAATAAACTAAAAATAACCTAAACTTTAAAAATAAAACCTAAAAAACTAAGATAATAACTAATGAAACCTAAAAGATAAATAAAACCTAAACATAAACCTAAAAGATAAAATAACTACCTAAAATAGAAAATAAATAAAATAAACTAAAAAATTAAAAACTAAACATAAACCTAAAATAAATTAAATAAAATAAACAAGATAAATAAATCTAAATAAATTAATTAATCTAAAATAAACATAAAAAATAAACTTAAATCAAAATAAAAAATAAAATGAACTAAAATAAATAAAATAGATAAAATAAACTTACTTGATTGACAATTTTAAAATAAAATCAATAAAAAAACCACTGACCTTAAACTATCCATAAATAACCCTAAACCCTAGGCTCTACCCACTACCCTAAATACTATACCCTAGGCCCCCAGGCCACAAACCCTAAAACCCTAATCCATAGCCTACCTAAACTCTAAGATAAACCCTAACTGAGCCAAAAAACTAAAACCTGACCCCAAATAAATAAAACCTAAAAAATAAATAAATATAAAATCTGCACAAATAATAAAAATAAAAGTAAATATAAACTAAGACCTAAGCTAAAGCTAAATAAAACAAAATTAAAATAAAAAAACTAAACTAAAATAAATAAAAAAACCTAGCTAAACTAAAATAAAAAAATTTAAATAAAACTAAATGAAAAAAATAAACCTAAAATAAAATAATATAAAAACTAAATAAAACAAAACAAAAGAAAACCTAATAAATAAAAATAAAACCTAAACAAACTATAAAAAAAAATAATAAATAAAATAATAAAATAAATAAAGCTGAAACCTAAACTAAAATAAACTAAACTAAAATAAATAAAACCTAAACCTAAACCTAAAATAAAACAAAATCTAAACCTAAACTAAACTAAATAAAATAAAATAAACTAAAAACAAACCTAAACCTAAACTCAAAAATAAAACCTAAGAATAAACCTAAAATAAAAACCTAAACCTAAACCTAGAAATTAGAAATAAAACTAAAACCTAAAAAATAAAAAAATAATAAAACTAAACTAAAAAATAAACCTAAAACTAAACCTAAATTTGGTGATTATAAGTCTATATCATTGTATTTTGTTAAATTTAAAATAAATGTTTAGATGAAAATTTTGAACCTATCATTTTGGAAAGTCAAATTAGCCGAGGAAAACTATCCACCTATTGAAACATTGCCTAGCATTGATCTTTGCATCTCAGAAACGACCGCATGCTTTCTCATAAGGTGAACTTGATCTCTAGAACCAATCCATTGCGATTACTGTGACACGACAATCTATGTTTGGCTGCTTGTCCATGATACTCACAATTGATATCACATTCGAACCCTCAGTGCTTAAAAGGCACTGATTTCTCAATATGTGGATAGTTTTTAAATAAAATAAACTAAATAAACTACCTACCAATTTACTTTTTTAAATAAAAATAAACCCTATAAACCCTAAAATCTAAAGTAAAAACCTAAACTCAAACCCTAAACTTCAACCCTAAAAACCCTACCCTACTGACCCTATCAACCACCCAACCTTAATCTTAAACCCAAATCATAAACTCTAATCCTAAACCCTACTTACAACCCTACCTTAAAACCTAAAAGCTAAAACCTAAAACTTAAATTTAAACTAAATAAAACCTAAAATAAAATAAATAAATAAAATCTAAACTTAAAATAAAATAATAAAATAAAATAAAACCTAAACTTAACCTAAACTAAAATAAAATAAAATAAAATAAAATAAAATTAAATAAAATAAATAAAACATAAAAAACTAAAAAAAAAAAAATAAACCCAATAAAAACTTAAATAAAATAAAAACTAAATGTAAAATAAAAATAAAATAAACCTAAATTAAAATAAAATAAAAACTAAATAAATACCTAAAACTAAAAACAAACCTAAAAATAAATAAATAATGAAACCTAAACCCTAAACTTAAAAAAAACCTAATCCTAAAATAAATATTGTAAAATAAACCTAAACTAAACTAAAATAAACTAAACTAAAAAAATAAATAAAGCCTAAACTAAACCTAAAATAAACTAAACCTAAACTAATCTAAATAAAATAAAATAAACTTAAAATAAATCTAAACCTAAAAAATAATTTTAAAATAAAACCTAAAACCAAAACCTAAAAAAAATAAAATAAAAACTAAACTTAAATCTAAAATAAAAAATAAAACCTAAAAAAAAATAAAATAAAATAAAACTAAACTAAAAAAAGAAACAAACCTAAACTTACTTAAAAATAAACTAAAATAAAATTTAAACTAAGATATACTAAATAAATAAAAAATAAACCTAAAAGATAAAAATAAAATAAAATAAACAAATAAAAATAAATAAACTAAAGGGTTTGCTTAATTTAAAATAAATCAAAAAACTACCATAATCCTAAATGGTTAACCTACTGGCCTAGGCCAAAAGGCCAAACCCTAGGCCCTGAGCTGAAAACCCTGAGCCTAGCCACAAGCTAAACCCTAGGCTAACCCAGGCCACTGGGCCTGAGCCAGGACCATGACCCTGGGCCCTGGGCCCTCCCTGAGCCACTGGGCCCTGAGCCACTAGGCCACACTGAACCCTAAAAAATCTAACAAAAGAACTAAAATAAAAAAATAAAATAAATGATAAACTAAAGCCTAAATAAATTAAAAGAAAATAAATAAAACCTAAATAGGACCTAAAAAATAAAATAAAGTAAAAATAATAAATAAAATAACATAAATAAAAAAACTAAACTAAAGTAAAAAATAAAATAAAATAAAACCTAAATTAAAATCAAAAATACATAAAAAATAAAATAAAAATAACCTAAAATAAAATAAATAAAATAAACTAAATAAAATAAAAAAAATAGAAAATAAATAAAAATAAACCTAAACCTAAAGAAAATCTAAACCTAAAATAAAAATAAATATACAAAATAAAATAAACCTAAACACGTAAAATAAACTAAACTAAAATAAATAAACTTAAACCTCACCTAAAATAAACTAAAACATAAACCTAAACCTAAACTAAATAAAATAAACTAAAATAAACCTAAAACAAAAATAAAATCTAAAATAAACCTAAACTTAAACTGATAAAATAAACTAAACTAAACCAAATAAAACCTAAACCTAAAAATAAAAATAAAAACTAAAATAAATAAACCTAAATCTAACCTATAAAATGATAAATAAAATTCCTATAAATAAATAAACTAAAATAAAATAAACTAAACTAAATAAAAAAAATAAAGCTAAATAAAATAAAACTAAATAAAATAAATAAAAATAAACTAAATAAACTAAACTGTTGGTTTGCTTAATAAAACCTAAATCTTAAAACCAAAACCCTACCTCAAAATAAACTAAAAACTAAACTGGTTTGCTTGTTTAAAATAAACCTAAACTAAAACTCCAGAGCCTGGGCCATAAACCATAAATCAAAGAGAATAATAATGATGGACCTGACCTAGGCCAGATCTAAAAAATGAGCCCTCTCTAGGCTGCACCTAATCCTAGGCCCTGAGCCATGAGCCTGAGCCCCAGACCCAGAGCCCAAGTACTGGGCCCCTAGGCCCTAAGCCACTGGGCCTGAGCCACAGGCCTGAGCTAGCCTAGGCCCTAGCCAGGCCCTAGGCCTAGGCCTTGAGCCCTGGACCACAAACATTAAGGCCCAACTAAAAAAGATAAGATAATAGTAAGGCTCACTAAAGAAATGGGCACTGATCCTAACAAAATAAAGCTAAAGATAAAGCTTAAAGAATAAATGATAAAACAAAATAATAAAGATAAACCTAAAGATAAAATAAGATAAACTATTATAAAATAAAGATACCTATAAAATAATACAATCCACTGGGCTTCCTGGGCCCCACTGTGCTACCTACCCATAAAACTACAAAGAAATAAAATAAAATAAACCTAAAATAAAGATAAAATAAGACTAAATAAAAAACTGAGCTTAAAATATAAACAAAAGAAATAAAACATAAAATAAAATAAAAAGAAAAATCTAAACCTTAAACTAAATAAAAAAACCTAAAATAACAAAATAAAATAGACCAAATACACTAAATACTAAAATAAATAAATAAAACCTAAACTAAAAAAATAAAACTTAAAATAAAGCTAAAATAACCAAAGACCCTTAACCTAAAATAATAAAATGGAACCTAAACACTAAAAAATAAACATTTAAACTAAAAATAAGATAAAATAAAATAAAACTAAAACTAAAATGAACCTAAAAGACCTAAAAAAAAAACTAATAAAATAAACTTAAAAGAAAATAACTAAAATAAATTAACTTGATTAAATAAAATAAAACTAAAAATAAATATAAATATAATAAATAAATAAATAAAAATATACTAAATAAACATAAACTTGCCTGTTTTGCTTAATTTAAAGGTTAAGATTTTAAAAGGCTGACCCCAAATCCACAGTGACACTACTGACCCTAAAGCCACTAAGACCCCTGGGCCAGCCCAGGCAGGCCTGCTGATCCTGGACCACTGATCTTGAGCCCCAATCCACCCTGACCTGATCCTGAGCCTAAACAAAGACCCCAGGCCCTGAGCTAAGGCCAAGACCCAACTGAGCTGACTAAAACCTGAGTAAATTAAATAAATAAAAAAACCACAAAATAAATATAAAAATAAAATAATAAATCTACTAAACTAAACCTAAACCTAAATGACTTAAAATAAAATAAAATAAAATAAAAATAAAACTAAATAAAGATAAATAAAACTAAAATAAACTAAAAAAATTAAATAAACCAAAAAATAAAAACCTAAATAAAATAAAACCTAAAGATAAAAAAATTAAAATAAAGAAAATAAAATTAAATAAAAATTAAATAAAACCTAAAACCAAAATAAAATTAAAATAAAAATAAAAGAAATAAATAAAATAAAACCTAAACCACTTCTAAAATAAAAACCTAAACATAAAATAAACAAACTAAAATAAACCTAAACCTAAAATAAAGTAAAAAATAAAACTAAATAAAATAAACATAAACTTAAACATAAAACCTAAAAAATAAACCAAAATAAAATTCTAAACTAAAAAAAAAAAACATAAAATGAATAAACTAAACTAAATAAAAATAATCTTAAATGAAATATAAAGATAAACTAAATACTAAATAAACTAAAACTATCGGTTTGCTTAATTTTAAAAAAGAAACCAGAGCCTTACTGGGCCACTAGGCTTGGATCACAGCCACAGGCCATGCATGACTAGGCTGACCTAACCCTGATCTGACCACCCCAGGCCTATGACCCTAGGCCCTGCCCTAGGCCTGAGCCCTAAGCCTAGGCCCTAGGCCTTAAAACTGGAGATCCTAAGCCACTGGCCCTGGAATCACTCTGGCCCTGAAAAAGAGCCTAACCCTGAGCCAGGCTTAATAAAGACAAGGCCAAAAGAATGATAATGAGCTAATGATTAAGCTAATATCAGATGGAGATAAACTAAGAATAAGAATTAATAATGACTAAAAGCTAATTCTAAGATAATAGATTAACTAAAACCTAATATAAACCATAAATAATAAAATAAAATAAATAGCTAATAATAAAGATAATAATAATAGTAATAATGCTAATAAATAATAAAATAACTAAGTAAAACAGGACCAATAAAACCTAATAGCTAAAATAAAAAGAAAGAGCTAAAAGAAACACAGAGCCAAAACTAGGAAACTGAAACTAAAGTGGACCCCAAGAAACTAAAAAAAAGATTAAATAAACTAATAATAACTAATAAACTAAAAGCTAAAAAAATAATACTAATATAAATAATAATAAAAAAAATATAAAATTAAAACCCCAAAATACTAATAAAAAAACCATAATAACCAACCCCAATGAACCAATAAAATAAAACCAAATAAAATAAATAATAACTAAAATAATATAATAATAGTAATAATAATAATAATATATATAATATACAATAGTAATAGCTAAGCTAAAATAAAATGAAATAACTAAAGATATCATATAAAGACTAACTGATACTATTATCTTAGTAGGCCCTAGATCAAATTAAAACCCTGAGCCACTCAGGCCTAGATAAGGCCCTAGATCTGAGCTACACTGAGCCACACCCCTGGGCCACTGGGCCACATGCCAGGCCCTAGGCCTGAGCCACTAGCTAAAGCACAAAGCTATAAGGCACAAAAATAAGATAAAATGATTTAGGCCTAAATAAAGATAAAATATAGATAAAAGAAGGCTAACCTGGGCTAACTCAAAGATAAGATAAGATAAAGATAAAAATAAACTAAAGAAAAATAAAAAACCTAAATAAAATATAAATAAAGATAAAAACATAAAATAAAGATAAAAACTAAAAGATAAAATAAAATAAAATAAAATAAAGAAGAAAACTAAATAAAACCTAAACCTAAAATAAACCTAAAAATAAAGAAAATAAAACCTGAGCTAAAAAAAAACTTTAACCTAAAATAAAATAAAATGACTAGGCCAAAATAAATAAAATAAACCTGATCCTAAAAGAAATGAAGCCTGACCTAAACCTAAAATTAAGATAAAATAAAATAAAGAATAAACCTAAAACTAAAAATATAACCTAAAATAAACCTAAAATAAAACCTAAAACTAAAAATAAATAAATAAAATAAAACCCTAAACCTAAATAATTAAAATAAAACCTAAAGCAAAGATAAAATAAATAATAAAATGAAAAACTAAAAGAATAACTAAGATAAAGACTAGATTAAATAAAAGACTAAATAAATAAAATAGCTACATAAAATAAAATATAAATCAAAATAAAAAATAAATAAAATAAGATAGATATAAAATAATCAGATATATTAAATACCACCTTGATTTTAAAGAAATAGCTAAACAGATCTAGACCTGACCAGGCCCTAGCCTGCGACCCTAGCCAGTACCTGAGCCACTCCCTTGATAAAAGGCCCTGACCCTGAAACCCACCCTGAGCCACAGCTGACTAGCCAGTTTTGCTTGGTTTTTAAAGGACCCTGGGCCATATCCTGATCCCCAGGCCTGGGCCCTAGGCCTGAGGCCAGCCCTGGGCCCCAGGCGCTAGGCTGCACTGGGCCCTGAGGCTGGGCCCTAGATCCTGAGCCTGGGCCCACTGGGCTCAGGCTGAAGCAAAGTGACACTAGGCCTGGGCCTTGGGCCTGCAGGCCTGGGCCTGGGCCCTGACCCTGGGCCCTAGGCCACTGAGCCTGAGGCTCTAGTCAGAACCATGGGCCATGAGCCCTGGGCTGAGCCTGGGTCACTGATCCTGAGGCCACAGATCATGCACTGGCACTGGCTCTCATGGGCCACTGGCCCTGAGGCCAAGATCCACAGGCCCTTGCCTGGGATTGGCCCTGGGCCACAAGGCCCACCTGAGCCAGACCACAGGCCTAAACCAGACTGGCTGAGCTAAAATGGATGGAATAAAGAGGCTACCTAAATGATATAAATGATTAAACCTAAATTATCACACTGAGCCTAAAATAAAATTAAAATGACTAATAAAATTAATAAGATCAAATTAAAATAAAATAACCTAATAACTAAATAAAATAAAAATAAGATAAAAAAATATAAAATAACTAAATACCTAACCTAGATAAAAATAAAGAAAAATAAAACCTAAATAAAAATAAACAGAATAAAATGAATTAAACTATTAAAAACTAAAAAAAAGATAAACAAAACCTAAACCTAAACTAGAAATAAATAAAAGCTAAACCACAAAATAAAATAAAATGAAATAAGCTAAAATAAACCTAAATAAACTAAAAGAATAAAACCTCAAATAAACCCAAAATAAAGAAAACCTAAACTGAGCCAAAATAAAGAAATAAAATCCTAAACTAAACCTAAAATAAAATAAAACCTAAATCTAAAAAAAATATAAAATAAACATGAAAACTAAACTTAAATAAAATGATTTTGCAGATGCCTAAACTAAGATAAAATAAAATAAACTAAATAAAAGGAAAAAAAAGTAAATAAAGATAAAAAATAAGCTAAGTAAAGAAATGGCTACCTGGTTTGAGTTAAGAAATCTAGATCCTAGCCTGGGCTCTAAAAGCCATAGGCCTGAGCCCAAGACCCAGACCCTAGGCCCTGGGACTGAGCTGGGCCACTGGGCTACACAGTGAGGCCACTACAGACCACAGGCCCCTAGGCCCTGGGCACTGGTTCCTGGGCCCACTGGAGCCTGGGCCACTAGGCCCTGGTGACCCACCCTAGGCCACTGGGCCTGGGCCCTGGGCCCCACTGGCCCTGGCCATGGCCAGCCCTGGGCCAACCTGGGCTATGGGGACTGGGAGCCCAGGCCTGACCCTGAGTAAAGGCTGGCCTAGATCCACAGAAAGGCCCACAGGACTAGTCACTGGGCCCTAAGACTGACACTGGGCCTGGGAGGCCCTAGGCACTGACCTAGGCCTGGGCCACTGAGACCCTGAGCCTAAAGCAGGCACTGGGCTCTGGGCCCTGGACTGACCTGGCAGTGACTACAGGCCTCTGGGCTTGGGCCACTGGATCCTGGGCCACTGGGCCAGGCCAAACCCATCTGAGGCTTAAAGACCTGGGCTCAGACAGATAAGACATAGATGGGATAAATGAGACCTCACGGATAGATATATTAAAAGGGAATTTATATAAACCTATCTAAACCTACATAAGCCTGATAAAATAAAATAAACCTAAACTAAATAAAAATTAAATAAACTGGATTAAAACATAAATAAAATAAGACTAAATGTAAACTAAAAAAATAAACCTAAAATAATATAAAAATGAAACCTAAACCTAAAAAATAAATGTAAAAAATAAAACTAAAAATAAATAAAATAAAACCTAAACCTTAAACTAAGAAAACTAAAGATAAATAAAGATAAAATAAACCTAAAATAAAAACTAAAATAAATAAACCTTAAACTAATAAAATACTAAACCTAAACCTAAATAAAATAATAAACTAAAGAAACCTAAACCTAAACAAAAATAAACCTAAAATAAACCACCTAAACTAAATTAAAATAAAAATAAAACTTAAATAAAATAAAATTAAAAGATGAAAATAATGTAAAGCAAATCTAAAATAAACTAAATTGAAAACTAAAATAAATAAACTAAACTAAATAAAATTAAAATCAAATAAAATTAAGAATAAAAATAAACTAAATATACTAAATAAACCTACTGCCTTAAACACTCTGACCTGCCCACCCTAAAACCACACCCTAATAACCTAAACTCTACACCCTGACTCTGACCCTGGCACTCCTCACCCTAAATAAACCATAAACCTAGGCCACCCACCTTATAAACCACACCTCTCAAACCCTAAACCCTGGCCCAAACCCCTAAACATAAAGTAACTAAATAAATTTTAAAAAACCTAAACCCTAAAACCTAATAAACCAAAACATAAACCTAAACCCTAAGAATGGGCAGAACCTCGACGGCAGGAACATCACCGTAAACCAGGCTTTATCTAAATCTGGCGGTGGAGGTAAAGGTGGAGGCGGCAGTTATCACAGTGGTGGTGGGGGATCTGGAGGTGTTGGTGGATATGGAGTTGGTGGTCGGAGCAGTGGTGGTTATGGAGGCGGGAGGAGCGATGGAGGTTACAGCCGTGGTGGTGGTGGAGGAGGATGAGGATATGATGGTGGATCCAGCTACTCAAGAGGTCAAAGTGATTCGATGGGAACTAGAAAGCGAAGAACGGCCGGTCGATCTGTTTATGGAGCTGTGTCTTCTGATAGAGATGACTCTAGTTATTTATGGTTTTTAGTTTGCTCTATGCGTGGTCATTTCTTATCTATGTCTAGCTTGTGTCTTAGAAAACTTGGTGTGTTACTTAGTTGATGAAATAAAAATGAATTTTAATTTGTTATCTGTTAAAAAAACACAAAAACCCTAAATTCTAAACTAAAACCTAAACCCTAAACTAAAAAATAAATCCTAGACCTAAAATAAAAATAAAATTAAATTAAACTTACACTAAAATAAACTAAACTAAATTAAATAAAAGCAAAACCTAAACTAAACCTAAACTAAAAATAAATATAAACTTAAACTTAATCACAAAAATAAACTAAAAAGCATAAACTAAATTAAATAAACTTAAACTAAATAAACTAAACTATATAAAAAATAAAATAAACTAATAAAATAAACTAAAGATAAAATGATAAGTAGTAATAAGAGTCTATGGGTTTGCTTGATTAAAACTAAATACGGATCCCACTACACTGAGCCATGACGCTAACTGAGCCCTAGAGCCCAAGCCAGATGGCCCAGGCTAGACCACTGAGCCTACTGAGCCACTGAGCTACTGAGCCCTGGAGATCCACAGAGCTTAGGCGTGACCTACAATGATGGCATGAGCAAAAAGGCCAGGAATACTGAGCCATGGGGCCTAAACCCTAGACTGACCTAGGCCCAAAGGGCCCCACAGCTTAGGCCTGAGGAATTATGTGTTAAAATAGGCTGATAAAGCTAAGATAAAATATGAGCTAAGATAAAAAGCTTGGGCTAAGATAAATGAAGCCTAATAAATAAACTAGCTAAATGAATAAATAGCTAAATGAAATAAAAGATAAAGTAAACTAAGATTAAAAGTATCTTTGGATATGTAAATAAACTGGGTTTGATTAGATTTAAAATGGCAAATCAGATCAAACTGATCAGGAGACCTAGGCCTGCAACTGATCATATGGCCACTGAGCCCTGGAGCTGAGTTAAAAGGCCTGACCCTGGGCCACTGAGCCGAGGCCACAATGGGCAATAGGCTTGAAGGCCAAGCCATGGGCTGAGCCAGGAGTAGGCCTGAGCCTGCAAGTGTGATCTGGTGGATGTGATAGATCATGGGCCCTAGGCTGCACTGACCTGGAGTCTTGGAGCCCTGGGCCCTGGGCAGAGACCACTGGGCCCAGGTCTGAGCTAGATCACCTGAGCCAGGCCCCCAGGCTCTGGGCCACTGAGCCTGGGCACTGAGTGACTCACAGGTGACCTGGCCAAGGCTGACCAGCAGGCCACAAGGCTGAGCCTGGGCTGATTAATGCCCTGGGTTGTGGACTTGGGCCCTGAGGCCCTGGAGCGCAGTGGTGAGACCCTAATACTGGCCACTGAAACTGAGGACACTAGGACTGAGGAATACAAGGCAGGCTCAAGACTAGATGGCATAGGAAGGCCTGAAAGGATAAGATAAAGATAAAGGTCAAGAAAGACCTAAGGTGAGCTTGGTAGGATAAAATAAAATAAAAAAACTAAAATAAAAACTAATAAATATAATGAGCCACAAGGAATGAAATGAAGATAAAACTAGAAATGTAAAATAAAATAAAAAATCTAAAATAAATAAAATAAAACTAAATAAAAACTAAATCTAAAATATAACATAATATTAAGTAAAATAAATAAAATAAAACCTAAATTCACAAAAAGATCCTGGCCAAATAAACAAAATAAAATAAAGCTGAGCTGACTAGATAAATAAAAGCTAAAATAAAGAAACATAAATCTTGACCTAGATAAATAAACTTAAACCCTAACTAAATAAAGAGAATGGCTAAAATGAGCTAAACCTAAACTAAAAACCTAAAATAAACCTAAACCTAAAAACCTACCTGTAAAAATAAAATACCTAAACAAAAACATAAAATAAAAATAAAACCTAAACCTAAAAATAAAATAAAATTAGAACTCAGCTAAAAAAAATTTCCTAAACCTAAATTTAAAAGCCATATAAAAATACTATAAATAAACTAAATTAAATAAAATAAAAATAAACCTAAATAAAAAATAAAATAAATATATTAAATAAACCTAAACTATCTTAAACACAAAATACTAAGCCCAAGATGTAAACCTAAACCACAAACCTAACCACACAAACCCTAAACCTAAAAATACAAACCCAACCTAAACATAAATAAATAAATAAATAAAACAAACCTACAAAACCTAATAAACCAAAACTTAAACCTAAACCATGAGAATGGGTAGAACGAGGCGGGGAACATCCCAGTCAACCCGCTCAATCTAGATCTGCGGTGGAGGCAAAGAAGGAGGCTGGGTTATCGCGGTGGTGGTGGGGGATGGAGGTCTTGGTGAATATGGAGGTGGTGGTTAGAAGCGATGGTAGTTATGGAGGCGGAGGAGGCGATGGAGGTTCTGATTATGGTGGTGAGGAGGGAGAGATCGGGGATATGATGGTGGATCCCTACTCGAGATTCAGTGATTAGAGCTAGAAAGCGAAGAATGCGGTCGATCTTATGGAGCGTGTCTTCTGATAGAGATGACTCTAATTATTTTGGGTTTTCAATTTGCTCTATGCGTGCTCATTCCTTATCTATCTCTCGCTTGTGTCTTAGAAAGCTTGGTGTGTTACTTGGTTGATGAAATCAAAATGATGAAATGTTGAATCTAAATTTTTTATATGTTAATAAAATAATCATAAACCTTAAACCCTAAACTAACTCTTGAACCCATAAAACCTAAATCGTAAACCCTAAAAATCCTAAACCTTAAACACTAAATCCTCCACCACCCAAAAAGCTAAACCCTAAATAATAACCCACCCTAAACCAGACATTAAAACTAAACCCCACTAAAACTAAACCTGACCACTAAACCCAAACTAAAGCTAAAGCCTAAACTAAATAAAACCTAAAAATATAATCAATGAAAACTTAAACCAAAGATAAAATAAAAAAATAAAATGGGATAAAACCTAAAGCTAAAACTCAAATAAAAATAAAACTACTAAAATTAAAACCAAAACTAAACTAAAATAAAAACTTAAATAAAATAAAACTAAACCTAAGTAAAATCAAATAGCCTAAAACTAAATAAAAACCTA
The DNA here is from genome assembly GCA_021442155.1 of Cymbidium sinense. Classification (NCBI taxonomy): domain Eukaryota; kingdom Viridiplantae; phylum Streptophyta; class Magnoliopsida; order Asparagales; family Orchidaceae; genus Cymbidium; species Cymbidium sinense. Next base: position 155,226,663 of record CM038214.1, read on the forward strand.
TGCCTAAAAAATAAACCTAAATAGTGGATTATAAGGCTTAAACTCTAAATGGAGCCTAGATAAACAAAATAAAATAAACTAAACCTAAACTAAGATAAACAAAACTAAAGACAAATAAAACCTTAACTGACCTAAAATAAATAGCTAAACCCTAAATAAATGATAAAATAAACTAAAATAAACCTAAACACAAAATAAAACTTAAATGACCTAAAATAAAAAACATAACTGACCTAAAGATAAAATAAAATAAAAAACTACATAAAATAAAATAAAACCTAAACCTAAAATAAAATAACATTAGACTCAGCTAAAATAAACCTAAACTAAACCTAATTTAAAATAAACTAAGATAAAATAAACTAAACTAAATAAGAATAAAATAAAATAAAATAAAATAAAAATAAAGTAAACAAAAATCAATAAAATAAAATAAAATATATAAACTAAACCTGCCTTAAACACTAAATCCTAAACTGAGGCTGAGCCAACCACTACAAACCCACACCTAAACCTATCATAACACCACTCCCCATTAAAGCATAAACCCACCCTAAATCTACAGTAAACCATAAACCCTAAACACTAAACCCTCCATAAATCCAAACCCTAAACCCCTAACCACTAAACTAAACATAAACTAAAAATTAAAAATAAACCTAAACCTAAACACATAATAAACCAAAAAAGCCCAAACCACAGAATGGGCAATTTGATGGAAGGAACATCAGTCAACCGGGGCTCTATCTAGATCAGGAGGAGATGAAGAAGGAAGGCGTTATCATAGTGGTGGGGAATGGGTCTTTGGTGGATATGGAGGTGGTGGTGAGGCGGTGGTGGTTATGGAGGCGGGAGGGCGATGGAGTTTATAGTGGTGGTGGTGGCGGAGGGAGAGGTGGGATATGATGGTGGATCGCTACTCAAGAGGTCAGTGATTAATTGATGGGAACTAGAAATTGAAGAGCAGTCGATCTACTTATGGAACTATGTCTTTACAGAAGAGACAGCTCTAGTTATTTAGGGTTTTTAGATTGCTCTATGCTTGCTCATTTCTTATATATGTCTCACTTGTGTCTTAGAAAACTTGGTGTGTTACTTGGTTGATGAAATCAAAATGAAGAAGTGTTGAATCTTAATTTTTTATTTATTAAAAAAATAATCAAAAACCTTAAACCCTAAACTAACAGTTGAACCCTATAACTAAACCAAACCCTAAACCCTAAACCCTAAAAATCTTAAACCTTAAACCCCAACCCCTACCATACTAAAATACATCCCTACTGACCCAGGCCACAAAACCTATAAACCCTAATCCCAAATACTAAATGCTAAACCCAAACCTAAACCCAAACACTTAATAAAAAACCACAAACCTTAAATACAAAACTAAAACCTAAAATAAAACAAAATATAATAAATAAAAAATGTAAAACCAAAATAAAATAAAAAAATAAAATAGAATAAAAAAGTCTAAATAAAACCTAAATCTAAACTAGCCTAAAAAAATAATAATAAAAAACAAATAAAATAAAACTTAAATAAAATAAAACTTAACCTAAAACAAAATAAAATAAACCTAAAATGAAATAAATAAAAAACAAAAATAAACTAAAATGATAAATATAAAGCATAAATCCTAAATAAAATGAACCTAAAATAAAATAAAATAAACCTAAACTGTAAGATAAATAAACTAAAATAAAAGCCTAAACTAAACCAAATTAAATAAAATAAAATAAATTAAATAAACCTACTAAAAATAAAACCTAAAATAATCCTAAAATAAAAATTTAAAACTAAACTAACAAATTAAAATAAAACCTTATCTTAAAATAAAATAAAGCATAAACTAAACTAAAATTAATCCTAAAGCTAAACTAACAAAATAAACTAAAATAAAACTTAAGCTAAAATAAATAAACTTAAAATAAAATAAATTAAATAAAATAAAATAAAATGATTAAAATAAATAAAAAATAAACTAAATTAATTAAATAAACTAAACTGGGTTTGCTTCATTTTGAAAACATAAAATAAAAATGCCCTAACCCCACACTGAGCCCAGCCAACCTGAGCTGGGCCCTAAGCCACTGAGTCTTAGAGCCACTGAGACTGAGCCAGGCCACTAAACCCAGGCCCTGACAGAACAGAAACTGAAACTACAAACTGAGACTGAGCCCTAAAACTGAAATAATAAAATAAATAAATAAACATAAATAAAGATAAAGATAAAATAAACCTAAATTAAGACTAAAAAACTAAAATATAAAGATAAAAGATAAAACTAACTAAGATAAGATAAAATACACTACTAAACTAAAGAAAATAAACCTAAAATGAAAATTTAAAAATAAATAAACTATGTAATAAAAGATAATAAAACTAAAACTCTGAATAAGATAAGATAAACTGAGCTAAATAAATAATAAACACCTAATAACTAAACCTAAACTAAATAGATAAAATAAACTAAAATGGACTAAACTAATCTAAAATAAAACTAAAATAAACCTAAAGTAAACATAAACCACTAAAATCTTTAAAACTGACCTAAACTAAATAAAACCTAAATTAAATAAATAAAAACTTAAACCAAGATAAAATGGAAAAATAAAATAAAATAAAATGTACTCTAAACTAAACCTAAAAAACTAAAGAAATTAAAATATAAAATAAGAAACTAAAATAAAATAAAATAAAATAAAATCTAAACTAAACTAAAATAAAACCTAAAATAAAATAAAATAAAAACTAAATGAAAACCTAAATATAAAAAATAAATCTAAAAATAAAATCTAAAAATATATAAAAAATAAATCCTAAATCTAAAGAGATTAAATAATTTAAACTAAAATAAAGAAAAATAATACCTAAAACTAAACCTAAAATAAAAAACATAAATCTTAAACCTAAAATAAAATAAAACCTAAACCTAAACTAAAAAATAAAATAAAATAAAATAAAACCTAAACCTAAGAATAAAATAAAATAAAATAAGTAAAATAAACAAAACTACATATAAAAAGTAAATAAAATCCTAAAATAAACTAAACTAAATAAAAATAAAATAAAGCTAAATACAAATAAATAAATAAATAAAAATAAATAAAATAAACCTTGGGTTTAATTAATTTTTTAAAATAAAATAAAATAAAAACCTAAAGCCTGAGCCGATCACCTGACAAACCATAAAGACCCAAGGCTGATCCCAGGCACAAACCACTTAGGCCAGAGCCACTAAACCATAAAGACCACTAAGATCTATGACCCTGAGCCAGATCTAGAGCCCTAGGCCCTAGGCCCAACCTAGAGTAAAACCTGAGCTAACTAAATAAAACCTAAATTAAATAAAAAACCCACTAAATATATAATAAAAATAAAACTAAATTAAAACCTGAGCTAAACTAAAGATACATTAAATCTATAACAAAATAAAATCTTAAACTAAATAAAAATAAAATAAACCTAAATAAAACATAAATAAGATAAATAAACTAATTAGATAAACTAAAAATAAAATAAAATAATAAACTTAAACCAAAGAAAAATAAAATAAACCCAAAACTAAAATAAAATTAACCTAAATAAAATAAAATAAAATAATAAATCTACTAATGATAAATAACTAAATAAATAAAAGCTTCCTAAACTAAAATAAACTAAGTAAAAACTAAAGGTAAATAAAATAAAATAAAACCTAAAAACTAAAATAAAACCTAAAATAAATCAAAACCTAAAAGAAAATAAAACAAAACCTAAACTAGCTAAAATAAAATAAAGGCACAAAATAAAAAAAAATAAAACTATTAAATAATAAACTAACTAAACCTAAAAAATAAATAATAAAACAAACAAAAGATAAAATAAACTATAAATAAAAAATAAACCTAAATAAAAATAAAATAAATATAAAGATAAAATAAAATAAACTAAATAAAATAAACTACTGGTTTCTTTATTTTTTTTTAATTAACTGAACTAAACCCTAAATCCTAAACCACTGGACCACTAAACATACCAAAACCCAAACCCTGACCACTAAACAAACCAAAATAAACAAAAATAAAATAAAATAAAAAAAAATCTAAATATATGTAAAATATAAAAAAATAAAATGAAACCTAAATTAAAACCTAAACTAAATTAAAAAAATTTAAATCTAAACTCAAAAAAAATTCTAAACTAAACTAATTAATTAAATAAACCTAAAATAAAACCTAAAATAAAATAAAAACTAAGCGTAAAATAAAAATAAACATAAAGAAAATAAAATAAAATTGAACCTAAAATAAATAAAATAAACTAAATTAAAAATTAAAAACTAACCTAAAAATAAAAATAAATAAAACAAAATAAAATAACTAAAAATAAACTATACTAAATAAAAAACTAAAACTAAAACTAAAAACTAAATAAATAAAATAAATAGTAAAATAAATAAAGCTAAAAATAAAACCTAAAATAAACCAAAAATAAAATAAAATAAAAACCTAAACTAAACTAAAAAAAAAATAAAATAATAATAAAACTAAAAAATAAACATTACTACTAAACCTAATAACTAAAATAAAACTAAACTAAAATAAATAAAATGATAAATAAAATAAAAATAAACTAATTAAAAAAATAATAAATTAAATTAAATAAATAAAATAAATAAAATAAACTAAATTTTTGCTTTTTCTTTTTTGAATCTAAACACTAGGCCACTGAGCCTTAAACTGAGCCACATAGCCAAACTGAAACTAGCCTAACTAATACAAACTGAGCCTAAATACACTAAATAAAATAACTACTAAACCTCCACTGAACAGCTGAAATCAAAAAAAAAACTGATCTTAAATGATAACATAAAACACAAATAATATAAATACTAAACCTTAAAATAAATAAAATAAATAAAAAACCTACTAAACAAATAAAATAACCTAAAAACATAAATAAAATAAAAGAAAAAAAATAAACTAAAATAAAATAAAATGAACAAAAATAAAAGACTTAAAATAAATAAAAATAAAACCTGATCTCGACTAAATAAAACTATATAAATAAAATAAAATAAAATAAATAAACCTAAACTATAAAATTAAAATAATAATATGGCTACTACTAAAATAAATAAACTAAACTAAATAAAATAAATTAAACTAGCTAGTACAAAATAACTACTACCTAAAATAAAATAAAACTAAAATTTTAAATATAAACCTTAAAAATAAAATAAAATAAAACCAAACTAAAATAAACATAACTAAACTTAAACTAAAATAATAAATAAATAAACCTAAAATAAATAAACTAAACTAAATAAAATAAATAAACCTAAATAAAATAAAAAACAAAATAAAAATAAACTAATAAAACCTAAACTAGTAAAATATAAAATATAGACTAAACTAAAAATAAAGAGAAATCTAAACTACATGAAAAAATAAACTTTAACCTTAACAAAATAAAAATAGCTTAATAAATAAAATAAACCTAAAATAATAAAGTAAAACCTAAACCTAAAAATAAATAATACTTAGGTAAATAAAAATAAATCCTAAACTAGGTAAAAATAACCTAAACTTAAACCTAAACTAAATAAAAAAATAAACTTAAAATAAACCTAAACTAATATGATTCTAAAAAATACATAAACTGAGCTAAAGGTAACCTGGGCTAAAAAAATAAAAGACTATGCACACAATTAAAATAAAACTCATAAAATGATCTGCTAAACCTAAACTAAACTAAGATAAAAACTCAGATAACAAAATAAATACTAGGCTAAATAAAAATATCTAAATAGATTAAAAATAAGATTAAAAATATTAAAATAACTAAACTAAATAGGCCAACCTGCTGGGTTACTTTTAAAGAAAGGCCTGGGCCCTGATCCTAGGCCACCCAGGCCTGAGCCAAAAGGCAAGGCCAGACCTGCAACTTAGGCCTGACCTGACCATGGGCCACAAACCCTAAACTGAGCCACTGAGCCCTCGACCCTCGACCTGGGACCTGGGCCACTGGCTGACAATGCCCACCTAGCATACCAGGCCCCAGGCCCTGACCCCACAAATCTACTAACCTCGTAAGATCCTGGGCATACCCATATAAACCCTAAACTGATCTACCAACCACCACTATCCTTAAACACCTAAAGCTTAATCTTAAACTAGTAACTAAATATAAATAAAACTAAACTAAACTAAACCTAGACTAAAGAATGGTGAACCTTGATGGCGGGGAGATCACTATCAACCCAGGCTAGTGATCTTGTGGTGGGCGGCGATTATCATAGTGGTGGTGGGGATCAGGAATCTGGATATGGTAGTGGTGAGTAGTTAATGGTTATAGATGTGGGAGGAGCGAGGGAGGTTATAGCCGTGCAGTGGAGTAGGGAGAGATCAAGGATATGATGGTGGATCTCGATACAGAGTAGTTGATGAGCAGGAGAAAGTGAAGAAACGATCCGATTTGCTTATGGATTTGTCTTTATAGTAGAGCGGTTCTTGTTATCTAGGGTTTTGATTTCTCTACGTGTTCATTTTTATCTATGTATAAACATGTTAGAAAACTTGGTGTGTTACTTGATAGATGAAATCTAAGAAGAAATGTTGAATATGAATTTGTTATCTATTAACAAAAAAACTATAACCACCCTACCCTAAATAACTTGAACCCTAGACCACCTACCAAAATCACAACCTAAAACCAAAACCAAAACCCTAAACCCTAAACCTGACCCCAGGCTTTATCAAACCAAACTAACCTACCACCCTAAATCTAAACTGACCAAACTAAATAACATAATAATAAAATAAAACTTACACTTGATCCTAAACCAAACTGAGCCATAATAAATAACTAAAATAATAAAGAACATAAACTAAACTAAAAAGCCTAAATAAATAAAATAGGCCTAAAGATAAATAAAATCCTAAAGATAAAATATAAACTAACCTAAAATAAACTATAATGTAAAAAATATTTAAACTAAAATGCTAAGCCAAATAATAAAGATAATAGAGCCTGACTAAAGATAAACTACCTGGCTATTAATAACCTAGGCTGAAACCTAAATAAGATAAATGCCAAACTAAAATAAACTAAATAACCACAAAAATGATCTGAACCTAAACCTAGGCTAAGATTTAAACCTGATCAGATAAAATAAACCATTAAAATAACTAAACTAAATAGCTAAATCTAACCTAAATACTATAAACTGGGCTAAAATAAGTAATCTAAACTATAAATAAACATAAAAAATAAAATAAAATATAAACTAAATAAATAAAATAAACTAAATAAACTAAACCAGGTTTGCTTAATTTACATAAAATAATAAATGATAAAAGCCCTGACACCAGGCACAAACCTGACCCTGGGCCCTACTGAGCCACTGGGCCACTGAGCCACAAGACCATGAGCCCTAGGCACCCAGATAACAGATAGGCCACTGAGCCCAGACACAAACCTACCACTGAGCCCACATCAAACTAGGCCCTAAAAACTGAAACTAAATAAAGATCTTAAAATGAAAACCTACTAAATATAAAAAGAAATGAGATAAAGATAAAGAAAAACCAATGAGCTTAAACTAAGATAAATAGATAGATAAAACTAGATAAGATAAAATAAACCTACTACTAAAAATAAAATATAAAAATAAAACATAAATGATAAAACTAAATGTAAAATAAAATAAAATAAATCAAAATAAAATAAAATAAAACAAACCTCAAATAAAAAAATAAAATAAATCTACTAAACTAAAATAAAATAAATAATAAATAAAGACTAAAATATAAACTAAAATAATAAGATAAAATAAACTAAAATACATAAATGACTAAAATAAAACCTAAACCAAAGACTTAAGAAACAAAATAAACATAACTGAGATAAAATAAAAATAAAACTCTAAAAGATGGGCATAAATCTACTGAGCTGAATAAACTAAAATAAAAACATACCAAGATAAATACCTAATAAATAAACTAAATAAAAAAATAAACTATAAAAGATAGATTAAATAAATAAATATACTATAAAACTAAATGAACTAAAATAGGCCTCAACAGGTTTGGGTTTATAAAAAAAACTGACCACTGAGGCTGATAACATGGATCCTGACCACTGAGACTAGGCCAAGTGACCCTGAGACCACAGGCCCTGGGCCACCATGGTATGACCTGATCTGAGCCAGAAACTGAGGCATGATATGGCCTGAAACTGAGCCAGGGCCTGCACTGAGCCTGGGCCACTGAGAGGCCAAGGCCCTGAGCCCCAGGCTGGGACCACTGGGCCTGACTAATGACCTGAAAGGCCCTGATGGTAGAATACTGAGCCAGCAGGGTAAGGCTCTGAGGCCCTAGCGTTAGATGACAGGGCTGAGCCAGGCCACTGAATACTGACTAGGCCCACTGAGGCTGGAGTACTGAATACTGAGCCCTGAAACTGACACTGGGCTAAAATACAGAAGCTGGGCAGCCAGACCCCAGGTTGATCTGGGCTAAGAAAGCCAAAGGCTGAGTAAAATAAGAATAATAAATAAAATAAATAATAGGACATAAAATATAATAAAAAAATAAAGAAATAAAAATGTAAACATAAAACTAAATATAAAATAAATAAAACTAAAATAAAATAAATAAAAACCTAAACTAAACTAAAATAAAATAATCCTAAGAATAAAAAAATAAATAAAATAAAAATAAATGTAAAATAAGATAAAATAAATCTAAAGATAAAATAAAATAAAACTAAATAAAAAATAAACATAAAAATAACTAAAATAAATAAAAAAAATAAAACTTAAACCCTAAATTAAAAAAAAAACCTAAACCTAAAATAAAATAAAATAAACAAAATAAAAAACCTAAAGCTAAAAATAAATAAACTAAAAATCTAAATATACTAAATAAAGCTAAAACTAATTAAAATAAAATAAAGAAAATAAATCTAACATGGAAAAAATATATAAATACTAAACTAAAATAAGAATAACTTAGGCTAAAAAAAAGAGCTAAGATAAAACCTAAACTAGGCTATAAATCTGAATAAAATAACCTACTAAATAAAATAAATACCTATAAAGGAAGATAAATAAATAAAGATAAATGCATAAAAACTAAAATGCTAAATGAGCCTCGGCTGGGTTTGGTTAGTTTAAAGGCAAGCCACACTGGGCAGATCCAGGCCAGAGCCAGACCCTGGGCCACTGAGCCCTGAGCCATGGACCCTGATCTGAGCCACAATCCACAAAGCCACAGGCCAAGACTGAGTGGCCCTGCAGCCCACCCAGACCTGAGCCACTGAGCTCTGGGCCCTGACCACTGACATGGGCAGAGTCACTGATCCACTGGCCCACACTGGCTAAACTACTGGGTGGGAGCTGAGGCTCTGAGGCCCAGGCTGAGCCACTAAGGCTGAGCCCCAGGAACTGGGCCTGGAGGCCTCAGATCCAGACCACTGAGGCTGCCTGGGATCATGGGCCATGGTAGGCCCTCAGCCACACAGGCCACAACTGGGCCACTGAGGCCCCAGGCCACAGGCCTGAGGCTACAAGAGCTGAGCTAGAATAAGACCAAATGATAAATAATAAAGATCTAAACATAAAATAAACATAAATAAAAATTAAATAAAATAAACTAATAAAATACTTAAATAAGATAAAAACTAAATGAAAATAAAAAAAATACTAATAAAATAAAATAAAGAATAATAAAAACTAAAATAAATAAAAATAAAAAACTAAACTAAAATCTAAAAAATAAATAAATAAACTAAACCTAAACTAAAGATAAATAAAATATTGAACTAAATCAAAATAAATACTAAAGCTAAACTAAATTAAATAAAATATAAAATAAATCTAAACCTAAACTAAATAATAACTTAATAAACCTAAAATAAAAAACCTAAAATAAAATAAAACTGACCTAGCCTAAATAAAAGATAAAACCTAAGATAAAATAATAAAAAATAAAACTCACTAAATATAAAGAATAGATAAAAATAGATTAAAATAATGAGCTAGATGGATAAGTATAATAATAATAAAATAATAAATAAAAATGATAAATAAAAGGGATAAATAAAAAATAAAAATCAATAAATACTTTTTTTTGCTTGATTTAAAAAACCCAGACCACTACTTTGAACCCAAATAAACCTACACTAGGCCTTAAACGCCACGGACCCTGGGCCACTGACCACTGAGCCACTACAAAACACACTAGGCCAAACCACTGGGCCCTACCCCCAGGCCACTGAGCCCCGACCCTAAACCACAAAACCCTAAACCAAACCCAAGCCTTAAACCTAAATATAAAACCAACAACCTAGCCAAAAACTAACAATCTGAACCATAAACTAACCAAACCCACAAAACTAAACTAATCTAAACCACAACCCACAGAATGGGAGAACAGCGGGAACATCCAGGGAGGCAGTGATGGAGGTTATAGCCATGGTGGTGGTGGAGGAGATCGGGATATGATGGCGGATCCCTACAAGGAGGCATGGTTAATGAAAATGGAGAAATTGAAGAATGGTAGATCTGATCTGCTGCTTATGAAATTGTGTCTTTATAATAGGGATGGTTCTACTTATCTATGGTTTTTTATTTTCTTTATGGGTGTTCAATTTTTATCTATGCCATCGCTTGTGTCTTAGAAAACTTCAGGTGCTACTTGGCTGATGAAATCGAAAAGAAGAAATGTTGAACCTCAATTTGTTCCCTATTAAAAAAAATCTTAAACCTTAAATCCTAAATAAAACTAACCAAAAACAAAACCCTAAACCCACAAACCCAAACCCCAAAAAATCTAAAACACTAAAAGCTAAAACTAAAGCTAAACTAAATAAAACCTAAAAATAAAATAAATAAAAAACTAAAACCAAATAAAATAAATAAAAAAAAAACATAAACTAAACTAAACTAAAAAGAAAAAAAATAAAAAAACTAAAAAATAAATTAAATAAAACCTAAAGCAAAACTAAAAAATAAAAACAAATAAAAAAAAACCTAAAATAAAATAAATAAATATATAAATTAAATAAAATCTAAACCTAAAAATAAACATAAAATAAACCCAATAAATAAAAATAAACCTAAAAGAAACTAAACATAAAATATAAATAAAACAAAATAAATAAACCTACAAAATAAACTAAACTAAGATTAATAATTTAAACCTAAGATAAAACTATAAATAAACATACAACCTAAACAGATAAAATAAAATAAAATAAAATAAAAAAATAATAAATAAACTTAAAATAAAATAAAAATAAAATAAAACTAAACCTAGCTAAATAAAAATAAAACCTAAACTTAAAAATAAAATAAAAATAAATAAATAAAATATACTAAACTAAAATTAAAATAAAAACCTACTAAAATAAACTAGATAAACTAAACTAAATAATAAAATGAACCATAATAAAAATAAAATAAACTCAGCAAATAATAATAACCAAAGTGAGCTACCCTTTATATGGTTTTAAAATATACTGACCCTAAATCCTAAACCACTAAGACCCCTCCCACAGGCCACACCCAAATCTTAAATCTTAAACCCTCTGACCCTAAACCCTGGGCCCCTAATCCTGCCCCATAAACTAAAACTAACCACTGAGCCACAAACCTAAACCCTAAACCCTAAATCTAAACCACTCCCATAACCCTAAACCAGAATGGGAAGAACCATTGGGGAATGTCATCAAGCCAGGCTGTTTAGATCTAGTGTGATGGAGGTGAAGCGAGGGTTACCATAGTCATGGTTGGGAATCTGGAGGGGCTAGTGGATATGGAGGTGGTGGTCAAGTGGAGGTTGGGAGGCGGGGAGGAGTGTTGGAGGTTACAAGCTGTGGTGGCCAGAGAGAGGATATGATGGGGATCTCACTACTGAGTTGGGGATTATTCTTATGGGTGGAGAAAGCGAAGAACAATGATATCTTGCTTATGAATGTGTCTTTATAATAGAGACGGTTATACATATCTAGGGTTTTTAATTTGCTTTATGGGTGCCCATTTTTTACCTATGTCATCGCTTGTGTCTTAAAAACTTGGGGTGCTACTTGGTTGATGAAATCAAAAGAAGAAATGTTGAATCTGAATTTATTCTATGTTAAAAAAACATAGTCTTAACCCAAACCCACCTAAACAAAACTTAAACTTAAACAAAACCATAAATCTTAAACCCAAAATCTAAAACCACCTAAACTACAAACACTAAAACCCTAAACCCTACTAAAGCCTAAACCCACTAAACCACTAACCCTAAAACCCACTAAACCCTATAAAACAACCCAGACCCCAAACCTATAATAAACCTAAACCACTTGACCTTGAATAAAGATTTCATTAAGGTAGAACTAAAGAATGACCTAACATAGTTATGGTAGCAAATAAAATGTCTTCAAGAGACTTTCCCATGACTATTAGAGATTTGAATACCTAAACCCTAACCTAAATCATATTATAACACCATATATTATATTATAATGTAACATCTATAAGCATGTAGTAATGTGTTTTGGATGTTAAAGATGTTTTGAAATGTTTTAGTATATTATGGTATTGTGCCACATAATTATGTTAATAAAAATCATAAAAATATTGATTTAATAAATCAGATGATGAAATTTGTTAAATTTGAAGTGGGAATCAAGTTATTGTACCAAAGGTGTGCTACGCCACTTGTTGTCTAAACATAAGATTTTATGTCAAAATAAATATTATATATATGTTGTAGTATAACATCATATACATTAATATATTGTTCTATGCATTTCAAATTCTTAGTATTTTACAATCATGCAGTCAAGCCAACACTAGCATTATTTATAAAAATGTTGATTTAGACTTTAAAATGGTGGAATTTGGTGAAATTCTTAATACGTAGAGGATGCATCATAATATATTGTTCCAATCTAAAATATGTAAGTGATACAACTAAAATATATAGGTTTTTATTGTTTAGACTAATTTTATCATTTTTTATATTAAGAAATCCCTTGTGATGTGATATGCAATATAATATAATATAATATGTTGTGGTGTATTATAATATAAGATTCCATAACATAGTGTAACATCAAGCACTATAGCATACTATTGTGTATTACTACTTATTATTTAGCTTATTTTAATTTGTTATAGTATAATGTAGTAGAGTTTGTACTAGTAAAATTCATAAAAATACTAATTTATAGGCTGAGTTGATGGGATTTGGCCAAATTTAAGGTAAGAGGGAACATCATTGGTGTGCTATGGTGTGTCATTTAATCAAAAGAATGGAATTTTCCATCCAAAATAAATGTTCATTTTCAACCAAAATTTATAAATTATTTGCTTAAAATTGATTCATTTTAAGGTGTATTGTAAGATAATATATTATATGAAAGCATATTAAAATATAATGTACATAACAATATAACTTCACATATATATGATTGTGGTGGTGTGTTATGAAATGTTATTGTACATTTTTGTATGTTTTACTTTTGTTATAATAGATTAGGTCAAAACACACAAAAATGTTAATTTGAAGGTTGAGATGGAACAATTTGGCCAAATTCACGGAACACGCCAAGAAGCACACCAAAATTATGCTATTTTGTACCATTTCTAATAGAAAATTAACAATTTTACATTCAAGATGAATATTATTCATATTTTGAGAAAATTTTGTTATTTGTTCCTTTTAGGTGATTCTAATGAGGTGTAATGTTAGACAATATATTATAGATATATATAATAATATATAAGTGTGTCTTAATTCACACTATAATATGTTTAGCATGATATTATATAGTTAGTTTGAGCTTGCACACAAATCATAAATTGTTGATTACAATGTTAAGATGATGTAATTTGAATGAATATATTATTTGGGTTTTTGTTGAAGTATTAAAGGTATGCATAAGAGAAGAAATAAGATTTGATGAGAATTTCATGTCAAGGACATGGAGGGAGATCCGCTAGGGGATCACACATGCATTGGACATGACATGTGATTATGTCGAGGACATAGAAGAAAATCTGTTGGGGATAGGTTTGAATTTGATTTGATTATATGATTTATGGAAAGAAGATTTGTTAGGGACAGAATCTATAATCCATCAGGATTAAGATCAACGAATTTATTTTATTTTAATTGTGGAGGAATATATTAGATATGGGCAGATTCCACTAGGGATTGGGTATATGAACCTTCCACTAGGGAAGCGGGGTTAGATTGGATTGGGATTTGAGTTCAATTTCATAGATTTTTTTGGGGATATATCTGCTAGGAATAAGAGTTTGGTTGGATTTCTTTGATTTAGACTCTACTAAGGGAGTTGGTTTAATTTGGCTCCACTACGGAGGTTGGTTTTGAATTTGATTTGTTTGATTGACTTGTTTATATATGATTTGGGGCTCCAGGGAGAAGGGGTGATTTAACTTGGAAAAATTAGGGTGGGTTTAATTTAATGAGTTAATGTATGGACCTTGTCGGTTATTGCGATGAACCTTGAGAATGGGTTTATACCTTTGACCAGGGATAGTCTACGGGGTAGAGCTTCTAGGGGTAACCATTAGGTGTCATTGTCTTGGGAAGAAGAGGCATAGCGGACTTACATCTTAAGCGAGGAACAACATTGGGGTGACTGTTGGATGCACAACAAATCAAGACCTTGTGATAATGAGTGAATGGGGACTTATGTCAACTCAAAAGTAGTGAGGATTAATTTTATCTTAATTTCATGTGATTTGATATCGTTTATTTGGTTTAGTTTGATTTCAAATTGAGGGCATATCAGCTGGGAATGTGAGCTCGGTCAAATTTGATAGATTTAATTTATGGACCATGTCAGCGTGTGATGGACCCACTAATAAGGGGCTATATCGGACTTGTCCTATCTAAGATTTATAAATCCAAAGGGATAGTCTACTGGCAGTGGGGTGGATCTAGCCAACCTAAGGGGTTTCCTTTTAGAGTGCAATGATTGTGCTAGGAGAAAGGCACAACAGACTTACATCTTCTAAGCGGGAACAAGCTGGGGTGACTATTGGTAGCACAAAAATTGAGCCTAACTTAGGGAACTACTTAAGTGAATGCCACTAGGGACTTTAATCAACTCAAAAGTGGGCGATTCTATGGGAGTTTTCTTGACACTACCTAAGATAGGATGCGCTTGGAAAGGTACTTTAAGGGTGTCCTCTAATCCATAAGTGAATATATATTTGTTTATATCTTTGTGTGACCCTATTGGTGTGCGACCCCAAGAAAAGACCATGACCTATCTCAAATTTACTAGACCAAGGGAGAATCTACACATAAGATGGATTCTCCAACCAGGGTGGTTCTTAAGAATGAGCTGTCAATCAGTAACAGTAGTGTCTAAATGGGTCAAGGACTGATCCAAATATAGATCCCATAAGGGAGGTGCTAGGGGAGTTATCGAGCAAAAAAAAGCTTATAATGTATGGTGGCCAACTCAGGAGGTAAGACTTAAACTTTGTGAGTGTATCGGTGGGAGCCAACCAACCTAAGGTGTATCTTCATGAGTGTATCCATCAAATTGAGTGAGAACCACCAACTACGATGATGATCAATCTAGAAAGAAACTATGTAGGCATACAATTTTTTAAGTTGAACTGATCATCAAGATAGTCTATTATCGGTGGGATAGATGCTATCTAACCTGGAGGGACTACTAAATGGGAGCCAGAAGAAGGGCCCAGACTTTTAGAGGGAAGGAGGCTGAGGGGACTTATCTAAACCTCAAAAAACTTCAGTGTGCATGAAGGCTAATCTAAGAAGAAAGTGTAGTAGACTCACATCCTCTTAAATGAAGCCAACATGAGGTAGCTTACTGGCCACATAGTATGACCTACCAAACTAACAAGGCACTAATCGGTGTGTGTTATGGCCAAATAAGGAAGGAAAGGGTAGCAGACTTACATCCTCTAAAGCAAGAAGACCACTAGGGTGACACACTAGCAGGGTAGCATGTCAGCACCTTTATTGAGTGAGTGTCCAGAGGCGTAATCTCAACTTCAGTAGCCAGACAAAAGATATGTGTTTGTTTTAAATGTTTGTGTGTAGTTTGTGTTTGAATTATGTCAATGAAAGATAAGACATAGCTCGGGTTCTTTAAACCTACCCTAAACCCATCGTGGTAGATTAGCAAACAAGAATACTTTCAACATGAAAGTGATTGAATTTGAAATGGAATTTCTATTTATTATAATTATTTTCAAACCTAATTTATAATATTTTTTTAAGTAGAGCCAATTGATTGGAAGCATTGGACAGTCTCCCTTATGATTAATAAGCTAATAATATCCTCCTTGGTAGGCCTTCTTTATGACAAAAGGGCCTTCCCAAGTGGGTTAAAACTTGCCTCCCATCTTATGACAGGCAACAATTGGATTCCTTAGAATAAAAATAAGCCTTCATACTTGAAAATCCTTATGATTGACCAACTTGTTGTGAGTCTGAATCATTTTAGCTTTGTACAACTTGAGGTTTTGGCATGCCTGCAGGCATCTCTCCTCCAAACCTTCAAGCTCTTCTAACCACAACTTGGCATTATGTTATGTTATGATCTTGCTTTGTATCCTTAGTGATGGAGTTGGACTTCTAATGGTAGAGCGACTTGGACCCATACACTAAAGTGAAAGAGGTACTAAGTTGGAGTTCTATATGTGCATAGGCCCAAAAGGTTAACTAACTACTCATGCCACTTTCACTTATTATTGTTGGGTGTCTTATTCAATATTTGGATGAGAGTTTTATTAAAGGCTTCTACTAAGCTATTTTCCCTCGGGTAGTTGATGGTAGAATATCTCTAATTTATGTCATGTATCTAAGAAAAGTTAGATCTCAGTGCTCTTTAATGTAGTACCATTATCAAATATAATTCATTAAGGAATTCCAAACCTATATACGAGATGGTTCCTATAAAATTGGAGCACATGCTATGTTGTGACCTCTATAAGCTGAATCACCTTTGCCCATTTAGAAAAGTAGTCAGTAGCAATTAATGAACTGATGACCCATGGAAGAACGAGCATCAATTACACCCACTATGTCGGTACCCCCACACTCGAATGGCCATGAAGCCAATGAGGATGCAAAATGTTGGGTGGTTGGTGTAGGACCACACTGTGTATTTGGTAGTGGTGGCATTGCTTAGTCATATCCATGCAATCTTTGATCATCGATGACAGGTAGTATCATAGACTCTTGATCTTGGGTTTCATCTTCAGATTGGATTGGTTGGCTCCACATAATCCTAAGTGTACCTCGGTCATGACCTTATGGGGTTTGTGCTTGTCTAAACAATGTAACCACATATGATCGAAAGTTCATCGGTACAAGACACCATCCACAAGAGCGTAAGAAAGTGGTCTCTGCTTCATCTGATGGGCTTGGGACATCTCTTGAGGTAGTTTGCCTTTATTTAGGTAATCCATGAATGGTTGCCTCTAATATAACTCATCATCCTTCTTGGCAATGATAACCTCCCCTTCAAAAGAGTACTTTTTGATGAGTTTAATATCAATAAGGGATAAGACTTATCTATTTTGAACCTTTATTGATATGGGATCCTCACATGTATACACTTGGCAGGTTGGGTAAAGCATATGTTATGGCATTCTCTCCTTGAGGAATCTTATAAATAGTAACCTCTAAAATTTATCCCACTAACTCTATGGTGTACTTGTGGTAGTGATGGAGCTTGGGCTTTTAATCTTATAGGACCCAACGATTTGGTTGATAACTAGTTTAGAATGATGTTCTAGATCCTTAGAGTACCGACTAACTCTAAATCAACAATCAGAGCCTCATATTCAACTTTGTTGTTAGTGCAAGGATTGGATAGATGATATGAGAATCTCATCACATATGAGTTAAGAGAACTATTCTACCCTACTTTTTCTTAATAGTAGATTATGGCTCTTCTCCTCTTTGAGAATAAACCACACCATCAAAGTACATCTCCCAGCAGTGAATTCTAGTATCCCCTAAGTTCTGATTTATTCATCGAGGTGATCATCACTAAGCGTAGAGTCAACAGAAGTGGTTGTGTTATTAAGAAATTCGCTAGCACTTGTCCTTTCATCGCACGGATGGGTAATAAGGTAATGTTAAATTGCGAGAGGATCATGGACCATCATGCCAACCATCTAGATAGCATCGATCGTGTCATGAGATATTATAGTGGATTGATCTTAGAGATTAAGTTCACCTTATGAAGAAGCATGTAGTGTTGTAGCTTTTGGGATGCAAAGATTAAACTAGACAATGCTTCTAAAGGGTGGATAATTAGCCTTGAGATGAGATGTGAGGTAGTAGTAGTGCATTTTCCTTCCTTTCATCATTGGATTGGGCCAATAAAGCACCAAGGGAGTCGTCTGATGTGTATAAAGTATGAGTGGCTTGCCTTGCATAGGGGCTGCTAGAACCAGTGGCCTCATCAGGAAATGCTTGATGTCTTTGAAGGCATGCTCACACTTATGATCCCACTTGAACTTGACATCCTTTTTGACAAGTGCAAAGAATGGCTGACATCTTCTCAATAAGTTATATATAAAGCATCTTAGATGTGCATACTTGGAATGATCGAGTTAGTTAAACTTTTTGGGGTGGCATTTCTAATATCACCTTGATCTTCTCAGGATCGATTTTAATTCCACGGTGTCGACAAACCCAAGAATTTCCACGAAGCTACTCTGAATGCACACTTCAAGGGGTTCATTTTGAGGTTAAATTGTCTTAATTATTGAAAACTACTCTCATGTGAAAAAGATAATCTTCCTTTTCTCTACTTTTGACCATGATATCATCGACATAGCACTCGACTTGATGATGAATGAGTTCATTAAAGATTCGAGTCATAGCTTGTTGGTATGTAGCACCAACATTTTTAAGGATAAAAGGCATGACCTTATAGTAATAGATTATGATCGGGGTTCTAAAAGTAGTATTTCTTGCATCTTCAAGGGCCATCGTTATTTGATTATATCTAGATGATCCATCCATGAAAGAGAAGACTGTAGTGGAAATTCATCTTTTGGACATGCCTTATTTAAATCCCTAAAATCAACCCAAATGTGAATTTGGCCATTCTTTTCTTAACTTGGGATGATGTTGGCTAGTAGGGTATTTTTTTCTTCTAGATGAAATCATTAATCAATTTTTTGACTTCATAAATTAATTATTGCTCTATGTCTAATGCGTGTCTATGAGCTTGCTTGATAGGGTTAGCGCTCTATTACTAGTTTATGGACCTATGTCAAAGCCAATCAGGCATCTCTTCATAACTCCATGTGAAGTAGTCCTTAAACTTCGGTCAATACTAACTAAGTCATTGGTTTTAGTTTTAATCAACAAAGCGTATGTATAGGGCATGGATCTTCTTCTTCTAAGTTGATTTCCTTGAGCTCATCGATGGTTGACTTGATCTCTTCTTTGAACTTTGGTGGTGCATTTTGACTTAAAATCATGATCATCTAAGTTTCTAAGCATAGCTACTCATATGAGTTAATGTGATTTGAAAAAAAAAACTATATTCCAAATGATTGTAATGACTAAGCAATAATCATCATCATTTGGATCCACTTGTATCAAATCTAGTCGATCTTGATTGAGAGCTTTTGCATTTGTTCTTCCATATTCTTTCAAAGTAGTCTGACTAGTGCTTTGACCAGGTATGTGGGATTAACCCTTTCTTTGCTAAATTATGAACACAAGATAAGTACCAATCAAAAGGTAATTCTATTAAATCTTTATATGAATTATCCTAAAGTTCTACATCAACTTCTTATCTTGAGGATGATGCTCCTAGAAAGAACCTCTAAGTCTTCACACTTGTGGATAACTTAGGCTTCCTTAACTACCAAACTCTCAACATTTTGAGAGGAATGTGGGGTTAGAGCTAAGGTTCCCAAGCGATGCCTAAATTACATATAGACTGATACACTTATGCTTTGCTTTGGAACTGATCTTTATCTATTCAAGTGTCACCTCCAAGGGAATCTACCGAGAAGACTGGTGGTGTACTACCATATAAGACTCATCCCTGAACTAGATTCTAAGTCTATATGGATAGGTGTACTCGGTATGGGACATATCTTCTATTGGGTCAATAAAAGGTTTTCCACCCAGATTGCCTAACAAGCCTCTTCCTCACTGAGGTTCTTGTCTATCCAAATGTTCGAATAGAGTAACAAACTTTGAATAGAATCTAATGCCAGGCTCCACTTCATCCTCCAAGCCTATTTTCGCTCCCTTTTATTTTCTTTTTCATTTTCTCTTTTCTTTTATTTTTTTCTTTTTCTTTCTTTTCTTTTTTATTTTCTTTTCTTTTATTTTATACTTTGGCCAAGTTCACAAGAATAGACTTGTTGATTTTGAGGGATAGTAAGCATCCTCATATATCGACCTCATGAACTGTAAATGGCTTGAGATCTCCTTTGACACATAAATGACCCATCATATACTTCACTTGATGTAGAGGATGAAACTATGTTGGTCTCATGTATCCATGGTCTCCCAACCAAAACATTGAAATATGTATGCAATTCTATAATGTGAAACTTGGCTTTGGTCTTCCAATCATCTATCTCCAAGGGCAACACTATGGAGTCTAAGGCCTGTTGACCTCATTTTTGGAGTGCATATTCAATCTTCCCATCTTAGACTTAGGAGTCTTCTTAACACTAAGACTTTCTTAGTCATAAGAACAATTAGGTAAACACTTCACCTAAGCTAAAGACTTAGAAGGGTTAACCATAGATTATGATATGAATTATGGATTAGGATAATTCATCTACCATACAACCCAAATCCAATCCATGTTCACCTTCTCAAACCAAACCACAAATTCAATTCAAACATTAAATTCATATCCAAACCCAAATTCCAAAACAAATGATTGAACCCATGATCAAATCCAAACTTTTCCTAAGCTAGAGGACCTATCCCATGGGCTTAGCCAAATCTTAATCCAAATCATTTCAAAATCAATTGATTTTCTCACAATCAATTTATATCTTCAATCATCTTCTGAAATATAAATTAAATCTACATTTAAATGATCAAAACTAAATCAAACTAAATCAAATTAAATCAAAACCCTTTCTAAGCCATATAACCTATCCCACGGACTTAGCCAAATCTTAATCCAAATCAAGTCATACTCAATTGATTTTCTCACAAATTAATCATATTTTCAATCATCTTCACAAATTTAAATGAAATATACATTTAAATCATCAAAAATAAATCAAACCAAATCAAAATCCAAACTAAGCCACATGACCCAACTCCATGGACTTAGCCAAATTCTTTCAATCAAAACCCAAATTCAATTGATTTCTCATGAATCAATCCTTCAATCATATTCACAAATATAAATAAAATCTACAATCATCAAGCCAAACCAAAATCAACAAGTCAAACCCAACTTAACACCCTTTTGACTTGAAATGTTCAAATGAACCAAAACCCATTTGAACCCAAGCTAATATAATTGAATTTATATATCAAACCCAAATCCATATATAAACTCAACTAAATCAAACTCAACCAAAAATCAAGCCAACTAAACCCAATTGGTCCACTTGACCCAAAGTGGCCAATTTGACCTATTTGACCCAAGTTCTAATCCTACCCAAATTGGATTGAACCAAGCCAATCAAAACCTCCCATCATGATTATTGATCTCCCTAGGTTAATTAATTATCACAAATTATGTCAAACAAAGTTAATTTGGTCATTTGACCAAGTTAACCCCTTAACTCATATGAACCCAAACTAGCCAAATTGCAACTCAAGCCAAATCCCTTGAAACCAATGATTCATAGCAAATCAAAATCAATATTTGAATATGACTTGACCTTCAATTGAGTCAAAACCCAATTGGCCCTCTTGAGTTGACCCAAATTGACCTAAAAGAAATTGGGTCAAATCAAAATATAAACCAAATTAATTGTAACCAATGGCTCAAGTTCATTACAAATTGATTGTTAAACTTGACTAAAGCCATGATTGGACCTAATTGAACCCAATTGACCTACTTAACCTAAATTGACCTAAAGGTTCAAGTTGGCCTAAATCAAAACCAAATCCAAATTAATTGAATCCAAAGCCTACAATCATCTTCAATTGGTCAACTAAACCCAAACCAACACCCAACCCAAGCTAATTTGGCCAATTTGGTCAAATTAGTAAACTTAGCCCATTTGACCCAAATGAATTCAAATGAGCAAAATCAAATATAAGCCAAACTAAACCAAAACATCCCAAATGATCATATGAACTTGGCCCAACCCTTGGTTTGACCCAATTTGACCAATTGGTCAACTTGACCCAACCTAACCCATTTTGACCTAAATGAGTCAAATTGAGCCAAACCTAACCAAATTCACTCCAATTGACTTGAAATTTGGGCTAACCCACTTTTGGCTCATTTTAAATCTTCCCAAACCAAATACAATGCTAAATGATCATTCTACCCTTGGATCAAGGGAATCACATTAGATAAATCACCTATGTAAGTGGTCATTTCCATTCCTTGGCCACAAGGTACTCTCCCAATGGTCCACTTAGGCACCTAGGACACTGCCCAACCTGACCCAAGGGGTGGTTGAGTATGACCCATGGGAGGTGAAATCACCTCACCCTCCCCATTGGAGCATTTGAAACCCATAGGACACCCATGATTCCTCTTTGGCAGCCACCTCCACACTTTCAACAACCAAAGCCAACTCACCTCCTCCTTCAAGACTCCACGAGATGGCTAGACAACCATTAGAAGCCAAACTTGATCCCACTGTCTGATCAAGATAGATGAAGGGGGTATACACCCCATCATTTCCACTCAAACACAAACAAAAGTCATTCATCAGAGCCCTAGCTACCCAAGGCAAGCCGTTAGAGCCATTCCTTAAGCTCCTAAGCTTGTTCCTTGATAAAAAATGCCATTCCCATCCTTCCTGAAATAGGACACTTCTTTTCCAACCTAACTTTCCCATTTCTCCATCGAACTCAAATTAACCTTGCACACACCTTTCCTAGGCCTCATGAGCAAGAATGAATCATCTTCCAAGCTTTTTGAGCACCGGAGGTGGGACTTTGATCAAAGTCGAGCTCTAAATCATTGGTTTATGAAATTTTGAGTGAATGTCAATGAATTAATCCAATTGCTGCTCAACAAGACATGATCTCCATTAGATAAAGTTTCCCTAATCGTTCGAGCTGTCGGTCTTGAACTTCCATGAGGTATGCTTCCAAAATAGATCCTTAGAAAAAAATGGGTTGGAGCTTTTTGCAGAAAACTTGCATCTCATGTGATCTTGACCATTGGATTCCCTCTGATTGATGTCGTGAAGGTGTGGGATCCTTTTGGAGTTGATCCAAGCTTAGGTAAGCTCAAATCAAGTGAGCAATGGTGGATGGACACCATTCTTCCTCACTCGCATGATGCTAGATGACGCACCATCCATTCCGCATGATCAGAATGAATGGTTGTGATTACATTTGCTAGATCATCTGATTTAATCCTATTAAGCTGTGGGATTAATCGTAGTCATCTGATCTTAGATTGGATGATGGACAAGAAAGCATCCACCGCCATGTAGGTGCTGAGTCGGATAAGTTTTAAGTAGCCAATCCTGAGGCGTCACATAGAAAGCACGTCGCGTCAGCATGCCACATGGCACCAATAGGATTAGGCTTTAATTAGGCTTAATTAATCATTTTTAATGTTTGAAACTTCTAAAATCATAAAAAATCATAGAGAATAAAAATGCAAATAAATACTCATTTTAATTTAGAAGAGAATTAATTAACAATGATGTTAACTAAGTTTGAATAGTAATTAAGGTTTAATTACAAAATTAATTAGCTTAATTACTCCATAATTACTTGAGCAATTAATCCCAAATTTTGTGGGTTAATTTAGTAGGATGACCTCTGCTTCCCATGATTTTCTTGGGATTTATTGCTCACTTAATTAGGAAAATTGAATTAACCTTACTCTTTTAAGTTAATTAATGATTTATTAATCTCATGAATAGTAAATTGGTTAATTAAGTTTATTAATCATTGTTCAATAGTAAGTGAACTAAGGAATAGGGTTGGGACCCCTTTCCCTAAGTTCATTTCACCTATTTTTAAGATGAATTTAATTAAGATTTAACTAATTAATTAAATTAATCAAATTGAAATCATAATCACATCAGACCTTAATTAATTAAATCATGGGGTAGATCTTTAGCTATTTAATAACCTAGAGGAGTTTAATGAAAATATGGTTAGTGCACATGTGGGAAAAAAACCAAAGAGTAATTAATTAAGTCTCATAATTAATTAACTATTAATCATGAGCAAATTGCATTAGGCCCCTTTTATTTCTTAGGATCATTACAAGTTTATTTTCCATGCATATCATGTTGGCTCATAATTATTTAGTTAATTACTTTAAGGTGACATAGGTAAGGGTAATTAATTCATCTAATTAAGGGTTCAACTTAATTAACCCATAAAATCAACTTAATTACATTTCCTTTAATTAAATCAAATCACTAATGTGGGAATGGGTTTAAAAAAACAAGTGATGATTTCTCTTATCCTCTTTAAATCAAATTAAATCTAAAACTTTATTAATAAAGAAGCTTTTGTTTGCTTTAAATAATCTTATTTGATTTGATTGTCCTTAAGAACTAGTTTGGTTGAATGAATCACATGCTTATATTTGATTGTCCTCTTTCCAATCATGTTAAATTTGGTATGTCATTTGAATTCATGCATCCATCTTTTCAAAATCAAGTAAAATAAATGGATTTCCTTTATGTAAGTTTGCATGTGGTTGTTTAATTTAATATATGCATTGTTATTATCATAATTAAATCCAAATGTATTTTTCAAAAGCTTATAAATGAATAATAATATTTGTTATGATGTTAGTTATTAATACATAAGAAATGCATGTGCTTATAGCTTAAGTGTATGAATGTTGAGTTCTCTTTCCTCAATTCAAGTGTTGATTTATATAAGATTGAATGCTAATTGGTATATAGTCTGAACATCCGGGAACACGAGGCTTTAGGTAGCTACTAAGAGGTCATTTGTTTACCTCACTTCCTAGTTTAACAATGGCACCCATTTGATTTCATTCTTATGTATTTCAACATTAGAATTTGGATATAGCGTTAATTCATATATATAAATGATTCAATCAAAAAATATACAATCTTTGCATGGTTTTCTTTCCCTCATTTATGTATACATCCATGTGTGTCCAAGAAAAGCAAGTATATAGTCTGGACATCTCGGGAATACGAGGCTTTAGTTAGCCCCAAGGAGGTCATTTGATTACCTCACTTCCCGTTTAATGAATGACATGTGCCTATATCTTTGTACATGTATATGTGTATGTGATTAGTGAATGAAAATCCCATTTTATATTAAAATTGCAAGCATTCATAATTGACTAAGTGGTTGAATTAATTAGCCATATGATTTGGAGCTTACTTTATATGTTCATGTATACTTTACATATGTTTGAATGCAAATGGGTATATAGTATGGACATCACGAGAATATGAGGCTTTAGCTAGCTCCAAGGAGGTCATTTGATTACCTCACTTCCTGGTTTAACAATGGCATGCCTATTTAATTTCATTCTTATGTCCTTTTTGTATAAGAATTTGGATAAAGTTTTAAATTAATATGTTTAAACAATTCAATCAAATAAAATATAAACTCTAAACATGCACATACATTCATCATTTAAGTGTGCTAAAATATGTTGCATGTATAAATACACTTAGGATTAAATCATATGCATGTTACATGTGATGGAAAAATGATTCAATATATGTCATGTGGTAGTAATTTGATTAAATTAATCTTAAGATGCCTTTCATTTTGAATAGGATTATTAAAGTGAACCTAAACTTAGGATTAATTAAATCATTTAATAATCCATTCACTAAAGAGAACTAAATCAAATTAATATACTTTAAAAAGTGACTTAAGGTAGGGATGAAAGAGGGCAATCCTCTTTTCCTCTCTATATAACACTTAGTTGCTAAGTGTAATCAAATGAAACAAAAGAAAACACAAATTAAAATTCTCAAATCAATTAAACTACTACAAGTGAAATCAACCTTTCATGTTAAATTGAATCCTTCTACACTTAGAAAATACAACACTAATGCCTAACAAGATTTACCACACAAGCATTAATACACACATTAGAATTGAGTCACCACTTGCTCTAAGTTAGGATGGTGTATGATGTGATGTATTTTGTTTTATGATGTATTATTTTAGATTGGATGTTAGGGGTGTATGTTTGTAGTCTAGATGATAGGCCAATATTAGCCTAATCATGTTTTACATGGGATTGTGCTTAAGGGATGCTTAAAATAAGCTGATTATATGTATATTTAGCTAACCTCTATTTTGCGGTGTAGTTAGATTTACTTTTCCCACATAAATGTAATTTTTTGTAATAGGAATTAGGATTAGTGTATGGGAGATTAGGATGAGCGTGTGAAGGCTTTGTCTGGGTGTGTGTGATGGAAGCAAGCACCATCCAAATCAAAGAAGGGACCAAATCAGAAATGGAGATATGAAGAAAGAAGACCCCCATAGCATTTAATACAATTATAATTATTCTTTCATATTCCAGGTTGTATAAGGGTAGAGCTCGGCTACCCATATTTTCTCTCTTCGGGTTGTACGGCAGTACCCGATTGCACCGACCTTTTATTCTTTTATGATAGTTTATATAGTTGTTTGATGTTATGTTTAAACCATAAACCCTCCATAAATAAACTAAATAAAAATGAAAATAAACCTAAATGAAAATAAATAAAATGAAAAAATAAACCTAAACCAAACACTTTTTTAATGACTTGTTCACTAACTTCATAACACCACCATTATAACAACTAAATTACACTCCATAAATAATCTAAAATAAATAAAATAAAAAATAAACCTAAATAAAATGAAAATAAAATAAAATAAAAAAATAAACTAAATAAACTTAAACCTACTTACTTAATTTTAAAATAAAATAAAAAATGAAAAAACCCTAACCTAAACCCAACTAACCCTAAATGCTAAAATACAACCACAAACCCTAAACCCTAAACCTAAAACCCTAAACCCACTAAACCCAAACCACCAGGCCCTAAACCTAAAACCCTAAACCCTAAATGTGACCATAAAAAACCTACCATCATAAATCAAACCCCAAATAAAAACTAAACTAAACCCTAAAAAAAAAACTTAAAAGCTAAATAAAACCTAAAAATAAAATAAATAAATAAACCTAAAACTAAACAAAATAAAATAATAATAAAATAAAAACTAAACTAAAACTTAAACCTAAATAGCAAAAATAAAAAAAAACTAAACTAAAATAAAATAAATAAAAACCTAAACTAAACTAAAAAATAAAATAAACCTAAATAAAATAAAAAACTAAATGTAAAATAAACCTAAAATAAACCTAAAATAAAATATAATAAAATCTAAATAAAAACCTAAACCTAAAAATAAAATAAAAAATAAATAAAAAAGAAAGGCTAAACCCTAAAGTAAAAAAAACCTAAACCTAAAATAAACAAAATAAAATAAACCTAAACCTAAACAAAAATAAACTAAACTAAAATACAAAATAAACTAAACAAGCATAAATAAAATAAAATAAATAAAAAAATAAAACCTAAAATAAATATTAATTAAAACCTAAAAACATAAACCTAAAATAATAAAATAAAAAACCTAAAACTAAAAAATAAAAAATAAAATAAAACCTAAAAAAATAAAATAAAATTAAAAATAAACTAAAAAATAAACATAGAAATAAACCTAAAATAAAAAAATAATAAAACCTAAAAATAAGTAAACTAAAATAAATAAACTAAATTAAAATAAATAAAAATAAACCAATAAAAAATAAAAAATAAAATAAACTAAAAAAAAACTAAAATAAACATTGGTTTCTTTTTTTTTTTAAAAACCCTAAACCCTAAACCTAAAATCCTACCCAAACCCTAAACTGACCCAAAAACCAAAAAAACCCTAGATCCTGGGCCACTGACCCTAAACCTGAGCCACTCCTGAGCCATACTACCCTACCCCATAAAACCTTACCCTACCACCATAACCTAGGCCACAACTTGAGCCTAACAAATAAACCCAAAAAACCACAACTGAGCCCCCCACCAAACTGACTAAATCCTAAACCCTAACTGTAAATCCTCCCAACTAAATAACTTCCATAACTGACTCCTACTACTAAACAGGCTTACCCTACTGACCTGATCTAAAACTAAAACCTAAATCTAACTAATAAGCAAAAAAAATAAATAAATCACTAAACCAAAATATAAATAAAAAATAAAAAAAAAAAAATATAAAATAAAAACTAAACTAAACTAAATAAAAAAAAAAGAAAATAAAATAATAAAAAAAATAAAATAAAAAAAAACCTAAACTAAAAAAAAATAAAAATAAAATAAACTAAATCTAAAAATAAAAAATAAACCTAAAAAAATAAAATAAAAACTAGGCCTAAAATGAGCTAAAATAAACAAAACTAAACTATAAACCTAAACTAATAAAACAAAACTTAAATCTAAACTAAAATAAATAAACTTACATGACTTAAAATAACCCTAAACCTAAACCTAAACCTAGGCCAAAGAAATAAAATTAAAATTAAACTTACCCTAAATAAAACATAAAAAATCCTAAATAATACAACCTAAACTAAAAAATGGGATAAAACCTAATAATAAACATACCCTAAACTGACCCAAACCCTTAAACCACAGACCCAGGCCCCAACTGGGCCACTCCTGACCCTAGGCCCTAACCTACAGGCCTAAACCTGGGCCCTGACTGAGCCCACCCTACTGATCCTATTTGAACCCTAGGCCCTGGGCCCACCCTAATCCAAACTGAGCCTAAACCAAACTCTACCCTAAACCTAAAACTTGAGCTAACTAAAAAGATAAGTAACTAAAAAAATAAACTAAACTAAGCTGAGCCTAAAAATAAACTAAAATAAAGGAAACTGACTAAAATAAAATGATATAAAAATAAAGATAAAACTAAAGAATATAAACTATAAACCTACTTGGGTTTGGTTTAAAAAACTAAAACCCTAAATCCTACCCTATATCTCTAAACACACCCAACTATAACTAAATAAAACCCAAAAAAACCTACCAAACCTTAAGCCCTAAACCAAAACTAAACCCAAACCCTAAACCCTAAATAAACCAAAAACCAAAAAAGCATAAACCCTAAAACCAAACCCCAAAAACCCTAAACACTAAACCTAAACCTAAAGTAACTAAATAAATTAAAAAATAAACCTAAATCAGAAGAATGGGCAAAATCTTGATGATAGGAACATCACCGTCAACCAGGCTTAGTCTAGATCTGGCAATGGAGGTGAAGGTGGAGGAGGCAGTTATCATAGTGGTGGAGGGGGATCTAGTTGTGTTGGTGGATATGGAGGTGGTGGTCAAAGTAGTGGTGGTTACAGAGGTGGGAGGAGTGATAGAGGTTTAATGGTGGTGGGAGGGAGAGATCAGGATATGATGGTGGATCCGCTATGAAAGGCCTGGTTGATGGGAACTAAGAAACTTAAAACTCAATCCAATCAGCATGGAACTATGTCATTATAGTAGAGGATGATGGTTTTGATTTCTCTATGTGTGCTTTTTTTTTATGTCATTCTTGTGTCTTGAAACTTGGTGTTACTTGGTTGATGAAATCAAAAGAAGAAATGTTGAATCAATTTTTCTCTGTTAAAATAAAATAAAACCTAAACCCTAAACTAAGACTTGAACCTAAAGCTAAAACCTAAACTAAAACCTAAAATTAAAAATAAAAAAATAATAAAACCATAAACCCTAAACTAAAAACCCTAAACTCAACCCACAAATCATGAACCTAAACACTAAACTCTAAACCCACAAACCCCAACCCTAAACCCAACCCAAAAAACTACTAACCCTAAACCCTAAAACCTATAACCTAAACCTAAAATAAACCTAAAATAAAAAATGTAAAAAAGCTAAAACCTAAACTAAATAAAATAAAATATAAATAAAATAAAAAAAAATAAATAAAATAAAATAAAATAAAATAAAAATAAATAAAATAAAACTAAAACTAAACTAAAATAAAACCTAAAATAAAATAAAAACTAAAATAAAAATAAAAAATAAATCCAAAAATAAAATCAAAACTAAATAAACATAAAAAATAAATAAATAATAAAACTAAAAAAATAAATAAAATAAAACATTAACTAAACTTAAAAAAACTAAACCTAATAAATAAACCTAAACTAAAATAAATAATACTAAAAATATAATTACTAAACCTAAACTAAATAAAAATACTAAAACCTACTACTAATAATAAATAAACTAAAATAAAACTTTGAAATAAATAAACCTAAACTAAATAAAAATAAATAACAACCTAAAAAAAAATAAAATAAAAAAAAAAAAAAAAATAAACTATAAAATACTTAACTAAAACTACTAATAAACCTTAAAAAACCAAACCTAAAAACCAATAAAGTAAATAAAAAAAATAAATAAAATAAAACCTAAACCTAAAATAAAATAAATAAAATAAAACCTAAAAATAAATAAAATAAAATAAAATAAAAATTTAAAATAAAATAAAATAAAATAAAAAATAAACTAAATAAAAAAATAAACCTAAATAAAATAAAAAATAAACTAAAATAATAAAAATAAAAATAAACCCAAAACTAATAAAACTAAATAAATTAAATAAAATAACAAAATAAAATAAAATCAACTAAAATAAACTAACTACCCTAAAACTAAAATAAATTAAAATAAACTAAATAAACCAAAATATAAACTAAAATAAAATAACTTATAAACCTAAACCTAAACCCAAAACTAAAATAAAACCAAACTAAATAACCCAAAAAATAAAATAAATAAAACCTAAACCAAAAAAAAATATAAAAAAATAAATAAAATAAAACAAAACTAAACCTAAAATAAAAATAAAAATAAAATAAACTAAAATAAACCTAATAAAAAAAATAAAAATAAAACTTAAAATAAAAATAAAATAATAAAATACCTAAACCCTAAACTAAAAAAAAAATCTAAACCTAAAATAAAATAAAATAAACTTAAAACCTAAATTAAGATAAATAAACTAAAATAATGAAACTTAAACTAAAAAAATAAACTAAACTAAAACTAAATAAAATAAAATAAAATAAAATATACTAAAAAAAAAAAATAATACTTAAAAATAAATAAAATAAAAACCTAAAACCTAAACCTAAACCTAAAAATAAAATAAAACCTAAACCTAAAAAAATAAAATAAAATAAAACTAAACTAAAAAAATAAACTAAACCAACATAAAACTAAAATAAATAAAAAAACTAAACTAAATAAAAAACCAAATAAAATAAAAGAAAAAAATAAATAAATAAAATAAAAATACTAATAAAATAAACTTAAACCTACTGGTTTATTTAATAAAAAAAAAAATAAAAAAATAAAATAATAAAAAATAAAATAAAATAAAAACTAAATCCTAAAACCCAAAACCATAAACCCTAACTAAACTCTTGACCCAAATCCCTAATCTAAAAAATAAACCCTAAAAGACCCTAAACCCTAAACAATAAGCTAAAAACCTAAAATAAAACACTAAACTTAAAAGATAAAATAAAAATTAAAAAAATAAATAAAACCTAAAAACTTAAATAAAAAAAAAACCTAAACTACTAAAACCTAAAAAAACCTAAAAATAATAAACCTAAAATAAAATAACATAAAAATATAAATAAAATATTAAATAAAATAAATAAATAAAACTAAATTAAAATAAACTTAAAAAATAAAAATATAAAATAATAAAATAAAAAATAAAATAAAAAAAAAATAAATAAAGAAAACTAAATACCCCAAACCTAAAAACTAAAAAAATAAAATAAAACTTAAACCCAAAAAAAAAATAATAAAAAAATAAATAAACCTAAACTAAACTAAAATAAATAAAACCTAAACCTAAACTTAAAATAAACTAAATCTAAACCTAAACTAAATAAAAAAATAATATAAAATATAAATAAAAATAAATAAAAAAAAAATAAAAATAAAAAAAACTAAATAAAAATAAAAAAAAATAAAATAAAAATTTAAAAAAAAAATAATAACTAAAATAAAATAAAAAAATAAACATAAAGAAAGATAAAGTGTTATAAAAATAAACAAATAAACCTAAACTATAATTTAAAACCCTAAACCCTAAATTAAACCACCCTAAACCTAAACCCTACCCTAACCCTAAATCCTAAACTACCCTAAACCCTAAACCCAAACCCTACCTAAACCCTAATCCTAAACCTAAACCCTAAAACCTTAAATGTTAAAACCTAAATCTAAAAACCTTAAGCTAAACCAAAGTAAAAAATTAAAATAAATAAACTAAATTTAACCTAAACCTAAACCTAAACCCAGAATGGACAAAACCTTGGTAACATCACTAAACTCACTATCTAGGTGAAGGTGAAGGCGAAAAACAATTATCCTGGTGGTGTGGGATCTAGGTCTGTGGATATGGAGGTGGTGGGTGAAGCTGAATCTTAATAACCATGGTGGTGAGTGAGAGATCGAGGATATGATGGTGGAATAGACCTAAATGAAAAAGAAACTAAATATAGAAACTTATCTGGGTTTTGATTTGCTCTAAAATGCTCAACTATTATGTCTTAGAGAACTTGGTTGTTACTTGGTTGATGAAATCGAAAAGAAGAAATGTTGAAAATGAATTTTATCTCTATTACAAAAAACTAAACCCTAAATAAAACCTAAACTAAACCCAAACCCAAACCTAATAAAACCCTAAACTCTAAACCATAAACCTAAACCCTAAATAAACCTAAAAACCTAAACCTAAATAAATAAAAAAATAAACCTAAAATAAAAAAATAAACTAAAATAAAATAAAATAAAAACTAAATAAAAACCTAAAATAAAAAAATAAACCTAAAAATAAAGAAAAAATAAAACTTAAACACTAAACTAAAAAAAACTAATCTAAAATATAAAAATATACGTAAACCTAAACTAAAATAAACTAAACCAAAATAAATAAAACTTAAACCTAAACTTAGCTAAACCCTAAATATAATAAAATAAACTAATAATAAACATAAACCAAACTAGAAAAAATAATTCTAAAATAAACCTAAAATAAAACCTAAACCTAAACCTAAAAAAAAATAAAATAAAACCTAAAAGCTAATAAAAATAAAAATAAAACTAAACATAAAAAATAAAAACTAAACTAAAAAATATAAATAAAAAACTAAAACTAAAAATAAAGAATAAAAATAAATAAACTAAACAATAAAGTAAAAAATAAACCTATAAAAAAAAATAAAAAAATAAACTAAATAAAAAAATAAACTAAAATAAACCTAAACCTAGGTTTGCTTAATTTAAAAAAAAATAAAAAAAAATAAAATAAATAAAAAAACCCTAAACCTAAACCTAGGCCACAAATGAACCATAAACCCCAGACCAGGACCACTGACCCTAAACTAATGATAAATGAGCCCAAACCTAAACAAACCTAAACAAAACTAGGCCACAAACCACAAACCTAAAACCAACTAAACACCTAAATAAAATAAACCCACCAGCACCAAACCTAAACTTAAAATCTTAAAAGCCTAAACTAAAACTAAACATAAACTAAATAAAAAAAATCAAATAAAATAAAAAAAAAAAAAACTAAAAAAAATAAAAAAAATAAAATAAAAAAAAAACTAAAACCTAAACCTAAACCTAAACATAAAATAAAAAATAAAACTAAATAAAATAAAAATAAAACTAAACTAAAAGAAAAAACAAACCTAAAAATAAAAACCTAAATAAAATAAAACTAAACATAAAATAAAGATAAATAAAATAAAAAAACTAAAATAAACCTAAACCTAAAATAAACCTAAAAAAATAAATAAAATAAACTTAAACCCTAAACTAAAAACCTAAACCTCAAATAAAAAAATAAAACTAAAATAAACTAAATAAAACCTAAACCTAAAATATAAACCTATAAACTAATTAAAAATAAAACTAAAAATAAATAAACCTAAAAGTAAACCTAAAATAAAACCTAAACCCTAAACCTAAAAATAAAATAAACCTAAACTAAATGTAAATTAAAAAATAAGACTAAACCTAAAAAAAATAAAATAAAATAAAACTAACCAAAAATATAAACCTTAACTTAAAATAAAAAATAAACTATAAAACCTAAACTAAAATAGATAAACCTAAAATAAATAAAATAAACCAAAAATAAAGAAACATAAATTAAACTTAAATTAACTAAATATAAAAGTTTGCTTAATTTAAAACCCTAAACCTAAACCATACCCTAAACTAACCTAAATCTAAACCAACCCTAAACCTACTAAAACCAAAACTACCCAAACCCTAAATCATGAGCCCTAAAAACTAACTAAACTAACCCTAAAATCTAAACTGAAACCTAAACTTGAACTCTACCTAAAAAAACCCTACTAAACCTAAAACACAAATGACAAAAACTAACTAAACCACTAAACTCTAAAACATACCACAAGGTAAAATATAAATCCTAAAACCTAAACCTACTAACTAATGAACCTATAAAATAAATAAAAAAATAAAATAATAAAATAAAATAAAATAAACCTAAAATAAAATTCTAAACCTAATAAAATAAAATAAAATAAAAAATAAAACTAAAATAAAAATAAAACCTAAAATAAATTAAAAATGAAATAAACCTAATAAAAAATAAAAAATAAACTAAAAATAAAATAAATAAACCTAAAATAAAATAAAATAAACTAAATAAATAAAACTAAAATAAACC
Organism: Cymbidium sinense; assembly: GCA_021442155.1. Taxonomy (NCBI): domain Eukaryota; kingdom Viridiplantae; phylum Streptophyta; class Magnoliopsida; order Asparagales; family Orchidaceae; genus Cymbidium; species Cymbidium sinense. The sequence goes on from CM038214.1 coordinate 155,261,630, forward strand.
TAAAATAAATAAATAAAATTTACTAAAAAAAAAATAAACCTCATAAATATAATAAAAATAAATAAACTAAACTAAAATAAATAAACTAAAATAAATAAACCTAAACCTAAATAAACTAAACTAAACTAACTAAATAAAATAAATAAAAATAAAATACTAAAAAAACCTAAAATAAACTAAATAAAACTTAAAATAAACCTAAAAAAAAAATAAAATAAAACTAAAAAAAATAAAAATAAAACTAAAATAAAATAAATAAACTAAATAAAATAAAATAAATAAATAATAATAAACTAAATAAACTAAACTATTGGTTTAATATAAAAAAAACTAAACACTAAATCCTAAACTTGCCTAAAACCCAAAAACTCTAATCCAAACCCTAAACCTACTACACACTAAACCTTAAACCTAAAACCAACCCTAAACCCTAAAACCCAAAACCTAAACCCCTAAAACTAAACCCTAAACCTAAACTACCCTAAACCCTAAACAACATTAAACTAAACCCAAACTACCCTAAACTACCATAAACTAAACCCTAAACTAAGAATGGGCAAGGAACATCACAACTAAACATTAAGAGCGGAGGTGGGTTATCATAGTGGTGGGGGTTGGAGGTCTTGATTGATGTGGTGTGAAGCTATGGAGGCGGAAGGCGATGAAGGATACAATGGTGGTGGTAGAGGAGAGATAGGATATGATGGGATCTATTACTAGAGGACTGAAGATCGATCCAATTTCCTTATGAAACTATGTCTTTACAGTAGAGATGGTTTTACTTATCAAAAGATTTTGATTTGCTCAATGGGTGCTCATTTTTGATCTATGTCGTCGCATTTATCTTAGAAAACTTGGGGTGCTACTTGGTTGATGAAATCGAAAAGAAGAAATATTGAAATTGCATTTGTTCTCTATTAAAAAAACCTTAAACCCTAAACTAAAACCAAACCTAAACCTAAAATAAACCTAAACCCTAAACCCTAAACCCTAAACCTAAACCCAAAAGCTAAAACCTAAACCTAAACTAAATAAACTTAAAAATAAATATAAAAAAAATAAATAAAATAAAAATAAAATAAAATAAAACATAAAATAAAAAAACCTAAAAAATAAAATTAAAATTAAAACTAAACTAAAATAAAAAATAAAACCTAAACTAAAATATATAAAAAATAAAATAAAACTAAATAAAATAAAATAAAATAAAAAAACTAAATAAACCTAAGTTAATAAATAAACTTAAAATAAACATAAAATAAATAAAAAATAACCTAAACCCTAAACTAAAAAAAAAACCTAAAATAAAAAATAATAAATAAAATAAACCTAAACTAAAATAAAACTAACCTAAAATAAAATACTAAACCTAAACCTAAACTAAATAATAAAATAAACTAAAATAAACCTAAACTTAAACTAAAAATAAAACCTAAAAAATAAACCTAAAATAAATCTAAAACCTAAAAAAGAAAAATAAACTAAACTTAAACCTAAAATATAAATAAAATAAAATAAAATAAAATAAACTCAACTAAAAATAAACCTAAAATATAAATAATAAAAAAAACTAAAATAAAACACTAAAAAACCTAAATAAAAAAATAAAATAAATAAAACTCAAATAAATAAATAAATAAAAAACTAAACTATCGGTTTGTATTTAAAACCCTACCATATCCTACCTAAACTTAAACTCTAAAATAACCCTAATCCTAAACAAACCTACCCCTACCTAACCCTAAACCCTAAACCTAAACCTTAAACCCTAAACTCAAAACCCTCCTAAACCCTAAACCCTACCACAAAACCCTAAAACCCTACTAAACCCTAAACCTACCCCTAAACCTAAACCCTAAACCCTAAACCTAAACCATACCTAAACTAACCCTAAAACCTAAATCTTAAACCTTAAACTAACCTAAACCCAAGAATGGATAGAACCTTGTTGACAAGAACATCACCGTAAACTAGGCACTCTAGATCTCTAAGTGGGCGAAGATGGAGGTGACATCATGAGTGGTGGTGGGGATCTTGGCTAAATCTAAAGGTGATAGTGGATAGTGGAGGTGGTGGTAGGTTATGGAGGTGGGAGAAGTAGGTTCTGGTGGTGGTGGAGGAGAGATCATGGATATGATGGCAGATCTCACTACTCAAGAGGTCGGGGTGGTTCTGATGGGAATTAGAGAAACTTAAGAATGACTGGTCTGATCTATTTTTTATGGAACTATGTCTTTATAGTAGAGATGGTTCTAGTTATCTAAGGTTTTTGATTTGCTCTATGGGTGCTCATTTTTGATCTATGTCATCGCTTATGTCTTAGAAAACTTGGGGTTCTACTTGGTTGATGAAGTAGAAAAAAAGAAATATTGAATCTGAATCTATTCTCTATTAAAAAAAACCCTAAACCCTAAACCCTAAACTTAAACTTAAACCTTAAACCTAAAACCTATACCTAAACCCTAAATACATACCTAAACCCAACCTAAATATCCTAAACCTAAACCCTAAAAACCCCAAAATCTAAACCAAACAAAAACCATAAAAACAAACCCTAAACCTAACCACAAACTAAACCCTAAACCCAATACCTAAATGCCAAACCCTAAACCTAAACCTTGAATAATGATGTCATTAAATTAAGATCTATAGAATGTCTAATCTAACATAGTTATGGTAGCTAAATAAAATGTCTTCAAGAGACTTTCCCTTGATTATTAGATTTGAATACCTTAAACCTAACCTAAATCATATTATAATACCATTTATTATAGTATGTTGTAGCATCATATATTTGAGCATGTAGTGATGTGTTTTGGATGTTATAAGATGTTTTAAAATGTTTTAGTATATTATGGTGTTGTGCCTATAGTTTATATTAATATAAATCATAAAATATTGATTTAATAAATTATGATGAAATTTGTTAAATTTGAAGTGGGAATTAGGTTGTAGTACCAAAGGTGTGCTATGCCACTTGTAGTCTAAAAAGTAAGATTTTATGTTCAAAATAAATATTATATGTTGTAGAGTAGTATAACATCATATATCATAATATATTGTTCTACACATTTGAAATTCATTTAGTATTTTACAATCATGCTATCAAGCCTACACTAGCATTATTTATAAAAATGTTGATTTAGACTTTAAAATGGTGGAATTTGGCCAAATTCATAATAGGTAGAGCATGGCATCATAATATATTATTTCAATTTAAAATATGTAAGTGATACAACTAAAATATATAGTTTTTTTAATGTTTAGACTAATTTTATGATTTTTTTTATCTTAAGAAATCCCTTGTGATGTGATACACAATATAATATAATATAATATGTTATAGTGTATTATAATATAGGATTCCTTAGCATAGTGTAATCATGCATTATAGCATACTATGTGTATTACTACTTGTTTAGCATATTTTTGTTTATTATAGTATGATGTAGTAGTTTGTACTAGTATAATTCATAAAATATTATTTATAGGTTGAGATGATGGGATGTGGCCAAATTTAAGGTAAGCTTTAGGGAACATCATTCGGGTGTGCTATGGTGTGTCATTTAATCAAAAGAATGGAATTTTGCATCCAAAATAAATGTTCATTTTTCAACCAAATTTTATAATTTTTTGCTTAAAGTGATTCATTTTAAGGTGTAGCATTAAGATAATACATTATATGAAATCATATTAAAATATAATGTACATAATATATAATTCATATATATATATATATATATATATATATATATATATATATGTGGTGGTGTGTTAGTAAATCTTATTGTACATTTTAGTATGTTTTACTTTTGTTATAATACATTGGGTCAAAACTCACAAAAATGTTAATTTGATGGTTGAGATGGAAGAATTTGGCCAAATTCATGGCTCACACCAAGAAGCAACACAAAAATTATGCTATTTTGTACCATTTCTAATAGAAAAATAACAATTTTACATCCAAAATGAACATTATTCATATTTTGAGAAAATTTTGTTATTTGTTTCTTTTAAGCGATTCTAATGAGGTGTAATGTTATACAATATATTATATTATAGAAAATTATAATATAACATCATATATTATAATATAATATAGTGTGTTAATTCACACACCATAATATGTTTAGCATGATATTGTATAGTTAGTTTGAGCTTACACCATCATAAATCATAAAATGTTGATTACAATGTTAAGATGATGTAATTTGAATGAATACATTGTTAAGCTTTTGGTTGAAGTATTAAAGGTGTGTATAAGAGAAGAAATAAGATTTGATGAGAATTCCATGTCAAGGACATGAAGGGAGAACAGGTAGGGGATCACACATGCATTGACATGAGGGGTCTTGTGAAAAGAAGAAAATCTGCTAGGGATAAGGTTTGAATTCAATTTGATTATATGATTTATGGAAAGAAGATCCGCTAGAGATAAGAATCTATAATCCACCAGGGATTAAGATCGAATCGACTTTAATTTATTTTGTTTTAATTGATGTGGAGGCATATCTACTAGAGATATGGGCTCGAGTCCACTGGGGATCGGGTATATGAACCTTCCACTAGGGAAGTAGGTTTGGGCTATCCTTTGGGGATTGGGATTTGCATTTGATTTCATAGATTTGTTTGGGGATGTATCCATGATAAGAGTTTGGTTGGATTTCTTTGATTTAGACTCTCTTGAGAGTTGGTTTAATTTGGCTCCACTAGGGAGGTTGATTTTGAATTTGATTTGTTTGAATATGATTTGGGGCTCCACGGAGAAGGGTGTGATTTAACTCTACTTGGAAAAATCGATTGGGTTTAATTTGCGAGTTAATGGACTCTATGTGCAATGGACCCCAGAGAAGGGGCCATATCAACTTTGACCTATCATAGGTTTATAAATCCAAAGGGATAGTCTACTGGTTGTGGGATAGAGCTAGCCAACCTTAGGGGTTGCCTTTTGGTGTACAACGGCTGTGCTAGGAAGAAGGCATAGTAGACTTACATCTCCTAAAGCAAGGAATGGGTGACCTATTGGATGCATATTGAACTAACCTAGAACTAGTGAATGTTGATGGGGACTTATGTTAACTCAAAGTAGTCGAGATTAATTTTATCTTAATTTCATGTGATTTGATATGGTTTAGTTTGATTTCAATTGAGGGCATATTCCTTTGGGGATGTGATCAAATTTGAAAGATTTAATTTATGGACCATCGATTGCGATGGACCCACTAAGAAGGGGCTATATCGGACTTGTATCTATTTATAATTCCAAAGGATAGTCTACTAGCATGGGTAGAGCCAACCAACTAAGGGTTGCCTTTCGGTGTGCAACAGCTATGCTAAGATGAAGGCATAGCAGACTTACATCTTCTAAAGTAGGGAACAAATGCTGGAGTGACCTATTAGTAGTATAACAAATCAAACCCAACTTAGGAAACTACTAGGTGAATGGTGGGGACTTATATCAACTCAAGAAGTAGTGATTCCTATAGGGAGTTTTGACGCATTAAAGATAGGATACACAGGAAAAGGTCTTGCTAGGGTGTCCTCTAATCCAAGTGAATACATATTTTATTTATATATTTGCATGGACCTTGTTGGTGTGCAAGGACCACACTAAGAAGGGGCTATTTGACTTCCAGTTTATTGGACCAAGGAGGACACATCCACATAATGGATTCTCCAACCATAGGTGGTTACCCGGAAAAGGAAGCTGTCTAATCCATAGTAACTAGTGTCTAAATGGGTTCACAAAGGATGTGATCCAAATATATGAGGTGTTCTTGGGCATCCACATCCACGGAAAGAAAGCCTATATTGTATGGTGGCCAACTCAAGGAGAAAGTGTAGCGACTTACATCGCCATGAGTGGTGTATCTAAGGTGCGAGAACCAACCAACCTAAGGTGTATCCATCAGCATAGTGAGAACAAACCAACCTAAGGTGCCCATGTGATCAATGCGGAAAGAAAGCATGTAGGCTTAGAACATTCTAAGTAGAATTAATCATTGGGATAGTTTATCTAAGACATATGTTATTAAACTTAGAGCGACTACTAAGCGAGGATCCCCAAGGAAGGATTGGACCTAGACTTGAAGTAGTCAAGAGGGAAGGAACTACTAGGGGGCTTATCCTAAACCTCAAATATACTTGACACAGTTAGTGCATGAAGGTGAATCTAAGAAGAAAGTGATGCAGACTCACATCCTCTTAAATGAAGCTAACATGAGGTAGCTTACACACCGTAAGGCCTACTAAACTAGCAAGGTGCTTGTGTAGTGGCCAAGTAAGAAAGGAAAGTGTAGCAGACTTACATCCTCCAAAGTAGGAAGACCACTAGGGTGACACACTAGAAGGGTAGCACATTAGCTTGACCTAGAGTAGCTACTGAGTGAGTGCCACCGGGGCGTTACATCAACTCAGAGTAGCCCAAGAAAAAAGATATGTGTTTGTTTTATATGTTTGTGTTGTGTCGATGAAGGATAGATGCACTTGGGTTCCTTACCTTAAATACATCATGGCAAATTCATAAACAAGAATACTTTCAACATGGAAGAGATTGAATTCGAAATGGAATTTTCATTGATGATATTTTTTTTAAAATTTTTTTTATAATATTTCTATAAGTAGAGCCCATTGATTGGAAGCATTGGCTGCTCTCCCTTAAGATTAATAAGCTGATAAGATCCTCCTTGGTAGGCCATCTCTATAGAAAAAGGGCCTTCCCAAGTGGGTTCAAACTTGCCTCCCATCTTACGACAGAAAACAATTGGTCTCCTTAAAACCAAAATAAGCTTTCCTACTTGAAAAGCTCTAAAGTGGACCAACTTGTTGTGAGCTTGAATCATTTTAGCTTTGTACAACTTGAGGTTTTGGCATGACCACAAGCATCTCTCCTCCATATCTTGAGCTCTTCTAACCGCAATTTGGCATTCTACTCTGTTATGATCTTGCTACCCATAGCTATCCTTAGTGATGGGAGTTGGACTTATAATGCTAAAATGGCTTTGGACCCATACACTAAGGAGAAAAGAGTAGACTGAGTTAAAGTTCTATATATGGTGTGGTAGGCCCACAAGGCTTCAAATAACTGCTCATGCCACTATCGCTTATTTTTATCGAGTGTTTTCTTTAGTATTTGAATGAGAGTTTTGTTGAAAGCTTCTGCTAAGCTGTTTTCCCTTGGATAGTTGATGGTAGAAAATCTCCAATCTATATTATGTCTCTGGTCAAAGTTGTTGATGTCAGTGCTCTTGAATGTAGTATCATTATCAAATATAATTCATCGAGGGGCTCCAAACCTATACATGATATGGTTTCTATAAAGTTGGATCACATGCTGAGTTATGACCACTCTAAGCCAAATCGCCTTCGCCCATTTGGAAAAGTAGTCAGTACTAGCTAAGATGAATCGATGACCCTTAGAAGTAGGAGGATCAATCGGACCCATTATCTCAGTACCCCAACACTTGAATGGCCATGAGGCCCATGTAGGATGTAAAATGTTGGGTGGTTGGTGTAGGACCACACCATGTATTTGACATTGGTGGCATCTCCTAGCCATATCCATGCAATATTTGATCATCGACAGCCAGTTGTATTCTAGTCTTTTGATCATCAGTTTTATCTTCGGACTAGATTGGTTGGCTCCACATAATCTTGAATGTACCTCGGTCATGATCTTACGGTCTTTGTGCTTGTCTAAACAATGTAACCACATATGATCGAAAGGCGATACAAGACACCATCTATAACAGCATAGGAAAGTGCTCTCTACTTCATCTGATGGGCTTGGGACTTCTCTTGAGGAAGTTTTCCTTTATTTAGGTAATCCATGAATGGTTGCCTCCAATCTAACTCCTTGTCCTTCATGGAAATGGCCACCTTCCATTCAAAAGAGTACTTTTTGATGAGTTCAATATCAATAAGGGATTAAACTTGTTTATTTTAGATCATTATTTATATGGACTCATCCTCCAGACATGCCAACTCCTTGGAAAGCTTGGCTAAAGCATATGCTATGACTCTCCTCGAGGAATCTTATAAATGGTAACCTCTAGGATTTGGGCCAACAACTCCATGATGTACTCATGGTAGTGATGGAGCTTGGGCTTTATAACTTTATAGGACAATTTGGTTGATAACTAGGCGAGAATCCGAAGATGTTGATGTTTTGGATGCTTAGAGTAATGGCTAACTCGGCCAGAAATCAGAGCCTCATATTCGGCTTCATTATTGATGCAATGATTAGAAGATGATATGAGAATCACATCACATCATATTAAGTTAAGAGAACTATTTCTACCCCTGCCTATCTTAGAATAGTAGATTATGGTTCTTCTCCTCATTGAGAGGAAGCTGCACCATCAAAGTACATCTCCATGGTGAATGCTAGTATCCCCTAAGTTCATGATTTGTTCATCAGGGAGATCATCACTAAGTGAAGAGTCAGCAGAAAGTGGGTGTGCTGCTAAGAAATTTACTAGCGCTTGTCTTTTCACCGCATGGAGGGGTATGAAGGTAATGTCAAACTGTGAGAGGATCATGGACCATCGTACCAATCATCTGTATAGCATCGGTGTCATGAGATATTGTAGTGGATTCATCATAGAGATTGATTCACGATGAGGAAGCATGTAGTCTTTGTAGCTTTTGGGATGTAAAGATTAAAGATAGGCAAAGCTTTTCAATGGGTGGATAATTAGCCTCAGTAGGGATTAGATAATGACTGAAGTAGTAGAGTGCATTTTCCTTCCCTTCATCATTGGCTTGGGCAAATAAACCACCAAGGGAGTCATTTAACATAGCAGTGTAAAGTATAAGCGGCTTGCCTGATATAGGGTTGCTAGAACCAACAGCTTCATCAGGTAATGCTTGATATCTTTGAAGGCATGCTCACACTTGTCATCCCGCTTGAACTTGGCATCCTTTTTGATAAGTACTGAGAATGACTGACATCTTCCTGATAGGTTGGATATAAAGCATCTTAGATATGAAAAATGCCCTTGGAACTTTTAGGGGGTGGCATTTCTAATATCGCCTTGATCTTCTTCGGATCGATTTTGATTCCTTAGTGTCAAAAAATAAACCCAAGTAATTTTCTTGGAGCTACTCCAAAAGAACACTTTAGGGGATTAATTTTGAGGTTAAATTGTCTAAATTGTTCAAAAACTACTCTCAAGTCAAAGAGATGGTATTCTTTTTCTCTATTTTTGACCATTAGATCATAGCACTCTACTAAATGATGAATGAGTTTATGAAGATTGAGTCATAGCGTTGGTATGCCTTTTTTAAGGCTAAAGGCATGACCTTTTAGATATGATTCTAAAGTAGTGTTTATTTCATCTTGAGGGTCATCTTTATTTGGTTATATCCAGATGAGCCATTCATGAAATAGAAGACTACATGAGATGAGGCAATGTCCACCATCAGCTTCGAGATTAGTAGTGGAAATTCTTCTTTTGGACATGCCTAACTTAAATCCCTAAAATTGATGCATATGTGAATTTTTCAATTCATTTTCTTAACTAGGATGATGTTGGCTAACCAAGTAGGGTATTTTTGTTTCCAGATGAAGCCAACATCGATTAATTTCTTGACTTCAAAAAAGTCTTATTGTTCTATGTTTAATCACATGCATCTTGGAGCTTGGTTGATAGGGTTAGCAGTAGGTTCTATTACTAGTTTATGGACTAATACATCAGGAGATAATCAGGTATCTCTTCATAACTCCATACAAAGCTATCCTTAAACTCAGTCAATAGCCTAACTATAATGGTTTCAATTTCATTCAATAAAGAACTAATGTTCTTAAGTTGATTTCCTTGACCTCATTGATGGTTGACTTGATCTCTTCTTTGAACTATGGTGGTGCATCTTTGACTTCAAAATTATTTGGATCATATGAACTTTTTAAGCATAGCTCCTCATATGAGTTAATGTGATTTAGAAAGAATTTCAGATTCCAAATGATTGGTGATGACTAAGCAGTATTGTCATCATTGGACCCTTTTGAATCTAGTCTAGTCTTGATTGAGAGCTTCTGCATTTGTTATTCCAAATTCATTTGAAGTAGTCTGACCTATGATTTGACTAAGTATGTGGGTTTAACCCTTTCTTTGCTAAATTATGAACACAAGGCAAGTACTAATCAAAAGGTAATTCTATTAAATATTTATATAAATCATCCTCAAGTTCTACATCAACACTTGAGGATGATGCTCGAAAAGAACCTCAGTCTTCACTGGATGACTTAGAATTCTTTAACTACCAAACCCTCATATTTTTGAGAGGAAAGTGGGGTTAAAGCTAAGATTCCCAAATAATGCGTAACTGTTTCAAATATAGAATTGGATACACTTATGCTTTGGTTTGGAGCCCCTTCATCATGCTCAAGTGTCACCTCCAAGGGAATCTATTGGAGAAGAGCTAGTTGGTGTGCTAACCATATAAGACTCATCCTATGAACTAGATTCTACATCTATATGGATAGATGTACTCCAGTAGGATCTCTTATGGGTGTCCAATATTGAGCTTTCAACCCCTAGGATTGCCTCTGAACTGGCCTCTTTGTCTACCTATTGGAGGTCAGGTCATCCTATATGTTGGAATGGGTAATGAAGCGTGGGTGGAATCTAATGTCGCTCCACTTCCTCCTCCAAGTCTATTTTGCTCCCTTTTATTTTATTTTCATTTTCTCTCTTATATTTTCTTTTTCTTTATCTCTATCTTTTTTTTACTTTTCTATTTTATTTTTAAACTTTTAAGTTAGAATAGATTTGTTGATTTTGAGGGAGGTAGTAACATCTCATATATCCGACCTTGTGTAAATGGCTTGAGATCTCCTTTGACAATAGAAATCCCACCTCTCACAAACTTCATACATTGATGTAGAGAATAACTATGTTGTTCTCCATCCATGGTCTTCCAAACAAAGCATTGAAAGATGTATCCATGTATAATGTGAAACTTGGGGTCTTAATCATCTATCTCCAAAGGTAACACTATTAAGCTATTGACCTCAAGTTTGGAGTATTCAATCTTATCTTAGACTTAGGAGTCTTCTAGATAGTAAGACTTCCTAGTCATAAGACACTTCTACAATTAGATAAACACTTAACCTAATCCTAAGACTTAGAAATAACCTTAAGATTAGGTTATGCCTTAATTAGGATAATCCTATTTGACAAATCAATCCATGTTCACCTTCTTGAAAAAACCTCAAGTTCAATTCAAACAATAAATTCAAATCCAAATCAAACCCAAATTCCAAAATGAAATGATTGAAGCCCATGATCAAATCAAACTTGTTCACATGCCATATGACCTATCCATGGACTTAGCCAAATCTTAATTCAAATCAATCCAAATCAATTGATTTTTCATAATAAATTTATATCTTCAATCATCTTTTTAAATATAAATCATACATTCAAATGATCAAAACTAAATCAAACTAAATCAAATTAAATCAAAACCTTTCAAGTCATATGACCTATTCCATGGACTTAGCCAAATCTTAATCCAAATCAAGTCAAACTCAATTTATTTTTCACAAATCATCAATCTTCATCATCTTCACAAATTTAAATGAAATATACATTTAAATCATCAAAACTAATCAAACCAAATCAAAATCAAAAACCATGACCAAACTCCTTGGACTTAGCCAAATTCCTTCATTCCAAAACCCAAATTCAATTGATTTTATCCTGAATCAATCGTACCTTCAATCATATTCATAAATATAAATGAAATCTACAATCATCAAACCAAAATCAATCCAAGTCAAACCCAACTTAACCCTTTTGACTTGAAATGTTCAATCCAAAACCCATAACTTAAACTGCAATTGAATTTATATATCAATCCCAAATCCATATATAAACTCAACTAAATCAAACTCAACCCAATCAAGTCAACTAAACCCAATTGGTCTAGTTGACCAAAGTGGCCAATTTGACCTATTTGAGCCAAGTTCTAATCCTAGCCAAATTGGATTAAACTAAGCTCATCAAAACCTCCCATCATGATTGTTGATCACCCTAGGTTGATCAATTATCACAAAAGTGGGTCAAACCAAGTCAACTTGGTCATTTGACCAAGTCAACCCCTTAACCCATATAAACCTAAACCAAATTTCAACCAAATCCCATGAAACCAATGATTCATACCAAATCAAAATCAATATTTGAATATGACTTGATCTTCAATTGAGTGGAACCAAACCCAATTGGCTCTCTTGACCCAAGTTGGCCCAAATTGACCTAAAAGACCAAATTGGGTGAAATCAAAATATAAACTAAATTGATTGCAACCAATGACTCAAGTTTATTCCAAATTGATTGTTGAACTTGACTTGACAATGCATGATTGAACCCAATTCGAATAGCAAATTGACTTAAAGGTTCATGTTGGCCTAAATCAAAACCAAATCCAAATAAATTGAAACCAAAGCCTACAATCATCTTTAATTGAAAACCCAAACCAACACCAACCAAGCAATTTGGCCAATTTGGTCAAATTGGTCAACTTAACCCATTTGACCCAAATGAATTAAAATGAGCCAAAATCAAATCTAAGCCAAACTAAACCAAACCAATTGAACCAAAACATCCCAAATGATCATATGAACTTGACCCAACCCTTGGTTTGATCCAATTTGACCAATTGGGCAACTTGACCCAACTTAACAACAATTTGACCTAAATGACTCAAATTGAGCCAAACTAACCAAATCAACTCCAATTGACTTGAAATTTGGGCAAACCCACTTTTACCTCATTTCAAATCTGCTCAAATTAAATTTAATGCCAAATGATCATTCTACCCTTGGGTCAAGGGAATCACATGAGACAAATCACCCATGTAAGTGGTCATTTCCATTCCTTGGCCACTTGGTACTCTCCCAATGGTCCACCTAGGCACCTAGGACACTACCCAACCTAACTCAAGGGGTGGTTGGGTCGGCCATGACCCATGGGTGGTGAAATCACCTCACCCTCTCCATTGGAGCATTTGAAACTCATAGGCCACCCATGATTCCTCCTTGGCACCTCCTCACACACCAACCAAGCCACTCCTCTCACACCCCTAACTCCCCAAATGGTGGACGGGCACTAGAAGCCAAAATCGTCCATCCAATCAAGATGAAGGGGGGTATACACCCCCTTATTTCCACTCAAACACACACAAAAATCATTCCTCAAAGCTCTAGCTACCCAAGATGAGCTGCTAGAGCCATTCCCTAAGCTCCCAAGCTCATTCATAGATCGAAGTATGCCATTCCCGTCCATCCCAAAAAAGGACACTCCCATTTTTTACCTAACTTTCCCATTTCTCCATCAAACTCAAATTAACTTTGCATGCACCTTCCCTAGGCCTCATCGAGCAAGAATGAATCATCTCCCAAGCTTCCCGAGCACTAGAGGTGGGACTTCGATCAAAGCCGAGCTCCAAATCATTAGTTTATGGCCTTTCAAGTGAACATCCAGAAATTGATCCAATTACTACTCAATAGGGCTTTGTCTCCACTAGATCATGCTTCCTCAATCGTTCGAGCCATCGGTCTTGAGCTCCGTGAGGTATGCTTCCAAAACTGATCCTTAGGCAAAAATGGGTTGGAGCTTTTTGAAGAAAACTTGCATCTCGTGTGATCTTGACTGTTGGATCCCCTCTGATCGATGTCGGGAAGGTGTGGGATGTTTTTAGAGTTGATCCATGCTCGGGTAAGCTCGGATCAAGCGAGCAATGATAGATGGACTCCATTATCCCTCACTTGCATGACGTTAGATCACACTGTCTGGTCCGAGTGATTGAAACATACTGTCGTGATTAGATCCGCTAGATCGATCTTATTTAATCTTATTAAGCTGTGGGATTAATCATAGCCGTCTGATCTTAGATCAGATGGCGAACAGGAAAGACTGTCACAACATTTAGGCATTCAATCAGATAAGTTTTAAGTAGCCAATCCGTGGTGCCACGTGCAAAGCAGCATCAACGTGCAAAGATTATGCTTTGATTAATCTAAAACTTATAAAAATTATCGTTTTAAACTTATAAAAATCATAAAAAATCATAAAAAGATAAAAATTTAATCATATGATCGATCTTCGCTTTAATTAATCATTTTTAATGGCTAAAACTTCTAAAAATCACAAAAAATCATAGACAGATAAAAAAATCAAATAAATACTCATTTTAAAGGTATTTTAGAGGAAAATTAATTAAAAATGATCTTAACTAATTTTAAATAGCAATTAAAGTTTAATTACAAAATTAATTTGCTTAATTACTCTTTAATCACTTAAGCAATTAATCCTAAAATTTATTGGTTAATTTAATGGTGACCTCGCCTCTCATGATTTTCTTGGGATTTATTGCTCACTTAATTAGAAAAATTGACTAATTAAATGTTAACTACTTTTTAAAGTTAATTAATCCCATGAGCAGTAATAAATTGGTTAATTAAGTTTATTAATCATTGTTCAATAGTAAGTGAACTAAGGAATAGGGTTGGGACCCCTTTTCCTAAGTTCATTTCACCTTTTTTTAAAGATTTAACTAATTAATTAAATCACTTAGTCAAATTGAAATCATAATCACATGAGTCCTTAATTAATTAAATTATGGGGTAGATCTTTAGGTGTTTAATAACCTAAAGGAGTTTAATGAAATTATGGTTAGTCCACATGTGTGGGAAAACCATAAGAGTAATTAATTAAGTCCCTTAATCTAATTAACTATTAATCATGAGACAATTGCATTAGGCCTCTTTTATTTCCTAGGATCATTGCAAGTTTATTTTTCATGCATATCATGTTGGCTCATAATTATTTAGTTAATTACTTTAAGGTGACATAGGTAAGGGTAATTAATTCATCTAATTAAAGGTTCAACTTAATTAACCCATAAAATCAACTTAATTACATTTTCTTAAATTAAATCAAATCACTAATGTGGGAATGGGTTTAAAACAACAAGGGATGATTTCTCTTTTCCTCTTTAATCAAATCAAATCCAAAACTTAATTAATAAAGAAGCTTTGGTTTGCTTTAAATAATCTTATTTGATTTGATTGTCCTTAAGAACTAGTTTGGTTGAATGAATCACATGCTTATATTTGATTGTCTTCTTTCCAATCATGCTAAATTTGGTATGTCATTTGAATTCATGCTTCCATCCTATCAAAATCAAGTAAAATAAAATGGATTTTCTTTATGTAAGCTTGCATTTGTTGATTTAATTTAATATATGTGTGGCTATTATCACTATTAAATCCATATTTATTTTTCAAATCTTATAAATGAATAATAATATATGTTATGATGCTAGTTACAAATACATAATAAATGCATGTGCTTATAGTTTAAGTCTATTCATGTGTTGATTTATATAAGACTAAATTGAAATGGGAATATAGTCTGGACATCTCAGGAACACGAGGCTTTAGCTAGCCAGAGGTCATTTGATTACCTCACTACCTTGGTTTTTACTTGGTTAATGAAATCAAAAGAAGAAATGTTGAATATGAATTTGTTCTCTCATTAAAAAAAAAAATCCTAAACCCTAAACTAAAACATGAACCCAACAAAACCTAAACCTTAAACCCTAAAAAATCCTAAACCTACCCAAAATAAAACCCACAAACCTAAATAAACCCAAAATCTAAAACCTAAACTAAACTAAATAAAAAAAAATAAAATAAATAAAAAAACCAGAACCTAAATAAATAAAAATAAAATAAAATAAAAACCTAAACTAAAACCTAAACCTAAATCGAAACCTAAAAATAAAATAAAATAAAACCAAAACAAAACTAAAATTAAAAAATAAAAAAAACCTAAATAAAATAAAAAAAACTAAATGTAAAATAAAAATAAAATAAAAAATAAAATAAAATAAAACTAAAACCTAAAATATAAAAA
This sequence comes from Cymbidium sinense, assembly GCA_021442155.1. Taxonomy (NCBI): domain Eukaryota; kingdom Viridiplantae; phylum Streptophyta; class Magnoliopsida; order Asparagales; family Orchidaceae; genus Cymbidium; species Cymbidium sinense. The sequence continues at coordinate 155,277,553 of CM038214.1, forward strand.
TAAATAAAATAAAACCTAAACCTAACTATAAAAAAAATTAAAAATAAATAACAAATAAACTAAATAAATAAACCTAAACCTAACTAAATAAAATAAATAATTTAAAATAAACCTAAACCTAAACTAAATAAACCTAAAAATAAACCTAAAATAAAAAACCTAAAACCTAGACTTAGAAAAATAAAATAAAAACCTAAACTTGAAAATAAAATATAAAACCTAAACTTAAAATAAAATAAAATAAAACTAAACAAAAAAATAAACATAAACCTAAGAATAAACTAAAATAAAACTAAAACTAAAATAATTAATAAGATAAAATAAACTAAACTAAATAAAATAAAATAAACAAATAAAATATAAAATAAAATAAATATAAAATAAAAAAATGTAAATAAACCTCATTGGGTTAACTTTTTTTTTTAAAACCTAAAATCATAAACCCTAAACCCTAGGCTAGGCCACTGAACCCCTAAGCCCAAAACCCACTAATAGCAGTGAGCCACAACATGTCCCTAGGCCATACTGACCCTAGGAAACCCTAAATAAACCCTAAAACTAAAAAAGGAGGCCCTAAGCTAAACACAAATCCTGAGCCCAACCCTAAACCTAGGCCACTGAGCCCTGAGCCCTAACCAAACTATCAAACTAACTAAAACTTAGACCTGACCCATAGGCCACTGAAAATCAGATTAACCACTGAAACCACAGCTAACCTAAACCTAAACTAACACTAACATTAAACCACTACCAAACCCAACCAAATCCAAATAATACCTAAACCCTAAACCTTAAAATTAAACCTAAACCCTAATTTTCTTTTTCTTTTTCTCTTTTCTTATCTTTTTCTTTTTCTCTTTCCTTTTATTTTCCTTTTATTTTTGAACTTTGGCCAAGTTCACGAGAATAGACTTGTTGATTTTGTGGGAGCATCCTCATATATCCACCTTGTGAGCTATAAACTATGATCTCCTTTGACACAATGATCCCACCTCTCACGAACTTCATACATGTGAGAGGATGGAACTATGTTGTTCTCATGTATCCATGGTATCCCAAGCATAGAATTGAAAGATGTATCCAAGTCTATAATGTGAAACTTGGCTTCGGTCTTCCAATCATTTATCTCCAAGGGCAACACCATGGAACCTAACACCTGTTGACCTCACTTTTAGAGTGCGGATGCAATCTTCTCATCTTAGACTTAGGAGCCTTCTAGACATTAAGACTTCCCTATTCTTGAGACACTTCTAACAATTAGGTAAACACTTAACCTAATCCTAAAGACTTAGAAGGGTTAACCATAGGATTAGGTTATGCCTGAAGGATTTGAATAATCCACCTACCCTACAACCCAAATCCAATCCATGTTCACCTTCTCAAACCAAACATCAATTTTAATTCAAACATCAAAATAAAATCTAAATACAAACCAAAATTCCAAAACCAAATGATTGAAGCCGATCAAATCCAAAACCCTTCTAAGCCATATGACTATCCATGGACTTAGCCAAATCTTAAATCAAATCAATCCAGCATCAATTGATTTTCTCATAATCAATTTATATCTTGAATCATCTTCCTAAATCTAAATCAAATTTACATTCAAATTATCAAAACTAAATCAAACTAAATCAAACTAAATCAAAAAATCAAACTCTTCTAAAGGACCTATCCATGGACATAGCCAAATCTTAATCCAAATCAAGTCAAACTCAATTGATTTTCTCAAATCAATCATATTTTCAATCATCTTCACAAATTTAAATGAAATATACATTTAAATCATCAAAACTAAATCAAACCAAATCAAAATCCAAACCAGCTACATGACTTGGCCAAATTCCTTCATTCCAAAACCCAAATTCAATTGATTTTCTCATGAATCAATCATACCTTCAATCATATTTGCAAATATGAAATCTACAAATCAAGCCAAACCAAAATCAACCCAAGTCAAAAACCCTTTTGACTTGAAATGTTCAAATGTTAAACCAAAAACCCAATTGCAATTAAATTTATATATCAATCCCAAATCCATAAATAAACTCAACTAAATCAAACTCAAATCAACCCAACTAAATCTAATTGGTTTGCTTGACCCAAAGTGGCCAATTTGATCTATTTGAGTCAAGTTCCAATATTACTGAAACTGGATTAAACCAAGCCTATCAAAACCTCACGTCATGATTGTTGATCACCCTAGGTTGATCAATTGTCACAAATTGGGTCAAACCAAGTCAACCCCTCAACCCATATTAACCCAAACTAGCAAATCTAAGCCAAATCCTTTGGAACCAATGATTCATACCTAATCAAAATCATTATTTGAATATGACTTGACCTTGAGTTAAACCAAAATTGGCCTCTTGACCCAAGTTGACCCAAATTTTGAAAGACCAAATTGGGTCAAATCAAATTATAAACTAAATTGCTTGCAACCAATGGCTGAAGTTCATTCCAAATTGATTGTTGAAGTTGACCAAAGCCATGATTGGACCCAATTGAACCCAATTAACCTACTTAGCCAAAATTGACCTAAAGGTTCAAGTTGGCCTAAATCATAACAAAATATAAATTAATTGAAACCAAAGCCTACAATCATCTTCAATTGGTCAACTAAACCCAAACCACACCCAAGCCAATTTGGCCAATTTGGTCAAATTGGTCAACTTAACCCATTTGACCTAAATGAATTCAAATGAGCCAAAATTAAATCTAAGCCAAACTTAACCAAAACATCCCAAATGATCATATGAACTTGACAACCCTTGGTTTGACTCAATTTGACCAATTTGTCAACTTGAAACCTAACCCAATTTGACCTAAATGAGTCAAATGAACACCAAATCAAATCCAATTGACTTGAAATTTGGCTAACCCACTTTTGGCTCATTTCAAATCTCAAATCAAATCCAATGCCAAATTTGGGCTAACCCACTATAGGTCGAACCCAATCCCACCTTGTGTTGGTGGATTATAAGCCCTAGTAATCTTATTAAATTTCAACTCAAAACATATAAATCTCCTCAACCTCAAAATTATAAAGCCCAACCATAGGATAGATTGGAATGCTCACTAGGCTTCCTAGTATCATGAGCATTTCCTACTTATTTCATTTGGATTCCAAGAATAAGTCTTCCCATTGAACTTTCTCAATTGATTTTCCAAATACAACCAATCCTTTGATAGTCTAACCTTGAAAATTTTAGAGATGATAATTGTCTACTTTAATCGAGTATTCTTAGAAATATCATTTCTAGATGTAATTAACTGTGGAGGCTTAACTCCATAGCGAACTTAAGAACCTGGTGTAATCCTACTTTATTCATCCATATAAATTAGGGAAAAAATCTTTGATACATTCGAAGACCCATCATGCCTTAGGAGTCAACCAAAGGCCCTATCTCCTTGTTCATTAAATCCTATCAACATAATCCTTTCTTTTTGAAGTTTAGAGATATTGATCCTTAAGTAGGCAAGGGTTCTTAGACCCATAATGTTGACTGATAGACCTGGGTCAACCAAAACGGATAGCCTATCTTCCAACATCCACTATATAATGTAAAGCGGTTGTTCGGTCATCCAGGAAAAGTCTTCATCACTAAATGTAACTAAATAAAAAAATTAAACAATAAACCTAAAAATATAACCCAAAAATAAATAAAAAATAAAACCTAAACCCTAAACTAGAAATAAACGTAAACTGAAAATAATAATAAATTAAACCTAAACCTACACTAAAATAAGCTAAACTAAAATAAATAAAGCCTTAACCTAAACCTAAACTAAATAAAATAAAATAAACTAAAAATAAACCTAAACCTAAACTATAAAGTAAAACTTAAAAATAAACCTAAAATAAAAACCTATAATCTAAACCTAAAAAAATAAAATAGAAACCTAAACCTAAAAATAAAAAATAAAACCTACACCTAAAAATAAAATAAAATAAAACTAAACTAAAAAATAAACCTAAACCTAAACCTAAAAAATAAACTAAAATAAAACCTAAACTAAAATAATAAAAAAAACTAAACTAAATAAAATAAAGATAAACCTAAATCAAAATAAAATAAAATAAAATAAAAGATTAAAAATTAAAATAAATAAATCGAAAGGTTTGTAAACTAAAAATTAAAAAATAAATAAAATAAAATAAAATAAAAATAAAAAAAAAAACCCAAACACTAAACCAAACCTAAACAAACCCTAAAAACAAGAGCACTAGGCCTACTAACCACTGAGCCTAAACCTCCTAAACCAAACTACCATAAATTACATGACCCACCCTAAATCCTAACCTAAACCTTACCACTGACCTTAAAACAACCCTAAATCATTGGTCTAACAAAAACCTAAAACCTAAACCTAAACTAAATATAAAACTAAATAAAATAAAGAAATCCAAAACTAAATAAAATAAATAATAAATTAAAAACCTAAATTAAAACCAAAACACTAAAATAAAATAAAATAAATAAAAAATAAAATAAAATAAAATAAATGAAACTTAAACTAAAAAAAAACAAAATAAATAAAAGCCTAAAAAATATATAAAAACTAAACATAATATAAAATAACATAAACTTAAAATAAACCTAAAATAAAATAAAATAAAAACTAAATAAAAAAATAAAATAAACCTAAAATAAAACTTAAAAAATAATTAAAAAGAAAAAATAAAACCCTAAAACAAAATACCTAAACCTATTAAAAAATTAACAAAATAAAATAAACCTAAAACTAAAAATAACTAAACAAAATAAAAAAAAAAAACTGACATAAATCTAAACTAAACTAAAAAAATAAACTAAAACTAAAATAAACTAAAATAAACATAAAATAAAAAACCTAAAACCTAAACCCAAAAAAAAAAAAAACTAAAAACTATAAAAAAACATACTAAAACTAAAAATAAAAAAATAAAATAAAAAAAAAATAATCCTAAACAAAAAATAAACTAACATAAAAAAACTAAAATAAGTAAACCTAAAATAAACAAAACTAAACTAAATAAAATAAACATAAATAAATAGAAAATAAAATAAACTAAAATAAATAAAATTAAATTAAATAATAAATAAACAAAGAAGAAATGTTGATCATTTCTTCTATGTTTAAGAAAAAACAAAAATCCTAAACCTTAAACCTAATCCCTACCCTAAAACCTAGCCTAAACCCCAAAAAGCAAACCCTGAAAAACTAAACCTAGACTAAACCCCAAACCTAGGCCACTGAGCCAAAACCCAAAACCCTAAACAGGCCTAAACCCTGAATAAAAAAAACACTGATCCCACCCTAAACCTCAAATCTAAACCAAACTGCCACTAAAAAACCTAAACCCTACTAAACTAATAAAAAAAAAATAAATATAGAAATTTAAAATAAAATATAATATAAAATAAAATAAAAATAAAACATAAACTAAAACCTAAACTAAACTGAAACCTAAAAGAAAATAAAATAAAAAATAAAAAATAAGACTAAAATAAAATAAATAAAACCTAATCTAAAAAAAAATAAAAACAAAAAAACCTAAAATAAAATGAAATGATAAAACAAAATAAAAACTAAATAAACTTAAACTAAATAAATAATCTAAAATAAAATAAATAAAAAATAAATAAACCATAAACTAAAAAAAAAACTAAAACCAAATAAAATAAAATAAACCTAAAATAAAAAAAATAAATAAAACTAAAATAAATAAAACCTAAACCTAAAATAAACTAAATAAAATAAAACTAAACTAAATAAAATAACATATAAAAATAAACTAAAAAACCAAAAAAACTAAAAAACCTAAAAATAAAAATAAAAATAAAACTAAGCTAAAAAAAATAAAATTAACCTAAACTTAAACTAAATAAACAATAAAACTAAACCTAAAATAAAATAATAATAAACTAAACTAAACAATAAACATAAACAAAACCTAAACTGAAAAATAACTAAAATAAGCCTAAACTAAACTTAATAAACCAAACTAAATAAAATAAAAATAAACCTAAATCAAAATCAAAAATAAAATAAACTAAAATAAATAAAAAAGCTAAATAAATAAACACTTGGTTTGCTTAATTTAAAAAAAAAGATAAAATAAAAAGATAAAAAGACCTGACCTACCATGAGCCACAAACACTGAGCCCTAAACCATGGCTCACCCTAACATACAGGCCCTGAGCCCTAGGCCCTAAACCAACCCTAACCACCCAACCCTGATCCTGAGCCACTAAACCTGGGCCACCCAGGCCCTGCCACTGAGCCACAGGCTCTCTGAGCCCTAAACCTAAATCCTACCCTACCTGAGCCCTGGGCTCTAACTTAAACCTAAACTGACTAAATAAAACCTAAATAAAGATAAATTAAACATAAACCTAAATAACATAACATTTAATAAAATCAAAATTAAACCACTAAACTAATCCTTAACCTAAAATAAAATAAAATATAAACTAAATAAAATAAATAAAAAACTAAACTAAAATAAAATAAATGTAAAATAAAACTAAATGTAAATTAAAATAAAATAATAAAATAAAATAAAATAAAACTAAATTAAAACTAAACTAAAAAAAATAAACCTAAAAATAAATAAGAAATAAAATCTAAACCCTAAACTTAAAAAAACCTAAACCTAAAGTAAATAAAATAAAATAAACTTAAACCTAAACTAAAATAAACTAAACCTAGACCTGAACCTAAAATAAATTAAATTTAAACCTAAAACTAAATAAAATAAAATAAACTAAGAATGAACCTAAACATAAACTAAAAAATAAAACCTAAAATTAAAACCTTAAAAAAAAACCTAAACCTAAACCTAAAATAAAATAAAATAAAATCTAAAAATATAAAAAAATAAAACTAAACTAAAAAATAAAAGTAAACCTAAACCTAAACAAAAAAAAAGCTAAAATAAAATAAATAAACTTAAAATAAATAAATAAAATAAAATAAAAAATAAACCTAAATAAAATAAAACAAACTAAAGTAAAAAAAAATAAAAAATAAATAAATTGACCTTAAACTGACCACAAAAAAATATAGACCATGAGCCATAATCTGACCACTAAAATAATAATCATGACCCTAAACACTAAACCTGAGCCAAAACCTGACCCTAAAAACCCTAATCTAGACTAAACTACTAGGCCTGGGCCCCAGGCCTGAGCTAATCGTAAAACCTGAGCCACTGGACCTGACCTGCACTGGGCCTGACCTGGGCCAAACCAGACCTAGGCCCTGGGCCCAGGCCCTAAACCCAGATCCAGGCCCACCTAAACTGAGCTATAAACCAAACTCCTAAACTAAACTAAATAAACTTAAGATAAAATAAAAAACTAAACCAAAACAAAATAAAATAAATATAAAAACATAATACTGACCTAAACCTAAATAAAAAAAAAAATAAAATAAAACCTAAACATAACTAAACTAAACCTAAACCTAAACTAAAATTAAAATAAAATAAAAAATAAAAACAAAATAAAATAAATAAAACCTAAACTAAACTAAAAAATAAAATCTAAAATAAAACCTAAATAAATTATACTAATAAATAAAAATAAAATAATAAAAATAAAATAAATAAAACTAAAAAAAAAATAAACCTAAAATAAATAAAAAATAAACCTAAATAAAACAAAAAAAAAAATAAACATAAAATAAACAAATAAAATAAACTTAAACTAAAATAAAATGAACTATAAATAAATTAAACCTAGAACCTAAAATAAACTAAACTAAACCCTAAACAAATAAAATAAAATAAACCTAAACTAAAAATAAAACCTAAAACCTAAAAAATAAATAAAACCTAAACTAAACCTAAAATAAAAGTAAACCTAAAGTTGGAAAATAAAATAGAAATAAAACTAAACTAAAAAATAAAAGTAAACTTAAACCTAAACTAAAAAAACAAACTAAAATTTTAAAAACCTAAACTAAAATAAATAAACTTAAAATGAATAAACAAGACTAAATAAAAATTAAAAAAAAACTTAAATAAAACTAAAAAATAAAATAAACTAAAATAAAAAAATAAACTAAATAAACCTAAACTTGGTTTGCTTAATTAAAATAATAACCAAATCCTAAAACCTAAACCATAAATTCTAAACCAAACCCTAACCCACTCAATCTAAACCACTAAACCTTAACCTAACCCTAAACCCTATAAGTATAAACCCCAAAACCCTAAACCTAAACTACTAAACCCTAAACCACAAAAACCTAAACCAAACCTAACCTAAACCTAAAAACCAAACCTAAACCTAAAGTAATTAAATTAACTAAAAATAAATCTAAATCCTAAAGATAATAAACCAGATCTAAATGTAAACCCTTAGAATGGCCCTTAACAGCATCACCCTCAACCAGTCTAGATCAGTGGTGGGCGAAGGTGGAGGTGGCGGTTATCACAATGATAGTGGGAGATCTAGACATACTGGTGGACATGGATGTGGTGGTCGAAGCAGTGGTGGTTATGGATGCGGGACAAGCGATGAAGGTTATAGCCATGGTTGTGGCGGAGGGAGAGATCAGAGATATGATGGAGGATCCCTTGAGTGGGGAAGTTCGATGGGAGGAAAAAGAATGATCGATCTGATCTACTGCTTATGGAATTATGTCTTTACAGTAGAGACTGTTCTAGTTATCTAGGGTTTTTGAGTTGCTCTATTTGTGCTCATTTTTGATCTATGTCATCACTTGATTCATAGGAAACTTGGTGTGTTACTTGGTTGATGAAATCAAAAAGATGAAATGTTGAATTTGAATTTATTCTCTGTTAAAAAAAACCAAAAACCCTAAATCCTAAACTTAAACTTGAACCCTAAACATAAATCATAAACCCTAAAACCCTAAAATGAAAACACCAAACCCTAAACCCTAAACCCAAAAAAAAAATTCTTAAACCCTAAACCCTAAATCCTAAACCCTAAACCTTAAAGCCAAAACCTTAAAACTAACCCTAAACGCTAAACCCCAAACCTACAATCCTAAACCCTAAACCCTAAACCCTAAAAATCCATAAACCCTAAACCTTAATCCCTAAACCTAAGCCCTAAGCCTTAAACCCTAACCCTAGAACCTAAATCCTAAAATCTTAAACCTGAAACCCTAAACTAACCCTAGACCCAAAACCACAACCTAAAACCAAACCAAAACTCCTAAATCTTAAACCTTAAACCCTAAACTAACCTAAACTACCCACAAACCCTAACAAACTAAACTTAAACTTTAAACCCCAACCCTAAACCCTAAATCATAAACCGTAAACCCTAAACTAAACCCTAAAGTAACTTAATAAATTAATAAATAAACCAAAATTTAAAACCTAATAAAATTAAACCTAAACCTAAACCCTTAGAATGGGCAAAACCTTGATGGAAGGAACATCATTGTCAACCATTCTCAGTCTAGATCTTGTGCTGGAGGCGAAGGAGGAGGCGGCAGTTATCATAGTGGTGCGAGGGATCTGAAGGTACTTGTGGATATGGAAGTGGTGGTCAGAACAGTGGTGGTTATGGAGGCGGGAGGAGCGACGGAGGTTCCAACAATGATGGTGGTGGAGGGAGATCAGGGATATCATGGTGGATCCTGCTACTCGAGAGGCCGAGGTGGTTCTGATGGGAACTAGAGAAATTATAGAACGATCAATCCAATCAACTACTTATGGACCTATGTCCTTATAGTAGAGATTGTTCTAGTTATCTAGGGTTTTTGATTTGCTCTATGTGTGCTCATTTTTATCCATTTTTGATCTATGTCATCGTTTATGTCCTAAAAAACTAAGTGTGTTACTTGGTTGATGAAATAAAAAAAAGAAATGTTGAATTAGATTTTTTTCTCTGTTAAAAAAAAAACTAAAAACCCTGAACCTTAAACTAAAACTTGAACCCTAAACCTAAAACCTAAACCCTAAACCCTAAACCCTAAACCCTAAACTAAACAAAACTAAACTAAAACCTAACTTTAAACCCCAAAAGCCTAAGCCACAAAAATAAACCCAAAAAACCTAAACCCACAAATCCTAAACCTGAAACCCTAAACCCTAAACTTATAACCCAAAACCCAAAACCCTAGAAAACCCTAAACCATAAACCCAAAACCTAAAACCCAAAACCCAGGCTTCCTAAACCATAAACCTGAGCCTAACTTGCCACTGGGCCTAAACCAGGCCACAATCCTAAACTACCAGGCCCTAGGCCCTGACCTTGGGCCTAAATCTGAGCCTAAACTGACCTGGGCCCTACCTAAATGGGCTCTAATGAGCCCTAAACCTATCCCTGACACTGACCCACTTCCAACCCAAGGCCCTGAGCCCAAATGCTGGGCTAAATCAAACCCTAAACCTCCTAAACCTGAGCTAAAAAAACCTAAAATAAAATAAATACAAACTTAAACTAAATAAAATAAATGGGCTCTAAATCCATAAACACTAATCCTGGGCCACCACCAAATCCAGCCCTTACCCAGGCTCTATAATCCCTAGCCACACCTAACCCTAAAAACCATAAATCACAGCATAAATCCACCCTAAAATGTACCCCAACCCTAAACTAAACCCTACTCCCTAAACCACAACTCTAAATTCTCTAAACATAACTGTAAAGTAACTTAATAAATTAAAAAATAAACCTAAACCCTAAAACCTACTAAAACTAAACTTAAACCTAAACCTTAAGAATGGGTAAAACCTTGATAGCAGGAACATCACCGTGAAGCAGGCTCAGTCTAGATCTCATGTTGGAGGTGAAGGCAAAGGTAACGATGATTGCAGTGGTGGTGGGGGATCTGGAGGTACTGGTGGATATGGAGGTTGTGGTCGAAATAGTGGTGTTATAGAGATGGGAAGAGCGACAAAGGTTATAGCTGAGGTGGTGGCGGAGGGATAGATCGAGGATATGATGGTGGATCCCACTACTCGAGAGGCCCTAGTGGCTATGATGGGAATTGGAAAAATTGAAGAACGGTTAATCCGATCTGCTGCTTATGGAACTGTGTTTTTAATAGAGATAGTTCTAGTTATCTAAGGTTTTAGATTTGCTCTATGTGCTCATGTTTTGTCCATTTTTGATCTATGTCATCACTTGTGCCTTAGAAAACTTGGTATATTACTTGATTAATGAAATCAAAAAGAAGAAATGTTGAATTTAAAATTATTCTCTGTTAAAAAAAATCCTAAACTAAAGCCTGACCCTCAACTTAAAACCTAAACCTAAACCAAATCTAAAACTAAAAACCCAAAACCAAATCTTATAAAACCTAAACCCTAAACCCTAAACCCTAAACCCAATATGAAGGAAAACTAAACCTAAACCTAAAAAAAGCTAAAACCTAAAAGCTAAATAAACCTAAAATAAACTAAATAAAAAACCTATAGCAAAATAAATAAAATAAAACATAAACTAAAACCTAAACCTAAACTTAAAGAAGATAAAATAAAATAATAATAAACTAAAATAAAAAAAAATAAAATCCTAAGCTAAAATAAAAACTTAAATAAAATAAAAACTAAACTTAAAATAAAATAAAAAGATAATAAAACTAAATAAAACTTAAATGTAAAAAATAAACCTAAAAATAAATAAAAAATAAAACTTAAACCCTAAACTAAAAAATAAAAAACTAAACCTGAAATAAAAATAAAATAAACCTAAACTAAAATAAATAAAACCTAAACCTAAACCTAAAATAAATTAAATGTAAACCTAAACATAAACTAAATAAAATAAACTAAACTAAAAATCAACCTAAACTTAAACTAAAAAATAAAACCTAAAAGTAAACCTAAGAAAAAAACCTAAAACCTAAACCAAAAAAATAAATAAAAACCTAAACCTAAACCTAAAAATAAAAAAATAAAACTTAATCTTAAAATAAAAATAAAACAACTAAAAAATAAACATAAAGTTAAACCTAAACCTAAAATAAAAAAAAATAAAACCTAAACTAAAAAAAAAAATAAATAAACTAAATTAAATAAAAAATATAAAATAAACTAAATATAAATAAAAAAAAAAATAAAATAAACTAAAATAAATAAATAAATTAAATAAACTAAATAAACTTATGGGTTTAATTAATTTTTTTATAAAAAACAAACTAAATCCACAAACTCTGACCCTAAACCTGCATAAAAAAACCCTAAACTAGGCCTAAACCAACCTTGAAATCCTAAACCCTAAAGCATAAACCCTGCAAACTCTAAACCCTAAACCACTAGGCCTAAAACTAAAACCCTAAAACACTGACTACAAATCCACAAACTTAAAACTTAAAAACCTGAGCCAAACCCTAAACACTTGTGGGCCCTGGGCCACTCCTGGGCCACAGACTCTAAATCTGGGCCTACTGACCTGGACCTGACCTGCCTAAATCTGGGCTGGGCTTTAAACCAGGCCTCTGACCTAGCCAGGCCCACCACCTGAAGACCCAGGCCCCTAAGGCCCTGGGCCTATAACACCTGACCCTGATCTGAAGCTGGAGTGGGTAAACTGTGGGCCTGGGCCCTAAATCTGGGCTAGATCCCTCTACACCTAGGCCTGGGCTAAATATGACCAAAATAAAAGATAAATGGTTAAATAAATGTAGATAATGGGCTCTAAACCCAGGCCCTAAAATCCTCCACATGACCCTAAACCACCAACCTGTAACTAAACCTAAAACCACCTGGGCCACTAACTGACAAACCTAAACCTAACTAACCTCCTAAAGGCCAAACCCTGAACCTAAACAAACCTAAATTAACTAAACCTAAGCAAACCTAAACACTAAAATAAACCCTAAACCTAAACCTAAACCATAAACAACCATAAACCTAAACAAACCACAATCCAATGCTAAAGTAACTAAATAAATTTAAAAATAAACTTGAACCCTAAAACCTAATTAAACTAAAACTAAACCTAAACCCTCAGAATGGGCAGAACCTTGACGGCAGGAACATCACCTTCAACCAAGCTCAGTCTAGATCTGACGGTGGTGGTGAAGGCAGGAGGCGGCAGTTTTCACAGTTATGGTGGGGATCTGGAGGTGCTGGTGGATATGAAAGTTGTTGTCAGAGCATTGGTGGTTATGGAGGCGAGAGGAGCAATGAAGGTTACAATCATGGTGGTGGCGATAGGAGAGATTGGGTATATAATGGTGGATACCGCTCCTCTAGAGCCTTTTGTATTTTTGTTGGGAGAAACTAAAGAATGGCTGATCTGATCTGCTGCTTATGAAACTATGTCTTTACCATAGAGACGATGTTAGTTATGTAGGGTTTTTGATTTGCTCTATGCGTTCATTTTTTATCCATTTTTGATCTATGTCATTGCTTGTGTCTTAGAAAACTTAGTGTGTTACTTGGTTTAAGAAATAAAAAAATGTTGAATCTTAATTTGATCTATGTTAAAAAAAACCAAAAACCCTATATCCTAAACTAAAACCTGAACCCTAAACCTAAAACCTAAACCTCAAACCCAAAACCCTAAACCCTAAAAAGCCAAACCCTAAACCCTAAAAGCCTAAACCCTAAACCCTAAAACCTAAACCCTAAACCATAAACCATAAACCATAAACCCTAAACCCTAAACCCTAAACCATAAACCATAAACCTAAATAAAACCCAATAGACCATAAAACTAATAAAAACTAAACTAAATAAAACATAAAATAAAATAAATAAAAACCTAAAAACAAAATTAATAAAAAAATAAAATAAAATAAAACATAAACTAAAACCAAACCTAAACCTAAACCTAAACTCAAAAAAAAATAAATAATAAAACTAAACTAAAATAAAATAAATAAAACCTAAACTAAATAAAAAAAAATAGAAACCAAAATAAAATAAAAATTAAACTTAAAATAAAAATAAAATAAACCTAAAAGAAAATAAAATAAAAATTAAATAAAAACCTAAACCTAAAAAATAAACCTAAAAAGAAAACCTCAAAATAAATAAAAAATAAAACTTAAATCCTAAACTAAAAGAAAAACCTAAACCTAAAATAAAAATAAAATATTCCTAAACATAAAATAAAATAAACTAAACTAAAATAAACAAAAACAAAACCTAAACCTAAAATAAACTAAACCTAAATCTAAACTTAAACTAAATAAAATAAAATAAACTAAATAAAAACCTAAATGTAAACTAAAAAATAAAAAAATAAACCTAAAATAAACCTAAAACCTACCTAAAAAAAAAATAAATAAACCTAAGCAAAGCCTAAAATAAAAAAATAAAACCTAAACTTAAAAAATAAAATAAAAAAAACTCAACTAAGAAATAAACCTAAAAAATAAAATAAAATAAAAAACCTAAACTAAAAAAAATATAAAACTAAAATCAATAAACTTAGCTAATTAAAAATAAAAAATTAACCTAGATAAAAATAATAAAATAAATAAATAAAATAAATGTAAAATAAACTAAATAAACTAAATAAATTAAATAAATCTAAAATTACAAGTTTACTTAATTATTTTTAAAAAAAATAAAATCACAAACCCTAAATCCTAAACCCTAAACCCTAAACCCTAAATTGTAAACCCTAAATTGAACCGTAAAACCAAAACCATAAAAGCATAAACCCTAAAACCCTAAACCCTAAACCCTAAATCCTAAATCCTAAACTAAAAAACCACTAAACCACCTAAACCAACCCCACCAGAACTCCCTGAAATCTAGAACCTAAACCACAAAACCACTACTAAACCCTAAACTAACCCTGGACCACCTAAACACTAAAACCTAAAACATAAACCTAAACCCTAAACTAACCTAAACCTAAGCAGGGATAAATGTTAAACCCACAAACCTGGCAAAAAACCTGACCCACCAACCTAACCCACAACCCTGGGCCAGAGGCTGACTCTAGGCCATAAACCTAAAACCCTAAACCCTGGCCCTAGGCCCTGGCCAAAACTCAACCCAAACCTAAAACATACTAAATAAAAGATGGAATAAATAAAGGCCTGAGCCTATAAATGTGTGAGCTCTAAATCCAGGCTATGGATCCTCCTACATACCCTAAGCTCCCAGATAACACTGACCTGGGCCTAAACCCTGGGCATAAACCCACAAAAACCACACACTGAACTGACCTGACACTGGACCACTGACAAAGCCCTATAAGGCATCACTATCCAAACCATGGGCCTAAACCCTGGCCCTAAAGCTAAAACTAACCCTAACTGGCCTGGGCTCTAAACTTGGGCCCTGACCCTACATCCAAACACTGGGCCATAATGACCCTGGGCCTGAGCCACAACCTGGGCCACTAGGCTAGATCCTGATGGGCTCTGGACTAAACTGGGCCCTAAAGGCTAAGCAGGCTTTGGGCTCTGGGCCCTAGACTAAACTGAGCTTTGGGAGGCCTGAAACCAAAACTGGGCCCAAAATGCTAAATCTAATGCCTAAACACTAAACCCAAACCCTAAACCTGAGCCTACCTAAACCTCCACGAACACTAAAATCAAAACCTAAACCTAAAATAAAATAAATAAAACCTAAACTAAAATAAAATAAAAATAAAATAAACACTAAATCCATATAAATCCTAAAAACCTAACCCTCTACTAAACCTAAACCTAAATCCATTGAAATCATAAACCCAAAAAAACCTAAAAAATCTTAAACCTAACTAAACCTAAATCCTAAAGCATAAACACTAGAACCTTAAACTAAACCTTAAACCCTAAACCCTAAACTCTAATCCCTAACTCTAAGCCCTAAACCATAAACACCAAACCTTAAAATTAATGCTAAAGTAACAAAATAAATTTAAAAATAAACATAAAATCTAAAACCTAATTAAACTAAAACTAAACCTAAAGTCTAAGAATGGGAACCTGGTAGGAACATCATAGTCAATAGGCTGTCCCAGATTTGATGGGCGAGGCGAGGTGGAGGTTATCATAGTGTTGGGGATCTGGAGTGCGGTGGATATGGAGGTGGTGGTCAGTAGTGGTGGTTATGGAGGAGAGGAGCGATGGAGGTTAAAGGCGTGGTGGCGAGGGAGAGTATATAATGGTGGATCCCACTACTTGAAAGGCAATGTGTTTCTGATGGGAACTGAAGAAATTAAAGAATGGCCAATCTGATCTGCTGCTTATGAAATTGTGTCTTTACAGTAGAGATGGTTCTAGTTATCTAGGGTTTTTGATTTACTTTATGCGTGCTCATTTTTTATCCATTTTTGGTCTATGTCATCACTTGTGTCTTAAAAAACTTGGTGTGTTACTTGGTTGATGAAATAAAAAAGAACAAATGTTGAATATGAATTTATTCTCTGTTAAAAAAAACCAAAATCCTAAACCCTAAACTAAAACCTAAACCCTAAACTAAAACTTAAACCCTTAACCCTTAACCCTAAACCTAAAGCCTAAACCCTAAATCCTAAACCTTAAACCCTAAACACAAAGCCATAAACCATAAACCCTAAACCCTAAACCAAAAAAAATTTAAAAATAAAAACCCTAACCCCTAAACCCTAAACTAACCCTAAACCCTAAAAAGCTAAAAACATATAGCTAAACTAAATAAAACTTAAAAATAAAATAAAAATAATTTAAACCAAACTAAAATAGAAAATAAAATAAAATAAAAACATAAACTAAAACCTAAACATAAACCTAAACCTAAAGTTAAAAAGAAAATAAATAAATAAAAACTAAACTAAAATAAAATAAATAAAACCTAAACTAAACTAAAAATTAAAAAACCTAAATAAAATAAAAATAAACATAAAATAATAATAAAATAAACCTAAAATAAAATAAAATAAAAACTAAATAAAATCCTAAAAATAAAACCAAAATAAATAAAAATAAAACTTAAACCCTAAATAAAAGAAAATCTTAAACCTATATAAAATAAAATAAATAAACCTAAACTAAAATAAACTAAACTAAAATAAATAAAACCTAAAAGTAAACATATACCTAAACATAAACTAAATAAAAGAAAATAAACTAAAAATAAACCTAAACCTAAACTAAAAAATAAACCTAAAAATGAACCTAAAATACAAACCTAAAACATAAACCTAAAAAAATAAATCAAAACTTAAACCTAAACCTAAAATTAAAATATAAAACCTAAACCTAAAATTTAAAAATAAAACCTAAACCTAAAAAATAAAATAAAAATAAAACTCAACTAAAAAATAAACCTAAACCTAAACCTAAACTTAAAAAATAAACTAAAATAAAAAACTTAATCTAAAAAAATAAACCTTATTGCGTGCAGAAAAATTTGGGTCTATAGAGTAGAGAAATTCAATGCCTTAGCGTTGCACAAAAGTTCCACACACAGAGCAAAAAAGTTTGAGAGACCTCAGGACTTTTACATGGAAAACCCAAAAAATGAAAAAACCACGTGGTCAGCCCACTTAGAAATAATTTCACTATGTCAGCTTCTGTTATAATTATTATCCTTCCTCCAAAGTTGGAGAAAGATAGCTTACAAGAATAAGTTTTGTGAGAAACTTTGTTGGATTAGTGGCGAAGTCCTTGCTTGAGGTGGTAGTCAGATGATCTGATAAAACTACAGAGAGATGGTCGACTTGTCGGGTGGTGGAAGCGGTGGTGGTGACCGGTAGCTTTGGCCAGCAGTGATCAATAGTGGTGGCCAAGGGCGGCAGCTGGCATTTATCGGTGGTGATCTAGTAACTGTTCGGCGGTGATGACTAGTGGTTATCGTCGATGACAGCGGCCGACAGCACTCGGCGGTAGTGTCCGGCGACGGTGGTCAATCGCGGTTACCAAAAGTGGTGGTCCACGGTGGTGGTTGGTGGCGGTGGTCTGTGGCGACGATGACCGACGGTGGCGGCCAGCGGTGGTCGATGATGATCGTGGTGATGCGGTCTGGCGATTATGCTTTTAGATTCTTGAGTTTCTGACTCTCTCCTCTTAGCTTGGGATCCCCTCATGTGAAGAATGAGGGGCTATTTATAAATTATGGGAGTGGCATCTCTGAAAATACAGACAAAATCCAAACCACTCCATCGGATGGCTTAAAATGATTCCTTCGATCATCTAATGTATTTTAATTATTTGAATGCTCAAATGAAGTTAGAATTACAAGATCTTAAGCTTGTTAGATCTGTCTCATCAAGCAGCTCGATCTAACTATAAACACTCCAGTCTATGAGCTATTTAGGGATCCGACTGATATCCAAAATTTTTTAATAATATTTTAAGTGCTTGATCTGGGCTAGTGTCGACTCAGAATCATATTGCTTTCGATGTCAAGATTTGTGCTTCAACTAGTAGAGTTTTAAGTGACTTATCAAACCTAATATAAATAAACTAAACTAAATAAAAATTAAACCTAAATAAAAATGAAAAATAAAATTTACTAAAATAAATAAAAAATAAACTAAATAAACCTAAACTGGGGTTTACATAATTTAAAAAAACCATAGACCAAAATCCTAAAACTTAAAACCTAAACCTAAACCTAACCTAAACCTAAACCTTAAACCTAAACCTAAAACCCTAAACCCTAAACCCTAAAAAAGCATAAACCTTAAAACCCTAAATCTTAAACCCTAAACCCTCCTAAAAACCATACTAAATCTACCCTAAAACCCTAAACCACTCTAAACACCCTAAACCTACCCTCACCCAACCTAAAGCCATATCCTGGGCTGACCCTGGACCTGGGCCTGAGCCAAGGCTTCAAATCCACTTAAACTCTAGTGCTAAACACTAGCCAGACCCTACTCAGGCCAAACCCATGACTACCAGGGCACTCACAGGGCCCAAGACTGGGCCATGAGCCCTGGGCCCTACCTGAAGTCTTGTTATGACCTGGGCTCTAAAACCATAAACCTAAGTCCTGGGCCCTGGGCCCTAGGCCATAAACTCTAAAAACATAAAAACCTAAACCTAAACTAAATAACCTAAAAATAAAGAAAATTAAAAACCTAAACCTAAATATAAATATAAAAATAAAAATAAAATAAACTCTAAATCCATAAACTCTAAATCTGTGCCTGGCCCTAAACCCTCAAACCTTTAAATCTGATAAACCCTAAAAAACACTAAACCCTAAACCCTAAACCTTAACTTTAAACCTTAAATCATAAAAGCATAAATCCTAAAACCTTAAACCATAAACCCTAAACCCTAAACCTTAAACCTTAAACCCTAAACTCTAAACCCTATCCTACAACCTTAAACCTAAACCTCAAACCCTAAACCAAACCCTAAAGTAACTAAAAAATTTTAAAAATAAAACTAAACCCTAAAAACTAATTAAACTAAACCTAAACGTAAACCCTAAGAATGGGTAGAACATTGGTGGTAGGAACATCACCATCAACCAGGCTCAATCTAGATCTGGCGGTAGAGGCGAAGGCAGAGGCGGCAGAGGCGGCGATTATCACAGTGGTGGCAGGGGATTTGAATGTACTTGTGGATATGGAGGTGATGGTCGGAGCAGTGATGGTTATGGAGGCGGGAGGAGGGATGAAAGTTACAACCATGGTGGTGGCGAGGAGGGAAGAATTAGGTATATGATGATGGTGGATCAGCTCGAAAGACAGTGGTTGATGGGAATTGCGATGGATGTCGAGATCGATCTATGCTTATGAGCTTGTCTTTATAGGAGAGACAGTTCTAGTTATCTAGGGTTTTGATTTGCTCTATGTGCTCATTTTTATCCATTTTTATATATGTCATCGCTTGTGTCTTAGAAAACTTGGTGTGTTACTTGGTTGATGAAATTGAAAAGAAAAAATGTTGAATCTAATTTTATTCTTTGTTAAAAAAAAACCAAAAACCCTAAACTCTAAATTAATACCTAAGCCCTAAACCTAAAAACTAATCCTAAAAACCCTAAACCTTAAATCCTAAACCCCAAAAAACCATAAACCCTAAACTCTAAACCCTAAACCCAAAAACCTAGACCCTAAATCATAAACCCTAACATTAAACTTAAATTATAAAAGCATAAACCCTATTACCTAATCCCAAAATCTAAACCCTAAAAAAATACTAAACCTAAATCATTTTACTTAATTTTGAAAAAAAACTCAAAACCAAATTAATCAAAACTAAACCCTAAAACAAACTAAAAATAACCTAAACAACACTAAACTACAACCCTAAACCTAAATAATAAACTTAAACCATAAAAACCCACAAACCTACTAAACAAAACTTAAACCTAAAACACAAAAAAAACCTAAACATAAAAGTGTTAAAATAAATAAACCTTAAAACTTAACTAAACCAAATCCTAAACCCAATGGGAAGAATCTTGGCAAAGCCATGTAGGGTTAGTCTAGATCTAGTGGTGGAGGAGGTGATGGTTATCATAGTCTTTGGTGGGGATCTACAGTAGTGGTGGATGGATGGAGGTGGTGGTGGACCAATCCTTGTTATGGAGGTGGGGGGTGGCGGAGGAGAATCAGGGGATATTATGGTGAATCTACTACTAGAGAGGCTGGAGTGGTTGATGGGAACGAAGAATGATCCTGTATACTTATGGGCTGCATGTACAATTTTGATTTGCTCTATGCGTGCTCATTCTTGATCAATATCATTGCTTGTGTCCTAGAAAACTTGGTGTGTTACCTGGTTGATGAAATCGAAAAGAAGAAATGTTGAATATGAATTTATTCTTTGTTAAAAAAACCAAAAACCTAAACAACTAAACTTGAACCCACAAACCTAAACCCTAAACCCTAAACCTAAACCTAAACCTAATACCACAAACCTAATCTTAAACCACAAACCCTAAACCCCAAAGCACAAACTAAACTACCTAAACTAGGTATAAACCCACAAAATAAATAAAATCTAAAATAAATAAATAACCTGACCTAAAACCCTAAACCCTAAACTGACCCTAAACCCACAAACCTACCCTAAATCCCAAACCATGGCGTTAAACCTAAACCCTATTAACTACATATTATTGAAAGAAAAAAACTAAACTAAAAAACAAAAAGATAAACTAAACTAAATAAAACCTAAAAATATAAATAAAAAAACTAAATGAAAATAAAAAAATAAAGTAAAATAAAATAAAATAAAACTAAACCTAAACTAAAAAAAATAATTAAAGATAAAATATAGCTTAAAACTAAGATAAAATAAATCTAACTAAACTAAATAATAAAATAAACTAAAATAAACTAAATAAAATGTAAATGAAAATAAAAATAAAATAAAAAAAATATAAAACTATATAAAACATAAACTAAAAAAAAAATACATAAAATATAAATAATAAACTAAATAAAATAAATAAAAAAAAAATAAAATAAATAAAATAAATAAAATAAAATATCTAAAAATAAAAATAAAAAAATAAATAAAATAAAACCCACAAAACCTAAACTTAAAATAAAATAAAACCTAATCTAAACCTAAAATAAAAATAAACCTTAACTTAAAAAAATAAAAATAAAACTAAACTAAAAAAAAAAAAATAAACTAAACCTAAACCAAAAAATAAACTAAAAAATAAAACTAAACAAAAATAAATAAAATAAACTAAATAAAAATAAAAAATAAAAAATAAACTAAAATATGTAATAAATAAACTAGATAAAGTGAAAAAACCTAAACCTACTAGTTTACTTTATTTAAAAATAAACTTAAATTAAAAGCTGATCCTTAAACCTAAAACATAAAAAACTCTAAACCATAAAAAATTTAAAAAAATTCTAACCTAATCCCAAAAATAACCTAAACCCTAAACTAACCCTACCACCAAAAATCTAAACCCCCACCAAAACCCTAAACTCTAAACCCTACCATAAACAAACCTAAACCTAAAAGCTCATTAACATCCTAAAATATTTCCATGGTTGGGGTTGCAACTCTCAAGCAGCTCTTTTGTTCATTCATGATAGAGCCACATTTGATTATACAAGATTTTTTTTCATTAATCACGATTCTTTCATTTCCATGTAGAGATCATTTCCTTCATGAGTATGTTCACCTACTCCACTTAATACAGATATGCCCCATTGAGCTTTTGCAATGTTGTTGATCAATTCCATGATGAGTACTATTTTACCCACTCTAACTCCCCCAAATAGTTTGATTTTTCCTCCACGATGATATGAGGTTAAAAGATCCACTAAACCCTAACCTTAAACCTAAACCTAAAACCTCAAACCTAAAAAACTAAACTAAAAAAAATAAAAATAAAACTCAACTAAAAAATAAAACTAAATCTGAACCTAAACCTATAAAATAAAGTAGAATAAAAAATTCTAAACTAAAATAAATAATCTTAAAATGAATAAAATAAACTAAATAAAAATAAAAAATAAACATAAATAAAAATACATAATAAAATAAATTAAGTAAACTAAATAAACCTAAACTTACTGATTTACTTAATTTAAAAAAAAACCCTAAACCCTAAATCCTAAACCCTAAACCTTAAACCCTAAATCCAAAAACTAACCATAAATTGTAAACCCTAAACCTCTAAACATATACCCTAAAACCCTAACTCTAAAAATCTAAAATAAACCCACCCTACCTACCCACTAACCACTACCCCAAACCCACCCAAACAGGTTTGGGTTTAGGTTTATTTTAATTTGGTTACTTTAAGTTTAGTTTTGGTTTCTAAACCCTAAACCCTAACAAAAAATAAATCTAAAATTCTAAAAGTGTGAATTATCTCTCGTTGACTATGTCCTTGCCCTTTGTACTTACCTGCCCATGCAGCCTTCTTCCTGATTCCCATTTTCCCCTCTCATTTTTTTGGCTTTTTTGGCATGATTCTCATTTGGATTCTCCTCGATGGCCACTCGCCGCTTTCATGTTTTACTTGGGGTGACATCTTGGCTTGGCATCTTCTCCAATGATTCTGTGGGGACACTAATGGATCCAATGGATCCTACTAGGGCATCAACTACATTGGCTTTAGCTGCTTCAAAATCATTCAAACACATCCTCTCTAGTAAAAATAGCTATTCAGGTGAGTCCTTTAAACTTATTTCAACTTCTTTTTGAGGCATGCCTGCAGTTATGTGCTCTAATATGATTGTGGAAAAGCTTGCTAAGCTATTTGAATTCACTTTGGTTAGAAAGTGTACTCTTCATAGGCAGAATATGGAAAACATTTGCTCTTTCTTTAATAGTCTGAAACTTTTAGGTGCTTTTACGGTTGGTTTAATTGCTTCCTGCCTCATTTTGATTCAATTAGTAAATGATTTGGATTACTCGTGTGTTTTTGGTCATCATTCTTATTTTGTTTTCAATTTCCAAAAGAGGTTGCTGAAATGGACTCCACTATTTGATATTAGGGAAGAATACCCAATCTTTCAGGTTTGGATTTCTCTCCCCAATATGCGAATTCATTTCATTAATCATCAATTCCTTTTTGCTGTGAGTGCTTTACTTGGTCTGCCATTGCAAATTGATCAGGCAATGGCTACGAAATCTTGACCTTCTGTGGCTAGAATCCTTGTTGAATTGGACATTACCAATAAACACCCCAAAGAAATATGGTTGGGATCTAAAAATTATGGTTATATACTGAAAGTTGAATTTGAAAATTTTCCTATCTTTTGTTCTCATTATAAAATCCATGAGCACGATAATTCTAAATGTCTCATTCTACATCCTCACCTAAAACAAAAAATTCCTGTTAAAAAAACTATTATTCCTAACCCTATGTCGAACTATTAAATATCAAAAAGTTAATTAAAATAGGATTCATTGAATGTTCCTAATAAGGTTGTTTTACCTCTTATTTATTCTATCAATTGAAGGTTTCTAATGTGGAAAGTAATAATTTATCTAAATTTTTGGATGCCGATTATTTTCCTCTGAGTCGATCCCTGCATCCTTACCAATTTTGATTGATGAAAATGAAGCTTTAATTGAAAATATCAATGAGGGTATCAATGTTATGCATCATTCAAATTCAATGGAGAATATGGTTTTGGTGTCTCATGATATTCAGTTTGAAAAACCTAACTTTACTTTAGTTCACAATGATTTAAATTCTCAAAAAGATTTGGTTTTGTCTAGTAATCTGGGTATTGAAGAAGAAGAGTTGTATGTTTAGACTTGCCTTCTTAATAAATCTATTTTGGCTCCCTTGCTTGGTATACCGATGCTCATTTTCCTTTAATAAATTCTAGTGGCTTGGAAGAAGGAGAACTCACTTCTATATAGGATACTTCCCCTAAATCTGTGACTAATGTTGCTAAATCCTTCTTGGATGATTATTCTATGGGAAAAGAAAATGGTTTCCAAACTTATCATTCTAAAAAGAAAAAAATGTTAAAAACTTCCATCCCAAATTGTCCAAAAACACTAGATCTGCTGTGACCTCCCTCTCCTCTATTAATTAACCTTTTCTTAACCCTTTTTTTATTTCCTTATGTTTAATTTTCTTATTTGTAATGTTAGAGGGATTAGTACCCTCTCTATTCATAATCATATTAGAAACCTTTGTTGCATTCATAATATCTTTACTTATTATTTTGGAGCCTCTTATTCATGTAAACAAAATTAACCATGTTGCTAGAATGATCGGTTTCAATAAATTTTTCTCTAATGTTAGTAATAAAATTTGGTGTTTTTGGAATAATTGTATGGAGGTTTCTATTCATGATGATTTTCAACAAGTTGTCAATGCTCAAATATCTTATGGTGATTATTATGTTTTGGGCTCTTTTGTCTAAGCATCTTGTAATAAATATAATCTAAATCATTTGAGAGCTGAATCAAAACATGGCGAGATTCTATCAATCCAAAAAAAAAAAATACCAAAAAGCTTCAAATTATGAAAAAAGAACTAATATTCTCCATAGTGGGGTGACATAGTGCAAATTTGCCCACCAAAGTAAATTTAAATGGTTTTGCAAGTCTTTCCACCACCGAATCAGCACACATAATCATGGGTACACCCCGGAAGGAAGTAGATATAAGATCAAGTGACTCACCTGTGCAGTTGGCCTTACCCGCAAGAGCATCTTTAAAGGATTTAGATGGTAGAGAGGAGTTGGAACTAGTGACCCCCAAGGGGTCAGGAACTTTGACAGTCGCAAAAGAAGTTGCTGAGTTTCCCAAATAGGAAATAGAGATCATAGCCATGATCAACAAAAACTCATGTTAAGCACTAATGAAAGCCAAAACAAGGCCATCGAGAAGGAAGAGGAGCCAAGAAAACCATAGGACTAAGATGCTCCACCAAGGGGAAAAGGAAATCACGAGGCATGGACTATTCCTATGGCTAACTCTTCTAAGTCTTCTAAGGCTAGGTTGAGTGTCCACCTAATCACTAGATGTATCTTAAGACTAAGGAACTCTTAAAGTCTAAGAGAAGTCCTAAGCCTAAGATGGAGGGGTTGAGAGCTCAATCTAAAAATGAGGTCAACAATGTTTTTCTTATTTTTATCAATGTTGCTATTGCTTCCAAATTATGGTTATGGTATGATGATTTATTTAATACCAACTACTTTCATTGCTTTCTTTCCATATATCAACTTCTTGAAGTATATTTTTAAAAAATTGTCAAAGGTCATATCAAAGTTCTAGTTGCTATTACCTTTATCTAGTTCATTTGGATGGACAAAAATGATACTAAATATTGTGGTATTCCTATGAGTCATAAGAAGATCCTGGCTATAACCAAAGACAAAAAATTCATGTTCTATTTAATGCCAATCTTATTAGTGACATTCATTTTAGAGGCTATAAATTTGTCACTAAAAAATTAGGTATCATTCTGCCTAATGTTAACTCTTATAAAAGAGCTAGGATTATCCATTGGATCAAACCCAAAGAAAATTTGATTAAAGTGAATATTGATGGTTTTGTTGCTTCAAATAAATATGGTTGTGATGGTATTCTTAGAGATTCTAAAGGTACTGTCATTTGTGCTTTTGCCTATCCTCTCAAAGCATGTTCTGTTATCTATGCTGAACTTATGGCTGTTAATAAATCTATTGAAATTAGTTTGAATAAAGGTTTCCTCATCATCTGGATTGAAGTTGATGTGCTCTTGCTTCTTAACATGTTAAACTCTAATAGAACAATAAATGTTGATTTATTTTATCTTCTCAATCATACTAAAATCTTCTTTCTCAAGTTTGTTATAAAATTTCCCATATCCTTCATGAAGGTAATGTGTTGATTTCATGGCTTCTTTAGGTGCCAACTTAACTGATTTAACTTTATTTGACAATCAAAATTTTCCTAAACTTT